>OY728131.1:330568852-331821352 GCA_963277665.1 Viscum album
CATTATATATGACGATTATTATTTAGATTTCACTCTATGGAATGAAATTTTACTATGAGTGTATCCCTTGAGTTTGGACAGTTGTCAAGTTTTACATTGGTAGTACTCAGACTCTAGATAATACCTAAATGAATGGATTAAATCTTCACCTCAGAAACTTTTGTGTGATTTGAAATGAATATTTCTTGAAATGTGATATTTTCAAGCTATAAAACAACAATAATGGTCCATATATATAAAATAAGGACATCCCATAATAAAATTTTAGCAAACATCTGTATATAAAGGCCAACACTAGAACAACTAAATTTACAGGCTAGGGGCTATCATCCACAAAATTTCCCTCAATCATTATGTTTCATGGGATCACACCTCTATAGGAATCATGGACTATAAAAACATACATGTTGATCCACATGTTAAAGAATCTATAAATACCAACTCATAGTTTTATGCTCATATTAAATTTATAACCCAATCATCCAAAATAACCACACTCCATATTTAGATAGTAGGTATTCATGATAATTTTATTATGCATAGAGGGACACATTTTTGGGAATTTAGATGTTATTTTTTTTGTTCTTAACCATGAATACATTCATCCATGCCTCAAAAATGATTTTTGATTGAGAGATTGGTTCCTTCTAGAAAAAATTATTAGATTCCATCAAAGAAGCCCATTAAATTGGTGGAATCATATCAACATACCTCTAGGTGGAATTAGGTAGGAGGATGTGACCGTAATTAAATCTATGCATTGGTGTTGTAGATGTATTTTAAATGATTTATTGAAATTTATGTACCTTCTTAAGTTCTAAATGGGAGGTTTTAGGGTAAGGACTATATTAGCTGATAAGATCTGAAATGATATCTACATTACTATAAATGGATAGCTAATATTCATATATAGACACATATAACATTGAAACTTTAATATGATTATAAAAAATCTATACATTCTCAAAAAATCCCATAATCCAACATCCACTTGGTATAAAATTTCATTATGAGTGAAGGTCCAAACTCTCATTCTATCCATAGTGTTTGTTGTTAGATGTGAATGATATATTGATGGATAAAATATTTCTAAGGAATATTTTTAGTTTTATGATTAATGAGAGCACTCTTCACATAATACATGATTTATTCTAGTTCTATTGATGCTTCCCTAATAAATACACAATTCAATGAAATATTCACTCCCTCCAATCATGAGTACTAGGTTAAACAATATGATGAAATGTTATCTTCTAGCTAAGGGAATATAACATCACTCAACAAACTATATACGTAAATTAGTTGGAAATATTATAGTGGATGTTATTGATGATTCCTAAATATATTCAGTGTAATTATTGATATATATAGTCAACATTGTCTAATCTTCCATGACTTGATACATTCAGTCATTTATTTGATACAAGAAATCGAAACCTCAACAAAGATAGTTTTTGAATACCCATAAATTTATTGTAATATAATTCAGTAAATATATATTCTTAATGAAATGATAATCATATTAATTTTATGTAATAATAATTTCACGAAGAAATGAAAAAAAATGGGTGAAAATTTCAATTAAGTATGAATTTTTCCTACATCCTCACACTCATGTAATGAATCCTAATTAATAATTCCTAGATGATCCCAAATATTCTAACATTACAAGACACTCATACTCAATTAACTAAAAAACATATCATGAACTGATCCATATATGCACTAATCTAGTGACTTGGTAGTCGTTTCGAGCATGAAATGGTAAGTGGCACCAACGAATTACTGAACAGAGTGAAATAATTGATTAAAAATATAGGGTAAAATCCTCAATATTCACTTAGGTATTTTATTCCTATCGATGAATGTAGTACCCTAATATTTATAGTTAGTGACCAAACCATACATCCAACATAGAATGTTGAATAATACATGAACCTATGCATTGGAAAATGCAGACTTCGTCCGAGCGTATGACCACTCCTTTCAATATGAGAGTGTATGCAGAGAGAAACTAATTACCATCTAATATTTAATCCATAATTTAAAATAAAATCATATTTATAATGAATAAATAAAGTTACTGGAAGGGTATTTTTTGGTGCATGAATTTTAGAAAAATATCAATGACATTATTCTCTCAAAGATGGTTATAATGATGGAAATGATGAAATAAATTTGATACGTATAGTGTGTAGAAACCCTAGCCTTAGTAGTATGGAGCTAGTTACTATACTATTACATTGGAATATGACAAAAAGAATAACATCCCAAAGGATTCAATTATTTAATAGTCCTGGTAAACTGGATACATACTTGGTCCTTACATAACATTTTAAAAAAATTACAAAGAAAATTATTTTTGAGACATACAATATTCCTATAACATCCCTAACCCAGATACCACTCAACAGTGCACATAGCCTATTTGGACAAATGGTCTCAAATGTGTCTTCCTATATGCCATAGGGTGCCGACTAGCAGTGTGGGTCTAAGAAAGTGATATTGGGGAGACTATACCCTCATGTTAGAGTAGCACAAGAGTATAATAATTAAATAAACAACTCAAATCACTAGAAGATAATAATAAATAAAAAAGGATAGAAAATTCCAATATATAGATATGTATGCATGTCCAAATAATGATACAAGCTAAACAACAAACACGAAGAAGGTACAAGATGCAGTACAATAGTCAAATAAGAAAATTAAACAAAAATCACCCTGGGTGATCTCCATGAGAATCCCAAGCCCATGCTCGGTCCTATGTTGTTAACTCATAATTACCACTAAAATTCATAAGAAATAATCAGTGATCCTATGAAGAAATGGTCTACTCAGGTACCCTAGTGCAATGGAGGCCCAAGTAGGGTGTGGGACATACTCCCAGTTTGATACCAACCATAGTCTGCTCCATCCAGTTTGTAAATATATAAAACAACATAGTTCTAGTAGATAAAACTTGAAAAGGATTTACTCAAAAGTTAACATCCTATTAATGTCAAGTTATCATTTATAACCATTTTTTATAATTATTTCATTTAATAAATAAAACACTAATTTAACAATTTGTCCCAAGTCATGTAACAAATATCATTCAAAATCTCAATGTCATTTAATTTATATTTCTAGAAACTAATCACAAACCTAACACCCCTCATACAAACATAAGAACAAATTACAGCTAATGTATCCATCAAAAAGGTATGAGTCATGGCCAAATCTAATCTTGTGATTTGGATTGGTAGACACATCATTATTAATTTCATTCATTATTCAATTTAAATCCTAAGCATGTCCAAGGAGTTACTATGTTTGAATATAATTATTACTCGATGTATTATATAATATAACACCCTATATGTCCATCCATGGTGAACCTCTCAGAAATCTAGGTATCTATCTAGGTGAGGTGTAACACATTGTCCAATCAAGTATGTACTTGGAATTATTATAAGATATCCCACGTATCACCCATGTCTATAAGATCTATTCCCTTTGTGTTCATCCATGGAATTATCTTATGAATACATATGTCACTCGGCATATAATAGTCAATCCCCTCATGAGTTCTTCCCAATAAGACCATATTATAAGTCCAATTATCACTCAGGAAATAGCATGGTAAATGGAAAATGAGTCTATCCATTGCATTAATCATTTGAATTCATGTATCATAGAAGGAATATAACATTCAATATCAATTAGTCAATACATTAATTCCATGGGTCATCAACCTAATCAAATCAATTAAAACTCCCCCCCAAAGGTGACTCAAGTCACTGTCCATGCCAAGATGGATTCCCATTCAAATAATAAATTAATAATTCCAACATAAATAAAAATCAAATTCAATAAAATTTAATCAAATTCAATAAAATTTATTCAAATTCACTCAGTCCATTTCATTTAACCATTTCTAGGTCAAAACCAAAAATATATCATTCACAACTCACCTCAATAGGTGACTTAAGGAATTGGACAAATTAAAGGGCTTTCCTTTAATTTTACTGATGCTGGAATTTCATTAAACATGCATCTTAATATTAAAAATTATTTAAAAATAATTCAATAAATATCATTGATTCAATAAAATTTAATAAGGATGATTTAATATGTCATGCTTGACACTGAGAACAATTCATCTACACCTTACCTAAAATGGTGGATATAGGTACAACTAGATAAGAAGAATTACCGTATAATTCTATTCACATGGGAATACGAATTTATTGAATGATTTAAGTATTTAATGTTCAAGAACATAACAAAATCAATATGATAATCACCTAAAAAGGTGGCTAAAAGAATGGTTAAGATTATAAGGAGTAGCATTTAAATATCTCACAAGGGAAACTCACTTGAAAAGGAAAGTCAAGATTCAATAAGAAATTAAATAACCATGGCTGAAGGGAATGTTCATCCATACATTCCTATTAACTAACTCAATTATAAATAAATTAACAAAATAAATTTATAAACCAATTATTCAATTTTATTTACAATTCATTTTATACATCATATTCCAAGGCAAGGGGGGAAAGGACACGCCTTAAGGAATCCAAGTCCAAGGCCACCCTTGGTGTCCCATCATTATTACCAACACACCAAAAGTGTTGGTTCCACTTAATTCAACGTTATAATACTATGAAAAACATAGGAAAAAATCGTTAATCCCTTAGGCCATACTAAATAATACAATTCGATAATTTAAACTCATTTCAAGGCACTGCTTGAGAATTGAGGTTGTGGTAAAATGGTAATGTATATAAATACTCAAAATAAAATAAAAATCATGAGACCAAATTCCATAGGTCTTTTGTGTATATATTTTCTGATATTATCTCCTTATTCGGCTCTGATCGGTATAAGTATAAAGAACATAAAAAGAACATGGAAAAAGGTAAAGGGGATCGCACCTAAATAGTGCATCTAGTAACAATATAAATGAGAACCGAGTAAAAAAGAATGGATATATTACCAATATAGATCCATAGGGACCGAAAACACTTGATTTGTGTGACAGATAGAGATGTAATATCAAAACTGAGAGTAATCACCATGAGGAGCTTCAAAGAAGGGTGGTTATTGTGTGGGAGAGGAAGAAAAGAGAAGATTAGTTTTAAAATACTATTAAGGGAAAATTTTCATTTAAAAAATATCTGGGTCACATGGTTTCACTACGTAGTTTTTCCAATCCATGCATCAACCGCACAACATCCCCTGCTTAAGAAATCACCTTGTATGGTTTTTCCAGCATGTTTAGCCAAACCGTGCGCATACACTGTAATGAATAGTGTTGAGGTACTGCCTATGTGGCACTAATAAATCAAGATAGGTGAAAATTTTGTCCAAACCTCATGCTATACATGTGGGAAAAATGTCTTTAATGATCAAGGATTCACAATTTTCTACTAGGGCTGCAGAGTTTCATACAAACCATGTGCCCTCTACAGACCCTCAATACATGGGGTTTCTATCCCCCAAATCTCTTGAAAAATGAAAAGACACCAAAGGGATATCTCTATCCTCTACCAAAGTCCAAATATAACACATTTATGCATTACAAATCATATAATTATGCCCCAATTCAATGTTTACAAAATGGACTGTCTAGTAAGCACCAAAACTCAAATTCCCTTGCACATTCTTCTAGTTAAAAAACACTGGTCCTTACATACTCCACACCATAAAACATATCATCCCCAAGAATAATTGGGGGAAATAAATAAAAAAACCCCAATCGATAATGTTTTTGAAGTCTCTTTCAAATGGTCATGTTTTGTTTTTAAATGCCAAAAGCACCTCAGAGCATTACACAAGCATACGACACATAAGCTTTCAAAACCCATGTTGGTGATATATTTTTTCATCTAATACAACAAGATCCAACTTAATCAAAACAATTAACCTAGATACATGATCAAGACATAATCTATTTATCCATATATCTAATGGTTCCCCCCATTAGTCATTAAACATTTAAGAAGGGGTGAATTCCATGCCCCAGTTCATCCACCATTGGAATTTGCATAGATAACACATCATATGAATTCTATCCATGTTAATCACATTATTTATTTTACTAGGAGAACCCAATTACATATTTAGTCATATAAGAGATCTAATTGAAAGTAAATACAGAAATCTCGATCGACCAAATAGAAACTGGTCACAATATTTCCAGGAAAACGTAGTGGTCAATTACACTACATTTTCCTTAAATTATTGTTGCACCTTCAAATGGTTCCATCAAACCATATAACCTGATAAAAAAGATCAGGTCTAGAAACTACCAGTGGATCCCTAGTAGGATGCCCATCTATGATATTTGGATCAATTTTCAATCGAATAAAAACTCATTCTTCCAAGGAATTATTCATTTACAATGAACATGCTCACTGAATCCCATACCCAACTCATAGTAATGTTATGAGATTAAGACATCACCTAACAATTTGAACTATCATTAATTAGTAAAGATAAAGTCATAACCCATATCCATACAACTGTAATTATTACCCTTAGAAGCATCACCCTGAGCCCAATTATAAGTCCAGGATAACCTCAGGTCATTTAGCTAGAGTCTGAGGAAATATCCTAATGTAGTCCACACTCCATGCATAAAAGTGAGACATTGGTACAAGCCACGATGTACACATACTAACATTGAATGAGACTAGATAAGTATCTTACTTAAGGTCATGTTAAAGGGAACAACTAGTGTCATAGAGTTTGTCAAAGGCATTCCTATGTGGGAATACAAGTATCACTCCAAAATATCCTAGACTCAAAAGAACCACAAACCCAATGAAATATATAGATAGATATATTAAAACAACCCCACAACTATTAAAAATTAGTTTGGAATAAGAATTATGATCTATTAGTAAACCCTGGATGATAAAAAGATAGGGAACATGCACATATGTTAAGATTACACGAAGAGGATCTCAATGATTTCTTGAAGGAAAATGGTTGAACCACTACTGGTCAACCTCCAGAAAAAGAAGCTTGGTTGTATCTAGCACTACATCATCAATAAAACCATGATATCTATACCACTTTATGAATTCAAGATCATTCATCTCTACCACCGAAATCTATCTATAACTAACTACTTTTCTCAAGGGTTCTAAATAAAGATAACCTCCTCAACATCGTGCTATTGAAAATTCACTAACCTAATTTAAAATATGAAAGCCTCAAGGGAATACAAGATAATGACCATTTCAAAAAGGTTCTCCTTGGACGAGTTATTTCTACATGGAAGGGTACATTAATCAAAACTATCACAATACTCCCCACCTTAGTAATTTTTTTTCTTTGAAAATAATGAGAGACGAGCCACTCACATATGTGTTGGATCATAAACACCTTAGAAGAACATGTGACACTCAATAAGATCCCAACATTATATGGATTCATCTATGGCACGTTTTTAGGTAATTTTTTAATATTTTAAGTACCTTTAACTAGGATTAGTGGCTTATGGTGTGTTTGGGAGAACTTTTAAGAAAATATAATAGATAGTGTTATGTGAACGGTTTGCGCATGATTTGACAAACCATGCGACCAAACCATGCCAAGTGTGAAAAACTGGATAGAGAGGTCCACAAGGGTTTCCCAAGGTTTGAAAAACCATGCGACCAACTCATGCTGACCGTGAAAAACTAGATAGAGGGGTTCATGTGGTTGGCTAACGGATTTCCAAACCAGCTGCCTCTGCCCAAGAAATCATGTACATGTGATTTTAATTTCGAAAAATATTTGTAAACCACCCTAACCAACAGGAAATCCTATATTTTGACCTTGGCCCGGGCTTGAAAATTTCTAGGTGTTCAAAAATCATTTGAGAGGGATTTCAAGGTCATCTGAACACTGTTATTTGAGATTGTAATCCAGGATTAAAAATCCACTCTCCTCCTAGTAAGTGGATTTCATCCCATTGCTTCTCTCATTCATTCCCCTATCATTCCATGATCTTTTCATGGAGGATATTTACCAATTTCATGGATCAAAACCTATGATTTGATATCTAGATCAAGGATTGAAGATATAGAACTAGTTTTGAAAATATATTGATTCTCTTGATATTAATTTCGGTTTTAGGGATTTAGATCTGAAGATTGATCGACGATGTTGTGCCACTTGGATTTTAGAGATTTTTGTTGGAATAAATTACATAAATATACCGATGTAGGTGGTCTAAAAAAACTCCCATAGTCATGATTTATGATATGTGTTTGAGTTTATGATTTCTAGATTCACATGATAATTGATTTCATAAATTGGATTAATTAGGAATATGGAATTGAATTGAGTTTCCATGGGGATTTAATTGATAATTGAATCACATAACAAACAATGGTGGGTTTACCAATTAGATATTTTGAAGATATGATTTTGTAATTATGATATTGATTTGATTGCGATATGATAATTAATTTGGGAGAATTAATTATGGAATTATGTTTGGGTATATAAGATAATTATTTGTGAGAATTAATTATGTTCCATAATGGGATCTATGATAATTAAATGTGAGAATTAATTATGAATTTTTGGATTTTGATTTTTATAATTAATTGTGAAGAACTAATTATGGAAAGAGAACTTTTTGGATTAATTAAATAATTAATGAATTAATTTATGGGTTATATGCTTAGTTAATTGTTGAATTAACTAATGTCCTTTGAAATATTTAACTAATTTTTGGATTAGTAAATGAATAATGTAGAAAATTCTTATGGCTCAATGAATGATTAAATGACTGGGATTCTATGGTTCTAGGCATTACCTAGGAAAATTAGAAGTTTTGACTTATACATGGCGTTCCTTGTCAATAGTTATCCAAGCATGAGATTATGGGGTGTTAGGCATGACAACTTACACCGAATGGGAATTGGAGTGTTAGGCATGGAGGCCTACAATCAGTGAGATTTGTGTTGCTAGGCATGACTATCCACACTAAATGATTATTGATAATAATGAATGATGATTCAACTAATAATTGGACTGATAGGCCTGAATACCAACACAAAATGATTAACGATAATAATTAATGACGATTCAATGGAGAATTGGAGTACTATGCATGATGACCTAAACCAAATGATTTATGATAATTAATGATGATTCTAATGGGAAAAATGAATTGAAATTGTCCTAATATGTTGATTAAAGATTAAATAATAACGTGATAACTGTTTAAATTATGCATTGTATTTATTACTTCATACAACTACATGAACTATCATTTGAATTGACTCATTTTAGACATCGTTGGTGGTATCCTAGTGAGTTCTACTCACACCCCATTTGTGTTGCCTAATTGGCACTCGAGGAGACTTTAATGTTGTAGGAATGGATAAGGGAATGGCCTTGTGATAGGTTGCAGTTGGGGATTGGAGCATGAGAGAGGAAACCAGACGTGGTTTGGGACCCATTTGGAGTCGTTGTGTCATTACATTCAGTAGCATTGTAGACACATGGAACTCACATTGTCATAGCATGTTTTACCTTTTAGTTGAGTATTGTATTCTATGGTTTTGACAATCATATATCATGGTATTGTTCTGGTTATTTATACCCTTCCATACTTGTCATTTTTATTTTCTTCCACTGGTGTTTTATTTTGATAACAGAGTATATAGTCTCCCCAAGACTGACTTACTAGACCCTTGCTTCTAGTCAACACCCTCTAGCATATGAGGATGTGGGTTTGAGGGAATGTGGCCAACTGGATGGGGCACCGTTCAGTGGATCCCAGGTCGAGACATCACAAAGTTGTATTAGAGGTATTTTTATTATTTCCTATTCATTTGTGTTATTTTTTTGGGAAAGGAGGATAGGGTACTAGGAAGAGTTGAGTCTTGGTAATGATCTCAGGCATGGGAGTTTCAAACCCATGAATGAGGTAAAATCCGAGTACACAGGGTGGGATTGTTGTGATTACTATTTGTTGTTATAGTTGTGTATTATTTCACATTGGGTGACTCACTTGTGGTGTGATGTGAAATTTATTTTAAAAAATATTGAAATTTTATTCATTTCCTAAAGAGGCATGATAGTTGAGTCTGCATGCATCATTATAGGCACTCAAGGTTGTTGTGACATGCATAATTCTAGGCACTTAGGGGAAAGCAGGTTTTGGGTAAGTTGTGGAACTTGAAATGTTTTTCCTTATTGTGAGAGTGGAATAATGATGCAAAATGAGAATTAATGGGTGTCTAATGAGAACATTGGTTGATGAAGTGGGAATGATTAATTAATTAATAATTGAATTAATTAATTTGAGATAATGTGATTAATTAATGGTTTATTAATTAATGAGAATGAATGTACCCTTGTTATCCGAGACCTAAGAGTAGGAAGGTTAAGGGTAGTGAAAAGGCCTTAGTGTTGAATGTGTGGTGAGAAAGGGAGAAATGACATGGTGAAACTGTATATGTTAGTTTCTTCCCTTACATGAATGCAATAAGGTTGTGTTATTATACCTAAGAAGTGTGTTTGGATTTGTAGAGATATGCCTCCATGAAAAATCTTGAGGGAGAGACCAAGGGGCATGGCCGAGAACTAACTTTCAAACAGGGATCTTGATGCACCATTTGTGCAAGCTGTTGAGAAAAGAGAATATTTTTCAGAGTACTTCACTCGTTTCATGAAATTTGTAGAGAGAGACGCACGGAGGGTTCAGAAAAGCATGTTCGAGTTGACAAGGGAGTTTCAACTGGAGTACCCTCCTACTTTTACTAGAGAGGGTGGACCTAAGGGAGATGGATTCTTGATTGAATCCATAGAGACGATACTAGACCATTTGGAGACTCTGACAGAGAGGAGGGTTAAGTTGGTTGCTTATATGTTGTGGGGTTTTGTGAAACGCTGGTGGGACATTCAGGTATGATCTGGATAGAGTGATGATATGTTTTAGAAGGACTTTATGGAGAAGTTACTAGATCACTTCTACCCAGACACAATGTGGCAAGATAAGGCTTCAGAGTTTATGCATCTGAAAGAAGGGAACATGTTAATAATTAAGCATGCTAAATGTTTCACATGTTTACTGTGTTTTTCTCCATCATTGGTGGTAGATGAGGGTTCTTCAGAAAAATGATTTCAAGACGGACTTAAGTGGGAAATTAAGTCGCATATGAATATCTTTAGGCTGGATAAATTTTCAGAAGTTGTTAATGATCCTATTATTTCAGAGGGGAACCTAAAGGAGGCTTCCAGTACTAGATAGGTAGCTGGACAATCAGGGAGTATGCCTTCAAAGAGCAGGAAGCTCCATCATGATAATCTTAGTCAGGACAGTGTAGAGCAAGATGGATAGTTACTTGGAATAGTTACACCAGATCATTCTCATGTGCTTTTCCAACAGTGTGGTAGTCAGGGAAACAATCATACACATTTTCCTCAACCACCAGTGGAGTGCCTATTTTGTGGCATGCTGGGAAACCTACAAAGGTTCTACAGGAAGAAGAAACAGGCTGGTTCTGAGGGGGGAGCTTCTTAGAGTTAGAGTGTGGGAAGGGGGTCTTCTACACCATACATGTTTGGTAGCACGAGTTCAACTTGAAAAGGTGGTAGAGGCATTGGACGTGGTGCTTTAGGGTATGAGCACCCGTATCAGTAGAGTGGTTCTACTTAGGGGAGTTAGACAATGCCACATGAAAGTGGGGTAGGATAGTAACATGTAGTGAATCCTACACTTGTGGAGAGAAAGGTCATTCCATCAACTATGAGATGTACTATTCTAGTTTATTCTACTTTAGCTAAATCCTTGTTTGATACTAGTTCCTCTCATTCATTCAGATCTACAAATCTTTTTAAGGGATTGAGCCTGGAGGTAGAGTCCAAAAGTGGGGTGATGAATATCGATACACTGTTGGGAACACGGTCTAGGGATATCGGTTTATGCAAGGGATGTTCTCTAGAGATCATAAAGTATCATTTTTTTTTGGGATATCCATGTCCTTGATATAATGTTCTTAGATATGATTATGGGTATGGACTGGCTAGTCACGTACCGATCCCACATAGATTGTTATCACAAGAGAGTGACCTTTTTATCTCTTGAGGGTGACCAATATGTCCTTCATGGAGAATGGGATATCCATGCTTGAAAAGATGGTCTAATTACTCAGAATCTAGGAGAGCTCGCAACCCAATATGGTAGTCTTTTTCTATATGATGGGAGTGGTAGGAATGATATCCTTCCACCAGTAGTAGAAATATTTCGGGATGTATTTTCTGAAGACTTTTCAGGGTTTCCAACTGAGAGAGATGTGGAAGTCACTATTGATCTCATACTGGGAGATGATCTGTTATCTATTCCACCATACATAATGGCACTAACTATGCTTCAAGAGCTCAAAACACAGTTGGTGGAGTTGGAGGATAAAGGGTTTTTCCATCCAAGTACGTTGCCATGGGGATCACATATTTTGTTTTCAAAGAAGGAAGATAGAAATTTACTCTTGTTTTTCGATTACCAGAAGTTGAATAAAATGACTCTGAATAAATTATATCCTCTTCCATGAATTGATGATCTATTTGACTAGGTGAAGGGGCTAGTGTGTTCTAAAAGATTTATCGGTGATCAAGGTACCGTCAAGTGAGAGTTCGGACTTGTGATATATCGAGAACTGCTTTCTGGAGTAGGTATGGATTTATTGAGTTTTTTTTGTAATTACATTTGTGTTGACTAATGCTCCATAAGTGTTTATGGATTTGATAAATATGATCTTTTTTTCGTACTTAGATCAGTTTTTGGTTGTGTTTGTGGAAGGCATCTTAGTGTACTCTAAGACTCATGACGACCATGCTCAACATATTGACATCATCCTAGATACACTGAGAGAGCATCGACTATAGGCCAAGCTATCTAAATGTCAGTTTTGGATTAATAGGGTATTCTTTTTTGGGGTGATCATCTCAGAAGAAGGTGAGGCAGTGGACCTAGAAAAGGTGAATGTAGCGATTTCTTAAAAGAAGCCCAAGAATTTTTTTGATATTTGATGATTTTTGGGGTTGGATGGTTATTACATTATGTTTATATAGAACTTTAAAAAATGGAATCACCACATACTGGTTTTAAAAAGAATGTGATAAATCTTGTTTTGATAGAATCATGCGAGAATGATTTCCAAGAATTGATGAAGTGCTTGACCTCGGTGCCAATATTGATCTTTCATGAGGTAGGTGAGGAGTACATGGTGTAATGTGAGACTTATGGGGTCGGAATCAGAGTTGTATTGATGAAAAGTGAATAGTGAGGCTGATGCCTTGAGTAGAAAAAATCAGACTCAGTTGGTACATGAGTTGAGTACATAGTGGAAGATTATGACTTTTCTGGAAGAAATGCTTATGGGGGTTCTAGAGTGTCATAAGAGTTTGACTCTGTTTTCTATAGAAGTGGAGTCTACACTCTTGAGATGGATCAGGGACATGTAGTACTGGGATACAGAGTGTTTAGCCTTGAGGGAAAGCCTTGATGTAGGGGAGACACCTTCAGAATAGAAAATAGATGAGGATAAATCATCTATGTGAAAAATTGGGTTGTTGTGCCAATGACTATGAAATAAGAACCCATGAAATAATTTCATGCATCAAGGTGGGTAGTACATCTTGGGGTGAAAATTTTTTACCGTGAACTTCAACGAATGTATTGGTGGCATGGCCTGAAAAAGGAGATTGTAGGGTTTGTAACATGTTGTTTCACCTTTTAGCAGATGAAAGCAGAGCATCAAAGACCTGGAGGCCTATTGCAGTCATTACCTATTCCATAATGCAAGTAGTATGACATGAATATGGACATCGTGGTAGTAATTCCAAGGACTCTTAAGAAGAATTATTCTATTTGGGTCATTGTAGAAGGGATAAAAAAAGTAGAATAGTTATTTCCTATCAAAGAAACCTTACAGTAGAGCAGTTGGGTGAACTCTACATGAAGGAAATAATATATTTTCATGGGGTGCCACAAACTATAGTTCTATATCGGGATTTGTGATTTACTTCACACTTCTAGAAAGACTTATATATGGTTCATGGTACCCAAGTTCTGTTAAGTATGACCTTCCACCCACAAATATATGGGCAGTTGGAGCGTACCATACAGGTTTTAGAGGATATGTTGAGAGCATGTGTGCTTGACTTTGGTGGTTCTTGGGAAAAGAACATGGATTTTGTGGAGTTCGCCTATAATAATAGTTATCAGGAAACTATATAGATGGCACCATATGAGGCAATTTATGGTAGACCTTGTAGATCACTACTATGTTGGATAGAGGTGGGTGATTCAGAGCTGTTGGGACCGAGTCTCATTCAGGAGACATCAGAGTGGGAACAGTTGATTCAAAAACATATGACTATGGATCAGAGTAGAAAAAAGTCATATGATTATTGTATGGTATGACCCTATAGGGTTTTAGGGTGATCATGTATTCCTTTGGGTGTCTCCTAGATTGGGTCACCATAGGGTATAGAGGCAGGGCAAGTTAACACCTAGGTTTGTGGGACTATTTGAGGTGCTTGAGAGTATCGAGCCAATGTCATACCAGTTGGAACTTCCACAGAAATTTAGGGAAATTTGTGATGTTTTCCAAGTGGAACAAATACAGTGGAATCCACCCAAACCTTCTTATTTTATTGATGTGGAGGATGATTACCTAGAGATTGATGCATCATTTGATGATAATCTGGTATGTGTGTTGAGTCGCAATGAGAAAGTGTAATGGGGAATGACCGTGTCATTATTTCATGTGTTATTGCAGCATGGAAAAGTTCAATAGGAAAAATGGGAACAAGAAGCAGACATGAGGGCTCAATGGCCCAATCTTTTTTGACTCAGAATCTTAGAGAAGCTTGGGAGTGCAGCTTGAGGACGAGCTGTTATAAGGTGGGGAGATTGTAAGATCTCGACCTTTTATAGAGTCATCTCAAGGGATTTTTCAGAGAATATTTGAAGCTTTTATGAACCTTTAACTTGGAGTAGTGTCTTGGGGTGTGTTTGTGTGAACTTTTAAGTAAAAATAATGGACAATGAGATGTTCATGGTTTGTGCACAGTTTGAAAAACCATGGGACCAACCTATTCCAAGCATGGAAAAGTGTACAGAGAGGTCCTCACAATTTGTGCATGGTATGACTAAACATGTGACCAAACCACACCTACCATGAAAAATTGGACAGAGGGGTCCCCACATTTGGTGCACGGTTTTCCAAACTGTGCACCTCTACCCAAGAAACCATGGGCACATGGTTTTAATTATGAAAATAATTTTTAAAACTAGCAGAACCCCCTAAGACTCCCATATTTCAACATTGGATTAGGCTCGACATATTTCGGGTGTTCCCAAAGCCTTCTGGAGGGATTCCAGGGCGATCCGAACACTGTTCTTTGAGATTGAAATCCCGGATTAGAGATCCTCTCTCTTACTAGTAAGTGGATTTCATCCCATTAATTCTCCTGTTCTTTCCTCTATCATTCCATGATCTTTTCATATAGGATCATCACTAATTACATGAATCCAAACCTATGAGTTGAGATCTAAATCTATGATTTTGTTTCTAGATCTAGTTTTCAATGTTCATGATGCTCTTGATCTTAATTTTGGTTTTAGGGATTTTGATCCGTAGCTTGATTGGCGATGTTGTGCCACTCTGATTTTGAGGATTTATGGTGGGATAACATCTATTAGTAAACCAAGGTAGGTGGTCTAAAACAAACTCTCATTGTCATGATTTATGATATGTGTATGAGTTTATGATTTCTAGATTCACTTGATGATTTATTTCCTAATTGAAGTAATTAGGAATGTGGATTTGAGTTGAGTTTCCTTGGAGATTTAATTGACAATTGAATCACAGATCAAACGATGGGGGTTTTCCCAATTATATATTTTGTTGATTTTATTTTGTAATTGAGATATTAATTTGATTGTGATTTGATAATTAATTGGGGGAATTAATTATGGAACTATTTTTGGCTTTATAAGATAATTAATTGTGAGAATTAATTATCTTCCATGATGCGATCAAGAATAATTAATTGCGAGAATTAATTATGACTTGTCGGATTTTTATTTGGATAATTAATTATGAAGAATTAATTATTTAAAGATAATTGTGTTGATTGATTAATTAATTAATGAATTAATTAATGGGGTACGTTCTCAGTTAATTGTTGAATTATCTAATGGCACTTGAAATTCTTAACTAATCGTTGGATTAGTAAATGAATAATGTGGAAAATTCTTATGAATTAAAGAATGATTAAAGGGATGATATTTTTTGGTTCTAGTCATGACATCCTAGACCGAATAGATGTTGGTACATGGACATTGAGTTCCTCCCCAATAATTATCCAATATTGAGAATGTGGGGAGCTAAAAATGACAACCAACACTAAATGAGAATTGGAGGGCTAGACATGACGACCTACACTCAATGAGATTTGTGGTTCTAGGCATGATGACCTACACCAAATGATTAATGATAATAATCAGTGATGATTAAACTAAGAATTGGAGTGCTAGGCATGATGAACTACACTAAATGATTAATGATAATATTGAATGATGTTTCAAATGAGAATTTGAGTTCTAGGCATGGAGACCTACACCAAATGATTAATGATAATAATGAATGATGAATCAACTAAGAATTGGAGTTCTAGGCATGACGACCTACAACAAATTATTTATGATAATTAATGATGATTCGAATAGGAACCATGAATTGAAATTAGTTTAATGTGTTGATTAAAGATTAAATGAAAATTTGATAAATGCTTTAATTATGTATTGTATTTATTACTTCATAAAAATACATGCTAGATATTTTTACTAGATTCATTTTAGACACCCTTGGTGGTGGCCTATTGAGTTTTTCTCACACCTAATTTTGGAATCCTGATGAGAACCCAAGAAGACTTTTATGTTGTCAGACTGGATAAGGCCAAGGCCTTGTGATAGGTTATAGTTTAGAATTAGAGAATGGGAGAGGGAACCGATCGTGGTTTGGGACACATTTGGAGTTGTTGTGTCTTCACTTTCTGTAGCATTGTTGACACTTGGAAATTGCATTGACATAACATGTTTTATCTTTTAGTTGAGTATTTTATTATCTAGTTTTGACTATCCTAAGTCATGGAATTGTTTTGGTTATTTATACGCTTCCATACTTGGTTATTTTTATTTTCTTCTGCTGGTGTTTTATTATGATAAAAGAGGGCATTGTCTCTGCAAGACTATCTTACCAGATCCTCACTGCTAGTCAATACCTTATGGCATACGGGGAGGTGCACTTGAGGGAATGTGGCCCACCAGATTGGGGCACCATTCAGTGGATCCCAGGTTGTGGCATCACACACTCCTTTGAGCCATGATCACAACATCATTGTTTTTTTCATGTAAGGTGAAACCAAACCAACCAACATGTCAAAATTACTAGGTCTCTAGAAAGTCCTCTATAGAATTTGGATGAACACAATTCCATTTAATACCCAGGTCACTCCACTATGGAGGTGACCCAAGCATGTACTCAATAGTGCTAGGCTCATCAATTTCACTAAAATCATCCAGTTCATTTCATCATTTAGAAACTTAATGGGAACCACATATATTGATGAATATTAACCAGGGATTTAGAATTAAGTGGACACACCTTTGATACTATCCATAGTCCTTCCAGCCTATGAATCAAAGTAGCATCTGGTTCACATAGGACAAGGGTCCAAGATGCCTCATCATATGACTATAAACAATTGAAGAGCTCCCGAGTTGCCTATGGGTAAAATAGGGTCACAAGACCTACTAAGTGGTTGACCATGCCTGAAGGATGTTTAACCTACTAAAACCAAGCATCACTCGATGCTCAAACCCGTAGAAAGGGACAAACATAAAATGACCACCCATCTAAAAAAGGGTGTCATTTAATAGGTAAGTATCCTATAAGGGACAAAGACACCAAAATGAACCATGAATCATAAGACTCATGGTATTAAGGAGGTATTTCAATATCTATGGGTTCTACCTATAATGTGATATCCCTTATATAATATAAAAACAAACCAATCACCCGGTCATGTAAGAAATGATTTCACTAGGATTAAGAGCCTTTTATTTAATCCATTCCTATAAATATTCATCCTATGGTTAGAAACTCATATATCCAGTCTAAGAAAAAAAATAAAACATTTATACAACCCTCAAATGAATTCTTATACAATTTAAACTATTATAGGTTCCATTTTTATGCTCATTACCTTGATTTATATTCAATCATTAAACATTTAAAGAATTTTAAAATAAGATTTAAAAACTAATTCATTTGAGTTCAAAGTTTAACATATTTTACCCTTTAAGAATTTAAAAAATACACCACATGAACAAATATATAATGATCACATTCTATGGGTGGCTCTCTATGAATCCATAAAAAACCCATACACTCTATAGGTTGGCATTTGATTCCCATTTTATTCAAATAAAATCAAATTAAAACATGATCTCTAGCATAATTTTACATTTTAACAAGGTTCTAAAAACATTTATAACAGTACATAAATGGTTCGATTACATGTTTTAACATTTCCAAGTTATAACGTGTCTATAAACCATAGAATTGGAAACTGTCACCCATCTAAATCTCAACCAATTGGTTGCCCTTTAAGAAATTTTTATATATCAAAAACACTGGCATACTATCCAAAGATGCAACAAAGAGAAACATGTAAATAAATAGGCAGCATGGCATATGACTACGAAAACATGAAAGTAGTTAAGCATGCTAAATAAATAACCTATTAATGTTACATTATCAGGAATATTAATAAATCCAAAAGCATGCCTTAACAATCAAGGAATAAAATCAAATTGTCAGGAAACCTACTAATGCAACGACATGGTATAGAATATGCACGACATGTGAATTTATATGTTCTTATAATTATTCATGTAATGCTTAATCATTTCCACATTAAATCAAGGGTAATATATCATAAATTCAATAAATCAATATGTTTTAGAATTTTCACAAATAAACTATGTGAAATCCTATTAAACATTAATATAAAACAACCTAAACATCAATTCCCAATCCTAGACACTTGATCATTTCCCTATGGGTGGGGTGATCAGTCCTAGAAATAACAATTTTCCATGCACCGAGGCATTCCTATAATCCTATCTTCCAACCCAAAACTAAAAGAGAAATGAAAGAAATAACCACTGATAACACTTTGTAATGTCCCGGACCCAGATACAACTCAACAATTCCTCATGCCCAATTGGACACATGGCCATAAGAATGTCCCCATGTACTCTAGTGGTTACCAACATATAGTTAGGGTCTAGGAAGAGGATAGTAGAGAGACTATACCCTCATGTTAGAGTTTTTCCCTGCTATAATAAATAAAGAAACAAGTAATTATAGTATAGGATAATAATAAGTAAAAGTAAAGGATGGTGAATGCCAATATATAGTTATGTATTCATGTCAAGATAATGATACGATGTAAAAAAGATATGTAGCTGGTATAATATACAATATATAATTAAAATAAGAAAATGAAACAAAAAACCCCATGGGAGAACCCAACAAGCATCCTAAGCTAGAGCTAGGACCTGTGCTAATAACTCTTTGGTGCTATTAAATAACACAAGAAATACCCCATGGTCCTGTGAAAAAAAATGTCTGCTTTGATACCTCATTTCCAAGGTTTTCTAAGAAGGGTGTGAGACATAATCCCAATAGACAACCTCCATAGGTATGTGACATCCATTTAGTGAATATACATTACAACAGGGTGCAAGAAGATAAAACATGTAAAGGAAGTACTCAAAATATAACAACCTATAAAGATAAATCTATCATTTATAACCATTTTGTTCTAATCATTTTATTTAATATATAAATCAATGATTTAGAAGTCAGTCTTGTGTCAACTGACCAAATTCATTCAACATTCCAATTTAATATAATTTATATGTCTTGAGACCTGACACAAGCCTGACACCCCTTACAGACATAATCACAACAAATTCCTAAATGGGATATCTAAATTTTATTAGTCAAGACTGCAACCAAGCTTGTTATTTGTCATAGAAGACACATAATAATTCATTTCATTCATTACTAAATTTAGAACATGTGCTCATCCAAGGCATTCCTAAGATGCAATCTAGGTATCATTTTTGGTATTATATAAACCAACACCCTACTAGTCTATCCTTCATGAACTTCTTAGGAACCCAGGTATCTCTCTTGGTGAGGTGTAATAATCCTTGCCAATTGAGTCGGTCCTTAGTGGTCTAGTATGGGATCCCATGTATCACCCATGACTATATGATTAATTTCTTTTGAGTACATCCATATAATTCTCATATGAATCCATGTATCACTCGATATATAATAGGCAATCCTCTCATGAGTCCTTCTTTATAAATGCATATCAAGAGTGTAATTATTATATAGAAAATAGTATGGAAAAATAAAAATCGGTGTATCTATGGTATTCATTCATTGAATCAAATGTTTCACTTAAGTCATATAACATTAAATATCAATTAATCAATTCATTTATACCAAGGTTCATCACTATAATAAAATCAATTCAAAATCACCTAAAAAGGTAAATCAAGTCACTAGACAAGCCTAAAAAGATTTCCAATCAACTACTCAACTTGGAATTCCAAAATAACTAATAATTCAGTTCAAAAAAAAATAATTCACTCATTACATGTCATTTTAACATGTCAAGATCAAAACCAATAACACATATTTGATAACACACCTCCTAAGTTAACCCAAAAAATCTGCTAACTTAGAAGGATTGCCTTTAATTTAACTTTGGAGGTCATTTAATTAAACAAGAATCTAAATCTTAACCATTCAAACAAAATCATTCAATCAATATCATTGATAAAATATTATTTAACTAGTATGATTTAATTTTTCAAGGTCAGCACCATGATCAATTCATTTACACCTCACCTAAAAAGGTAGCTAGTGAAATTCCTTGTTTATAAGGCTTATCGACTAATTCTACTCACATGGGAATATGAATTCATTCAATGATTTAATTATATAATGTTAAAAACCATGATAAAATCAATATTGAACTCCCAAAAAATGCTGCTAAAAGTGTGGCTATGATTTCAAGGCTTACCCTTTAATTGTCATAGAATGGAAACTCACTTGATAAGGTAATTCAATATTCAACAAGAAATTACATATCCATGGATAAGGTAATGGTCATCAATCCCTTTCTATTAATTCAGCCAATTACAATTCAATTAACAAAATAATTTTATATCCAATTCATCAATTTGATATATAGTTCATTTCAGACATCACATCCTAAGGTAAGGAGGAAAATTGCACACCCTAAGGTATCCATGTAATGGCCTGAACATCTCCGATCCATTCTATATGAAAACCTAGTGTTTGAGGTGTTCTGGGAGGTCAAGGAGACTTATTTCAACACCATTCTAAAATTTATAGTTTTGTGATTAGTGTTTCCAGAATGGTAGCTCATTCTAATAGCATATCATTCCAAAATTGGATCGTTACAGTGGTATCTCGTTCCAATGGTAGCTCATTCCAACGATATCTTGTTTTAACGGTAGTTTGTTCCAAAGGTAGCTCTTTCCATTGGTAGTAACAATAGATTATTCCAATGGTAGCTCAGCAAATGGGGACTCATCCAATGGTGACTCATCCAATGGTGATTCATCCAATGGTAACTAATCCAATGGTTAATCTTCGAATAGTGACTCATTGAACAGTGAGTTGATCAACAGGGACTCATCCAATGGTGACTCGTCTAATAGTGACTCATGAACTATGTTTCTAGCTTCCGACATTTTCTCCCCTTTGACATTATCATTGAAAAAAATATTTTTAAATCCTTACTATAAAAAATATAAGGTTCATTCAAATCCCATAACTCCTGTATTATTTTTTCCCAAGGGATCAGGTGCCTTTACTCAGTCAAAACATGTGATGTTGACCAGATCTTCTTATAATGGAAAATCTAAACAGTATCTTAAATCATTACCCCATTTAGATTATCAAAAGGGTTGATATATATTTAGTTATCATAATTTTTTCTTATTTTTATTTGTATGTGACACCCAAATTTATTCCTCCCATAAGAGTCTCGTGATCAAACTGAAATCCTTGAATCGTGTTCCCATTGAGTTTCTTACTACATGCACACCCCCTATTTTTGTGAAAATAGGAAGTGTTGAAAAGTCTTTGATAAAAGGTATATTCTATATCCATTATGATGGGTTCCTCATTATATTTCCCCTTATTTATCCTTTCCATTTGATTACATGTGATATCCATGTTTCTAAGGGAGATTTCTCAGTTTTTGGTTGGCGTGGAGGTGTCATTACCTCTTTGGGTGGATGTAGTCATTTCAGGAGAGGTGTCATGATCCATTGTGTTGTTTATTCCCATGAATATAATGTAGGAAACCTTTTGAGGCAGTTTATCTATCACTTCTCTATATATTTACATGCGATCAGAGAGTTATCATGTTTTATCCCTTTGGATCATGTTGAAATGGAGATAACATTTACCTGAACTAGATTTATGAATTGGTACCAACTATTTAGTGATGTTATAGCCTCTTGTTTTTATAGATAGTGTGATGTCTATGATTTCTTGTTTAGAATTTCATTCGTTATGTAAATTGGTAATGAATTTAAATTTGGTATTAATTTGTAATTAATAATCTAATGGTTTAAAGAAGCATGTTTAAATAATTGGGTTATTGTTGATACATATGTTTCCCATAGTTGGAACAGTGAATAAAGAATAATTTAATTCATGATTTAATAGAGAACTAGTTCTATGATAAATGTAATTCCTTATGGGGTTTGAGTTACCTGATTTTTTATAAAGGCCATGTGCCTTATGATTTGGAGTTGTGAGATCTTGTTGTGTGTGAAGGTTGAATACCTTGTTTAGGGCCAAGAGCCCAGTTTAAATGTTTGTTTATTTCCTACTGATATTCATGCGATGAGATCCTAGGATAGCTAATCCAAGAGGGATGGTGTGGTATTTGGGGGAAGAGAGGTCCAATTTTTGTGGAAATTGTTGATGCCTACATTAGAGAGATATATCAGTTTATGTATATGGGTGTTGGGGAGGACATCAGAGGAGATGTAATTGGTTGAAGATGGGATTAAATATTGAAATTAAATTTTGATGCCTATTTAAATTATTGTTATTTTACCTACTTAACTCTCCAAACATCTTGAGGTAGATGTTATTGGTTACCCTCCTTCCAAAATATTGAAGATGTGTGGGGTATTCCACATGATTTCAATGTTTATCTTCTCGCGGATGGATGGGTCTATGATCTTCTTATAGGTAGTAATGAATCGATGGGTAGTTCATATACTCACTTTGTTAAACTCCTTGCATTTGGTAGCATAACATGTTTTACTATAATACCTAGAAATATGGAAATATGGAATGTGATATTGTTGTTAGTAAATGAATATATGTTTAACCCATTGGGGTGGAGTCTGTTAGGATGAAATATCAATGTAATATTTTTGAGATGTTTTGGTCTCGGTTTGGTTATGCATGGGGGGAAAGGATATTGGTTGGAATGATAATGAAATGTAATGTGGAATTTATAATGGTTAATTAATGGTTGAAAAATTTAATAACAAAAATTGAAACTGATGAAAAGTGATAAAGTAACTAAATATACCTCTTTAAATGGTTGTGTGCTTATAAGATATCTAGTCTTAGTAGTGATAGCTAGGAGACCACGAGATGTTAGTTTTAGTTGAGTCTAAGATTAGGTTATTCCCATAGTGTTGTTTTAAGCTATATTATATCATGTACTTTTTTTGTTTCCATATAATACTCCACCCTATCGGTTAGGGAAACTAACACCCTAGGGATTCTGATCCCTAGGGGGTTGTTTTCCCCACATTAAGGTGGGATGATAAATGAATGACAACCCCCTTTGGCCCCACTCTCTTCTCATGGTTATTACTTGTGCTGGTATGCATGATGGTTAGTTTTCCCCATATATGTGTGTCTATGGATGTAATGTCTTGTGGTTATTTCCAAATAATTTATTCATGATATAGTTTCTTACAAACTACTATAGGTATGAAATTTATCGGTTGTGATGGCTTAAGGATACTTACATGGTGTATGGACTATGATGGATCAATGTATAATACCTGACATATTATATATGTTATATGAGCTATGGTGGATCCTACAAAAATAATTGGTTATTTTTGGTTATGTGGATGTGGTGGTTATGTTGCACAATGTTCATGTTGTAGTCCTTTTCCCTGTTGACTTCAGACTAGCCTTTTTGGAGAGATATTATTTTGATGTGGGATGTTAGGGAAAAGTGAAAAACTAGTGGGGAGGTTGAAGCAGGGTACCCATGAAATTAGTTATTATATAATATTCTCATGTATGAGATACTTGGTGAGAGTAAAAATGGTGAGGCTAGGGACATAGTATACTAGTTTAGATGATGAGTTAGATTAACGTGTTGTTCACTATGATTGTTATGCTTTCTCTACATTATCATGAGAGGATCTATGGAGGATCCTAATGAGTATACTATTATACTCACCCTACGTATATTTAAAAAACAATTTAGGTTATTTGGAGAAGGTTTCAGATTATTATGGTTACTACTAGCTTTGGGTTTTGTAGGACCGGTTTGGGATTCATGGTCACCGTTGTTTTTACTTTATTTCGGTACATACAGATTTCCCTTTTAGTTGTATTAGTTCTTACATGACATTAAATATGTTCACATGGGTTTCCTTTACTTGTATTATAAGAAGGAGTTGGTTTGGGTATATCTTCTCTCACTCTTCCCCATGTATTCTATTAGAGGGTAATGCCTCACATCTATGTGTTTTCTACACCCTCGATGCTAGTCACCAACCGAGGGCATACTAGAGGTGGTACTCAAGGGTCATTATCTCTCTTCTCACATTGTCGACCAAGATGGGGCAAACTTTCTATGGGGGGGGGGGGGGTTATGAAAAAGTGGTATTAGAGGTCTGGTTGAGTAATAGGATGATGTTTTGTGTTAGGCACCTGTGAGGTTGCATGGGGTGGTAGGGAAACGATGTCAGCTAAGTTTAGAAAGTGCGGTAAACATTGGATATCGGAAGAGGAAAGTTATTTAGGTACCCCTATGATATGATGCATAGACCTTTATGCTTATAGTGTCTTCTAAATGAGGTGATACTGGTTGCAGTGTAGAGTCCTAGAAAATGATCATGCATAATTCTTATTTGTACCTATGTTTGAAGGGGTATAACGTGGGATTGGTTAACCTAAAATGAATAAAGGGAACGATTAATTAATATTAAAGTCTTCCATATTACAAGTTTATGAGCTCTAACTATTTTTCCATATTCAAGTATGTGTCCAAGTCCATATCCTCATCATGTTTATGAAGAAGATGTTCAACATGCTACACCAGCAGATTGCCACAGAGTAGAGGTTGACGACGATGAAACATGGTGAAGGAAACTCTAAGAGTTTCAGTTCCAGAGTCATTATAAGTATGAGAGTTCAATTTTATATGCATTAACAAAATAATATTTAGAGGAGGTTGATATAGCCTTTAGTTTGATTCATGTTTGGAAGAATCACTGGGCATCATTGGTTGTAACGATGGTGCGTGGGGCAGCGAGGAAGTGATGGTTGTTGTTCTTTAGGGATCGTTAGGAGTTAGTAGTCTCATGGGATATGTTTCATGAGTACACCAAAATAAAGTTTCTTTCTTCAGGTGTTAAAGAAGATAGTTTCCCGAACATGCTTACCTTTCATCAGGGGATCTCTAGTATGCATGAGTTCATGATCCATTTCAGGAACCTTATGTGATATACTTAGGGCATGAAGCTAGGTAAGGAGTCCTGGGAGAGGCATTTCAAGGAGGATTTTCATCCCATGATCTAGCATCAGGTCACCCTATTTATGTTGAATAAATATCTTGAGGAGTTGAGGAGGGTAGAGTCCATTGAGATGATGTTATCTAGAATTAGATCATCATGAGAGGGGAATCATCAGGATTACTCACAAAGCAGAGCTGTGGTCTGGGGTTCCTGATTTTCTGGGCCGAATAGTTTCCCTTCAGTCGAGGGTAGGTCCAAACCATCCGTATCTTTTTTCTCGAGGGGAAATGACTCCCATGAATATTCTATGGGATCAAGCATGTGTTTTTCATATGGAGGTTAAGGTCATCATAAATGAGAGTTCCCTACCTTTCTGAGCAGTCTGTGTATTCTAGGTGTTCCACTCCGTGTTCCTTCATTGAGGATGTTTCAAATGTGGCAATAGTAGCAGGTTTCACCATCTTTGAATTAGTAGGGAGCATATGGGGAAAGAAGAGGATAACCCTGGGACACATCTCGTCCTTAGAGAGGAAAGAAATATCATGGAGGTGGTCATCACGAGGGTCAGAGAGGTTATGGAGCAGTTCATGGTCAGCTTCATGCTTTAGTGTTTCCAGCCCTGGGTGATCCATATGTCATTCTAGGTGCCCTTGGATTTTTTCAACTTGGGTACATGACTTATTTGATTCTGAAGAAACACATTACTTTATATCACCATCCATTGTCCATTTATTGGGGCTTGAGGTAAAGAGGATTCCATTTCCCATGGCGTTGACTTTGCTAGTTGGAGGTAGAGTCGAATAGTTTGATGTATGTAGAGACTATGAGCTTGGGTTGGGGAAGCAACACTGTTGGAGATATTTCCAATGATTAAAAATATAACTATATGGTTTCATCCCTATAATGGATTGGTTGTATTCATTACATGCAATCGTGGATTGTTTCTGGATGTAGGTGGTGTTGTTCAATGCTGATGGGAAGCCAGAAGTGTTTGTTGGTGAGGGAGGCCCTCAGATGGGACAAAGGCTTGTTCCTTTCTTAGCATCCTCAATGGTTGAGCTGATGCTGATTTCATCAAAGGTTGAATAGTCAGTGATTCCTAGGGTTATGGAATAGACCCCTGATGTCTTTTTATAATTGGTTTTAGTGTTACCCCCATGACCATTGATCGATTTTGAGATCATGATACATTAAGGTGTGTCTCCTATCTCGATGCATCCATATAGTATGGAGACTTCTTAGTTGTGGGAGATTTGTATATAGCTCTATGGTCTATTTTAGTGCATTTTTGTTTGGTTTAGTGTTTGACTATAGGGTGCACCGGTTTTTTCCATAAAAAAGACTGATGTAATTTTGCGGTCATGTGTTGGTTATCATTCCATAAACCAAGTGACAGTGAAGAACCACTATCCTCTTCCATAGATTGATGATTTATTTGATCAAATAAAGAGTTAAATTTGGTAATCAATGATCAATATGTGGTTAGGATATCATCAGATGCGTGTGAAGAATATGGATATCCCAAAGATTACATTCCACTGTCATCAAGGGCATTAAGAGTTATTTGTGATGTCATTCGGTGTAATGAATGATTCAGATGTGTTCATCGGGTTAATGAATGAGGTGTTATATGAGTTCTCGGATATGTTTTTAGTGGTTTTGATCGATGACATCCTTGTGTACTCCATGTTTTTGGAGGGGCATGCAGAGCATCTCTGTGTTATTTGGGAGTTCTTCATCCTCAGATGTTGTTTGGGAAGTTTTCAAAGGGTGCGTTTTGGGCTCGAGAAGTCCATTTATTGGGACGTGTTGTTTCTCATTAGTGAGTATATGTGGATCCATTGAAGGTAGAAGTAGTCGTGTCTTGGGAATCCCCCAGGACAGTGGATGAATTATGAAGTTTTCATCGTCTTAAAGGCTATTACTAGATATTCTTATCTGATTTCCCTTAGGCTGTGAATCATCTAACAACATTGACTGTAAAAGATCATGCATTAGTGTAGACTGATCAGTTTTTGGAATATTTTGAGTATTTAATAGAAAAATTGGTTTGTGATCTAGTTCATTGTCTACTATCCAAAGTAGTACAATTCGGTGTTTTATGTGTTGCTTTATGTCTAGGGTTGGGCTGTGTTATGATGAAATAGAGATCAGTTGTTTCTTATGGGTTATGAAATTTATATCCCCATGAGTTTTACTATACCTTCCACAATCTAGAGTTAGAAGTGGTGATGTCTTCCTTGATGTTGTGGAGATATGACCTCATTGGAGAGAATTTCATGGACTTCACCAATCATAATATCCTGATGTTTTTTTATCTCAATGTGACTTTAACATGAGATAGCGTCGGAGGATTGAGTTATTAAAGGATTATGACTCCAATATTTCATATATATTTAAGAAAGAAAATGTTGTAGTTGATGTGCTGATTATGAAGTGACGTAGTAATGCAGTGCATGAATTAGGTGATTCTAGGAGAGTGATAGAATAATTTTAGCATTACATATATATATGGGAGAATTTGGGGTGAGTGGTTGTCTTTTTTCAGATGATGGTGTAGTCATCTATTTTGGTGCAAGTAGAAGTGTTCTATTTAGGGAATCTTGAGGTGGAGGTCTGGAGAGACCGAGTTGTTTGTGGCGATGCCCCTGATGGTTGGTCTGCTGATGAAAAACACTAGGTGATTTTTAGGGAAGGCTTTTCATTTCTCTAGAATCATATGATATGGATCATAGAGATTTCCATAGTTCACTATAATAAGTATATCCTAGCTTGAAAAAGATGTTCTACGATTTGGGATGTCAGTTTTCGTGGGCTGGGATGAAACGTGTAGTTGCAGAGTGTGTGTCTCGGTATTTTGTCTTCCAGAAGGTTCAGGCCAAGCATGACATTTCTATTAGTTTTCCCTAACTATTAGATGTTCCTTAGTAATAGTAGGTGAATATATTAATGAACTTTGTTACCGGTTTACCTCATGTATGGGGAAGATATGATGCGATATTGGTGGCATTTGATCATTTTCAAAAATCTACCCACTTGATATTAATCCAGGACTCAATATCAGTAGAGGTTTTGTTGAGGAAATATCTGGAGGTGGTGGTGAGACTCCATTATGTCCCGAGGAAGACCATTTCTGATCGAGATCCCCATTTTACCACAATAGTGTGGAGAAGTATCCAACATTCTTTCGGTTATCAGATATATCTTTTCACTGCTTTTCATACATAGATGAATGGTCAGATGGAGTGAATAATCTAGACTCTTGAAGACATGGTGTGCTCTTATGTTCTAGATTTTGGTGATTCTTGGATAATCCACGTACCCTTGGTTGAGTTATCTTACAATAATTCTCTCCACTCCAACATTGGTATAGTTCAATTTGAATCCTTGTATGTCCAGAATTTCCATTCTCTATTGTGTTGGACTGGGGTTGGAGGATCAGTAATTCTCAGGCCAGAACTGGTATAGAGTATAATAGAGATGGTTTAGGTGATTTGTGAGTAGATGAATGAAGTATATAATCATCAGAAGTCTTATTTTTATTATAGGAGGAGAACTATAGAGTTTATCGTTGGGGATCACATGTTTCTGAAGGTGAATCCCCATCGTGTGTAGTGAATGTTTGGTCATGGGAGTAATCTTTGTCCCCGGTTTTTTGGGCCTTTCAAGGTATTGAATCGTGTTAGAGCAATGATTTATAATGTATAACTTCCCCCACAGATGAGCTGGATAAATGATGTTTTCCATGAATCACAACACCATTATTATCTTTATTATGACTCTCACATCATCGATTGGGGAGAGATCAATGTTGAAAATGATGTGACCTTCAAAGAGTGTCCTATAGAGATCCAGGACTACAAGGATAAGGTGTTATGCTGGTGTGCTATCCCCTTTGTTTGTTTCTTGGGGCATCATGATGGAGTGTAGGAGAGAACATAGAAATAGGAGTCATATATATGTTCTTAGTACTTTGATCTATTTTATGTTTATCTCTTCTCTGGTAACATTGTTTGTTTGGTGGTTGTAGACCCATTCCATTTATGAGATGGATTTCTTATATTTCATGTTGTGGATTTCTCGCTTTTGAGAGGTATCTCCCATAGGAGATTATTTCGGAGAAAGTTTTAGGTGTTGTGTATTTTCATGTTGTTCCTTTTATAAAGTGGTTGATCTCATGTAGTGAAGAGAGCTTTGAGAGGTATCTCGCAGGGTGGTTGTTTGGACCCCCTTTTTCTATTTCCTCTATAGTTTTGTTTGGGATAATCGAGGAAGAGAAATGTTTGAGAAGTATCTAATGTAATTTTTTTGGACCTTTCTAATCCAGTAATTTGAGAAAATATGGTATTTGAGTTGTTGTGGGAGGTCATAGTGACTTATTTCATCACATATCCAAAATTTCATATATTCTGAATAGTGATATAGAATGGTAGCTCATTCGAACGATAGAACATTCCAATGGTAGATCATTCCAACAGTATCTCAGTCCTATGGTAGATCATTCCAATGGTAGCATGTTACAATAATATCTGATTTCAATGGTAGCTCATTCCCACAGTAGCTCATTCCAATGGAATCTTGTTCCAACTGTATCTCACCGAATGGTGACTCATCCAACGGTGACTCATCGAATGGTGAGTCATCTAAAGTTGACTCGTCTAATGGTGACTCATCCAATGATGACTCCTCCAATGGTGACTCATCCAACAGTGACTCGGTAACAGTTTTTCTAGCTTCCTACAGTTTCACCCCTTTGATGTTATCTTGGATAGAAAAAGCGTTCAAAGACTTTTAAAGGGATTTAAGGTCAATTTAAAGCCCGTAACTCCAACCTTAATTTTTCCAAGGGGACTCGGTGCCATTACATGGTCAAAACATGTGAGCATGACCAGATCCACCATTAATGGAAAATCTAAACTGTATCTTAAACTGCTGCTCTCTTTAGATTTTCAAAAGGTCCAAGATATCTTCAGTGCTCATTCTTCCTTCTTATTTTCCTTAGTACAGTATGCCCAGAGATATTCCTCCTATAGGAGTCGTGTGATCAAACTAAAATCCTCTGATTGTGTTCCCATGTAGTTTCATATTTCATGCGTACCCTCTATTTTGGGGAAATTAGGAAGTGAGGATCAATATTTGATATATGGTATCTTCTACAACCATTCTTTTGGGTTACTCGATTTTTTCCTCCCATTTCTCCATTCCATGTGATGGAATATGAACTTGTTGTTTCTAATGGATATTTGTTGGTTGTTGTTGGCACGATGGTGTTGTAGCATCCTCGTGTGGATGAAGTCATCGCAGGAGAGGTGATCGTTATCCATTGTGTTGGTCTTTCCCCTTAAAATAACATTGTAAACAATTTGAGATCGGAAATTCATTGTTTATCTATATATTTACATGTGATCATAGAGTTATCATGTTTTATCCCTTTGCATCATGATGAAATTTTAATAATAATTACTTAAACTAGATAAAATATTTGGTACCAACTTTTTAGTGAAGTTATTGCCTCTTGTTTTTCTAGATAGTGTGATATCTATGATTGCTTATTTAGAATGTCGTTCTTGATGGAAATTGGTAAAGTATGTAAATCAATAAATAATTTAATATTAATTGGGAAAAGGTTTAGAGAGTAATGTTTAAAGAATCTGATTGTTTTTGTTTCGTAGGTTTCCTATAGATGGAACCGGTGAATAATGAATCAATTAATTCAATATGGAATAAAGAACTGGGATTGTGATAAATATATTTACATAGGGGTCTCAGTTAACCTATTTCTTGTAATTTACATGTTCATTGCTCTTTGGAACCCTGTGATCTCATTTTGTGGGAAGTTTTAATGCCTTGTTGGGGTCCAAGATCCATGTTCCATTATTTATTTGTTTCCTGCAACATGTGACGTGATGTGAGCCTATGATGGTTGAGCATGGGGGTTGTTGTGTATATAGGGGATGGGGGGCCTAGTAGGTTTTCCCATAGTGTGGTTGTGAGATAACTTAAATCATGTTATTTTTGGGTTTCAATACGCTAATCCACTATGTCAGTTTGGGAAACTGACACCCCAGGGATTCTGAGCCCCATGGGTGTTTCCCAACATTCCAGTGAGATGATGGGTGGATGACTAGCTTCATTGTCCCCACTATCTTCTATTTGTAGTCACTTGTGCTGGTATGAAAATGAATTAGTTTTTCCCATATATGTGTGTAGATGAATGTAATGGATTTTGGTTATTTGACACACATATATTCTAGATATAGTTTCCCATGAACTACTTTAGGTATGATGTGTATAGTTTGTGATGGATTGAGGATCCTTACTCAATGTATGGGTTGTGATGGATTGAGGTATAGTACCACACATAAGATAAACATTATACAGGCAGGGATTTCTCCCATTAACTATATGGTTACATTTGGTTATGTGGACTTGGTGGTTATGTTAAACAAGTTTCTTATTGTGGTTCTTCACCCAGTTGTCTTTTGGCTAGCCTTTTTGGAGAGGGATGCTCAATAAGTGCATTATTGGGTAATATTGGGAAACTAGTGGGGAAGTGGAAGTGTGGTAACCTTGAAATTCCTTATTATATAATATTATCTTATATGAGATACTTGGTGAGAGTATCCATGTTGATGCTGGGAACATAGTATACCTATTTAGGCAATGAGTTAGTTTCACTTATTTCTCACTGTGCTTTGGCATGATTTCTTTAGTTTTGCAAGAGAGGCACTGAGGAGGATCCTACTGAGTATACTATTATAATAACCCAACATATATATATTCTATTTTCAGATCAGTTGGTGCAGGTTGGAGATCAGTATGGTTACAATAGCTTGGGGTTTTTCAGGTTTTGTTTGGACTTCTTGGTCACTGGAATATTTACTTCTTTTTGGTACTTTTAGTTTTCACTTTGAGTTTTATTTGTTCTTGTATGACATTATATATGTTCACTTGGGTTTCTTTTACATATAATCGGAATATGAGTTTGTTGGTGTCTATATTTTCTCTATCTTCCACACATTTTCTCTTAAAGGGAAATTCCTCCCATATTTGTGTTTCCAATGCCCTTGGTAGAACATGCCAACATGAGGCCTACTGGATGTTAGACTCGAGGGGTCATTATCTCTTTTCTCGCATTATCGGACTAAGAGGGGTGAGCTTTGTGGAGAGGGGTCATAAACATCCATGTCTAAGTCCACCCATGATGGTCCATCCATATAACCAACACACCCAAAATATTGGTTACATTTAATTCATGGTTCTCAACCAATAAAAAATAGTCAATCCTCTTTAATAACTTAATCCATAATATACTATTCAATTGATGAATTTAAACTAATTTAAAGGAACCACCCATGAATTGTCCATTCATCCCAAAAACAATATATATAACTACTCAAAATTAAATGAAAAGAATGATACTACCAACCATTGGTTTTATGTTGACATCTCATCCCATATCAGATCCTGATTCGACTTAGATTGGGAGAAAAATGAAGGAAAAAATGAATAATCTTAAAATATGGAAAAAGGATACACCTAAATAAAACATCCAATAACAAACAAAAATGAATAATGAATAAAAATGAATGGAGTTATTACCTATATAGATCTATAGATATTGATAGATATTTATTCATAAGATAAAATGAGAATTTATCAGAAATCCTTGAATAATCACTAATGGAAGCTTCCAATTGGATAGTTTTGTTTGTAGGAGAGGAAGAAAAAACAAAAAGAGTAGTTTTAAAATAAATTTACAAGAAAAATGGTCATTTTAAATAAAATATATGTATCATATGGTTTGGTGGCACATTTTTTCCAAATCATACTCTAACCATGCAGTTCCCCCTACTTAAGAAATCAACTTGCATGTCCTGCCCCACATGGTAATCTAAACCATGCATAAACCATGAAATGAATACTGTTGAGGTATTTCCAAAGTGTAAATAACCACGTAAACTACGTGCACGGTTTGGTCAAACCATGTTTAGTCTTTAGAGGTCACATCATCTCCACTAATCAAGGAAAATGTTTTTTTGCAGGGGCACATGATTTTAGACAAATTGTGCACCCTCTACAAACCCCCAAAACATGGTATTTTTTCCCCTTGGTGCTCCCAGAACTCGATGAGATACTCAAGGGGCCTCTTGAACCCTATAACAAAATTCTAAAACAACAAATTCAATTATTCAAACTCTCATAATTATGTCATAAAATATTTTTTACAAAATTTCCCATCTAGTAATCACCAAAAGTCAAAATACTTTGGAAAATAATTTGGTTCCAAAACACAAAACTATAAAATTTCTTCTAGAAAATCCATATTTATTGAAAAATTTACATTCTTGAATTTAAAATACAGGAATAAAAATAAAGGTGTGCTCAAATTCTCAGTAATGGTTATGTAATGTGCGAAATATCATGAATCGACACGAATAATGGATATATAAAGGTGAATAACTATGAACACAAGAAATTTACATAACCATATAAGGCATGATTAATATGGAAAGCTAAAAAACTGAAAAAACATTCCATTTAATTGACAAACTGATAATGAAATGTATAAAGAGATAATATCACTGTGAAATTATCATGTATTAAAATATCTGAATTTCTAATTAAGGGAATTATTAATCTTTGGATATCATGTCTCAAAATCATTATACATCTACCATTAAGACCTTTCAGAAGACGGTTTAAACCAATGGTAGAAACCCATTTAATATAGCATATATAATTTTTCTCATAAGACCTACTGATTCATCTAGGGGATATATAATTTCCGGCCACACATATAACTATAGTTCAAAATCATTACTCATATTTTGAGTAATTTAATTAATTAATGAGTCAATATTCCTTATCTTCAAATATCCATATTGAGTAAATGATAAATATTTATCAATATTTTTCCAGTTAATAAAATAACATTAAATGTAAACACCATATGTAAAAATGGTATAATTTTTTAGAAATAACCATATCCATCCCAAAAATTATGGATATTTATTTTAAATTAATTTCCAATAAAAAATGATTATAAGAAATTGATCATTTTAAGAGAATATTAACAATCCCAAATGATGGTGAGATCGCACAATAACTTTTACCACTTTGAAATATTCATATAATACCCACTTGGAAGAAATTATTAAAAGTGAAATGTGAAATGCCAAGAATTATGAGTGAATCATGATATTATATGTCAATGGGGTAGTATATAAACCACATAATAGTTAATTGGTTCATAATAACAAATAAGTCCCAACGGAATGTAAATTGATATGAAATCCATTATCACAAGATTCCTTTTTATTGAACATTATTTAACCTCATGTATAGTGTATTTGAAAATTTTATTAAATAAAATAATAAACATATTAATTTTTATAATATCATATATGATCCTTTTATAACATCTTATCACCCAGTTATTAATAATATTTCATTATATTCATTATCTTGGATGTTAATTAACAAGTTTTCTCATGCATGTTTTATCATGAAAGATTGTGTTCTTATTCATGTAATATAGTAATGTAATATAAAAAATGATAATAATGGAAAAATTATCAAATTGTTTTCATCAATTATACTTTTAAAATAAACCATGAAATATTTTGACAAAAAATTAAGTGCATTACAATCCTGGAGATGCCTGGTCAAACGTACGCATGAGTAACTTTTCAATTTTTCAATGATCACTAGGGAAATGATATTGGTAATATTATAGCATTAAAAAATGAAAAAAATATAATATATTCCATATTATATAATTAAATATAATTATGTATATCATCCAAGGAGAGTGGTGATTAAAAGATAGTCACATCACTTTGTGAAGGTGGTAATCCACACTTACACGAATATTGTTTCATAAATAAGTTACTGAATAGTTAAGAAAAATATTATATTTTAATAATGATAAATATTTCACAAATATCATAATTATATCTTTTTGTTTTTGTTTTTTGATTAAATTTTACCCTTTTACATTCCTCGAAAAGAGTTAGTAAAAGACAAATCAGATCGCTTCACGAGGATGTAGTTCGCTGTACACACGAGAAACATTATCGTGTATCCTATGAAATTTAAGGTTTATATATATAATTAATATATATGTGTAAATATTTTATAAATACCATATATATACTTTAGATCCATCACAATACCTCATTGTGAATGTTGGTAATGGAAGAACGAATGACATCGGTTCACGTGTCGGTAGTCATCGATACACATGAATAACGATTTAATAACCAATATGATGTATTTAGATATGTTTTTGGGTCACTCCATTAATAATATAAAAACAACTATATATTTTTAAAATACTAAGGTTTTTATATCAGCATGGTTTAATTTGAAATGAATGAGGTGTAGGATGAAATAAAATAAAAAACGTAGTTGAAGAACATTACCTCTTATCCAAGTATCCACCTTATATTTCCTCCAAAATCATTCCTAGAATGAATTTATGATCAAATTAGGGCTCATAGGATTAGTATAGGCAATATATGAAGTGATATGGGTAGGTTTTAGCTGATTCAATGGGCTTGATAGGTGTGAATAAGAGAGGGAATATGCTAAGCTTTTATAATTGATAGGGGAAGAAATTTTCTAAATACTTCAAAGTAGTCACTATTGCGAGGTCAATATTATATCATGTTCCTCAAAAATATATAATTAAATGGTTGGAGGATGATAATGTAGGTATAACACAATCCCACATAATAAAACACATGTTCCAAAAATGTTTTTATTTAACTTCTAACTTTCCTTATTTTTACCATTTTTGGTATTCACTATAAGGACTAGTATTTTCAACCACAATAATTTATCCTTTAAGAATAAAATAAAATTAACCTTACTAGATAATTTGGACCCACTAGTTGTAAACATGATATAAAATTTATTAACCAAAATTCCTATTTGTGTTTAAAATTAATTTTAACACAAGCACATGTAAAATGCAAAAATATGACTTTAACCATAATTGTACTAATAATGTTTTTTCTTTTTTAGGGGCTAATAAATTCATTATTAAAGAAACATTGGTATACTAATATTCTATAATTTATTCGTATGATCATTTAAATATCACATGGCAAAATATAGTATTATTTATTTATTTTAAATCATTTTAAAAAATATAATTTATTATAAAATAAAATTAATGTCAATTTTCACATTTTTCATTTAATTTGTATTTAAAAATATATTAAGAAAATGATGAAAGTCAAATTCATTATGTTTAAACCTATTTACTATGATATATTCATCCAAAATTAACTTAATAAAATAATTCATTCAATTCACATAACATTTAATATTTTAGTATCATTTATTTTATTTAATTATTAAATAAAGAATTATTACATTGGACTTTATTAATGATTTAAAATTTTTTCATATAAAAAAAATATATTATCTTGATATAACAATTCATTTATATCTAAAAAATAACATTTATAACTTAACATATTTTTTTATCCCTATCACAGAACTTTATTGTTATTAAAAGAAAAGAACGTTGCTTTTTTTCATTTTATTTACAAAACATGTTATATAGGTCACTATAATGAAAATGCGTTCCAAAAAATCATAAAATTTGATATTAAGGTAAAAAATTTAGATATATGTCTAGATAATTGGTTTTGGAAATGTTAGAAGTTTATTTTAATGCTTATATTCTTAGTTTAACTATTGAGTAAATAAGTTTTTACCATAAAAATAGTAATTAATTTTTACTATTTTCACTATTAATTTTGGTCAACAACTATGTTGAAATTATTAGAAATAATAAATAATAAATATTAAAAATATAAAATAAATTTTAATAAAATATATTTAATGAAGTGTAAAATTTTAATTTAAAATTAATCCAACATACATTATGATAAAGAGAGTTTTTATAGAGAAAATAATCAAAAGTTTGTATTTCATTGTGTAATAATTTTAATATAAATAGATTACCATGGACTAAATAGGATATATTGATATAAAATATAACTAAAATTATTTTAAAATGCAATAAAAATCTAATTTTACATTTTGAAAAATTTAAATGATGATGAAGTGTTCAATTGAAATTAAGTATGTTGAACTGATTATAAAAAAACCACACTTCTAAAAAATCTCAAAAATTCACCCTATGATATTTTTAGTATTATGATTTAAAAAATGATGATTAATTTTTCAAATAAATTTGTAAGAGTAGTAAAAATTAATTTTAAATCATGTGTGCAATGCGTAACAAAACCATTATTTAGAAGAAAAAAAATGTTTCTAAAAAAACAAGTATTTTTCTACCAACTGGTTCTTATCTTATTTCTAATAAATTTATAAATATAATTTTTATAAGTTAGTTATTACTATAAAGATCATCCAATTTAATGGCTAGGTTATAATATTATACTATTTAACAGTTCATTTTGACTCGGGGTTGCGAGTTCCTCATGTTATCGAAGTGATTTAATTTATTTAAAAATAAATATATATTAAAGTCATAGGGTATTATATCAATTTATATAATTAGTTTTTTTGTCCTATAAACTATATAAAAACAACATTATTTTTTTAAAATCAGGGGGTGTAACATTATACCCACCCTAAATAAATTTATTCATTGAAATTTAAACATGATCTCATTAATTATGGGTTTTATATAGGAAAATACCATTATTAAAAACCACACATTGTAAAAAGGACAACAAAACATACTCATAATAAGAGGGAACTTTAAATAAAAAGTTCATGTGGAATAATTACATAACTTGGTGTCCATGTTGGAGAAAAATTATGGGAAATGAAAACATAGATTTGAAGAAAATATTAACTGGTAAGGATTAATATAGAGTGATGCAGGTCATTCATCATAAGAAGGATGATGATCCAGAGAAGGTAAATGACCGAAATACCTTAATCTAATGATGTGTGAAAAAAGTGATTGATATCAAAAAAATGATGATAATAGGAAACTGTTTTTGTTTCAATAATCTTTTCCCATATGTTATGAATTATTTTACTCTCTATGAATATATACATGATATATTTTTATTGGATAAGCACAATATCATCCTTCAAACATGTTTTGATAAGATTCAATTTCATCCCTTACTCCAAGAAATGAATATTCAAAATTTATTTTCATTTAATGATTCACTAAAAATCACTTTTATCATATCATAACTTCTCTAATAGAAGGATATTACATTCTTTTAATTTATAGATATTATTATGAATAAATGGTTAGAATGAGTTATCAGATATGCATATATTTCTATATGGTAGAGTAATACTTTAATCTCTATAACCTAATCCAATGTTCAACATAAACCATTTCATAAATGGTTAACCTTATAACCCTTCCTAATTATTATAATCCATATCTTTGGAAATAATGTTACTAAATTTCCAAAATTAATTTATCATTAATCTCTCAAGAAAAATGAAGTATCTCTTAACTATCTCATACCTAGAATGTGAATACCTTAATCATATATTCTGTTAAAACATATTAATAACCTGGATTACCATAAAACCTTATTGAAAATAGGCATTCTTTCTTATTCCTCAAATTACACAAAAATTATTAGATATATTACTTAAATCTAAATATGTTGTAAGAACCATCAATGATATCATAAAAAAATTTATCAATGAATCATTAATCATCTCCAAGGTAGTTAGTACAAACCAATTTACTTTAACTATATCAATGATCTATTAATGCGGACATAATTATCTCAACATCAAGAATATATTAAAGTTTATGTTTACTTTAATCATGTATTTTATAAGAAGTTCAACATTCCACTAAATATTTTTTCTTGGTTATTTATATTGTTCAACATACTCTTTCCAATCAATAATTAAAATAAAATATAGTACAATCCATATACTTTTCATAATTCTTTTAACTAGTACATAACTGATAAAACACTCAAATTAAATAATTCATTAATCAAAAACACAATAACTATTCCTCTTTATATGTGGTAATAGTGTCATATTGACCTAGATATCTTTTATTCTTTTGAGTTATATTCACTTAATGATTAGAGAATTCATTTATATAGCCTCCCATATCCTCACATTTGAATCATTGAACATAAAAAATTATTTCTTACCCCTATAATCATGATCATGGTGTCATTTTTTCCACACATGAAGATAACTATGTTTCCTCTTAATCATGTAACAAGGTGTTTCCTTCCAAAATTATCACATATGAGAAAATCCTTCTATTACTTATTATATTTAACTATATCTTTCTCTTATTTCCTCTAATTCTATTTGTTCCCTTAAAATCCATTATACATAGATAATAAATTATTTATCTATTTAGAACATGATACTATGTCCTCATACGATGAGAATGTTTTGGATACAAGTTCCATCAAAATATTAGCTTAAGACAATCAAATTAATTATCATTATTACACTTTCGATCATGTGCATTGATGCGGCTCCCATTCCTTCTACTAGGATCTGTTTCTAAATGATTTTATACACTATATCAGATCATTTCATTATAAAAAATAATATATAATCCAAAAATAGTGAAATACTTAAAATAAATTTAAAAATTCATGCATATACAATCTCATAATAATAATAATGGGTTCTGTGGGGATATCATTGTTTTTTGATCCTTAATAATGGTTTGTAAATTAACTATTTATTATCCAAATCATATCCCCGGGTAGTGTCAAACTAGGTTTGTATTAATGACGTTTTTCTTATATCAAGTGATGATCATGTTGAGAACAATATACCCATTTTATAGTTTTTACCCATAGGTACATCTATTCTAGAACCACATCCACTATTAGTAGACATACAATGATGTATTTCATGTAAAAAACCATATAATATATACCATAAAAAACCTTAGGATATTTATATATACTTATCTCCAAATTATATCATAGGATTATGATATCCAATCTATATTTTAACATATCAATTTCCTAGGGTTTTTACTAAACTTAACCTGATACCAATTGTAGAAACACTGACCCAAGTAGCTCCAAGCCGGTTCTTGCTTTATTACATTTGGTGAAGATTCAAGGAATAAAATACCAAAGGATAGGATAAATTAGTAGTCTTGGTAAGATAGATACATACTGGAGTCCTACATTACAGTTGAAAATAAAATTTACAAAAACCTTTTTCAATGAATAACATTATTCCCTCTAGTGTATCCTTGAATATCAAACATATTATAATAAATGGATTCCTAAGAAATTGAAAAAATAAGGGTGAGCTCAAATCATCAGCAAGGGTTATATAAAATAAGAGATATCATGAATCTATAAACATAATCAGTATGTAAAGTTAAATAACTGAGAAAATATTCCATTTAAATAACTGGATAAGTCATAATAAATATGTCAAGGTAAATAATTGAAAAAAAATTCCATTTAATCAATAATCCATGAATGTAATACATCCTAAGATAATATTCTCTTGAAAATAGTATGTATAATAATAACTAAATTCTTAATGAATTATATGATTAATTATTATACATCATGTCTCATGCACCTGATACATCTAATCTTAAGACCGTTCACAAGATGGTTTAAACTATATAAAGAACCTAGTTTAACTTAAAAAAATTATTTGTCTTAGGAGACCTATCAATATATCAAGAGGATATATAATTCTGGGGCACAACCATCACTATAGGTCTAAATAATTCATTTTAAATCGAATAATATATTTAATTCATGAATCAATATTCTTTATCATCAAATATCCTTACTGGCTAAATGATACATATTTATCAATATTTTCCCATTTAATCAATCAAAATTCATAGAAAAAAACATATTTAAAAGTAGTATAATGTTAATGAAATAATAAAATCCATAAGTAATGAATATTTATATTTAATAGAAATGTAATTTCCAATGAAAAATGATTACAATGAAGTTATTACTTTAAGATAATGTTAAAAATCACAAAATAAAATGAGATTGCACAATAAATTTTACAACCTGGGAAATTTTAAATCCAAATACCCTTAGATAAAATGATTAAAATATAAACAAAAAGTACCATAAAGTATTTAGGAATAATGATATTTCATGTCTAAGGAAAAAAATTTACTCTATATAAAAGTGAATTGGTATATAATAAAAATTATGTCATAATAGAATATAAATTGAGATTAAATCCCGTACCTCATGCTTCCTTTTGATTGAATGTTTTTAACCTCATGTATAATGATATTAAAATTGTTATAAAATTAAAAAATTACCACATTAATATTAATAATAACATATATTTTCTTTCAATAACATATTATCACCCATTCATTAATAATAATCCATTATTTTCATTGTTTTTTGTGTTAATTGTATTGTTTTCTCATACATGTTTCCTCATGAACGATATGGTTATTATGCATATTAAAATTTTCTATAATATACTAAATAATAGTCATGAAAAATTTATAATATTTTTACATCAATTTTACATTTTAATCCGATCATGAAATATGATTATGAAAAGTGAAGTATGTTACGATCATGGAGAAGGTTGGCCTAAAATACACATGAGTAACATTTCTGTTTTTTAATGATCATTATTTAAAGAAGGTAAGTATTATTCTATCTTTCTAGAATGATAATAATATCATTTATATCATATTATTTCAATAAATATATATATTTATATATATCATCTATGTGGCATTGTTATCAAAAGTGAGTCACATCAAATTGTGAAGGTAGTAGTCCACACATACACAAATGATGTCATCAGCATTATGTGAGTAAAAAGAAAAGAAATAATATTTCCTTCTTTGAATGGTGAATATGCCTTGAATTTCATAATTATGTCATGTATATCAAATATACAGATTAACTTTAACATTATTACATTTCATAAATGTCATTAGTGAAAGATGATTCACATATCTTTGTGGGGAAGTATTCCTTCATATACAATAACATAGTTATCATGTCCCCTATGGAATTTAAAGTTAAAATTTATAATAATTCCCAATTTTTAAAGGTTGTAATAGAATAGTTAATGGATTCTATTCATGAGGCGTTAGTCTTTTGTATATAGGAAAGAAGATTTCATAGCCCATTTTATGGAAGTAGAGATGTTTTTTGGTTATTCGATTAACATAAAAACATATCAATGTATGGTAGATACTAATGTTTTTACATAATAATGTTTTAATAGGTAGAGGATGAAATAAAATAAAAACCCTTATTAAAGAATATGACTTATTCTTAGGGTATCCTCCTTAGGGTTTCAACCAAATCACTATTAGGTTGGATTTCTAACACAAATAAGGATTCTAGGATTATGGGAGGGAACTTGGAAAGTGATTTGGATAAGGATTGGTAGATCAAAAATTAATAGAGAGTTTTGAGGAATAGAGGAAAGGGGTGGCCTTTTATAATTGAGAAGGGGCTACATTTTTGTAAATATTCAAAAGTATTCACTCTTGGGAGGTCACAATTTCTGTATGTACAACCAAAAGAGATAAAAATGGGTGGAGGGATGCCATTTTCAACCCACACCTCCACCCATAATAAAACACATGTTTTAAGGATGCTGTTTCTTAACATCTATGTATCCTTGTTTTTACCATTTTTTTCACTATGGTGACTAGCCTTTTTAACCTAGGTAATTTGTTATTTAAGAATAATATAAAATAGTCATCATTAGATAATTTGGTCCCATTAGTTTTAAACATGATAAATAATTTATATATTAACAAAACCTTGTGTGTTGATAATTAATTTTCACACAAACGCATGTAACATGAAAAATCATGGTTTTAACAACAACTTTGATAAAAAATTTCTTTCTATTTAAGGGTCAATATATTAATTATAGAAAAAAATTTTCCAATTAATGGGAAATAGATTAGATATACTAACATTTAAAAATAAATTTGAAGAATTTATAATTTCATAGAAATTTTATATCATGTAACAAAATATCATTTATTATAAAATAACATTATTGTCAATTTTTGCATTTTCATTTAATTTAAATTTAAAACAATTTCAAGAAATTGATGGAATTCGAATAAATTTTTTCCACACATTATTATCATGATATATTCATAAAAAAATCATAGAACACAATAAGTCATTCAAATTTCCTCAATTTTAATATATTTTGTATAATTTATCTTATTTAATTATTTACTAAATAATTATTGCATTGGGGTCTCTTAAATATTCAAATTAATTATTTCAATAATGAAAATAAAATAAACCGTCATGATAATAAACTAGTTAATATTTTAGATAAATATTAATAAATAACATTTTTTTCTCTATCAAAAGGGTTCATATAATATAAAAGGAAAGATGGCTCCTTTTTTGTCTTTTTCATTACTAAATGTATTATATAATTTACTATAGTATAAAAGTGTCCCAAAAACTCATAAAAATAAATCCTAAATTGATAAGAGTAAACATATGTCCATATAATTCTTTTTTTTACATGTTGTTAGGTCATTTAAACCCCTATACTCTTAGTTTAACACCTTGGTAAATCAGTTTTGACCTTGACGATGGTAATTAATTTTTAATGTTATTACTATTAATTTGGTCAAAAATTATATATAAATTTTTTAAAATTATAAATTATTTTTATTAAAAACATGAATTCAATTATATGAAATTCAATTCATATAATTGGAAAATTTTAATTTAATATTAATCCCACAGACATAAAAATAAAGTAGTATTTAAATAGAAAATGCTCAAACGTTTCCTAAGAATTTATATCAAAATTAATAAAAATGTTTCATATTACCTAAATTTGATTAATAAATAACAAATTGAACTAATTTTACTTGAAAAAATTAAAATATATTTTAACTTTTTAAATAATTTAAATAAAAATGGAGTTTTCAATTAAAATTCAGTATTTTTCACTATTTATCAAATTATGATATTTTTCAGAGAATCTCAAAAATTCATCCTAACATAATTTATGTATTATCATTTAAAAATTAATTTTATTTATTAAAATAATTTTTTCAAAAGTTTTAAAATGTACTTTTAATTCATTTTCCCAAAGAGTATCTAAACGAAATTTTTGAAAGAATATAGTTTTTCTGAAAAATATTATTTTTCTTCCAAATGAATATAATTTTATTTCTATTCAATAGATAAAAATAATTTTCATAATTTTAATGTACTATGAATACCCAACAATTTGATGGATATTTTATAATTGTATTCTATGTTACGGTTTATTTAGACTTAGGTTTCCGTTCCCCATAAGCTAACAAAGAGATTCAATATATTTTAAAATAATTATATTGTTATGTCTTAGGATGTTTTATCCCCATCTACACTTGGTGATGTGTTCTATAAACTACATTGGAAAAAAAATATTCTATTGAAATATTTGGGTGTTACACAATGTAATTATTATTTTTATATGAAAAAATATTATCCACCTTTATTAATTCCCATTTATTGAGAAATGATATGGTAAAATGTGTGCCAATTTGGCACCAATTAACTGGTGATATGAAATCATCTGTGGAATCCATTGGGTTTGGTATTAGGGGTCTAATCTCTACCATTAAACCATAATTATATTGAAATACTTTAGTGTAAAATGTATTAATGGTGGTTCATGATTCTTTTTGGTACGGGTGATGATAGACCAACCAACTAGTCCCATATTGGAAAGAATGACCGAAGGGTGAAAGAGGTGGAGGTCAAAGGTGACATTGACAATGGGAAATGGTGGATAGAGATCTATCAAGATCTGTGGTGATAAAATACAGTAATTCCACGGATGACATGTGATGGTGTTCTAAGCAAATGGGTTCCCATGTGGAATATGAGATAGATGGTGTTAGTGGACCTTCTTGAACTAGAGTAGAACGCTTGGACTAGGATGGAATGCAGGGTTGACCTAAGGATTCAGGCCTTCCATTCATGTTTTTATGGGTTTTAATACCCATTGGGACTTCATTAATTGTAATGGGTTCCATATATGTTTAAAAGTGAAAGGGGTTTGTTCAGTTTAATAAAAACATGGAGTTTTTTCCTATTTGTTAAACTAATTGTGTGCATGTTTGGAAAACTACCACCATACAGTAACATCTGATATTTTTTATCTAGTATTTTTATTCAATATAAAAATCTTTAAAAATATGATTCAAAACATAATAACTTCTAAATAACGTCATTATTTTTCTTTAATAGTAATATTTTAACCAAATAACCCCATAATAATTCTTATATATTTAATTTTGGTATGTGCTTGATGGTTTGGATTGACCACATACATTAAAAATGATATAAAATAACATCATGGATAACTATGAGAACATATATAAAGACAATACCTTATATAAATAAGTAAATAATAATTTAATCATGGTTATTTATGGTTAACTCAAAAATTAACTATAATTATATGGTGTAATCAATCGTTACAGATTAATAACTCAATGTTAGTTCATCAAAAATTTTTTCATCCCAAAATATGAAAAAAACACTAATAGATTGGAATTATATAATTTTATGTCATTATAAAACATCATTAAAATTCCTTTAAAAATTTGTTAAAGATGAAATTTGTGAGATTAATGTAGAACATATAGAGGCCCATACTTTTCATACTTTTCCTACTTTTCATAACATTATGATCCATGAAAAAAGCTGACAGGTCTACTATATTTTGAAACTTGAAAAAATAAACAGGTGGGTGATAAGTTACTACATCATATACCACTAAGTTATTTGTAAATATTACTCTTCTTACATAAATAATACATGACATATATCTTCAAAACCTATAGAAAGCAAACAAAATAAATGTTAAGATTTAAGGATTTGTAATGGTAATCAAGGGAGATATAAATGATCACTTAGAAATAACATGGGAATAAGTTTATGATAATATGAGAATGATATTTTAAATTAATAACCTACAAATGATAGATCATAATCACGAGTCATAACAAAAATATTAGTAGTTCATAAGATATGAATCACAAATGAATCAAATAATATGATCGAGGAGTGTAAAAAATTGGAAAACTACATATGTTTGTGATATATATATGTGGGGAAAACTAGTTCATTAGTCAAGGATCACTACCAAGAATATAATAGAGGATTGGGTTCACTCCTTATTATGTTATATTTTAATTCAAGTTTCACTCCAAATACTATTATAGTGGAAAAATTCCCTTACAAATCTCGGTTCACTCCCCATTTTAGTCCTTATTATATCTTCAACCATCTATCTTTACCCAATTCATTAAAGAGATATATAATTCCAAGACCACAAACAATATAATTTAAAAAAAATATGAGTTATATAAGATATAACATTCATAGTAGTATAACCTATGGAAGGGAAATTTGTTTAATAAAATTTTTAGGATTTCATCCTAGTAAAACATGTAGAAAATAAATTGGCTACATACCAAAATTAACCCATTGGAAAGATACCTATTTCATAGATTCATCCTTAAATAATCATCAGTATAATATATTCAAATAATTAAATTGAATGGCACCGTTATATCATATCCCCAGTAAATCATAATTAACTCCAAAGTATGTCATATTTGATTACAATACCATTAAAATTTATCGAAAATGTTTATCGAGGAACTAAATTTCATTTTGAAATATATTATTTAAAATTTAATATTTAAAAAAATAAAAAAAAATAATTTTCATTAAAAAATTATTTAAAACTATTAAAGTAAGATTTAATTCATTGAGTGTTTATAACGTTATGAAATTCCATTCATACCATGTATGTTAAAACAGATATTTCTTCCACATGTTTGGTAAAATATGAAAAGTACCTCATTCAAAAAAACTAGATTGATAGTAAAAAATTTCATAAAAATTCAATAATGTGTAAAAATGTATTGAAACAATCATAGTATAATAAAAATATTCGTGAAAACATTTTTAGAAAACATAGACATAGATGAAAAATGATTTTCAATAGAAAAGATAAATAAAGATGATTTCCCTTAAAAATATTCATTTAGTATATTTTGTAAAAAAAATAGGAAAATTAAAGAAAAAAAGTATTCTTCATAAAAATCATAGGAGAAGAAAATACACGAGTTTCTTAATAGGTATATGATTAAATTTCATCGTTCTAAACTTAATCACAATCAATCCTGATAAACACAGAGATTGTGACGCAAATACCACATCACCTTGGTAAAATTCAGGTAAAAAAAGAAATAAATAAACAACCATAAAATGATATGTAAATACCCATAATTTTAATGGTAATAATCATAAAATACATTTATTGGTATTATATACCCCACATAATGGAAGCTACTATGAATATGACTGGTGTCTCAGAGAGGTGAAATTGAGATGAAAATACCTTACCTTAAGTTCCACATACTTAGAAAGTTATAAAAATTTATGTATCATAAATTGAAATTTATTAAAATTATATAAAAAATCATATAAATTATTATTATATAATATTTTATCCGGTTTTAATATTTCAACACCAATTTATAAATAGTTCCTTATTAAAATTGTTGTTTCTATGTGTTAACTATTAGTTTTTTAATAAGAATTTTGGCTCATGGGTTATAGTACTTTACATTGACCATGGTTACATGCTATAAATAATTTTATTCATAATATAAATATCTTATATATTCATTATATATATATATATATAGTCATCCCAATAAGATAATGATAAAAAAATGAACTATACTGTTCATGGATATGATAGGTCTGACGTACACACGAATGTTATTTTCATTTTTTACAAATATAATGAATGAAAGGTAAATAAAAAATAACCATTATAAAATAATTATAATATGATATATATCATATATATTAATTAAATATATCTTTATTAACATTTATGTAAATTAGATGTGAAAAATGAATCACAACTCTTTATAGAGGTGGTAGTCCATATGTGAGCATGAGTGACATTATCATTTTAGAAAGGATGGGAAAAATTTGGATAATGGTTATTAAATTATCATAATAAAAATTAATAACATTTATTATCCTAATTTCATTATTAAATAATTTACTACAGGAACTTAGAGGAAGTAGAATAAAAAATTTGAAAATGATCGAGTGAGAGTTATACTTTTTCATTAAGAATCATCTTTTGGATTACACCTTACTCCTCCATGGGTTATATTTTAGAAAGAAAAAAATCTTTATAATGTGGTTAATCAGGATAGTAAGGTGTTATGGTTGATCTTGGTTGACATATTATGCTCAAATGTCTGAGGAATAGAGGAGACGAGGTGTCGTTTTATGAGTGAGGGGAGGGGAACTCTTGGAATTAATCAATGTATTCAATTAATATAAATTAATTTTTAAAAAATGGATCATAATTATTTTAATTAAAATATAAGATATGTTTGACTAAAAATTTTATCCTCAAATAAAATTTTCACAAGTATTTTTTTTTTCTCTTCTTAATTTTTTTAACCCCACCTTTACTCATTTGAAAATTGTTGTGATATAAATGTTTTTAATTATTACGGGTAAATAATGTTATAATAAATTAAAACGTGACTTCTGAATGAATAATTATATATATTATTAACAGTATCCATTTAATGTGGCCAAATATAAGGTTTTTTTGAATTTTAAATCAAATAATAAAATATTTTTTATTATAAAATATCAGTAATGCATTTTTTCAATCAATTAATTTACTTTGACACTTAAAACACCATGAAATAAAAGTAATCAGAATATAAAGCATTTAAACAAATATAGTATTTTATTTTTATATAAAATATTAATGGAAGATAATAAATCATCCATATTATGTTACTTGTAATATTTTTAAAATCAATTTATATTTTTCTATTAATTGAATATATAGTATGTTGGTGTTGTGTAATAATTTAAAGAAATTATTAAAATAATAAAAATTAGAAATAAATTATTATGATAAAAATATCATTTATATATAAAATAAATATTAATTAATGAATTTATCCTATTTTATCATTATGTGAAAATTTTAGAGATATTAATGTCAAGAAATTGTCATTTTTTCTTAATTTTTTTGTTAAAATAATATAAACAAAATAATATAATAAAAATTTAACCAAGTTTCCAGATATTCTATAATTGTGTAGAGAGGAAAAAACAAAACTCGTCCATTAGGATAAAAGAAATTTTTAGAGAGAATTTAAAGCCTTATCGCAAATATTTAACCATATTTTACCTACTTTACCCTTATTGATGTTTCAAATATTTATCAGGGATACTATTCATAATTATGAAAAATTGGAGACCCATCTACCAAATCTGATCCTCTTGATTCCAAATATGGAATCTATTTTTTTTAATTCAATTTCTAAAAGCGTAAAAAAAATCATTTTTAATTATGTTTGAAAAATGTGACTATTGCTCCGGAAATATATGTGTCATAAAAGATATCAAGGGAGGAATGAATACTTCAAAGAACATTTGGGCCAGAAAAACTAAAAAACAAACCTAAGGGTGTGTATTCAAGATGGAAAAAAAATCCACAAAAACATGCGACACCACATGGTGTTTGGAAGGCCACTATAGAAGTTGAAGAATAAATTTCATTGTAGTGTATGTCTAGTTATGGGGCATCCAATCCTAATGATAAACCTTAAAAAAACTTATTTACAATGTGTTATATTTCATGGAAGAGAATTCTACACCTTCATCTATAAATACCAACCTCCTTTAGGCTTTTCAGGGGGATGAGATTTGGACCTCTGAAGATGGATCTAAATTCATGAAAATATAACATTCATGAGTGAGAGAGAATATGTATTTGTAGAGATGCCAATATTCCATGAAACCATCTCCCATGGATTCTTGAGAACATCGAGCCATGGTTGAGAAGCATTTTTTGTAGGTACACATAATTTATATAAGAGGAAATTCCAATGTGGCTCTTCGGGTTTCACAATATAATTATCCATTGGGAAACCAACCCCATGGTAACCAAATCTATACCCTAAGGAAGGGCCAACCTATTTCATAGAAGAAGCACCATGATGGGACCCCTGTCCTTTGTGATGTATTCAAATTTTGTGAACTCTAAACATTAAAAATGTAATCCCTCATAAATATCTATGTTTACTCCTTTTAGTAAATGACAATTCACAAATGATGATTTCCCCAAGTCCTTGTACCTATCCAAACCTAGTTTATCCACACCTTAATATTCAGTTTTACTAGTATCATTAACACTTATGTCTACCTCCTTTTCTTCAATCTTGACCTAGAACATTTTATTTCCTTTTCACCCTAGTAAATGACACCCTAAGACCTCTTTCTGCTAATAATAGTCACTTGAATGTGGCGAACCTTGATTACCACTCCCCCATGATTGTTTTTATGAAATTCCCCATATAGAGGTTAATGTGAAGTATAAATATAAGTCTCAATGGTGCAATTAGCAGGGGAAACATCCCACCTTTTTGGGAAGGGAGGTATTTTTCCTGATCTTCCTATCCCACCTAGAATATGGTATCCTTGTGTGTAAGACTGATGATATATGTGTTGCATGATGAAAAAAATACATATCCCAATAACGTTGTCATGTGATTTTAAACTACATGGAAATATCCTTAGCACATGATGTTAAACTATAGCCTTACACTACAAAATGAACAAATGATTTCCTATTTATGAACATCATGGGATGGAATAACTTCCCCCAAAATGTTATTAAACTCCCACACCATCTTCTACCACCATGGGATGAAACAATACACCTATAATTAAACTCCATAATTTGGATAAGACCCCCAAATACCTAGGTATATTCCATGAGTAATCCCCAAAGTATCCCTCATGGATTCCCCATCTATGACATGAGCATCCTTACCACATAACATTAAACAACATAGACCAATAATTCCATGCCACCAATGACCATGACATCAAAATATGTGAGTTTCTATCACTTTCACCTAGCATGGTATGTATGATACATCCTTGAGGTTCAATAATAACACCCTAAATACATGTGACACCTCTATGAGGTTTAATCCCATCATCAACTCATTCTCATTAAATCAGAATTTTCACCCTTTGTAAAATGAAAACTCCACAGTGAGAATATCTTATCTATGCGATCACACTAAAATACATATACCTATCTATAGTTTCAACAACTTTATTTGTTTGAACAGAGTAAAATATACCTACATCTCCATAATGTTAAAATATTCCCCATTGGAACACAACATAAGTAAACCCTCATATTCATAGTGTTAACATATTCCCCCACTATGATCACACTAAAATTCAATTACCTATCCCCAAATGAAGTTAAACTTTTGATGCACTTTTCCCCACATGTTATTGAACTCATGAACATATCCTATATATATAACTCATATAATCAAAATGGTATTCTTGAGGTAAATTTTTTTTAGAGAGATCATGCTTCTAGATTCAACTACCCAATGGACAACATGAGATACCTTGGAGAACCATACCTATGATTCCCAACACATGAGATTCCATCAAAAAATGGAAGAATTATCAGGTTCCCATTGTTCCAATCAAATATAAATTCTTAGAGATTCCCAATGTTACCATCTAATCCAAAAAAATGTTTCTTCCCATTAATTATTGAAGTTGTGTAATCAATTGGTTTCCACCTCAAGATGGTGTAAGGAATGAGTTTCACGAACATGAATCAAGTCTTTGAGAGATACCAAGACTAGGATAGATAAACAAGGAGGAATACATAGAGGGAGGAACTAAAATACCATCATCCCATTTTGATAATGGATCCAATATCAAGAACTCAGATAATGGAGGCTTCTCTTCTTTGGAAATAGGGAATATAGGGAAAGAAATGGTGTGATCGACATGAATCCTGGTCGGAAAAATTGGAAACAAAATATTTGAACCTGATGAAAAGTCATTCCACTTCATTAGTTATTAGATGAATAATGATAAGAACAATCATATTTGAGAATTACTAAATCTAGATATTCCACATCAGGCCCCTACCAAACATATGATGGTGGTGGTGTGGAATTATTCCATTATAAATAGGTTATGTAGTTGTTGTTGGGAATTCATTGTCTAATCATTATTGGCATGGATACTCCGTCCACTTTGGATAAGGGTGAATTATGTTGGGTGTGTTTTTAATTTAATTTAATGTAATTTTACTAATGGATGGATCTATATATCTCTAGGACTCAAGCCAAAGTTAATGCATAGAAACCCACACCCATCTAGCAAAAGGGAAAGGGGACCAAGTGTGTGCAAATCCCTAACAACTATGCTCCCATCATGATTTCCACCTATTACAAGACTAATGGGGGGCCCTTACCCTATCTCCCCTTATTATATCATCTAATTAATGGTCATAAACACCCCTTTTCATCAATAAAATAAAAAATGTGTCATCACAACTAGGGATATGGCCAAATTTGACCCAGAATCCATGGAACAATACCAAAACCAAAACCCAAAAGGGCTATGATATGGGAAAATCCCTATAATTAGAATGATGAATCATATCAGGATACTCTCTATAGATATATCCAACAACTTCTTCCCATAATCCATTGAATTATAGGATCTATGGGTAGTTCCCACGATGGCCACCACCAGAGATCCACCCAGGATGTCTTTCACCTAGCCACACTAATGAAGTCAAACAACCCCAAAGCATGAAGATCCGGTCTATCTATCCCTTACTCTACCAGCCTTGTCTCAGGACACCCGACATTGATACGAGGGGAATACCACAAACCCTTATTCTTTGATGGGTCTTCCTTATCTCCAACGGCCCCCACCACTATATACACATCTTTTCTTACACCTGAAACCACTATGAGAGGCCATTTCTTAATCATCTTGGGAGTGATACCGAAGTTTCCCCACAAGAACATTGAGGCGACTCTCCCAGTCATTGGAGCCACCATAAAACTTTATAGTCCATCCCATGATAAAGACATTCACTACAGAGGTCCTCCCTACCCAACCACTAACCAGTGTAGAGGTCCTCCGCATACAAAAGATATTACCTACTCTAAATATCTTTGATAGGGCAGGAGGAAGAAACTATCATGGGGTACATTATTATTACGTGGTTCATGATGATCAAGGGTAAATACAAGAAACTACCAGGAAAATTTCTCTTGGGTAATTACTACGATTTTAGAGGTAGAATCATGGGAAATTATATTTCATCATGGATCTCTCATACTCTGAGATTAAGGAAGACTTCATGAAGAAACCATTACATCCACTACAAAAATTAGGGGAAGAATCTCATCAATTTAGGCTAACTGTATCTGAAGTTGAGGTCCAAAAAATCAATAAATCCCCCTACAAGTACCGATATGTGGATTATTTTTCACTATCGTTCAATGGTATACCATTGAATTTCTCACTTCCACCACCATAATCCATCATATGTACCTCTACACTATAAGTGGGAGAGATTCTGGGGTTTAGGTTTAATCCTTTGATGTCAGTGAACTCTCAGTTGAGAATCAAAAAGATATTTCCACCCCCACCTATGATGAGGTTTTAAAAACCCATCCTAGATGGGCTTGATCATGAAGGTGGGCATACCACCAAAAGTCATCTCAATATTCAAAGGATGTTTGGGCTACATGATACATCATCCTTAAGAGCGACAATAATAACGTATGTCTACATTATTATCAAAACTAATCACTCGACTGAAACAAGTTGGAATAAGGGCCACTCATGTGTAGGATGATCCTACTATTGGTGTGTAAGAGAAATTTTAGATAATATTGAACACTGACCAACTACCTATCACATTTTCGCCACCATCATCTGAAAAGTTCTTCATTCCATAGTCCCTTACCATGTTCCAAGAATAATGCTTCAATAAAACAATATGGGTTATGGTCAACCACCTTTTATACCTTTATCTTATTTATCTATATATCCATGAACATCTCAATTGCATCAATAAATAGTAAAATTGGATTGACATCACAATTATCTTGATATGATGGATCTTTAACACTTATGGATACTTCTAAACATTCCAACCAACTGATATTAATATCCTCAATGTTCTTTAGTGGGTTATTAAAGAGGAATCTGATCACACAAAAATTATAGGTTTGGGGAAATATGATGACCACTATTTCATCCCTATCCCATGAAAACAATGGGATATTACGTTTAACTATCTTATTTATTGTGATATTATTTCTCTGACACTACCAAAATGAATTTCATCACTATAAACTCTCCCATGGATTTTAGAAATAGGGCCACTAATACGGGGCATTATAGGGAGAACCCTCCCTAAGGGGTGGTGTAGTATTAGGTAGATCCTCCAAAAGTGACTCTCACTCACTAGTAGAGACTGGATTTTTTTCCTTGGGAGTACCCCCAATGATACATTTTCACTCGCCTACTAATATCTCAAAAAATGAAAGGGGCCCATTGTAACACCCCAAGATTTCATAGTGTGTTATTTCTTCAAAATAATTCAATAACTTGCACTACACGCAACACCGAGTTCAATCACAGCATGACTTACAAAAAAAAATGGCCATTAAAAGAGGTCATGAATAGCATTAACTACATTTTAAACTATATATAATCCTTATAATTTTAGAATCCATATTATGAGTTTCTTAGTCATAATGCAAGAACAGATTCATTTTCAGTATTGCACTTTTATCAACTTTTAATAGTGAAACCTTTTTAAATACAATATTTTAAACTTTTTGACTAAATGGGGACATCAAAAAAATTAAAATGAAACATCCCAAGCTTACACGGTACGCTTTCCTTTGAATAAAACAGTAGCGTGTGTTGTACGCAACTTCGAGTTTTAACACACACCACAACCGATCAAACTAGCCGTTATGGATAGTAATACCTAAATTTTGAAATCATAAATATTTTATATTTCAAAATGGAATTCATTTTTGGATTCGGAATATCAAATTTAGCCTAAGGTGAAATTTTGGTACTTTTCGGATAACTTTCATATTTTGATGAATAGTGAAAATTACTAAATTTTAATTAAAAACAACTTTTTTAATCAAAATAATTAATAGTGATAAATTGTGAATTTGAGTGGTTTTAAAGTATATTTAGAATATATTTTTACCATTTAATATAATGTTGGTCATTGGACATAATTTTACAATTAAACCGAACATAAACAAGTGTCAATCTTTTGATAGTTATTACCTCTTAAAAACACGCTTTTTGTTTTGACAGCGGGAATTAATTTTAAATTAATTTCTGCCACTTCTGTGTTTTGAATTTAGAAAAATGGATTCCATATTTGGAATCAGGATGTCCAAATTGTGTAAATAGGTAACTTTTATTTTTAGACATTTTGAATAGTTACTGTGGTAAATATTTTATTTACCATGGTTAAAGGGTAAATCCGGTAAATAAGGGTAAAAAAATAATATTATAATAATAAAAAATTACCCTAAAACGTGTCCTAACCTTATTGGTGGACACATACCCGACCATGATCATCCTTGGGTCAATTTGGGGACCCCTTGGAGCCACTTGTATGTGGTAGGGACACATTATATTAATAAAGTTAAAATAAAAATAAAAATGGCATAAGCTTACATCTTTTAGAAGAACAATTTTTACATAGGGTTATACATGTTGGATTTTCGATTATAAATATTCATTTGAAAGATAAAAATATTTCTTACATTATTATATTTTATTTATAATTTTTAGACATCAAATAAGTTAAATTATTAATGACACAATAATGATGCAATGTTTACCTCATTAATAAATCATTGAAATAAATAATATTATAATGATTAAAATATTATCTAAAACCTGTCCAATTCTTATTGGTTGATGTTATTTAGAATATTAGTCATCTTATCTTCGACCTCAATGATTTTTGGACCATTATAAACCGAATATAATTATATTATAAAGTAATACTTTCACTCTTTCCTAAAGAGCCCCTCCTCTCCCTTATAAAAGGAGACCACTTCTACTCATTCCTCACACCTCTCAAGCCACTTGGCTCGTCAAAACTCTGCCCAACTAAGCTCCCCACATCCCTCTCCTCCTCCTTGAAGTTTCCCCTTAGGCAGAAAGCATTTCAACAAGTCCTTTGGTTCCAACCAAAGTGAGTTACCTAAATTAAAGGTAACGATTTCTCTTAAATTATTTTCATTTATTTTGCTTCTTCAACCCCCAAACTCTTTTTATTTCCTTTCTTTTGTAACAACACCAGTATCCTCAATATACTAGGATGTTGTTATAAGAAGGATTCAAACTACACATACACACAACTCCATCTAATGGATGATGAACATAATGTTTCTGTGGATGGCAAACTAACACCTCACGAAACGATGATTGTTCAAATACATCTTACCGCCTCTCATGGTGGCCATTATGATGGAACTATAATTAAATATGATATTAATGATATATATTTTATATATAAGCTTCTGTAATTCCATTTTATTTCATACCATTATTCGTTTCATGTTGTATATACATACGATAATTTCATTTGAGGAAGTGCGGACTACCGCCCCCTTAAAATGATATGACTCGTTCATACCACACATGGAACGTATAAAGGATGGTGTTAATGAACTTAAGTAACATATATAAAATATTATATTATACTGGAATAGTAATATACCTATGTATCATTTGGATTCGATTCTTTTAAAATAAAAATTAAATGGAAATAGCGTTCGTGCGTACGTACGGACTACCGTCTCCACGAACGCGATGAGATTCATTCTCCATCGTATCCATTCAAGTATAATTATCATTTAATGATTTAAAAATGATGTTTAAGGACTTGATACCATTCTGGATTTGAATAATATACAACTTATCCTTTACAAACATGTCTTACGTAACAAAACATACAAAAGCAAACAAGTAAGTTCACACCCGAAACAGCAATAATACTAAGATATTATTATCAAATCAATATTAAAAGATCATATATCATATCATATTAATGTATATGATTCTTGTATAATTTAATAACAATTATTTCACCATTATACAGGAGGTTAACCTACCCCAACCTAGGAAAAGTACAAGGTAAGGGTTATTTCACAATCTCTTCATTATCCGAGGTTGTATTATACGTAATAATCTACTGGGATCTCTTTATCATCCACATCCATGTTTCTTCGAAATGTATTTCAAAACATTTTTACTATTTACAAGAATATGGGTTAAAGTCATTTATACCCTTTTTTGACTTTTTATAAGAGGTTTATAAAGGAATCATTCCGTCGTTTTCAAAACAAGGTCCTTTTTAACCTTTTCGACGGAATTGAGGTAAGAATGTTTTTTTAACTTATACGGCGGGTGCGGTTATTTTCCGCCGTTATAAAATCATCGAAGCTTTCCATACAAGATTATAAGAATATTTTCAAAGAAAATGTTTTATTTTATATGGATCTTAAATGATTTCAAAATAAAAGGAGATACTTCTTTAAAAAGAATTTTGATTTCATCTATGTCAACATCCGTTGATGGATTTTAAGATTATTTGAAGTTGATTTATTATGATACAAAACATCTATATTGTATTGAAGGTTTTGTGATATGTTTGACTGTGGATGTGCTATTTTTTTACCATTCATAGTTTATGGTGAAATTATTGACATTTCGTATGCTAGTTTTAATACGAATGTTTATGTTATGTTTAAACCTTTTCATATGGGAATGCATTGGACTTAATAAGTGACGGGTGGAGCCCGCTATAGCTCCTCGATGCATCGGTAGGTCTCATGAGACAAACTAGTGTCTTGGCACAAGGCCTTGACAAAATCTTATTTGTAGTCTTGGCACGAGGCCTTGGCTATGTGGTTATGATAGTCTGGCATTATGCATTCCAACATTATGAAAGTGGTTATTGATTTTGCATGTGATTATTCGATTAGTAGAATATCCATGTGAACAAGTAAATGGAATTATTTCATTTTACTTTTGCCATACTATGTTGAAGTTCAAGTTTAAAAGGCTTTTGTTTTACTAATTCATTTCCTTAAATGTTTATGCTTATTTTTGAATGTTCCGCTATATTGTTATCTTTACTGGGCATTTGAGCTCACCCCTTTTCTATGTTTTATTTTTCCCAGGATGTGAAGATGTAAGTTATGAATGACCTGCAGGGATATTATGAGGGGATTATAGTGTGGACTGTGGAAACATTATGTTGTTGTAGTAGTTTTCATTTTATGATGTAATGTAAAACTTATGAATATATCTAGTGTTTCCAAGGCTACTAAACCAATCGGTCTTTCGAGATTTGATCTTCTTGTGATCATGCCAATGTTACGAAGTAATGCACCGACTCTGGGTAGCTGGGGTCGGGGCGTTACAGTTGGTATCAGAGGTAGTTTAGTACAAACCTTGGAAACTAGATTTAGATAAACTCTGATTAGAGCACGTAGACCTAAGATGAACATTGAGGATTAGTATAGAAGAACTTCCTAGAATTTTGGTATTGTAGAGATTTTGTGAGTTTTCCGAGCAATACATCCCTGTCTGGATACGAGCAGGTAGAGGCGGCTCTGGCACATATGTACCTAGGGGTAAAACCTGAAAACACCGCTTTGAGCTAGACTCGAACGGGAACTGGTGCACGACAACGGGCCTTGCTGCACTCTTGGTTACGACACTCCCGGGGGATATGCTTAGGATAACTCTCATCTTCTTTACAAATCATTATGAAGGGTTTATGAGTATATAATTCCTCAAAGAAAATATTTTTATGATTATGGATTATATCCATAAATAGTTCAATTTATGTTAAGTGTTTTATAAGTTTGGGATTGTGTATTTTGATTCATAAACTGATCTAGTTTATGCCATTATTTAGAAATGGCACCCAGTAGAAGGAATGAGAACTCCAGAAATGCACATGATCCAAAGAGAAGGAAGGATCATATCTTTCATGGTATTAAACTAGAACTGATAAGAGAAATAGTCTCCCATGTATTATCATCATATGAAGAAATAATATCATGTGTTGATAAGATAAGTAAAGAGTTTACTGAGTCCTATGGCTTTGAAGGGAAGCAAGAGAAGAAAAGGATAGAAGAGAGAAAGATGGATAAAGGGAAGAGGGAAAAGAAGAATTTTCCCATATGTGGTAACTGTGGAAAGAAACACCCTGGAACTTGCCTGAAAGGAATGGGAGTTTGTTATAAGTGTGGAGGAAAATGGCACAAAGTACGTGACTGAAAGGGTAAGAAAATGGTTTCAAATGTACAATGCTTCATTTGCAAGGATTTTGGACACTACGCGAACCTATGTACCAGTCATCAGACTATGCCCCAAATGATGCTATTGGATAATAATCATGTTATGATACTACCACATATGAAGAGGAATGATTAGAGTTCTTATGTTGATTATGTCAATTGAGTGTTGTATCAACAATGTACTTGTTATAATAATTATGGAGTATATAAGGATTGTACTGCAGTACTATTTCATTAAGGACTTTAGATTGTGTGGAACAAAGAAAAGTGACTCAATAGCAGGATAACTTTTTGGAAAATATATGGTTGAGAGAAAGATAAATCATAATATAGTTCTGATACTGAGGTAGTGATTTTGGAATAATACATGATTGGTTTGGATAAATTAAATTGGATATTCTTGACTACCTTGGAACTGATTAATGATTTGTATATTCCATCATTGATGGGGTTTAAAACATTTTTAGATTAATATCCAGCATTCTATATGGAATAAGGGAGCATGAATGTAATCAATAAGGAATATGGTAATTCAGGATGTTTTAGTATGTTAAAAGAATACATGATGAAGGTATTCATATTCTATTACGGGGTAAAAAGGATCTACATTATGTTTACCTTCCTTATAAATGTTGGACTGTGAGTTTGGACAGAAGTATTTTGGATAGTTCTAGTTTGGATTATTTTGGATTGCCATAAAAGGACAACCCGGAGGTCGGGCGGCAACCCGTAGCGTTCGGCAAGGCTACGAGACTTGAACTCGCAACCGAAGGGCGAAAAGGGTGTATCACCTACCACTGGCCCATGAGATGTCCTAGATTAAATAATGTAGTTTTTTTAAAAGATTTGGTAGATGAATTATAAATTCATTTATTTTGGAACCCTGTACGAATAGTATAAATAGAATTTTTTTACGTTCTATTATCTTTTAGAGTGAAAGATGAGTTTGTGGTAGAAATTTATTAATGGATAAAAATATAATTATAATGTAAGTATATCTCCTTATAATCTTAGCCAATCTCATAAATAAATTCCTCAACATTAATAAAAGGAACTTAGAACAAAATTTTTTTCCTAGATGGTACCTTAAATCATCACTAATTTATGGCTTTGGGATTGTTGGCCTTTTCATAGCCATGTTCTCTACCACTCTCCTTCAGATAATTGATGGTTAGATTTCTCCTTCGTATCCATATTTTCCTACATGGAACCCTAGTATGCATTATTTTCGGTAATCTTCATACTTTCCACTCTATTTTAAATAGAGGCCTCATTAATTCATTTTTCGATGTGGGATTTCAACTAAGATATTTTGAAACGTCAAAAATGTGTTATCCCAATACCCTATGTTTTGTTGAACCGATGGTATTTCAAATCATCTTAGATTGATGAGTTTAAGGACCTCAATTTTATACTTGTTTGTGATTGATGACCTCAATCACTACCTATAAATATTTACGTTTTTCCTCCAATTATATGTCTCTAATTGCCACCAATGTTCTCCTAATCGAGATCATAATTTGGTGGTGACCCTTTCATTCCTCTTTTCATCATATTAAGACTAAATTTTAGTAACCCAATTTCCAATGTGGGTTTTCCCACAAATATATTTTCTATTTTCAACCTTTTATTTTCGAAGAAAAATTTCAAATTGCGAGGACACAATTTATTGAAGGAGGGGAGAATGTAACACCCCAAGATTTCATAGTGTGTTATTTCTTCAAAATAATTCAATAACTTGCACTACACGCAACACCGAGTTCAATCACACCATGACTTACAAAAAAAAATGGCCATTAAAAGAGGTCATGAATAGCATTAACTACATTTTAAACTTTATATAATCCTTATAATTTTAGAATCCATATTATGAGTTTCTTAGTCATAATGCAAGAACAGATTCATTTTCAGTATTTCACTTTTATCAACTTTTAATAGTGAAACCTTTTTAAATAAAATATTTTAAACTTTTTGACTAAATGGGGACATCAAAAAAATTAAAATGAAACATCTCAAGCTTACACGGTACGCTTTCCTTTGAATAAAACAGTAGCGTGTGTTGTACGCAACTTCGAGTTTTAACACACACCACAACCGATCAAACTAGCCGTTATGGATAGTAATACCTAAATTTTGAAATCATAAATATTTTATATTTCAAAATGGACTTCATTTTTGGATTCGGAATATCAAATTTAGCCTAAGGTGAAATTTTGGTACTTTTCGGATAACTTTCATATTTTGATGAATAGTGAAAATTACTAAATTTTAATTAAAAACAACTTTTTTAATCAAAATAATTAATAGTGATAAATTGTGAATTTGAGTGGTTTTAAAGTATATTTAGAATATATTTTTACCATTTAATATAATTTTGGTCATTGGACATAATTTTACAATTAAACCGAACATAAACAAGTGTCAATCTTTTGATAGTTATTACCTCTTAAAAACACGCTTTTTGTTTTGACAGCGGGAATTAATTTTAAATTAATTTCTGCCACTTCTGTGTTTTGAATTTAGAAAAATGGATTCCATATTTAGAATCAGGATGACCAAATTGTGTAAATAGGTAACTTTTATTTTTAGACATTTTGAATAGTTACTGTGGTAAATATTTTATTTACCATGGTTAAAGGGTAAATCCGGTAAATAAGGGTTAAAAAATAATATTATAATAATAAAAAATTACCCTAAAACGTGTCCTACCCTTATTGGTGGACACATACCCGACCATGATCATCCTTGGGTCAATTTGGGGACCCCTTGGAGCCACTTGTATGTGGTAGGGACACATTATATTAATAAAGTTAAAATAAAAATAAAAATGGCATAAGCTTACATCTTTTAGAAGAACAATTTTTACATAGGGTTATACATGTTGGATTTTAGATTATAAATATTCATTAGAAAGCTAAAAAGATTTCCTACATGATTATATTTTATTTATAATTTTTAGACATCAAATAAGTTAAATTATTAATGACACAATAATGATGCAATGTTTACCTCATTAATAAATCATTGAAATAAATAATATTATAATGATTAAAATATTATCTAAAACCTGTCCAATTCTAATTGGTTGATGTTATTTAGAATATTAGACATCTTATCTTAGACCTCAATGATTTTTGGACCATTATAAACCGAATATAATTATATTATAAAGTAATACTTTCACTCTTTCCTAAAGAGCCCCTCCTCTCCCTTATAAAAGGAGACCACTTCTACTCATTCCTCACACCTCTCAAGCCACTTGGCTCGTCCAAACTCTGCCCAACTAAGCTCCCCACATCCCTCTACTCCTCCTTGAAGTTTCCCCTTAGGCAGAAAGCATTTCAACAAGTCCTTTGGTTCCAACCAAAGTGAGTTACCTAAATTAAAGGTAACGATTTCTCTTAAATTATTTTCATTTATTTTGCTTCTTCAACCCCCAAACTCTTTTTATTTCCTTTCTTTTGTAACAACAAAAGTATCCTCAATATACTAGGATGTTGTTATAAGAAGGATTCAAACTACACATACACACAACTCCATCTAATGGATGATGAACATAATGTTTTTGTGGATGGCAAACTAACGCCTCACGAAACGATGATTGTTCAAATACATCTTACCGCCTCTCATGGTGGCCATTATGATGGTACTATAATTAAATATGATATTAATGATATATATTTTATATATAAGCTTCTGTAATTCCATTTTATTTCATACCATTATTCGTTTCATGTTGTATATACATACGATAATTTCATTTGAGGAAGTGCGGACTACCGCCCCCTTAAAATGATATGACTCGTTCATACCACACATGGAACGTATAAAGGATGGTGTTAATGAACTTAAGTAACATATATAAAATATTATATTATACTGGAATATTAATATACCTATGTATCATTTGGATTCGATTCTTTTAAAATAAAAATTAAATGGAAATAGCGTTCGTGCGTACGTACGGACTACCGTCTCCACGAACGCGATGAGATTCATTCTCCATCGTATCCATTCAAGTATAATTATCATTTAATGATTTATAAATGATGTTTAAGGACTTGATACCATTCTGGATTTGAATAATATACAACTTATCCTTTACAAACATGTCTTACGTAACAAAACATACAAAAGCAAACAAGTAAGTTCACACCCGAAACATCAATAATACTAAGATATTATTATCAAATCAATATTAAAAGATCATATATCATATCATATTAATGTATATGATTCTTGTATAATTTAATAACAATTATTTCACCATTATACAGGAGGTTAACCTACCCCAACCAAGGAAAAGTACAAGGTAAGGGTTATTTCACAATCTCTTCATTATCCGAGGTTGTATTATACGTAATAATCTACTGGGATCTCTTTATCATCCACATCCATGTTTCTTCGAAATGTATTTCAAAACATTTTTATTATTTACAAGAATATGGGTTAAAGTCATTTATACCCTTTTTTGACTTTTTATAAGAGGTTTATAAAGGAATCTTTCCGTCGTTTTCAAAACAAGGTCCTTTTTAACCTTTTCGACGGAATTGAGGTAAGAATGTTTTTTTAACTTATACGGCGGGTGCGGTTATTTTCCGCCGTTATAAAATCATCGAAGCTTTCCATACAAGATTATAAGAATATTTTCAAAGAAAATGTTTTATTTTATATGGATCTTAAATGATTTCAAAATAAAAGGAGATACTTCTTTAAAAAGAATTTTGATTTCATCTATGTCAACATCCTTTGATGGATTTTAAGATTATTTGAAGTTGATTTATTATGATACAAAACTTCTATATTGTATTGAAGGTTTTGTGATATGTTTGACTGTGGATGTGCTATTTTTTTACCATTCATAGTTTATGGTGAAATTATTGACATTTCGTATGCTAGTTTTAATACGAATGTTTATGTTATGTCTAAACCTTTTCATATGGGAATGCATTGGACTTAATAAGTGACGGGTGGAGCCCGCTATAGCTCCTCGATGCATCGGTAGGTCTCATGAGACAAACTATTGTCTTGGAACAAGGCCTTGACAAAATCTTATTTGTAGTCTTGGCACGAGGCCTTGGCTATGTGGTTATGATAGTCTGGCATTATGCATTCCAACATTATGAAAGTGGTTATTGATTTTGCATGTGATTATTCGATTAGTAGAATATCCATGTGAACAAGTAAATGGCATTATTTCATTTTAATTTTGCCATACTATGTTGAAGTTCAAGTTTAAAAGGCTTTTGTTTTAGTAATTCATTGCCTTAAATGTTTATGCTTATTTTTGAATGTTCCGCTATATTGTTATCCTTACTGGGCATTTGAGCTCACCCCTTTTCTATGTTTTATTTTTCCCAGGATGTGAAGATGTAAGTTATGAATGAACTGCAGGGATATTATGAGGGGATTATAGTGTGGACTGTGGAAACATTATGTTGTTGTAGTAGTTTTCATTTTATGATGTAATGTAAAACTTATGAATATATCTAGTGTTTCCAAGGCTACTAAACCAATCGGTCTTTCGAGATTTGATCTTCTTGTGATCATGCCAATGTTACGAAGTAATGCACCGACTCTGGGTAGCTGGGGTCGGGGCGTTACACCCATTGAGACTTTCGGTCTTTCCAGGGTAGGGTATGAAACCAAGTCAAGCTTTACAATTACCCGTTTTCTCCAAGATCTAAACAGATATTAAAGTCTTACTACTAGGATTGTCTCCATGAAACCACCAGGTTTTGAAAATATCAAAAGGTACCCTAACTTTAATTCATTGGGTAACCCATTCCTCCTTGTATAGGTTCCCATATTTGAGTTAGGTGGTCATATACAAGAAATCATGGAAGAAGATGGAGGCTATGTAAAATGAAAGTGATAGGTTGCACCCACTTCATCTGAGAAGATTGCTTATCCTACTCGAGATCTTACATGCCCTTCCTCTTGGTATGATGAGTTGGTCAGTGAAATAGTAACTAAAAATACTCCCCAGGATGACATTATAGCTTCTCTCATAACTTGACTTGAGGCTCTGGAAGCGAGATAGGGGTCAACACCACTTGATTTAATGTGATATCTAGTCTGGGAAGACCAAATGATCCCACCATAAAAATTTATAAATCCATTATTTACCCAATTTAATGGGGTTGGATATAAACTGCAACATATCACCCAATTAGACTCCTTGTACAACCCAATATTGGGGACTCTGAAACTACATCAAGCCACTAATATTCATTATTTCGTTCAAACAATGGAGGGACCCACATTAATTTGGTATAGTGAGTTGCACCCAAGATTTATTTCTGATTGTGGGGATATCTATAGGATGTTCCTATACTAGTTTAGCTTCACAATTCATAAGACTAGTATCGTAGATCTCTCTAGGTGCATGTAAATTGGTCATTAGTGTCTTTATAAATTAATCAACTGTTGAAAGGGGAGCATATAAATCTTTGATACACATATTTACAAGGAGACGCTTATAAAAATGTGTATATAGGATATAAATGATGATTTTTTCCTACCCTCATCTCCCTAAATTAACTGGGCTGGTTTTGAGATTTCACTAAAAATGACCAGAGTCTGGATAAATCATTGCAATGGACCAAGAAATGTCAACACTTATTACCACTTCCATAACCTGTGATAAGTCTTGTGAATGTAGAAACATCCATTTCCATGCACGAATAGGCTCCCTAGACTTCCCATGTACATAACCCTTATCTGGAAGAGCCACACCAAGTGCAACCTTATTAGTAAAAATGTGCAAAGAACTTCCTCACACAACATGGTCTCACCAGGAGAACATTGCACTGACCCCCTATCAAGGCCAAGTACCCTAGGATCCTTTTTCTGAAAGATAAAACAAGACCTATTACTTCAAGGATTCACATTTACTAGGTTACTTAAAATATTCCATGTACAAATTAATTCTAAAGTCTCCAAAATGAAAAATACCACAAGAATTCAAAATCACAGACTTTGAAAACCACTAGACACAAAACAATTTCATTTGAAATTACATAAAAGAATTATTTGTCTTCAAATATTTCCTCTAGGACCATGTTTATTATGGAATTTTGAAATTAGAATATGTCCTAAAATAGGTTTAACATGTTTCTTCTTACCCTGAAATTGACAACGAAGGATCTGATGAGTGGCAACAAGCTCCTAGCTCAGGAACAAAGAAGTTAAATGACCTGTTGGGATGAATGATAGTCACTCATGAACAATGTATCATCCATGCATACATAAGAATACAAGAACCTCTTGAAATTATCATATATCCTCTAGATGATGAATCTGTATCTGCATCACATCCTTTCAAATCTCAGAAGAAAAAGAATCATAAGAATAGGAGTAAACTGAGTAACCATCTATACCAAAACTAACCTGTTCACTTAGAAAATTCATTCCTCATGAGTTGGGAGATGTTTTGATAGTTCTTATAACCCATGAATATTCTAATGAAAATTATAAAGATTACAGTTCTCTGATAATTTTCAAACTAATATATTTCCATATGGAACCCGGTGATGAAGAGTGCTATGTGAACCCCATAGGAACTTCTGGATGATGACGTTGGAGAAGAGGAAATATGCACATCAACAGAGAGAATGTTTAGGATAGTGTTTATAATTATACTATTAATTCAACTTATACCCTAAATTGAACCTCGTATATGGTTCATATTGGAAAACCCTCAGAAGTCACTCTCTCAGATGCACCTCCACTATTGACTATATTGGCTGATTGTACAACACTACTGCAACATTGACATGATCAATTGTGCCCATCCAGGTCCTTCCCTCTAACATCTAGTTCTCAAACATTATTTTTTAGGGAAAACCATCATATCAACAATAGAGTATAGATAGAACTACCTATGTCCACATAAATCAATATAAAAACCTAATATGATCCCAGCTAATGAATTCGATCTCTATAGATTAAAATATCCCCCCTTAAAAGAAAATTATGAAGTGTTAAAACAAACAACTGAAATACCAAAGAGGATCTCATTCTTTGAGGTTCCCCACCTGTGAGCTAAAATGCATAAAACTGTTATTGAATCCCTAAATATACCCCTTCAGTTTGAAACCAATGTAGCTGCTCCTGAGGAATACTACATAGAAGAAGATTAATGAGAATAATTTAAGTCCATCATTTAATTTTCTAAATAAGATGAGGGTTATACGATTATAGGGAACATACACCCAATGTATATCACTATTTTTTTCAATGTAATAGAAATACACAATTTACTTGTTGATAATTGTTCCAATATCATTCTAAACATGAATCGAACACCCCAAAAGATAGGGATAAAAATAGAGGATCCAACTCCCCCAACTTTACTATTCAAGGGTATGAAAAGAGAAATCAGAATCCATTTGGAAATATCTAGCTAAACTCCCAATTTTGTGGCATGATAGAAAGAACCAAATTTTTGGTGGTCTCATAGAATATGACATAAAATGCCTTAATGTGAAGTCCCTCTATCTATATACATGTAGTGGTCCCCTATTCATATCAGGTATGCCTTAAATATACCTTTCATGGTCATGTACGGGTACTTTATGGTGATTCATTGCCCTTAAACTATTGTGAAGACCACTATCTAGGTTTCAGGTACTGCAAAATGGAAGAAAAACTACCTAGATTAAGAGGGTTGAGTTAGTCAATGCCCAAAATGACATCAAAACCACCCTATTAGATCCTTAATAAGACATGAAAGAAATACTTTTCCTCTCCATACATCAATTTGAACCCATGATGAAAACCACAGAAGTTTTCTCATAGTCCCTAAAAATAATGAGTTCTCATAGATAACCTTTTACTCCAACACTAGATACGTTCAACAAGAACTTGAAGGAACTAAACCTATAATACACCGAGATGTTCATCCCACAGAATTTGATGCATGACATATATGAATGATCCAGAAAATAGGTATGAATTGATGGATGTTTCCACATTATTATTGATTCGATGTTAGGAGTGGGCCATGTGGCCAGAAACTGCCCAAGATTATCTCATCAGCCTTTGTCTCTACAGCCTCAATTGATAAATAGTCCCTTGTTGAGGAATCTTCCCCCATCATATTGAATGATGATTCTGTCATATATTTTGATGTTTTGGGATAGTTTCTCCCTCATCATGACCCCTGTATCTCAGATAGAGAAGCTGATTTATAGAATTTGTCATACATTTGAAGTGGGTGTCTCCACCATTGCTGATGAGTTGACTCAAGTGTACCTTGTCACTGAGTATATTCCAAAGATTTAGAATATTAGTAAAAATATTCCACTACTGGAAAATAGTAGTATATGGCTCTCCTAAAGTAGCATTATGACGTTTTCTGCCTGATCTATCATGATACGTGACACCATGAAAATTGGGATGTTCCACCACCTTTAACTCCCAGTGGGTCACCATGGATTTAAATAACCCTTAAGAAAGATGCACACTTTTTATGATGCCATGGTTGAGTTTGAATTAGAAAATATTATTAAAACCAACTTCATCAAAAAGGTGATGTACCCAAAATAGATAGATTAAATTGCCCAATTATGGAATAAAAATCAGTAGATCATAGTATTTATTTACTTTTAGGACCTCAACTACCATTTCACGAATGATTAATTTCCCTTCATATTCATAGAGTTATTTTTCTATTAAGTTGATGGTTTTTCAGACCTCCCATTTATTAATGTATATTATAAAAATGATAAGATTTGGATGGATCCCGGGGAAGAGGAGACCACTATATTTGGTGCTCAAAATGAATCATTCTTCTAATTGGTGATGTTGTTTGGATCAAATAATAATTTGGATACTTATCAACGTTGCATACACAACATCTTCAAGTCACTCCTCAGAACATTGGTGTAGTGTAACTTGGATTATTTTGTGGTAAATTGTACCTATATCTAGGATGATCTCAAGGATCATGAGAATGTGTTCGGATTATTCAATTCCCACACATGAAAATAAAACCTTTGAAGTGGGTGTTTCAATTTACCTATAGACTGTTTCTTAGGTACATTGTTAGATACAATGGTATAGAGATTGTTCCTAAGAAAGTAAATTTTAACAACCAAATTCTTCCACCAATCATATTGTTAGAGTTGTGAGGAATCCAAGACTAGATAGTCTATATTAACCAATATATGGATAATATGGTCAATAATTGTATGATTTTTTCATGGCTCATGAATAATGGATTCATTTATTATGGGGATATGGACTTCTATATTTTCAATGAGGATATTAAGTGGAATTGAATACGACATTCAGTTTTGATGGAATCTATCTTAAAGAAGCCTCTAGACCATTATATTATCACCATATAATAATCCCTTAGCACACATATACCTCATTAAAATAATTAATGTTGGGAAAATATCCTATATTATTATAGCCACATGCTCCTAGACATAGAGACAAGATACTGCCACATTGAGAAGAGTTACCTTGCAATAATCCTTCCACTGTAGAAGTGGTGAAATTATTTATAGCACCATGAGATATAGATAGTTCCCTATATTTAATCATTTATGTACATACTAAAACACCCCATTATAAGAGAAAATTTGGCATGCTGGGTGGTAATCCTCCAGAAGTTCGACATTAGACTTTCTATACAAAAAGTGATCAAGGGCCATGTGATTGTAGAATTTTTGGTTGTGCTTCTATCATCTAAGGAAATTTCTGTGGATTTTTATTTTATAGATGATTAAATTCTCTTATTATACCACAATACACTACTAGGTAAGATAAATTTTGATGGTGCCTTTAAAATTATGATTGTTAGATGGGTCAACGATGCCAAACTCAACAAGGTAGGCTTGGAGATCATCTTTATTACTCCTGTAGAATCCACACTTCCATACTCATACTTGTAATTAGAATTATGAAATAAAAATGAATAATAGTATCAATATCCTATTACTTCTATCATGCTATAACTTTATAAATATTTACACCATTTACATGTGATGAGAGTCTCTGATCTAGTCATTAATAAGATCAATGGTGAATACATCATCAGAATAAAAAAACTTCTTCCCCAATTGGAATAAAATCATCATAAAATAAACCAATTCACTTCCCATTCAAAGGAAACTAATGTTTATTGATCATAGAATGCATGAGAAGATGATTTCAAAATTCTAAAGGTGGATCTTGTAGATCCTCACATGGATGGCATTGTCATTCATGTTGGATATTGGGGAGTTATTTCCCTTGAAACTTTTTAAGGTGATGAACAGTAGGTAAATCACCAATATATCAGTACATCTATGATAGGGACCTCAAATAACTCCATGGATGAGGATACTATCAATTATTTTAATCCCTTTATTTATTATCTATATCATGAAATTATCCAACCAGTCTGAGCTAAGAATGTGTGAATATGCTAGCATGCATCATTTTGCACCATCCAAAGAGGCCCTAATCTTGAGTAGGCCATCTAGAATTGTGGGTTTAGTTGAATTATTCTCTATTCCATCCAATGAAATTAGATACCTTAGTTAATGAAAGTGGTACATTTGGGATAATTTCCATCCCATTAAGAAGGATTGAAGATATCCCACTAAATATTTTGATGTGCTAATTTTAACCTATTTTGGTTCATAACTAAATTTATTTCACCAAGTCGTGGCTTTAATGTCAGATCTAAAAAATAATTATTCACCAAAACAAGATATTATTCTTATGATAATGTATTTGAGGCCCATTATAGTTTGGGGAGTCGGCATTATGGGTACCTAGACACCAACGACCACTCAATAGTGTAGGTTCATTTTTACTACAAAAAAACATATTTTCGAAGTGGGACTAATATGTTCCAATCAAAGAAGTCAAATTATAGTTTTTGATTATGATTGGAAGCTATCAAATAAACCATATGCTTGGTATTCCTTGGAATATTCTTGAAGAAAATTGTACCAAATTTTGAGTTACCGAGCTAAAGAAGTTGTATACCAATAAAAATATCCATTCCAACCACAATTACCGCTATTATGCATAGGGGATTGGGTATACTGAGGTATTCAAAGAAACCCTCTATATTTTCCTATAGAAAATTATAGTCTAAAATATGAGGAATTTTATTAATAATATCCCAATTTTCCTCTAGGAATATCGATCAAAACCATGAAATTCCACCCAAGTGACTGAATATTCCATGTTTTATATAACATTGTTAGTTTTTTGTTTTTAAGTTCACATTATTTCCCTTTAAATGAATATTTATAATTATATGATTCTAAATATGGTAATAAAATTCTTTCCAGTTAATTTGGAATCCCTTGAATTATATAGGCTTTAGGTATTCCATAACATAGGGAAGTATCAGAAGAAGATATAAAGAGAATTTAAGAACCAAGTTCACCTCTAATATTTCAATCAAGGTCACATGGTACAAGATCTATTGACACCAATGGTACTTGAAACGAAACTACAATAGTTGAAACCCATGTGGGAATGACCTTACATCATTCACAAGGTATACTCAAATAGTGAATACTCTTTTATCAAAATACATGGGGAGTGTGTTACAAATTACACTAATTACTTTTTTCTCAAGTAGTACTATTCTTGAACCATCAGTATGAGCTCTAAGAACTTAAACTAGAAGCCCATATTTTCTGAGATGAATGAATTTAAAGTAAAAATCCTAACATCCTCAGTGAAAAATGGTAAACCATATACCTTCCATATGTGACAAATAGAAGATTAATCTTGTGAGAAATGTGAGATGAGCAAAACAAACATCCTTATCATAAAAAAGATAAACTATATCCTTACCATATGTGGTAAACATGGGATGCCTCTTATGATAAACATGATATGTTTTCATGTTATCATAGTATGGAATAAAACTGAATGTTATTATAATTACTCACTAGATAAGATGTTAATATTTTTCTTTAAAAATTATATCCTATAATTCAAAATTCTAGAACTATATTTCTCTTGATTCATAGTTTGGTGGGATACATTGCGATGTTTAGACCTTTTGACTCTAAGAAAAATCACATGATTTCTCTTCCAAAGCTAAGATATCCTAAATATTAATCCCTTTATGAACTCTAACCAAATATTTTGAAAAACATCATAAGAATCCACTTCATATGTATGCCTCAATCATATTTATCAACCCCTCAGCAATTCAGGATGCCACTGTGACCTGAACTGAGGATAGAAGAATGGAAAGCTCAACGCATGAGCCACAAAAAACCATATTCATCACATGAGTTTAAACAATATTCTTTCTGTATGAACATAACTTAGAATGCCTCATATTATAATAGTGAGATGATCCATCATCCTCACATGAGATGATAACAACCTTTTGAAATTTTTCTCTTATGATGCCACATTTTAGAAATATGTTCGTCTTGATTTCCTTTCTCATGGAACATGCAGTGACACCCAAATCTATTATAATGGGTCTAGAACCATAGCTAACTCATCTTGGAGTCCCCATTTAGGGTTTGGATCACTTCTAATCTACATAAATTCTCATCCAGTTCATTTGTGAGTAGAAAGGAGTGGGCCTCAGAGTAATTTTCCAACTAGACAGCCTCCATTTCCACTTTTATAATTCATCCCTCCTTTGATTGGGGATCTTTATTATCCTAAAAATTCAAATATCCCTCCTAAATTCATTAATAAATTTATACACTATCTCACCATAATTCTTCGCTAAACACCTCCACTGAATCCTCAATAACATATTGTAGTTCTGATGTTTTGAACATGGTGAAGAGTTTCCCCCATTTTTTTCCCAATCCCTGACAAGCGTGGTTATAGAACTTATGTTTCATATATAGTCAAAATTGATCTCTACCCATCAGTCACCCCTTTATTCGATCTTAATTTCAGAATTATTTATTTACCTTCCATACCACCTTTCTTTTCTATAGTAGTAACTTCAAAAAATTTTGTTTCCTTCTCTTGTAGACTTTCATATGATGATTGAGTCATATTTTCCACTTATTGTGCTCCCCATTAAGAAAATAAACATATAAACCCACTCATTGTTTCATAAATCACGCATATATCACATGAGATTGAAATTTTGGGAAGAATTTATTTACGAAATGTTAAAATGCACAAGATTCCCTTAAAAGAGGTGTTATTTTTGGTTTGAACTACACGACATTAAATATTGAGATTGGGTCCATGTTTCCTGAATTTAAAATACATGAATGTTACATTTAGAATGTGTAATGTGGTTTCGAGCCTCCTTGGAACCCAATTCACATCAGTATTCCCATATTATATGCCACACAAGTTATTTTGAGATTCTCACCGCTATTCAATCCAAACTCCATGCCCATAAACTAAGATCCCATGTCCAAGAATTGTGACCTTAAAAAATTTAAAACCCTTAGTATAAGATTTATGACCATAAAATAGTATAATACTTGTTCAATTATTTGTGAAACTAAACTATATCAACCATTGATCTACGACTTGTGACCATAAATTGAATACATCCTTGGTCAATGGTATATAACCTTAAATTGAAGAAACCTGGTGTCCAAGCTTATGAACTTAAAAAATGTTCATCCGTGAAACTTTAGAACCCATTTTCAACAAAATATTCTTCACCATTACTGTCTAGAAAAACTAATGTCCCATCATTCACAATGGGGTTCAACCCCTCATAACACCATTAATCTGGTCCATGAATTATGCTCTTAAACTTTTTTCAACCCCTTATCCAATATGAATGGTAATGAGAATTCCATATACAAGAGGTACATATATCTACTAGGTTGAAAACCCATAGGGGAATCATAGGAAAAGAAGGACTCCTAACCTCTAGGTCACACAGTTTAAATGGAATAAATGATGGTGAAAATAAAATGGTATAAATACAATAGGACTTTTCATGGACCTCGATTAAAACATAGCACCACTCAAAGAACCCACCAGTTCAATAAAATATATGTTACAAACCTTAAATCATTCAACCATTCATGTCGGTTTAGGCATCATGGTCATAAGAATCTAAACTGGGAAATGTTCATACTAGTTACTTGATGTTAAACTATACAACACATTATCCTTACCATATGAAATTAAACTACATGTTCACTATCCATTCCACCAGACATTAAAATGAATTCCCCATTTTCGTATTACATGATGAAAAACTAAAGAGGGTTTCTAGAACTCTCCCAGGATCCCAATTTCGCTCATCAGTTCTAGATACCTAACACACCATTTGATTTATTTTACTATTTACTAGGATTTAAGATCACACTTTCCTTTGAAAAATATCAGGGACTTCAATCAAATTGATATTCCATCTTGATGTGCTAAAAAACAAAGGATTAATACTATGTGTGTTGAAATCCATTTTAAAATTTCCCTTGTTCACCTATACACTTCACATATCCTTGGATTTGGATCCCTATAATATCCCTTTTTTGAATGGGCCCTCTTAATAGAAATGGTGCCAGTACACACTGGTTCACTTAATGTCTTGTGAACGCTCTATGAAAGACTTATTTAAACTTTTTGAAAGGTCCTATGTTTCAATCATGGTTAATAGATGACCCCAATTTATTATTCCCCATACTTTATGGAATGGTAGTGGAATATATGTTTTGAGCATGGTCAAGAATCATCCTCTATCATCATATGAACTCTGTTGCGTTCTATACCAGAGGTATCCCGACTCACAATCTTCATTCCATTTTTTGATAGAAATAAATTACCCTAGAATTATACCATTTGTGAAATAGTTAACATTGAGAAATAAATAAGTTGTGTAGGGATTCCCACTCTATAACAAAATCTTTCCTATATAAGAAAATTTTAGTGGTCAATAAATAGTTAAGACATTGAGTGTTCAGACCCTATCTAGAACTCTCATATAAATGAACCATATCTGGTTTGTCACTTGATTCCCATAACAATAATGAATCACATGGGATAAGGTATTTATCAATGGATTTATCATTAATATGTTCATGATTTAAAAAATACATTTAATTATGGAGGAAATTTCCAACAAAGAACTTAAAAATTTTCAGGAGGGCTGTCCACATGATGAAGCCTCGCATTTATTTCTAACTAATTAAAAGAACTATAAAGATTAACCTCGATGATTAATAATTATAAATCAACAAATACTTCCTTAGTTTCCTTTAATCAATATATATATATATATATATATATATATTAAAAGAACTTTTGTTTCTACCTAATCCATAGGTGGTCTCTCCAAAATCAATTCACACCTGGTCCAGCTTGATATGTCACCCATCCAGTAGAGATGTTTCATCTATAGTAATAGACTCACATTATACCAATTGAACCATCAGTAGGTTGATTATAACTACATGAGCATTGATTTTACTTACATTCTCTCATTCTAGCTCTTATAAGAAATCGATTTCCTCCTCAACGAGTTGGATTTCCTGGTTTCCATTGAATTTATTCTTTTAAAAATAATAAAAAAACCCTTTCTACTCAACCCACACCCATTTGATGAGAAAAATTGGAGAAATATCATGGAGGCCATGAGAATTAACTCCAGCGGTCCCTAGGCTGACAATCCAACAGTGGAGAGTTCCCACATGGGTTTTCATATCGACTCGTGAAGTTTGAGTGATGAAATTATACACAATCCCTACAACCCAAAATATACAACATGGTTCTTATAGATAATGTAATATTTGCAATACTTGATGTCCTAAAGTGGACCAGGTTCATAATTAGTAAATAATTTCATCACCTCAGTGGAAGTATCATCTATAGGCATGTCCTCTGGTGAGAAAAGGCCAAATTTTCAGGGAAACAGTTCCTTATTTTATCCTTTACCCACAATGGGAGCCCCTATATCCTCTTTTGGATCCTATGAGGAAGACTTGACCTAAAAATATCTATGCCCATATTCATTGGTGGATCAAGGCCATATTTTCATGGAAACTCTTCTTTATTATATCTTTTACCCATAATGGGAGCCCCTCCATCCACTTTTGTAACCTATGATGAAGACTTAACCACAAAACCTCTATGACCATATTTATTGGGGGAACAAACAAGACCACCATTGTTGAGGCCCTGAATCTTGCAGCCACATATTATGGAACCTATGATGTAGGCTTGAACATCATAACTTTCTTATCCATCTCCATTGGTGTCGTGATATCAACTAAATCCATTGAGGCCTCAGTCTCATAACCACATTTGGCACCATCCTTTCCCTGGGTTTGGCCATTATATCTTCATCAACCACATTCATTGAGGATAAAAAACAATCCACCTTTATTGGGATTGTAGTGTCAAAAATCACCACCATTGTTATATCCCTATCCACTTACATCACCACTGGTGTCTAGTTACCTAGCCCAGCTTGAACTACCATACATACATAGGGTTAGCATGACTTAATTGGAGAAAGGTAATAAAAGGGGGAATAATGAAAAAAGTTTTATTACTTATATTAATTGTATAGACCAACCAAAAACAAAGATGGTTATATTGAAATCCCCCCTCTCCCACCACAGGATCCACCTAAACACCAAAATGATGTCTGCCTACAACCACAATGTTTGGGGGAGGTCTTATTCTATATCCTTAAATGGTTGGTTATTATTTTTTATCAACTTTAGGTTCATCATGAACCAACTCCTTCTCAATAATTACAATTTACTATATAATAGAAAAAATAGTTATCCAAAAATCTTAGGGGTTTGGAAATGGTCAATAAAAACAAAATTTAAAAATTTACTTAACCAATGATGAAACCTCCTTCCCCATAAGAGTCCAGGAAGGAATCAAGCCCCTAGGATTATTCTTATGCTAATTATTTGGTCCCATATGAATTAGAGGTTAATTGAACCATAAGAATATCACAAAGAGATAGAATTCCAGCAACACCTTCATCTAGCTATTCATGGGACGAGTAAAACCATGTGAATGGACCATGTATTCCATCTCTATAAAATTCTACACCACCTCGGCATAAGGAGAATGGAAACATACCTTTTCATGATCAAACTTTGGAAGGTTTATCCCCTTATCACGAAGTAATAACTATATACTATGAATAGAGGAAATCCTTATATGGACTCCTCACACTCCAATGTATCAGGAAAACTAATTTCACTAAGGATGTCTAGGATTTTTAGATGCTTCCCTATAGCCTGGACTTATGCCCTTGTAAATTCTCTAAAGGTACCACATTCCCCCCAAAGTAATTTCCTAAGAAGATGTGGTTTTATTACTTCTCATAATACTATAGATATAGGATTTATGGCCACTATACCCCTTTCCATAATCCTTGTCCATACAATATGGTTTTATCCACCATATACCACATGAACTCGAACCCATGACTGAATATACCCTTTTAGGTCATCCACATTGGTGACCCAATGCCATAAAATCTCTCAATGGTACATGCTTTCCCCTCATATAACGTATTCGTAGAAGATACAATATGTGAAATTGGAGAGTAAAAATACATATTTCTTCTTCCATATTCCCACATGAACATCAACTATATATTTTAGAGAATTGAAAGATATCCTTAAAAAGTACCCCTATGTGATCCCATGGTGTAAGTATCTAAAGTCACTAGAAAATATTTGGGCAATGATATAGTTTTTATAGTACACTTATTTCTTTGAAATCCACCCTCTTAAATATTAACTCACCTAAGATGGTCAAGAGGTATAAAAATTTCTCTACCATCCATGATATGTCATCAATCACTATCCCCATTAGAAGGGCAGACTAATTGAATATTAAATTGGTTGCCATCCCAATTCACATCATAACACTAAATGGATCCACCTTGAGAGGTTAACTCCAAAAAATGTTCCACATTGATTTCCATAAGTCATTTCAATGGGGATATAGGATTTGAGTACTCATATCACCCAATGTGCATAGTGACCCAGTCATACAATAAATGAATTAGATTAAACACATGAAATGAAGTATTCATATAATTGATGTGTCATGAAAATTTATATAGATTCACTAGTATATAATCCACAAGGTTGATATGCTACCACATTTTTAGTGTCACCTCAATGATAAGGGTTCTTGGTCAGAACCCAATATGAGTATCCCAAATTAGAAGTATCAACCCACATATAAGTGCTAAGATGAATCCCACCAATCTAACCACCTGGCCTATTGATTAATTTTTTATCCCCACATGAACCATTGGCTGGGATCCAAGATTATCCAATATGATTTATACTTTCCACATATAGAAACCTATAGACACTATCTCTTCCCCCTAGTAGTCTATCCATGAGATTGTTTAGGAAATAACTAATCCAATTCTTGAAGGATATTTCTTTTATCCAAAGCTTATGCTCATTCTCCCCCTACATGAAAAAAAGACACTGTATATAGATGTAATATTATCCTAGTAATATAAAACAACATGTAAAAGGATGTATTCATAATACATGTACACTTTGATTAGGTTCACACCAATCTGGTTGAGATCCCAAAAGATGTATCTGATGACTCTATGATGTAGGTGGAATGTGTTGGTCCTAAGTGACAACCCTCTCAGAAGATATGACATGATGTTTGGGTATCTATTGGTGTGGAACATCAAATTCCACACTACATCATACAATCCCACCCAGTTTATCTCCACCTAAAACTCATGAATGGATTGAAATTCCTAGTATGCCCAAGCCCGCTCATCCATAAAGTTTCCACCTTGGAACAAATCACATTCCCTTGTCCAGGCATTGAGAATATCCACAAAACCTACCATGAATATTATCTCACATGGAGGGGTATTTCACATCATCAAATCCCATACCATTTATTTCTTTATCGTGTTCCATAGATAATGGGCATTGGTCAATGAATATTCCTTCATGATGTGACCACCGACAGCTCTATTCCATTGGTATGGACCATGAGAGATTTTAATCCAATATAAATGCTCGTATATTTTGGTTTTAGGGATGAACACATCATCCCATAGCCTAAAGCCACATAACAATATCCTCCCATGAGGGGGATACTCTTACTAGTCCTCCGTTAGCAGTTCTGTAACGTCCCGTGATCCTTCTCTCCCTCACGTGGATGAAAAATGTCGATTAATGGACATTAAGTGTACCTTCCCATATACCAGAGGCTACTGTCTAGTTGTGGGGGTGTGATAAGTATAGTGGAATGAATATTTCCATATGTTACCGAGTTACAATATAGTATAATAATCATATACAATAAATATAATAGTAACCAAAATAATATAAACAATACAAAACAATAACAAACCAAAAAATGAAACCCCACTAAGTAATCTAAAAAAATAAAAATAATAATGTTAGGATAGTTTAAAATTTAAATAAATGTCATGATAGAATAAATACATGTAAAAGACTAGATGACTCAAATACGACTTGAAATTCCCCAGTACCAAGACCCATGTCAGTCTCATCTCCTAACTTCATCCCATCTAGGAAGCAATAATCAACAAGGCCTCTTGACCTTGTCCAATCCGGTATCCATGTAATATTATTGGGAACCAAATGATGGACCTAATAGGGTGTGATTATAACTTAGTACATCAAAACCAACTTTTATAAGCATGACCAATCTGATAATAAGTGCATGAAATAATGAAATAAACATGTGTATTAATTAATTAAACAATTTAAATTAATTCCAAACCATCCTTTGTTTGTACTATAGAGAAATTACTATAAGAATGTATCACAACCATTCCACCCATAACCATATATCCATGGTAAAAATTAACATTCTTCAACAAAATTCTAGAATTCCTCCGAGCATGTCTCACAACAATGACAACTGTAACTATACATCCATGGCATAAATCACCCTAATACGGGTCAAACCCACTATATCATCATTTATTAAATAAATCAGGCCCAAGAACAAAGTATAATCATTATATCATGTATCAAATCCAATCCCAGTATATAAATATTTACAATATGTATTAGGGAAAACCCAGTATATAATCGTTACAACTTGGATCATGTCCAATACTAATATATAATTATTAAAACATGATCCACTGGGTATATCCTACTATATAATCATTAAAGCATGAATCAGTAGACACAGAATCAAGGATGTCCCAATGTCTCATCATAAGTCTTAATGGTTACTTATGAGAATTTCCATTTATCAGTCAATTAAAAGATTTGTTTATCATTTGTTCATAAACCAATAACAAGACAATAATTTCAGTAATCAATCCAAGCCAAAGATAATAAATATCAAGAAATCACCCAAAACAAGAATCACTCTAAAAAAATTAAATACATTATTTAATTCAATATAATCTAGAGTTTTTCACTTCAATGGTGTCCATGAGCCATGTTATAAATAATTGGATCCAAAGGGACTCCAAGGAATAAATAAAATTCACAATTTAATTAATTTAGGCACATGTTATGTTGGTAGAATTTCAATATTGAAAATACTTTTTAGTTAAAAAGACTATATGGTTAATGTCAAGACCCCCTACCATAACCAAAGATCAAAGAGAAACCAAAAATGGGTAAAAAATTGGAACGAAAGATGAAAAATAATGTGAGATGAAATCTGGAGAAAATTGTATCATGGTTAACATCAAAACCAAAAGTGATCTGTGGTTTCCACTGCCCTATCAGATATTAATGGAAGATTAAGGGGAAATGGTATCTAATTACTTACCAAGGACCAATCTCACAAATGAGACATCCATAAAGGAGGACGATACTCCAAAATCACTTGATAGAATCCCTTTGGTTAAGAGGGGGAAGGCTTCGGAAGATGAAATGAAAATTAGAAAAAATAATCCTTTAAAATTCCTATTTAGGATATTTAATGGCGTGTAATTCCATTACACATTATTTATTTCATTTAAAAGGGATATTCTAAAATACACATTGCCTCAGCTTAATATTTATTCTTATCTACTATTACATGACATGTAATTGAATTTTAGGATGTGTATTATTTTCATCTCATAAATCATTTCATAGGCTACAACTTTTCATGGCATGTGTTTGATGATGATTACAAATTATGTAATATATTTACATAGAATGTAAATGTTTTTCATATATTTTTGCATCCCTATTTCCTGCATGTGGAACCAAATAACCCCCAATGTCATCCCAAGCATAGAAAACCCTGGTAAACTCATTTATATAGGAAATCCATTAATTTAATAAATCTTACATACATGAACATTCGGTATTTTTTTACCAACAAAGGCTCTCCATCTCTAAACTAGAATCAATATCATGGCTCAAATGAGAAGAAACAAAAGAGGGAAGAACCTAAATAATATGGGATCTTACAACCTCCCCACCATATATAATTTTTTCCCTGGGCTTCTCCAAGTATCCCTATGGGGTATCAGTGAATATGTTTAGCCAATATGACCTCATATTTGACATCCCCTAAGTAGTTTTATTTTGAACATTACCATTCTACCACTACACTTGAACCGATGTAATAAATGTACCTAAAAGATACCTCTCACTACAATCCCCAATTTGTATTAGATTCTCCTCAAATGACACATTTACGCAAATATTTATATCTTCTATGTCTATCACATGAAAATGGTCTGTATAATATCAATGAATATGAAACATTTTGAAAACATCCTATATGGTAGTGAAACACTGTAAAAGGGTTAATCAGTACTCTATTAGATAGACCCTATCGATTATCTAAAATATCCTAAAAATCCAAGATGATATCTTTTATTGTTTCCTAATATTACATTTCCCCAAAATATAAGACACACAAAGGAAAACACAATGAACAATATAATAAATTATAGGCCTTCTCTGATGGTCTGTATATGATTTCAACCTATTTTATGTAGTCACCAACCAATGTCTGATCAACCAATCCTTCTTAGACATCGTCTATATAAGGCTAGGCCCAACTACCATTGCCTCACCGGCCAACAACTAGTAAAAAGGTGAAAATAATCGACTTCTTTAAAAAACCATGAATGTTTCGATATAGATAACATGATTGAAGCTGATATTATATACAAGCTTCATGATTTCCATATGCTTCCCCCATGAAACATAGATATCCAAAACATAAACTTCTAACATATCCTCCAGAACCAAAATAGTATGATTAGATTAACCATTAGTCTATGGATGATAGGCCATACTCATAAGAACCCATCATCCTAGAGCCTTCCAAATACTCTAATATAATGATGATGTTAAATGAGGAATACTATCTAAAATGATACTCCTTAGAACACAATGTAGTCTAACTGTATCACACACAAAAAAAATACACAGATCATCAACTACGTAGGTCTCCCTATGAGGTAATATGTGGGATAAATTTTAAATTATATTGAGAATATCCCATATATAATCATTTTTATGGGGCTTACGGGTTAATACTATAAAAAATTCCATAGCGACATCATCCCATTTCCACCCATAAATGGGAAAAGGATGAAAAATCCCAACTGGTGTTTGATGCTCAACATTCACCTTATGTTATGTGAAACATCAATACAAGAATATTTATTCCACTTTCTTCATTAATAACCACCATTACTATCTATGGTGTTCACAATACATCTTTTTCAAACCAGGATGTACTACCCATCAATAAACCTGAAACACTCCCATTATCTACTCAAAAAATACTATAGGAACCCACACCTAGAAATATGAAAGAATAGAATTTCCACTACCCAAATACTATCCTGATGGTGTCACCCACCATATAAGCTATCTCTTAGATATAATCCCTCTATATTAGATAACTAATCAGTCCTGATTTGGTGCAAAAGAATGGTTATAATAGATGTTGATGTCATAGCTGATCATCCCTAAGACTCTTAAACATCTAGATGAATGCTTGAAAAGAGTTCCGTAATCCTCCCATAATCTATAAAATCCCATTCTACATCATTCTATATCTTTTCGATTATTTAATCAACAACGATTCTTCCCTTGAACAGTTTATATGCCAAATCAAATTCAAAATACTGAAGATATGAAACCCACCTCCTCTACTAATGGTTCAGGTCTTGTGGAGGTAAGTGTTACCCAAGGCTATTATGGTTCATATATTCCACAATCCTCTCACACCTGATACGATTTATCAAACATATTAGGTCATGTACCAGCTCAAATAACTCCAAATTTTGAGTATTATTATTCATCTCATGTATTCATAGACTTTTGGATCCATAAGTGACTACTCGATCCTCCTATATCATAACTACTCCATTTCTATCATCGAATGCATCATTGTCAATGATATAATAATTACTTGGCATAAGTAAAAGGATATATGATGAGGTAATATTTCATTTCATCTCCTAAAAAGATCCCTCATAAGTATTAAACCAAACAAGCTTTACCCATTTTTTGGTTACCCAAGACATTAGTTCTTCCAAGTGGAAAAAGACTAGGATAAGGTACGGAAAAAACATGATAAATGCAAAAACTATGAGTTTTAATGAAACTATTTTGTTCCTCATAAGATACTGTGACTACAACCTTCTAGGGGTCCACTGACACTCCAGCATCTAAGATGACATTACCCAAGAAGTGCACTTTATGAATCAAAAAACTGAATTTGGTTATCTTTCCATAATGTTTATTCCCTCTCAATATAATCGACCAGATTTCAGGATATTGGGATTGATTGCGTGCTGACTAGGAGTACACTAAGATGTTTTCATAAAATAAACTCCAAATTATCCTCAAAAGGATGAGAGATACTCTTCATCAATTTCATGAATATCTATAGTTCATTGGTTGACCCAAACAATATCACAATAAACTCTTACAAGAAATATATGCTCTTAAAAGTAGTATGAGGTATGTCTAGTGTTATATCCCATAGATGGTGGTATCTATATCTCAAATTAATATTGTAAAATATCTTATCACATCTCAACTGACCAAACTGATCATTGATGTATAGAATATGATATAGGATTTTTATCATCATCTGGTTCAATAACTAATAATCCACACATAAGCACAAATTCAAATCATCCTTATAGGAAAAGATAAATTGGAAAGCTTAAGGAGATATACTAGGCCATATGAAACCTTTAACTTCCAGATCATCCAAATGAACATTATACTACCAAAGCACTTTTGGTTATATTCTACGTGATAGGATAGAAACTAACTCTACCCCTAGCACCAACGTGATCATAAACTCAATTTATTTTTGTTATATAGTAAGCCATAGAACTCATTTGGAATGAAATTAGGAAAATTTTGTACCACTAGTGGAAAATAATCCCATTCCAATCCAAATATCTCTATAAAAGGCCAATTATTTGAGTCTCATGACAATCCAATCTATGCTGAATTGTCCCTCTATGACCAACATGAAGATCTCACTCAATCTAGTGATAACTGCTACATCCTTATATAGAGAGAATGGTAAATATAATCTATTAATAGACTATGTGATATCATTATAGAACTATCCAATCCACACCCATAATCAAATCAAATCCATAATTCTGATTACAAATAGTTCCTAAAAGATATAGTCACCACTAATATATAGAGAACTGGTTGTGCAATGTTTGATATTCTATGACCTCACTCCCAATGATGTGTCTATGGTAAAACAAAAACTATTCTTTCACATCCAATCCCAAACCAATTAAAAATAGTGTATAAAATGTAATGTGATGCTCCTATTTCAAACCAAACAAAATAAATGATAGATGATATAAGGATCACACCTCTAACTGTAGAAGGTATTGTATCCACAATATCCAGAGTAGTCTGCATAACGTGTAGCTAATTATCCACTATTCTCTAGGATTCAGTCTGAATCCCCTAATTTGTTCCCTCTATTTGGTACTTTCTTTCCTACACTAGGGTACCATATCCCCAACCTTGACCCGAATGTCATATTTTACTCTAGCTACCTATCTACTAATGTGTATATGAGTCCTTCCCCGACTCCAATATCTATCTTGATCCCCTACCACTACTATACTACTGTATTCCCCTACGAAACCTATGTTGGTGGCCCATAATGATACAATATCGACACTCCAAATGTGGGTATTGAAAATGAGGCCAATTGTGTCCTATATTTCTCTAATTATATCACTGCAACAAAACATAATCCTAATATAGATTCCCACTAACCTGATTTTTAGTTCACTATCATCTTGGAGAAAACTACCATAGTGACTCTTATTTCCACTAGGATAAGAGTTCCTAGTTCACCCTATAGAAATATCATGGTAGCTTCTCAGGGCCTCTTTCAGATTCCCTTCTAGGATGAGTTTATAAATCATTACATTTAAAAAACTACTCAGATAGAACAAGTTCACCTATGACATGATCTCAAAGATAATTTCATCCTAAAAATGCATTTCCCAAGAGATCTTGTAGATTCCAAATTTATTGAAAAGAATTTCAATTTGGTGAAGCATCTGATGTAGTCTAACACAGACATTCCTCCCTAAGATAGGTTCATGAACTCGTAATCCTAGACATCCCTCAACGTCTAATGATATAAATGGAATAAGTTTGTAATCTTAATGTCCTTCGAAGATAACTCATCTTACTGCAAAACTTTCTCAAGAATTTTCCATTAATGATTGGATGTTCCATGAAGCATATAAGTATCAAGATTCACCCTCATTTATATGGGTGTATCAGGATGATTACATATCTTTTTCACATACTCCATCCAAATCTCAAATGTTTGGGGGAATCCCTCCATAGTGACCATAGGTGGACATTATAGCTTGATGTCTTTCTTCATCCCAGACATCGAAGGCATGGTGCGAACAGTCTCTCTTTCCATTGATCTCATGACCCCCATGAATCTCTAATGAATATGAACTTCTATATGATCATAGAGAGATATTGGAAGCATTATAACTACTACATTAAGAGGATGATAATTTCTACTCTCCTAGTTCTGAATTCGAATAAGATGATGATGAATTTTCTCTAGAAGAAAAACACACTTCTTAGATCACTAGATATGAATAAGTTCAAACTGAACATGCGACAAAAATAAAGAACCAAAAAATTTGGTCTCTTTAAACATGTATTAAAAGGTTTTTAGCATGAAATAAGAGTATAATTATTTCATTACTCAGAAATAATAGGTATCTTATATCATAGTTCAAAAAGGAATGTATATATCACATGTGATAAATATTACCCTATCATTAATAATGAAGGCTAATATGTCCCTATGTACCTATGATGATTAATGAATAATCATGTCACTCCATACTATTCCATAATTAGAAATATATAGAACTAATGACATCATGAAATAAAAACCTCACACTACATGTGAATCACCCTTGGTGAAATAACATCAACATTAACATGAAAATTATATAAACAACAATCTATTAGTGGGAACATGGATTTTCCCTAATATATGGGTAAAAACTCCCATACAAAATCTTTTTTCCATGTCCTAAAAAGCAATCATCCCCTTTTTTCATTTCATATATTTTAAATAAACAAAAAGAAACTTGGTGTCCTCTAATACCACTTTATAATGTCCCCCAACTGGACTCTATCTTAGTGGATGAAACAGGTTTGTTTCATGACCACAAACACATCTCCTTGTAATCCAGATGTTGCCATCTAACTTCATGGGTACCATAAGTATACTTGGGAAACTATACCACCTAGTTACAGAGTTACAACACAATTTAATAATCATATATAATAAATATCAGATTACAAAAATTGAAACAATACAATACAACAAAAAAACCCAAAAATAAAATTAATCATAATAGTCCAAAAAATAGTAAAGGAATAATTTAATGATATGCAGAAATGTAAATAATTATTATTCTTGAAGTAATACATGTTATAGAATAGTAGAGTCAAATAAAACTCAAAAGTCCCCAGTATGGAGCCCCATGTCAGTCCCATCTCACAACTCCTTCCCAGCACTCATTAAAAAATAAATATTAAGGTCCCTTGACCATGTCAAATCATGCATCCATGTAGTCTAATTAGGCACCAAATGACGGACCAAATATTATGTGCATATAACTCAATAGGTTGATTCCACCACGTCCAAACATGACCAGTCTGATAAAAAGTGCATGTAATAATTTTTTAATGTAACAAATATGTGTATTACTTAATTAAACAACTTAAATTAATACCACATAAACCTACTCTAGTATCAAGCTGACATTCTTCTGAGAAAGTATCACAACCATTCAAACCATTACCATATATCCATAGTGAAACAGAACACATTTGTGTTCCTTGTTGGAATGTCTCTGGGAATGTATCATTACCATTACCACCATAAATATACATCCATGGTATAAATCATCCAAATCTAGGTCAAACCCACTATATGGGAATTTCAAAAACAAATAAATTCCAAAACTAGTGTATAAAAATTATAACATGTATTGGGTACAAGCCTAATATATAATAATTATAGTATATATCAGGGCCAAGCTTGATATATAATCATTACAACATGCATCAGTTCCAAGCCTGGTACGTATTTATTACATCATGTATCAGTGCTAAGCCTGATATATAAGCATTTCAACATGAATTTATTGTAATATCCCTCCATATAAGCTTTAAAACATGAATCAATATACATAGCAACAAGGATATCATAATATCACATCATACGACTCAATGGTTAATTCTGAAAATTTCAATTTATCTCTCAATGACACAATCCATTTATAATTTGGTCAAAAATCAATAACATTTGATTCATTTCAAAAATAAAACCATTACATGGAGAATATATAATATCCCAATCCTGGATGCCACTAAATGGTATCCCAAGCTCAGATGGCCACATAGACTCAAACACATCTCTTCGAATGCCAAAGGAAACAAACTAGTAGCAAGGGCCTAGTTTGAGTCTATTAGGAGAAAATTCCCTCATTACCATTGTGCAACACATTAGAATATAAAAAATAGTAAATAGTGTAAGTAGTATAAGAGTTAGAGAATATAAAAAAATGGTAAGAATAAATAACTATAATAGAATTAATTTAATTTAAAATGGATTATAATAAATTTCAGGTCTCTAAAATGAAGCCAAAATAGGCATACAATAGTAAAATACAATGCATGTACCAAAATAAAAAAAAGTCCAAAAAGTGCAATCAATGAATTGAATCACAAGCCTCATATGGGTCCCATGTTCCCCTTCTTTTATGCATCGATCTATGTGAATACTCAAACAATGGTCACTTTCCCTAGTCCCTACCTACATCCAGATATTATTTTCAGGTTCCCAATGATGGATCAAATAGGGTGTGAAGTACAATTCTAGTAGGTAACCACTGAATGATCTATAAAAAAATATAGTATTTGGAATATAATAAGTTAAATCAACATGAAATTTATATCACAGGTAAGAGAAAAATAACAATGAATCACCCATGGGATATATGCTACAAAACATATGATAATGCATAGCCATACTAGACTCCCTAAAAAACAATTTTAAAGTTCCAATCATAATGTATCTAAAGATAAACAAAAATAACTACCATGACCATGCTGTATATCAAGACATAACAAGTCAACCACAACTTCACCATATAATATATGTAGTAAAAAATAATTGAAATTTCATACAACCAAGATTTTCATCACAACCCATATTGCACTATATAACCATGAATATAAAATTTACAATGGTTGTTCCATATAATCAATTTTCAGACCCCTCGGGGCCAGATCCAAGGTATAATAGTCCAAGGAATCCTCATTGAGTCCCTGAAAAATCTTGGTTGAAAGTAGATTAGTCTTGAATTGGGGTCCAAAGAGAATTCCTACCAACCATGTCCATTACAATCAAATGAAAAACCACATCTAATGTGTAGGAGGACCCAAGGCATCATACATAATCATAATCCTAGGAGAATTCTAGTCCAAGGCATTCTTTACTGTTTCCATGACCCTTGGTCTAGCACACACATGGATTCATATTTACAAATTCAAAATTCACATTCAAGTCCCATGAGTATACATAATCATTTCAAAATTCATGTTCAATTCCATTCCATGAGTATATGCACACATATATACAATTTATAAATAAACCAATCATATAATAAAAATAATCAAAATAATGAAAAACAAATAGAATGGGATGAAAACCAAGTCACAATTGAGAAATTTAATTTAATTCAATTATTAATAGGTTTCCTCCAATTAAAAAATCCCCAACTCACCCCATGGTTGGTTTAACAGAGGCATAGGAATAATAAATTTACATGACACACTCCATTGGTAGCCTTGTTTGGGGAAACAACCAGTAAAAAATTAAAAAGGGACTAAATAAAATCCACAAAAGGTTCTATTTCCTTTAATTCAATCAATCAATTGAATTTCACAGTCGTGTAATAAATTCAATTGGGTGGAACAACATCAACTAGCTTAATAAATCACTAAACCACTCAGGAAAAGTGTATACTACCTACAATAGTTCCCTAATAGATTTCTCTTCCAATATCAGTTCATGATTTGACACATGATATAAGAAAAATGGAAGAAGATTGATGAACCTGAAATAGCACATATTATCTTGCACATAAATAGCACAATCAATACCAAGAAGAATGCATAATTACATTAATAAAATTGAGAACTCACGAACACATATCCAATGAGACTGATGATTCATGATTCCATGATTAGATGGAGGAACGTTCAAAAATACTAACATTGGATTCAAAATGGTTCTTATCATGTGGTTTATTCCCTATGAAGAAGAAAGAAAAAAATATATTTACACTATAAAACATTTCATGTTAGATTTTGAAATTTTACAAAAATTACATTGTCACATGATTTGGCCACATGTTTTTCAAAACCATATTCCAAATGTGCACCCACATCTATAAAGAGGGATACCTTGCATGGTTGGAATGCACAATTTGTCTAACCATCAAAAAATGTGTCTCATCAAACTGTCAAAAACTTCAGAGGCAACCACACATGCATGAACCTCATTCAGTGTGGGTTTTCAAATCATATGAGCTCCTCCTACCAATGTTCCAACATCACATGGCTAGTAGTAACCACATGACCTACCCCACACGTTATCAACCAATCATTTGGGCTGTCCTTTTCTTCAAAAAAATATTGTATATATGATCCAAAGAAGCCAAATACACCCTCGATACACCTATGACCCCTACATTCATTCACCTCAATCTTCTATTAAACATTTAAACGGAAAAAACGAGTCATAACATCTACAAAACCCTAGGTTCTTACAATCATCCCCCTTAAATAAATTTATCCCTGAGTTTCACTCTGAAGGGTGGTCATGATTTTCTTGAGAATATCCATGGCCACTCTGTATGCACATCAGCCTCCCGTTCCTAAGTCATGTCTTATAAATTTCCATGATACCATAACACCCGTACATAGGGAATTGATTGGCCTAATATAACCTTCATTCTCTTGTCAATGATAAAAATAGGATTCTACTCAATGGACATATTATCATGTAACTAAAACTCCTTTGGGTTGAAAAGAATGAGACATGTCCAAATGATAACAGTGAAACTAATATAAATAGAAGACATCATTCATGGATCCATACCTTTGTGGTAACTTCAATCGTTGGGCTACCAATATAACTCTACTCAGAATCTTGAATGGACCGACCTAACATGATGAAATCTTTCCTTGTCTGATGATGCTTTTGTGTCCCATCATTGCTGAAACAAGCAGAAAGACCTAATCCCCAACCTCAAACTATATAGGTCATATGTAGTGATCAAAAAAATATTTTTTGAAGGCTATGCAGTATCCATCCACTTCCTGAATAATCGGTCCTAGTTATTAGTCTCCAAGACAAGACATGGTCCCAATAATGCTCCATCACCTACCTCTAAACATCACATGAGTTATCATCATGGACAACCTTATATATCATAATAAGGTTCCATATGTATCATTTCATAATAGATATTATTGCAGGATTTCTCAATATGGGGTATATGCCTCTCCCAAGATCCCATAAAATATATGATGCATGCCCACAACATTTCCTCAAGAACCTTCATCATGCAATATTACTGGGAATCGATTTGAGGGTGGAATATTGGGCTCATAATCATATGTGTACCTTGCTCCCTCTATAAACTCTTATAGAGAGGAGATGTAAACTAGGAATCCTTATATAATATTATAGTTCATAGGACCCCAGGAATCCATACTATATCATAGAGATAAAACCTCCCAAACTAATCTACACTAGTAGTCTCCTTGATCATATAAAAATGAGAAACCTTTAGGAGCCTCTCAACAACAACCCAAATAGTATCACTACCTTGAGGAGACCTTGGTAAATCAGTCACAAAATCCACCATGAAATCATCCCATTTCCACTTCGGAATAGGCAAATTCTCTACAATTCTATCTGTTCAGTGATGTTTTGCCTTCAACAACTAGGAAGTAGAACACCTCATAACAAAAAAAGATACTACACTTTTCATAACCAACCACCAGTTCTAACGGCACACATCAAGGAACATCTTCATGAAATAGATATGTAATCCACAAATAGAATCTTGAAAACCCCACATCAACTCCTAATGTATGTACACTAGAACCCAAAAATTTCCATGGAAAAAAAAATACAATCCTAACCTATGTCCCAACCAGGTCATATGTCATAACCTAACACACTCTACCATAGGACTAGGCCCTTCAGATTTGATAGCTACCTCATCTCTACTCTATCCAGTATGGTATAGGTTATAGCTAAAGGTGATATAAAATTTCACCCCAAAATGTTTTGAACTTCTACATTCATATCGAAGAACATTTCTATAAGATTACACTCACTACTATCCTATAAGAATGTCTGTATTTGATTCATCATGCTCATTGATTTTTTCACTTCATTTCGATTACAAGTCATTTAGGAATTCTCTAAGTCAAAATAATTTTGGTACTCAACCCACCTTTGATGCATCAGATTTAGATCATGTTCTAAAAATATATACTTGAGGCTTTTTTGGTCGATGTGAACAACAAAATCCTCTCCAAATAAATAATTTATATAACAACATAAAGCATGAACAACCACAACTAACTCAAGATCAAGTCATGGGTAATTTCTATCATGTGGTCACATCCATCAAGCCTCGTACACCATGAATCTTTTCTCCTACATCAATACTACTCCTAGCCCTATTACCAATGAATCACAATACACAATGTAACTCCTCTCCTTCTCTAGTATAATTTGGGACATCAATGAATTAAACCTCTCTTTCATCTATTGGAAGGTTGTGTCATAGGAATCTGACTATATAAACATCATGCTAATCAAATTCAATCCAATCAATGGGGATTATCAACATGATAAGTCTGACCTGAAATCCATTTAATATCTAGCTATCCCCAAGAAGCTCTATATGTCAAATATTTTCTTGGGATGCTCTTAGGAATCAAAATATCTCACCCTCTACGGTTTGAATGATACTCTTGTATATGATATAATATGTCCCGGTAATTGAATCTTATCCATTAAAAAGTGGAAATTTGTGATATTATCAGATAAATAATTCTCTCTTAGTGTATCCCAAATTATTTTGATATATTTGGCATGGTCACATAAATTGTGAGAATAATCCAAGATACCCTCCATGAAAACAACCAAAAAACAAATCTAGATAAGGATGGAAATCCCAATTCATCAGTTCCATGAAAACATATGAGGCATTCTTGAGACCGAATAACATTATTGGATAGTCTTTTGTACCAATCCTAGTACATAAAAATGTATGATCAATGTTTGTATGTCGAACACACACCTGGTGATATCCATATCTCAAATCAATTTTTAGAACACCAGATCTCCTTCAATTTGATCAAACATGCCATCTATCCATTGAGAGAGATACTAGTTATTAACCATAAACTGGTTAAATTTATGATAATCTATGCATAGCCTAAGGGTAATATCCTATTTTTATGAATAAATGATTGGAGAACCCCAAAGATAAGTATTGGGTCGAATAAACCTATTCACCTCCAAATCCTCTATCTACCTATTGAGCTCTTGTAACTCTGTCATAGTTATCCTATAAGGAGGAATGGATACTGTTGGAGCTCTTAGAACAAGATTGAAAAATAACACAACCTATCACTTAGGAGGTAAACTAGAAAATTGATATGGGAACTCATCCCTGAAATGATCAACCATTGGTGAAAAGTACACATTTCACCCTCCTTGATCATCCAAATAAAAACTAGCGATATGGGTTTCCATTCCACATAGACCATGATGATATGGTTCACCTCAACTCACCTAGAAATACCATTCACCCTTGTGAGTATACACCATGACCTTTGGTGAAGTTAATGTCACCCTCTGATTGTAATAGTCAACATACACTTGATAAGACACTAGCTTGACTACTTCGAGTATGATGATGATCCTAGTCATCTCAGGGTAATATTATTCCATAAGAAGTGACACCCTCCACTCTCTAGGGGGGACACCATAAAATAATGTACATACTCCTCTATGATCCCCAACAGAGCTTCCAGTATCACAACACCATCAGAAAACTATGTTACAAGACCAAGTCTTTTTACCATATGTATAGATATTAAATAATGTGATGTATTTGTATCAAGGAGAGAATATATAATAGTTGAGGATATATGAATATACCTTTCACCATAGATGGTTTCATATGATACTCAAAGGGGGTATGACTTATAGAATAGATCTAGACTAAATTACCACCCTATGACACATCTTTACTACCAAAAGTTGTCCAACTCTATGGTTTTGGTGTAATTAGTGGCTGAATACCTTGGTCATAACCAGAACCACCTTGACTTGTTTTAATGGTAATACTAAAATTCTTTGCATGACGTGGAGTTGAGAAACCTAGTCCTGAACCTCATGTCAGATCTAACCTCCTAACACTCACTACAAGAGGGAAGTTCCTTCCAAAATGATCCACATGGCCCACCTTTCCACAAGATTGGAATGAAACTTGGTCGTGATCGCATTTATTTCACATATATTCCCATTTTATAGACTAATGATAGAGAACTATAGTTCTTTAAATAGTGGCATGGATGGTACTCATCTCATAGGAAGCCTCAAAATGGTGCATCTTTATTGATGATGCTAAACAACTGGGTCGATAGATTGAACTACTCTACTCTTCTCCCCCATATTCCCTTAGGTTTAGCTATGTAATTAGCACATGATTCACTATCCCAGTAATAATTTCCACCCTAAAACCATTTACATGAGATCAAATAGTATTTCATAGACCTTCTTCTAAGTTTCTCTCCCTTGATAACTCATTATTAATGTATGTGAAAGAAAATCATTATAGATTAGTAATCTATGGACCGCTATCCCTTGAAAACCCGGGAGGATGTTTCTCCTGGATCCCATGCGACAACTCATCCATATACAAGGAGGGTTATGGTTATCCTAAAATGTCTACATAAAGTGATAAAACCCATCACAAAATTATGCATCAACACACGTTTCTTGTAAAATAGTTGGTACCATAACTGGTACAACAAGATGATGCCCTGGTAGCCTATTCGCTTACACCTCCGGATTGTTTTCATCTCCAACCTCCTTGCATACGACTATAGGACTTTGTGGTTCAATGCCTCTATAATTCCAAAAAAAACCTCAAAATAACAATATAAAAGTTATTAGGTCAAAATAATATTATAGGTCAATACCTTCCTATAAATAGCTCATACCACACAAACTACTCCAAAATCTAGGATTGTATATAAATAACAGTGTAAATTTCATAACACACAATACCTCTTCCCAACTCTATATAAGTTTCTTGGTTATAATCTTTTTAGAAGTTCAAATTTCCATTTAAATTTCATATTATTTTATCAATTTTATCACAATTCACTTTTAAATGTTTGAACTAGATGGTGTTTCACCATTCAATCCATACAATCCCATACTAATTTTGGACAAAAATATAGCGTCCACTTAATCCACATCATAACATGTTATAGACCATGAAATTTATGGTCCATGACTTAACATGCCACAATTGGATACATAGAGTTTCTACTATACCCTTATAAGGAAAACACTACTTAGGTTACAACTGACACGCTAAGTACCAACCTTGTTTTCCAAACCACTACACATAATTCTATCACAGTAGAAGGTGTATATATCAAGAAACATATCCAAACATCATGAAAAAAAGAAATGCATCTGAAATAGAATGGCATAAATAAAGTCCTGTAATTATTGTAATGTTCTTAAAATCATCCATGATATGGAATATACTCATCTCATCTGGTTTAAATGAAATAGAACTTGAAATCATATCAACGATAACATTAAAATTCTAGTGCATCACCAAATGATGGAATCAAATCCATTGTAATTTTCAAAATCAAGAAAACATAAATTTCCATTCGAGGGAATTTGGATTTTTCATATACATGGGTTAGCTACGCCCCTGAAAAAAATCTTTACCAAATTAAAAAAAATTATATCCCTATCTATTTTTCCAAATAATAAACCATAAAATGAAAACATTCTACTAAAGCATTGTAACAAACCAGACCCAGATGCCACTAAATGGTTCCCTAATACTAGTTTACCACATAGACTCAAATGTATCTCCTTGAATTCTAGAGGCTCTTGACTTGCAATAAGGGCCTGGTTTGCGTCCATGGATATACAATTATCTCATTACTAGAGTGTAACATAAGGGAATAACAATAACAATAAATAGTAGAATTGGTATAACTATCAGACAATAGATAAATAACATGAATATATAACACTGATTCAAGTAATATCATATAAAAAATAATGACGATAAATTTCATATATCTATAAAAAATACAGAATAGATTTTTAGTGATACAATACCATAAATGTACAAAAATACCAAAATTACAAAGTTGTATTGTCTTCAAATAAAATCATTATCCTCAACTTGGTACCATTATCCGACAATAATATGAATGGAACTATGTCATGCATCGAATTATGGGTGCTTTCCGTGATCCCTACATGAATCCAAATAGTCTAATGAAGTTCCCAATGGTGAGCCAAACTTGGTGTGAGATATACTCCTAGTAGGTAACCACCCAAAGCTCTATAAAAAATCCAGTTTATGTAATATAAGAAGCTATAATAGCATTAAACTTATATCAAAAGTATGTACAAAATAAAAGTAAAGGACCCATGTCTTATATGCTACAAAACATGTGATACTGTATAACCATACCACAATCCTAGCAAAAAAGTGTCATGATCCAATCACGTGGAAGCTAATGAGAAACCGAAATAATAATAATGACCATGATGTATATTCAAAAGTAACATGTCAACAAAACCCTCTTTATATAATCTGTGTATCAAAAAATCATAGCGTTTCCATAAAATCAAGAGTTTCATCTCAACCATGACCAAACCCTAAAACCAAGCATATCACATTTACCACAATTGTGCAATATAATAATGTATCAGACCCCTTAATGCTAGATCTAAGGTATAGTGGACCAAGGCATCCTCATCGTGTCCTTGGAGTGTGTTGATGAGAACTTAGTTAGGCATGAATTGGGGTCCAAGGAGCATGTATTCCAACCATTTCCATTCTGATCCCAATAAAAATTATATCTAAGTGGTAACAAGGACTGAGGCATCCTATAGAATTAGAATCCAAGGAGAAAATGGGTCCAAATAATTCTTTATCATTTCGATGGACCATATCATAGAACACACATGAAATCTTATTTAACCATTCAAAATTCACATTCAATTCCCATGACTATAAAAACTCACATCACAATTAATGTTCAATTCCATTGGATGAGTTTTCCCACTCATATATACAATTTTTAAATAAAGCATTCATGAAATTTAAATAAACAATATCACACTAAAAACATGAAAAGGGAGGAAAACCATATCCTAGTTATGAAATTAAATTGAATTCAATTATTAATAGGCTTCCTCTTACTCATAAATCCCCAAATCACCCCATGGGTGGTTTAAAATAGTCATGGGGATAAGAACTTTACATGGAACACCCCATGGGTGGCCTTGTTTGAGTAAAAACCCACCAAAAAATCTCAAAGGAACAAAAGGGAATCCCTACCAAATCCATTTTATTATATTAAATTTAATAAATTCAATTTTATGACTGCATAAAATAATCCATTGGGTGACACAATGAAAACTAGTTTAATAAAGCACCAAACTACTTTTGAAAAGTATATAACACACTTCGTAGGTCCATAGTAGAGGGTTTGTCCAATATGACCTCCTTATTAGACCCATATTAGATGAAAAATAAGTAACATATGATGATAAATAAAATAGGGAATATTAGATTCCACCTATATAGCATAGATGATATCGAGAAGAATGAATTACATCACAGAAGTAATTGAGTACTCAGTGACATGGATCCAACAAGACCAATGGAACTTAATTATGAGATTGGATGGAGGAATGGTGGAAAAGCCTAATATTGGTTTCAAAATGGACTTTATCATATAGGTTTGGTCCATTGAATAGTAATTTAAAAATTATTTTTATGTTATAAAACATTTCAAGGGATATTTCATAATTTAACCCAAATTACTAGGTCACACAATTTCCGAAACATTGTTCCAACCACGAACCTAATTCTGTAAAGAGGGGAACTTCTCTTGGTTTTAATGCTTTGTTTGACTAACCTTGCACAAAAAAATTCTCATACCAATGTAAAAATGGTAGAGGCCATCCCTCGGATGTGATCCTCATTCCACATGGATTTTAAGCTGTGAAGGCGCTTACAACCCCTAATGGAGCCTCACATGGTTAGTAGTAACTATGAGACTTGCCCCACATGATTTTTACTAACCATGTGACCTATCATTTTCTTACAAAATGTTAGGATCTAGGCACTAAAGTAGCCTTAGTCTCCCTCTATACACCTGTCACATTAATGGGTATTCACATTAGGTTGTAATTAAACATTTTAACTAAAAATAAAAGGATAAATCCATCCTACCAAAATTCGAATGATTGTATAAAATATATCAAGAAATCACCCAATTTCCATATCATGATAAACTCACCTTAAAACATTTTTCAATTCATTATTATCTAGTGTTTTCTCACACAAATGGTTACCATGATCTGATTAAAAAAATGGATCCAAATGGACTCCATGGAATAAACCCAATTGGACAATCATTTAATTTAGGTGCACGTTATGTTGGCACAATTTCAATATTTTACATAATTTGAAAATAAAATGACCATAGGGTTAAGGTTTTAGACCCCCAACCTTAGCTGGTGATCAATGAAACACCAAAAAAAGAAAACACTAGTGGAAATAATGGCAAATAAGATCAAAAAATGACACCTATATCAAATCAGATCCACATTAACATCAAATCCAAATGTCCTCTAAGTATTCGACTTCCCAAATGGAGGTAAATGGAAGACGTAGGAGAAAATGAATCCAAATAATTACCATGGACTAATCACACAAATGGTACATCTAAAAAGGATTATGGAACTCAAAAATCAATTTGGAGATACCTTTGGGGCAAGAGGAGGAAGGATATATTATATTTAAATCATCCACATGACACCTTTAAATCTATTGTTCAATATATTAAATGTATTTTAATTCCATTATATGTTATGTATTTATTTTTATAGGGATACAACAAAAACCCAACCTCTTGGTTTAACATATATTCAGATTGACTTTTTCATGATGGGTAATTGAATTTTGTGGCATGTATTATTTTCATTCTATGAATCAGTTCATGGATTTCCACCATTCACAACATGTGTCTGGCGATGATTACACATCATGTAATAAATTTACATGCCATGTTAATATTTTAAAACAATTTTTCTATCCTTATTTCCAACATGAGGACCTAAATCACCTAAAATTTCTTCTCAATCATGGAAACCCCTAGTAAACCAATTTTCCACATTTCTATCTTGACTTCATTAATTGAAACGAACATACAACCATGAAATTTATGTAATTTCTCCCCAATAAAGGATATCCATCTTTCAACAGGACAAAACCCTAGGACTAAAACGAAAAACTCAAAGAGGGATATACCTTAACAAATATGGGATCTTATAAGTTTGGTATTTTTTTCATAATCAAACCCATTTCTAAAACTCCCCTCAATCATATTTTTTCCTTTTATATCCCTTCATTGATAAATAGTAGAAATACATCATTAACATCCAATATTACAAATACATAGAATGTTTTATGGAATCGGTTCATGATGTTTTGTTCATGATGTTTAAATTCATTAAAATTCAAATCCTTCTTGGATGTTTGTTTACAAAGGTTCTATTCAAAGAAGAGTAAATGTTTCAAGAGATGTAAGGATATAAATCATTGTGTTCTCATGGAAGTATTGAGTTTTTTGAAAAGAGAGAAAATAACCTATATTTATTGAAAATCTCATAGTCCACCAGGGGATGTCAAACACTATTTTAGGTGTAGGTATATTCTTAGTTTCCAAAATAGGAATTTTATATAGACAATTTTCAGTGGTTTTCCCTTAGAAAATTCACTTAATGGGATGTATTCACAATGTTTAAAAGGACCCTCACAAACACATGATGCCTAACAATGGAATCTAGGATACTGAGAATGTTAATACTGTAACTTCTATTCAGCATAATTTGATTCACAGATCTTCCCTCCCAAATAAAAACTCTTTGTTAAACATGTTTCTAAGGCACGATATTTCAAAAAAATATCCACCTTCACCTATAAATACCTCCCTCAATCTGACTTTTCAGGGGAAAACCCTTTAAAAAATATATAAAGGCTCTAAATTCCTAAAACTATAAACATTGGAAGGGAGAGAGAAAATATATTCCAAGAGGTACCCATATTTTGTGATACAATCTCATAGGTATTGATGATAACCTCAATCTTTGGTTTAAATTCTTTTAGTGATATTCCATTTTATTCATGTTATAATAAAAACCTTGTGATTAATTTGATATATTGAGATAATTATCCTTCATAAAATCAACACCATGGGAATAAAGACTCTACCTTTAGGGAGTTCCACCCTAATTCATGAAATATCCACCTTTACTAGACATAGATCCTTTAAAATGTATTTAACCATCACGAAACCCCAAACATCAAGATGTATATACACCAATCCTATATATAATGCCCCAATTTAGTAAAAACCATTTTGAAAATGTTTTGTTCCTAGATGCCTTTTACCCATCTAAACCTAGATTATCTAAACCCTAATCTTCTATTTGAATGGTATCATCAACTCTAGTGTCCACCTCCTTTTATTTAATCATGTCTAAGACTATCAAAATTCGTTTTTCTCAGAATCATCAGATCTATAATGCCTATTTATTTTAAAAATAGGCACCCAATGTTGGGAACCCTTATTTAAACTCCCCAAGGTATTTTTTATTCCATGTACCACCTAGAGGCCCATGATTTTTGACACATAATCCCAAAAGGAGGCCTCATCATGGGAAACAACCCAAATTTCATGGTAGGAAGGCCTTATGTGTAATCTTCATCTCCCACATAGAAATGGTGTCCCCTGGTATGGGCCCAAAAAAGTCTGAGTTTCATTATGTAAAACTGCATATCCTAAAATCCTAGGCCTTTGATGTTAAACTACATGAAAACATTGTTACCAACATATCTTAAACTATAGTCTCACCATGTGAAATATAAAAAATATTCACCATATATAATCATCATAGGATGAAACCTCTTCCTGCACTATGGAATGAAGCTCCAAGATAATATCCCACCATAATGTGATAAATATTCATTCCTTCTATAAAAATACACATTTTTATGTGAACCACAAACACCTAAGTAACTTCCATTAATAAGATGTAAACCGTCCCTTATTGGCTCACCTTACACAACATGAGCATCCATACCACATGACATTAAACTACATAGATCTTTTCTATCACATGACCATAAAATGTCACATGAAAATATCGTTTTTATCCATGTCCCCTAACATGGTATGTAGAACATCACCATGAGGTTCAAACCTGACATCCTAAAAGACTTAGGACCCCTCATTGGTGTTGAATACCAACATACCAACATTCCAATTAAATATACAATTCTTCCACTTGAAAAATTGAAACTCTACAGTATGAATATCATTTTCATGAGAACACACTAAAATATACCTATCCCCTTATAGTGTGAAAATATTACCCATGTTAACAGACTAAAATCCACCCAGCTTTTCATAATTTTAACTTCTTCCCCACAAGAACACACAAAAATCCACCTACATACAAATGGTTTGAAAATAATCCCCTAATAACACACTAAAATCCACCAAACTATCCATAGTGTGAAAATATTCCATATGGTAAGACACTAAAATTCACCCACTTGTACCCATATGATATTAAACATATGACCCACCTATCCCTACAAGACGTTAAACTTGTGACATGATCATGAATCTCTACCCCATGTAATAAAAATGGTATGTCTGAGGTAAAAATCCCCATATGCCTCATTCCCCTAGTGTTAACTACCCTGTGGATTAAATAGGATGCCTTGGGATTCTTCACCTAATACACCTCACACATGAGATTCCCCCTAAAAGGTAAAGAATTTATAGGTTCCTAATGCACCAAACATCCAAAAATGCTCAAACATTCCCAAAAACACCATTTAATTATATCAAAAGTTACTACCCTGTCAAGATATATGTAGTGTAATTAATATATTTCAACATCACGATGTTATAGAGAATGTATTTCATGAACAAGAATCAAATCTATGGGGGAGACCCGTACTAGGAAATAAGCTCCAAATAGGAACCCACTAAAGGAGGAACGAAAATCCCATCATCCCATTTCAATCAAGTTGCCAATATCACCATCCTTGGTAATGAAGACCACTCTACTTTGGATAGATTGAATGCGAGTTAATAAATAACATGATTGGGGAATTCCCTTCTAAGAAAATCATTAGAAACTGTGATGAAAATCCATTTTTTTGAAAAAAAGTTAATGTTATAGAATAAATTGGATTTATTCTTATTGCATGAATTAATAACTTTATGAATTTTAAATAATTTAATTTAATATATATATATATATCATTAAAATCATTCCCCAATAGTGATTAGTTTAATTTATTAAGATAAAAATGTTTCACATATAAAATCATTGTTTTAGAAAAACATCTCTTTTACGTTCAATTTGTTTTATTTTAATAAATTTATAACCCATGAGTTAAATTTATTCATGTGAAAATAATAAAATTTTCATAACTCAGTCATATTCATACATTCCAATACAATGACTAGGCAGTAACTATCATATTAGATAACAAAAATTTAATAATATATATCAGTTCCTTTAAACTCTATGTTGTGTGTTTCACAATCTATTGAATAAATTATAATTAGTTTAATAAATATATCATAAAATATTAGGAGTGTTACATTATATACCCTTTAAAAGGAATTTCTCTATCAAAATTCTATCACTCCAATACAATTTTTTTATATATCTTTATCCTTAAATACTTGTATTCCCAAGTAACTTCTTCCTATTTTTATTCCACTATAGAACATTAACCTGGTGAGTAGTCTTGTTTCATGGAACATTATCTATATGATCCAAATTATATCAGCAATTCTTCATTGGAAATATTATGAGATAATGGTATAAACTCCGAGTTTAGTACATTTGTAGTATCATTTCTATACATCCGTGGGAGAGATACATGGATTCATCATGTACTTAAGAGAGGTTTGGTGGAAGAACCAATCAATAAGATATCATCCTTATGCAATCAAAAATCATGAAGGGGATAATAAACAAGGGTCTCAAATTTCCCTTATTTCTAAATCTCATAACCTTATTCATTGGATAAAATACTATAAATAGATTCCCACTAACTTAAAGTTCCATATTTCAATGATGATTTTTAGTATATCTCTTTTTTCTCAACACTGATCTTCATTAATGTGTTACAAAATAGATCTGACTATCTTTTACATTCACCTTATTATCCCATCTCCCTATAGATTTATTTCTACAATTTCATCCCAACACATAGGATTTATAAAAATGTTTCCATAGAGGGGTTTATAAAGTTACATATAAATTATTTATTGAAATATTATATTGTTTAAAAACTCTAATAGAGGATGTTGTTGATCAGAACCACCTTTTAAATTATTAGAATACGTTCTCAACATATCGTTTCGGGTTTGAATAGTTCTCTTTGAATGAAAATTTGTCTGAGGATGATAAGTAGTTTTGAAACACTACTTTATATCACATGATTACATATTAATTTTCCAAAACATCAAGGAAAATCATAGATCTCAGTCAGAACCAATAGAATGTGGTACTCCATGAAACCTTACCACATACTTAATGTATATTTTTGTAATCTAGTCAAGAGAATAATATTATATAATTGTAATGAAATGTGATGAATTTGAAATACGGTCAATTATAACCTAAATAGAATGAAAACATTTAGATTCTTTATGAATCTTAAAAAAATACAAGGTATTGTTTTTAAATTTTCATTCTAGTATGGGTAATGGTTATAAAATCCCCTTAAAATTCTATCTATAAATCATAAATTACTACCAAACTAAGGAACAAGATGCATAATATGAAATATATCTCAATATATAGTCTGACCACAAATACACTTTTAGATATTTATAAATCTTTGTACATCTAGGATGTTTAGAGAATGTTTAACTATGAGTTTTATACAACACAACCTTTTTCAGGTGTAATTTCCCAGACTCAAATGCCAGTGAAAGGTGACCCAAGCCCAGTGGGTCACATGTCCTCAAAAACATTTCCACAAATTCTTAAGGTTGCTGACTAGTAGTGAGGGACAAGGTGAGTTAGGGGGGAGACTACACCCTCATTAGTAGTTTGTAACATTATTTAAATATCAAACAAGTAGCAGAATCAGTAATATCAAACCAAAAAAGTAAACTCTAGAAGATTGAGAGTATAAAAAAAACCAAAAGTCGTATCATAAACAAGATAATGATGCATGTCACATGTTTCCAGCAAAATTTTACAAAACAATTTACACTTAATCCATATACAAGACAAGTTCCAATGAACAAAATGTAAAAAATAATCCTAGTAGCATCGCAAGATTCAGTTTGGTCACATGATCTCCTGATCCTACCAGCATATCAAGTCCCTAAAGGAGAGAGCTTTCCCTTATCATTACCTATAATAATATAATATGTTTGGCCCCAAAATCATGACCCACATAGGTTATGAGGCTAAATCCCAATAAGAAACTACCCAAGTCTATGCTAAGTAGTTAATGAATATATATAGGAGCCAGTGTGCAATAACAAAATAAGTAAGCTAGGAAGTACTCAAAAGTAAAAAACCTAAATTCCCCATTTTTCATTTCCATTCATTGTATTCAAAAATTCATTTACATTTAATTTATATGTCTTGATATCTATATTAAACACAAAATCCCCTATGTAATTTTTAGCACAACAAATTTCTTAGAATTCCATCTAAACAAGTACAAGTGAAGATAGAATAAAAAATTGTGCTTCGGCTAAAAAGATGAATCACAAGTCAGTTCAATTGTAATTCAATTCAAAACACATGTCCATTAATAAAATTCCAATTTTTGAATTCAAGTATCACTCCTGGTGTAATATAAACCAACACATTATATGCCCATCCCTAACGAACCTCTCAGAAACCAGGTGTCACTCTAAGTGAGGTATAACGTCTCTACCAATTGAGTCTATACTTGACGCTCCTCAATGTCAGCTTGAGTACCACCCTTGGAATAATGGTAAAATTATCTTTTGAGTCCATCCATTGAATACTTATAAAAGTCCATGTATCACTAAAAATATAGGTCTAGCCTCAATGATTCTATCCTCGAAATCCCTTAATGCATCCATGTATCACCTGTGGATTAATTACAGTTAACCATCAATCATGTCCATCACATCCTAAATTGGACCCATGTGTCACCCAATGTATAAAGGTCAATAGTCACATGGGTCTATCCAAAGAATTCTAAGATGATTCCATGTGTCACTCAAGGCTATTTATCACCTAACCATTTAAATTTCATTTCAATTTTCATTTAACATGCCTAGGTCAAAACGAAGAGCATCTAATATCAAACTCACCTCAAGGGGGTGACTCATGCATATGCCAACCTCACAGGGTTTGGCCGTCAATTCATTCATGTGGGAATATTTTTTATAATAGTATTCAATGGAATAAAAAGATACAATATGGAATGGTTATACTATAAATCACATGGGAAAAACAACAAAAGGTGAAATTTTTTCTCATTAAGGCAATTTTGAAACAAGGCCAAGCTCAATAGATTTCCATTAAATACACACAAGTTCATTTTCAATATAACAAGCCTATTAATACCATCAATATATCACATGAATTAATTATGGTATTATTGAAATAATAGAATCCTTAATTAGGGAAATTAAATACAGTTGCATCAATTTTTTTCATTGCCTTTACTTACTATCTTGGGCAAGGAAAAAATGATTTAAACAATAGGGGAATACAAGGTTCAAGGTGAAATCATCCATCCCATACACTAAATTCCATTTAACTAAAAATATATCAACATTGAAATTTAATTCATAGACTAATTTTCATTTGGACATCCCATGATATGGGGAAAATACATGCCTCATAAGCATCTAAGGACAACAGACATAAATGGTCATTCAAGGAGACTCACCCATGGGGTGGTCCTACTCAAGGTATAGAACATATAACTTGCATAATAATAAATAGTCAATTACCTAAATCATGATAGGAGATAATAGGATTTGATTCAATTTATAGCGATACCAGAAGAATGGATGTTCGGCATGCTAGCACGTATAAACAATCAATCTTTCAACGAAAATCACATGACCATATATCGTATGCTCCTACTTGATAGCTCATCTGGTATCAAGATATAATTACTCTTGATTTGGAAGAAATGTAAAGAATGAATGGATTGTGATAAATTAGGGCTTGTGATCCTAAATCCAAATAGCACAGTCAATATCAAGAAGAATCTATAAAATCTAAAAAGGAATTAAGGCCTTTACATTAAAGATCCAAGGAGAGGAACTATGTTCAAATCAGAGATCATATAATGAGAAGATCAAAATTATAATCTTTGGCTCAAGGACAGATTTTTCCATGGGTAGAGAGGTTGTTGTGCATTGGAAGAAAACATTATTTTAGGTTTATAAAGATAATTTAATTCAATTAAAAATATAAAAATCCAAATCATGGATGGGTCATAGGGTTTATCAACACGGTTTCTCAAACCATGTAGAAACTAGGATTTACTTTATGTAGGAATGGGGAAACCACATGGTTAACCTTCACAATTTACTAACCGTGCTGTAAAAATATAGAAGGCATCTATCAAAGTATGCTAAAATGAAGACTTGGCCACATGATCATGTGGATCAACCCGCATAGTTTTCACTAACTGTGTGGTCTCCTCTTGTGGAAAAAATACCAGGATCTAGGCTCTGAACCATCCTCAAAAAGACCCCAAGTCCCTTATGACCACAACGGGAATTCATATTGGGCCATATTTGAGAAATTAAATTTACAATTGATGAAAAAATAGATTTTTTACCTCAATGATGAATAAGTTTTTTACAAACTCCCCTATTAAATAAATTCATCACTGAATTTCCCTTCCAAGGGTGGTGAAGAATGATCTTAGAACAACTACGACCACTGTAATAATACAACAACATCCCTTTCCCATGTCCTGTCCTGCAATTGACCGTGCTTCCATAATAACCATTTTAATGGAAAATACTTGTCTTTGAGAACCTTTGTGCTACGATCCACACTTTTCATAGGATGTTCGTCAAAGGACACATCTACCTATAACTTAGCCGCCTCAGGATGAAAGGCATGAGATGAGTATGGAAATTAACATAACGACTTAGAAACAAGTAAGACATCATCCATAGCCATGTACCTATGAGGAAACTGTAACTGATATGCTACCAGACATACTATTTCAAGAATATCGATTGGCCTGACGTATATAAGTGAACGATTACCCTGTCTCTAGATCTTCTTGTGTCTTAGCATAAGTGAAGTATATAGGAAAACCCGATCCCAGAATGTGAACTCTAGATGTCATCTACAGTGATTGGATTAATATTTCTATTGAGACCGCGCTGTATAAATCTGCTTCTAAATCAACTGCACCTACTCTATGGTATACTGGAAAACAGGAGGTCCCAAAATAGCTGCCCCTCCTACATCCTTCCAAAACAGGGGTGATCAACAAGGACTAATATAAAAAGCCTCATATAAAACCATCTAAATAGTTTCCCGACATCTATTATTGTAGGTGAACAGAACAAGGGGTATATGCTTCTCCCAAGATCCCCTGAAATCGAGGATACATGCTTGCAACATCCCCTCAACCACCTAAATCATGGGTTCTGATTGGCTATTTGTCTGGGGGTGGTATGTCATTCGTAGAAGCACCTGTGTGCCCAACTCCCTATGTATCCATTTCTAAAATAAATAATAAAACTAGGTATCCCTATCATAAATTATAGAATGTGGGACCCCATGTAGTTATACAATATCATATATCTAAATCCTTCAAAGGTCATCAACGTTGATTGTTTCCATGATCGACATGAAATGAGAAAACATTGTGAACCTATCAACAAGAACCCATAAAGAATCATTACCTCGTGGTAACCTTAGTAAACTGGTCACAAAACATATTGTGACATCATTCCATTACTACTCAGGAATGGGTAGCTACTGTAAAAGTTTTGATGGCCTCTAGTGTTCTTCCTTCAACTAATGATAGGTGGAACATCTCATGAAAAAGCTAGCTACATCATTTATCATTTGTGGCCACTAATACTGATGATGAAAATATCAATACATATTCATTACACCAGGATAAAATACCCAATATGAAGGATAAAAATACTTAAATAGTTTCTCATGCATGTTTGAAGAAACCCACAAGAAATCATGTACTCACAGGACGTCATCCTCGCATACATTCCATCTCGAAGGAGGGTCCTCACCTACCATAGTCTCATGTAGAACTATGCCTTTAGTGTCTCGTAGAGTCTCCATTATCACTCTATCTAGGTGGTAATAGTAATGAATAATTATGATAGAAACTTCTTCCCATTATTATTGTACACCTCCATGTGCATCTCATAGAACAATTCCACAAAGTGCCTCTCGCTACTCGCCTACTACTTTGCCTATATCTGAGCCCTCCTACTCTGGGCATAGACCACCACATTGCCTTTACCAGTCATGTATGAGAGCTCAAAATCTAAATACTATGCCTACTAAATACACCTTCGATATCTTTGATTCAGATTAAAATGTGTAAATACATACTTGAGGATCTTATGGTCTGTGTACACAAAAAATTTTTCTCCCAATAAGTAATGTATCCAACAAGGCAAAGTGTAAAAAATTACAGCTAACTTAATTTCACGTATTGGGTAGTTCCTCTCTTGTGTCCTCAACTACAGAGACTCATACCTAATTACTTGACCCCCCTGTATAAGAACTACTCCAAGACAAATACCATATGCATTGTAGTACACAGTGAAACTCTTACCAGCCACTGAAAAAATAAGTATCAACACCCATGTCAATCTCCCTTTAAACTCATGAAAGGCCATCTCAAAGTAATCTATACATACATAAAACACACCGTTCTTAGTCAATCCCTTTAATGGAACTACCAAGTGTGAGAAGTCCAATATGAAATGATTATATTGACCATCCATCCCTAATAAACTTTGCACCTCAAAGTTGTTCTTGGGATTATCCCATGTAAGTACTACTGTAAAATTCTCTTGGTCCACTGAAACTCTTATATTTCAGATGAAGTGGCCCAGGAAGTGAATCTAATTAATCTAGAAGTGGAAAATTATGAGATTAACATATAGCTAATTTTATCTCGGTGTATTCAAAATTTTCTCAATATGTTTAGCATGGTGGTGTCGATAATGAGAATACACCAAAATATAATCCATGAAAACCACAAAAATGAATTGAGCTAAGGATGGAACACTTGGTTCATTAGTTCCATGAAGACTATTAGTGAATTCATGAGACCAAAAAACATAAATAAATACTCACATACACCGTACGTACTCTTGAAGGTTGTGTGATGTTTGTCTAATGTTCTAACGCACACATAATAATAACCAGTTCTCAAATCAATATTTGAGAAGAACCAATCTCCTCAAAGATGGTTGAAGTGGTCCTCTATACGTGATAGAGTATACTAATTCTCAACCATAAACTTTTTTAGTTAATTGTAGTCCACACATTGCCCAAGAGTACCATCAATCCTTTTCACAAAAAGGACCAGTGAACCCCATGAAAAAGTGATGGGTCATATGAAACCCTTTCCCTCTAAATCTTATAGCTTCCACTTATTCTATTATAACTCCTTTGTGGTCATCCTTTATGGTGGAATGGATACCAATAGAGCTCCTGGTACACGTTTGATAAAGAAATATTCCTCTCTCATTGGAGGTAATCTCAATAAGATGTTTGAGAAGACATCCCCAAAATTATCAATCACTGGAGAGAAATCAGCCTCACATGTCCCATGATCATCAAGATATAAACTGACAATATAGGCTATTCTCCTACCCGTCCTGCAATGATTTGGTAAATCTTTGCTACCATGGAAATCCCATTCACCCATGTGAATGAACTCCACTCCATCAAGTGATGTAAAAATCAACCTCTGGGGATAGCAATCATCAAAAGGCTCAAAAGGGATCCGACCAACCCATCTTCAGAGTGACATCAAAGTCTGTCATCATGAGGAAAAAGAGGTCCCATACGATGTGATTCCCACCAACCTCAATGGGGGAATCCTTGCTCTAACGCACAACTTCCAGCTAGATTCAAATCATAGTGTTTAGCATCATTATGCCATCAAAAGTATAAACGTAGAGCCCAAGTATCTCCCCAATTAGAAAAGGTATAAATATATGTGAAGCCCTAGTCTTCAAAAGTGACGAAGATAAAATTGAGGCTACAAAAATAGTAACTTTGATAGTTGAAGGTATGGGATCTTTCTCTTTTTGGGTGTATTGCACTACATATGCATGGCCTATACCACAACCCTTTGACACTCTTTGGATACCCTGAGCTAATATTCCCTGTTGTCATTATTAACTTGGGGCCTATCTAACATGATCAGGACCAACATCTTGGACTGAATGTCTTGATGTACTACAGCTCCATATCCGGTGAGAAGATGCTGACCATACTCCTAAACATTAAGTCGGTGGAGACCCTATGTCACTGGCTGCTGGTGTAAACATTCTGTAGAAGCGCTGTAGATGGTCTATCATTCCACAAGATCAACAATTGACTGGGTACTTTGTACACTATGGCCTCATACATCCCATCCTACCACACTGGCAGCACCTCACATGGCTACCCTAATAGGTGTTTTGACTGCTAATATCACCATTTGGAAGCTCCACATGAAAATTTCTACTACCGCTCGATGTAGTTCTAGTCCAAGGTGACAAACCACAGTGTATCACACCCCTATATTCCCACTAGTTAAGATCTATGATCAACACCTAATTCACTATCCCAAATACAGTAGCCAACCAGATGACATTAACCTATGATCAGATGTCATATGTGTGACCATACACAAATCTCCTAGCATTTTATAACACATCACCCATTAGAATAGGTGATAAGTACTCAAAATCAGTAAAATGGGCCGAATAGTCCATGATTGATAGTGTTCCTTTCCCGATATGTCAAAAATCCCCGGCTTTATCTGCACTAAAGTTCTCAGGATATAAGTAATCATAGAATCCTAGTTGAAACTGTCTCCAAGACATCTCCTGATGACGATCACTATAACACCCTGATATTTTATGAGAAATATTTTTTTATGTATTATTTTATATGCAACACCAAAGGAATCTTTCACTACACACAACACTGTCACAAACCGGTCCGAGTCGACCTTGAACCGGTCACCCAAGCCAGCCCGCAACATGTTCCGAGAGGTGTTCCCTATCCTCCGGGGATGGCAACAAGCACCAAGTGCATCAATATTGTACACAGGTGAATGATTTCTCCCATATATGAAAAATCAAACGAAAATCGGAAAGAAAAGGACAACCCAAAATACAATTATATAAAAATTGAACTGAACATTATTTATACAAGAAACTGAAAGTAAAACTAAGCAAACAACCCAACTGACCAAACCTGATAACCAACTAACTCCATGTGACCTCGTAGGTCACTCTTCAACTAAATGATCACACATCGCCCAAGGTGATCGAACTCAAGCTGAAACCTACACAAGGGCTAAAAACATAAGACTATAGGCGTGAGTATTAAAAATCAGTAGTTTAGCCCAATATTCTATTCCCAATGAAAATTCATTTAAAATAAACGAAACACCAATTTATAGTTTTAAATTCAATATATGAAAGTTTGGTTTTCAAATTAGGTTTCATGCTATAATAATTATCAGACAAAAACATGCATATTTAATGAACAAAAATTCAAGTAACAATTTTTTTAAAGAGGTTCAACTTCAAAATGAAAATAGTTTTCAAGAGGGATGCTTTAAATAATTTTATCTTTTAAATAAATCACACACAGTAATTAGTTTACCAACCAAACACACCATATTCCAACAATGACTAAAAGATCCAATAAACACAAGTCATGGGAACACCCCTAGGTATTAATCAGTTGTGTGCCCCAGGTGCCTCGTATCTCGGTGAAAGTAACCATAATAAATATCTGTTCTCATGGAAGAGACACTACTAGGGAACATACCCATAACCTAGTGTTCCCCAATCATCATCATCATCATAGTTTAGTTAGTGTTGTCATTGTCAAACTTTCATTGTGAAACAGAGGCCAAACCACACAAAATCACTAGCATACTAGTACACGTCCGCCCACCTAGATACCAAGGATTTCATTTAGTGCTCAATCAAGTTACACATATTATCAAATACACATTTAAAATCCAAATTCCATTACCAAAACATAAAAACAAAAACATCCCATTAACTTTCTTCAAATTTCTTACACAAATCAAAAAACTGGTAACTATTTTCGTAAAACAATTTCATGAAGTGTATTGAGGCTTTGCACATAAAACTCATTCAAAAACACTCTGTAAATTATAAACACACTTAATAACCATACCAAATCATATTTGGAAGCCCTAAAAACATTTAATAAAATCATTTCATGGACCATAAAACAATCCCAATTGCACAACTTGGTATATACAAGTAAAAGACTCTTTCATTTTTATGAAATTCCAAACATGCCTTTAATAATTTTCTCAAAACTAACATTTCAAGATGTTATGCATTTAAATTTTATTAAGGAGGTGTGTAAGAAACATTTATAGAATAAAACAAAATTCATAAATCCCTTAAAACACTTAGGTGACATATTCAAAACACAAACATTTTTATTAGAATGTGAAACGGGCCATTTTTCGGTAACTCGGGCCAAAACATGTTGTAAACAAAACCAATTGTTTGTAAAACAAAATCCAAATTTTAAAGCAATAAAGGACCCCAAAATAATTTTCTTACATGATTAAAATATCATTAAAAATCCAAACAAATTTTTCTAAATTTCACTAGACACATAAAAGCCAACCAGGTAATTTACCGAACACATGACAAACACTCTTTAACAAAAAAACATATGTTAAGCACTTAAGAGGTATAAAACACCTCTTTATTTCCATAATGATATTAAAGCTATTGATACATATTCAAAATACCAAAAACCAAGTGTGAAATCTCATGGAATAATTTATCACACAAGAGTAGTGCACATTTATACCAAAACAAATATATTTTTAACAAAACAAGTCATAAACCATAATTTGCAAACAAAACCTTTAGAAACAAAGTTTCAAAGAGAAAAATTTAATATATATAAGGATATAATAGAATTAAAATGATTAAACTTAAATGATAAAGGTTTGTGCAAGGGGTATACTACCTCAAATCCATGGCGTAATGGAAACAGACACCCGAAATCACCCGTCACGGGTTAATAACCCTAAAACTATGAATAACAGACCTAAAAGAATATAAAATCTATAAAAAACCATGGTATAACAGATACCTAGGTCGATCATGACTAGGGATGGTTATAAAACCATGAAATAATGAAAGGAGGAAGAAGAGCGAGGATAAAAGAGATGGAATCTCACCTTTTCCACAAGAAAACTTTTCGTATTCCATTAGATCTGCACCCCGAGAGAAAAGGGAATGGGATGAAACTTCATGGAAAGTCTCTTATGGTATTTAAGAACCAGGTAAAGGATATTTTTTTTGAAAACAAGTAAAGATTGAATGAGTTATGTGTAAAACTATTTACCTTATCAATTATGGGAAATTTGAGATATCTTGAGAACTTTCGCCCTAATCCACGACCCATATGAGCTCCAAATAGAGAAAATCGATTATTAGGGTGAGAATATGGGTATTGGATTTGAGGGAGAGGTGGAATTACAGAAAAATATTAACAATTGATTTATATATAAAAGAAAAAAATATTTTTTTTAAACAGGAAATGGGCCAATGGGATGGCCCAATACCAAAATAAGTAACCCCAATTCCCCATGCTTATGAATTTATATGGGGTAAGAAAGGCTATTTATGTTTTAATATGTCAGTATAGGACAAGTGTGAAGTTGAATGGGTGAAAAAGGATGAAAAAAAGAGTTATAAAAGAAACAAATTTGGTTTTTAAAACTGGAAATGGGCTCACAGTTGGCCCAAATCATGAAGTAACCACCCTTTCTTCAAAAAATACTAAACAAGCAATGGGGATCCCAAATTCGGGTGTTTAGACTTATATGAAACTTCAAAACTCAATATTCATCTCACCAGATACCCATGAAAAGGATCGGTATTTCTAATGGACCAGATCAATACAAGGAAAAAAACCGGGTGTGACAATTCTCCCCACCATTAAAGCTTTCCCCCCCGGAAAGCCATAACACTTTCCAGCTGAAAAAATCAAAACCTAAGGTTTCTTTAACAACATAATCCAAACTCTAAAGATAAGGAGATATAAATCACTAATAATTCAACTTAATACTCTTTCCCACACAAAACACAACTCACAACCACGTCTAGAGAATCAACGGAAAGATGAATCCATCACCTCCACAACCAAGCTAAGAACCAGATTGTTGGGCCTTATCCCAATGAACCCAACCATTACCCAAACCAAAGAGCCCCCACAAAAACCAAATAATCTAGGGGAGTCCAGAATGGACTCCCAACCATTAAGAAACAATTATCACTAGAAATGTTCTTAGGATGAAAACCATGAGGCCCATGATGAGTCTCTCCACCATTAGAAACCAACTAGCAACGAACAAACAAGAATTCAACATGAGCAAGAATTGGGCCTCACTCACACAAGACCAAAAAAACTCTCCTACAAAAACCTGCATTTCCATGTTAATAGTGTTACAACATTGACATCTAAAACACCCACTCCCGAACGGAGGGCACAAGAACTGGGCCAAGACTTTTAGCATGGACATCTATAAATGTCCTCCATGCTTGTTGTGACAAAGGGAAATTCAGTGAAATGAGGAACCAAAACATTGACATAAAAAATAACTTACCAAAATAGAGGAGGAAGGATCCTAATCGAGCACTCCACACCTCTGTTGATTTCATGACTGCATGAAAAGCTTCACTCTGAGGCCTATGGTTAGACCCTAATTCTTGAAGCATTTGTTGCACCACAGTCAAGTGATAAGGATCAAACCAATCAAAAAACCTCAATTGATCACCCAAAAAAACCTTCATCTAAATAGGAACTCGTAGATACATATCAAAATTCTGTCTCACTTTGAACGAGGGGCATAATGGACAAGGAATACGACGAAACACATCAACATCACCGAACACAACTACTCTGTCCAAAAGAATTATCATGACCTAGAAGCACTTTTAATAGATTCTAAACAGCTCTCTATTCTAACTAATAGGTTGAGGAATCATCAATAGAGATGGATTTAACATTTGAAATGAATCCTTAGGTTGATCATTAGGAAATATTTCCAACGAAGAACGATCCATGACCACATCACACCATCAAACACATCTTTAGAAACCCAATGAAAATTACTCCAAAACCGAGCCACCAACAAAATCTCATCTCAAGATACAACAATAGTATGAAATATAGATCATAAGGAAGCTTACTGAATAAAAAACTCTTCTATTAAATAGAAAAATCAAACCACATAACCATTGGTTTTAAAAAAAGGCCACAATTTTTCAGCTCAAAACACTTTTGAAAAACAAACTAACTTGGTGGGTTTCCACATTCACCGATGGTGTTTCATCAAGTCTCACCCATATGCACATTTTAATGCCACCCCAGGCACCCAACCACTATAACATATAGGCCATCCTTACAGATATAAATAAAACCATGCATGTGAGCACCCATGTAAATACCAAAGGCTAAAACAAAACAACATCATTCCAAAAAAATCCCCTTAAAAGGAAAACAAACCACCAAGTCAAAAACCCTTTTCATATTTCACAAAAAAACCACAATTCATTAAGAACCATTTTATTAAAACCTATATTTTTTCATTTTTAACAACTTTTAAAATAAACAAGTCACTCCAAACAAACCCTTCCCATTTTTTTAAATTCAGCAAGATATATTTTCATAATCCAAGTACCATTGAGACCAATACCCTTTCGAGGAAAACACCAACCGATCAAAATCAATTTCCAAAACTAATTTATCCGATTAAAAAACTTTTTAACATCCGAAAATACCCCATTTAAAACAAAGATCCTGAATCACCATAAAATGATTCACAATTTCAAAAAAATTTATTTCAACAAACCACTAGTTTAGATTATGGATAATCCAATCCCTTTAAATCATTTCCACTTCCCTCCTTTTTTTAACAAAAAAACAACCTTCCAAAACCATTATTAAATTTAATTTCTGAAAACCCCCTTTTTATCTTTTCAAAATGTAACGCCCCGACCCCAGTTACCCTGAGTCGGTGAATTATTACATAACATTGGCATGATCACAAGAAAGATCAAATCTCGAAAGACCGATTGGTTTAGTAGCCTTGGAAACACTAGATATATTCATAAGTTTTACATTACATCATAAAATGAAAAACTACTACAACAACATAATGTTTCCACAATCCACACTATTAACCCCTCATAAAATCCATGCAGGTCATTCATAACTTACTTCTTCACATCCTGGGAAAAATAAAACATAGAAAAGGGGTGAGCTCAAATGCCCAGTAAGGATAACAATATAGCGGAAACTTTCATAAATAAGAATAAACATTTAAGGAAATGTATAACTAAAACAAAAGCCCTTTAAATATGAACTTTCAGCATGGTATGGCATAAATAAAATGAAATAATGCCATTTACTTATTCACATGGATATTCAACTAGTCGAATAATCAAATGCAAAAATCAATAACCACTTTCATAATGTTGGAATGCATTATACCAGACTATCATAACCACATAGCCAAGGCCTCGTGCCAAGACTAAAAATAAGATTTTGTCAAGGCCATGTGCCAAGACACTAGTTTGTCTCATGAGACCTACCGATGCATCGAGGAGCTATAGCGGGCTCCACCCGTCACATATTAAGTCCAATGCATTCCCATATGAAAAGGTTTAAACATAACATAAACATTCATATTAAAATTAGCATATGAAATGTCAATACTTTCACCATAAACTATGAATGGTATAAAAATAGCACATCCACAGTCAAACATATCACAAAACCTTCAATACAATATAGAAGTTTTGTATCATAATAAATCAACTTCAAATAATCTTAAAATCCATCAAAGGATGTTGACATAGATGAAATCAAAATTCTTTTTAAAGAAATATCTCCTTTTATTTTGAAATAATTTAAGATCCATATAAAATAAAACATTTTCATTGAAAATATTCTTATAAGCTTGTAAGGGAATCTTTGAAGATTTTATAACGGCGGAAAATAGCCGCACCCGCCGTATAAGTTAAAAAACATTCTTACCTTAATTCTGTCGAAAAGGTTAAAAATGACCTTGTTTTGAAAACGACCGAAAGATTACTTTATAAACCACTTATAAAAGTAAAAAAGGGTATAAATGAAATTAAATCATATTCTAGTAAATAATAAAAATGTTTTGAAATGCATTTTTAAGAAACATGGATGTGGATGATAAAGAGATCCCAGTAGATTATTACGTATAAACAACCTTGGATAATGAAGAGGTTGTAAAGTAAACCCTTACCTTGTACTTTTCCTTGGTTGGGGTAGGTTAACCTCCTGTATAATGGTGAAATAGTAGTTATGAAATTATACAAGAATCATATATAATAATATGATATCATATATGATCTTTTAACATTGATTTGTTAATAATATCTTAGAATTATCGTCGTTTCGGGAGTTAACTTACTCATTTTCATTTATATGTTTTGTTACATAAGCCATGGTTGTTGTATTTTATTCATATCCAGAATGATATCTAGTCCTTAAACATCATTTTTAAATCATCAAATTATAATTATACTTGAATGGATACGATGGAGAATGAATCTCATCGCGTTCGTGGAGACGGTAGTCCGTACGTACGCACGAGCGACAATATCATTCTTTTGATATTAAAATAATATATAAATGGATGGTATATCATATATACAGAATCATTAACATGTTATATTTATTATTTACATGAGTTACACATCATTATTATACCCATCCAAATAATAATATATTGAATAACAATTACACCACGGCGTGGAGACGGTAAGCCGTACGTACGCACGTATGGTGACATGTTATTCAAAGGGTGGATAGAATACTGAATATGGTTGTACCATATTTATAATAACATCACAGTATATGTGAGATACTGGAGTTATTATTTTAGAATGGTAAGAACAAAGGAAGAATAAGTGGAAGAAGAAATGAACTTGGAGAAGGGTGGTGAAATCATTACCTCTTCTTCGGGTTCTTCCTTTTGATTTGATCAAAAGGGCTCCTTAGGTTGGCTTTCTGATCAAACTAAGGCCTCTAGGTTGTAGTGAGGGATGTTGGGAGAGTATTTGGGCAGAGTTTGGCCGAACCAAAAGGCTTTGAAGGTGTGAATAAATGAGAAGGAGGAGTGCCCTTTTATAAGAGGGGTGAGGGGCACCTTTGGAAAAGCTAGAAATATTAATTTATAATAAATTCATATTCGGTTTCTAATGGCTCCAAAGCTTATTATTCAAAGGTTAAGGTGGGGATAGGTCGAAAACCACTCAACCAATAGAATTTAGACAGGTTTGGGTACTTATATTAACCTTATCATTAAGTATTAACTCTAAGTTAATTAGTTTCACTTTTACAATGTCTCTTTGTATTTTTATATAATATGGTTAATAAACTTACTATATACATCCAAGAGACCCCCAAGTGGTACAATAATGATGAACCTATCATGATATAAGTCTCTTGGCCGAACCTTAGATTTTTATGAATTTAATATCAATTAATAATATAATATTTTTTTAAGAACTCTTTTATGTCAATTTTGACACTATTCAATAGTTGATTTTTGTGAAACTCATAACAGATTGATTACTTCGAAAAAAGTAAATTAAATAAATCCTAATATATCATATTATCCTAGAAAATTAGTTTAATTCATTAAAAGATTCATATTATATTTATTTGGGTATTTATAATATCAATTATTTTATTTTTTCACTATTATAGTAATTACTGCATCATCATTGTGTCATAAATAAAATAAATTATTTAATGTCTAAAAATTATAAATAAAATATCATTATGTAGGAAATCTTTTTAGATTTCTAATGAATATTTATAATCTAAAATCCAACATATATAACCCTATGTAACAATTGTTTTTCTAAAAGATATATGCTTGTGTCATTTTTGTATTCATTTTAACTTAATTAAAATAAAGTGTCATTATCACTTAAAAGTGGATCCATGGGGTCCCAAAATAGACCCAAAGATTACCATGGTCGACCATGTATCAACCAATATGGTTACGACACGTTTTAGGGTAATTTAGTATTATTATAATATTATTTTTTTAACCCTTATTTACCCGATTTACCCTTAACCATGGTAAATAAAATATTTACCGCAGTAATTATTCAAAATGTCTAAAAATAAAAGTTACCTATTTACACAATTTGAACATCCTGATTCCAAATATGGAATCCATTTTCCTAAATTCAAAACACAGAAGTGGCAGAAATTAATTTAAAATTAATTCCCGCTGTCAAAACAAAAAGCGTGTTTTTAAGAGATAATAACTATCAAAAGATTGACACTCGTTTATGTTCGGTTTAATTGTAAAATTATGTTCAATGACCAACATTATATTAAATGGTAAAAATATATTCTAAATATACTTTAAAACCACTCAAATTCATAATTTATCACTATTAATTATTTTGATTAAAAAAGTTGTTTTTAATTAAAACTTAATAATTTTCACTATTCATCAAAATATAAAAGTTATCCGAAAAGTTCCAAAATTTCACCCTAGGATAATTTTGATATTCTGAATCAAAAATGAAGCCCATTTTGAAATATAAAATATATATAATTTCAAAAAGTAGTTATTACTATTCATAACGGCTAGTTTAATTGGTTGTTAGAACTCGGTGTTGCGTACAACACACGCTATCACATTATTCAAAGAGAAGCGTACCGCAGAAGCTTGGGATGTTTCATTTTAAATTTTTGATGTCCCCATTTAGTCAAAAAGTTTAAAATATAGTATTTAAAAAGGGTTCACTATTAATGTTGATAAAAGTGCAATACTGAAAATGAATTTGTTCTTGCATTATATCTAAGAAACTCATAATATGGATTCTAAAATTATAAGGATTACATAAACATTAAAATTTATCTAATACTATTCATAACCTCTTTTGAACGGCTTGTTTGGTAAGTCATGGTGTGCTTGAACTTGGTGTTGCATGTAGTGAAAGTTATTGAATTATTTTGAAGAACTAACACACTATGAAATCTTGGGGTGTTACATTCTCCCCTCCTTCAATAAATTGCGTCCTCGCAATTTGAAATTGTTCTTCGAAAATAAAAGGTTGAAAATAGATAATATATTTGTGGGAAACCCCACATCGGAAATTGGGTTACTAAAATTTAGTTTTAATATGAGGAAAAGAGAAATGAAAGGGTCACCACCAAATTATGATCTCGATTAGGAGAACATTGGTGGCAATTTGAGACATACAATTGGAGGAAAAACGTAAATATTTATAGGTAGTGATTGAGGTCATCAATCACAAACAAGTATAAAATTGAGGTCCTTAAATTCATCAATCTATGATGATTTGAAATACCATCGGTTCAACAAAACATAGGGTATTAGGATAACACATTTTTGACGTTTCAAAATATCTTAGTTGAAATCCCACATCGAAAAATGAATTAATGAGGCCTCTATTTAAAATAAAGAGTCGAAAGTATGAAGATTACCGAAAATAACACATACTAGGGTTCCATGTAGTAAAATATGGATATGGAAGAAAAATATAACCATCAATTACCTGATGGAGAGTGGTAGAGAACATGGCTATGAAAAGGCCAACACTCCCAAAGCCATAAATTAGTGATGATTTAAGGTACCATTTAGGAAAAAAATTTTGTTCAACTTTTCTTTTCTTAATATTGAGGAATTTTTTATGAGATTGGCTAAGATCATATATAGATATACTTACTTTATAATTAGAGTTTTATCCATTAATAAATTTCTACCACATACTCATCTTTCACTCTAAAAGATAATAGAATGTAAAAAAAATTCTATTTACACTATTCGTATAGGGTTCCAAAATAAACGAATTTATAATTCATCTAAAAGATCTTTTAATAAAAACTACATTATTTAATCCAGGACATCTCGTGGGCCAGTGGTAGGTGATACACCCTTGTCGCCCTTCGGTTGCGGGTTCAAGTCTCGCAGCCTTGCCGGACGCGACGGGTTGTCGCCCGACCTCCGGGTTGTCCTTTTATAGAAATCCAAAATAATCCAAACTAGAACTATCCAAAATACTTCTATCCAAACTCACAGTCCAACATTTATAAGGAAGGTAAACATAATATAGATCCTTTTTACCCCGTAATAGCATATGAATACCTTCATCATGTATTTACCATATTCCTTATTGATTACATTCATGTTCTCTTATTCCTTATAGAATGCTGGATATACTTCATTAATCCAAAAATGTTTTAAACCCCAACAATGATGGAATATACAAATCATTAATCAGCTTCAAGGTAGTCAATAATATCCAATATAATTTATCCAAATCAATCATGTAATATTCTAAAATCACCACCTCAGTATCTGAACCATATTATGGTTTATCTTTCTCTCAACCATATATTTTCCAAACATTTAACCTGCTACTGAGTCACTTTTCTTTGTTCCACACCATCTCAAGTCCTTAATGAAATAGTACTGCAGTACAATCCTTATATACTCCATAATTATTATAACAAGTACATTGTTGATACAACACTCAATTGATATAATCAACATAATAACTCTAATCATTCCTCTTAATCTGTGGTAGTATCATAACTTGATTATTATCCAATAGCATTATTTGTGGCATAGTCTGATGACTGGGACATAGGTTCGCGTAGTGTCCAAACTCCTTGCAAATGAAGCATTCTACATTTGAAACCATTTTCTTACCCTTGCAGTCATGTACTTTGTGCCCTTTTCCTCCACACTTATAACAAACTCCCATTCCTTTCAGGCAAGTTCCAGGGTGTTTCTTTCCATAGTTACCACATATGGGAAAATTCTTCTTTTCCCTCTTTCCTTTATCCATCTTTCTCTCTTTTATCCTTTTCTTCTCTTGCTTCCCTTCAAAGCCATAGGACTCAGTAAACTCTTTACTTATCTTATCAACACATGATATTATTTCTTCATATGATGATAATACATGGGAGACTATTTCTCTTATAAATTCTAGCTTAAGACCATGAAAGATATGATCCTTCCTTCTCTTTGGATCATGTGCATTTCTGGAGTTCTCATTCCTTCTACTGGGCGCCATTTCTAAACAATGGAATACACTAGATCAGTTTATGAATCAAAATACATAATCCCATACTTATAAAACACTTAACATAAATTGAACTATTTATGGATATAATCCATAATCATAAGAATGTTTTCGTTGAGGAAGTATATACTCATAATCCCTTCAAAATGATTTGTAAAGAAAATAAGAGTTATCCTAGGCATATCCCCCGGGAGTGTCGTAACCAAGAGTGCAGCAAGGCCCGTTGTCGTGCACCAGTTCCCGTTCGAGTTTAGCTCAAAGCGGTGTTTTCGGGTTTTACCCCTAGGTACATCTGTTCCAGAGCCGCCTCTACCTTCTCGTATCCAGACAGGGATGTATTGCTTGGAAAACTCACAAAATCTCTACAATACCAAAATTCTAGGAAGTTCTTCTATACTAATCCTCAAAGTTCATCTTAGGTCTACGTGCTCTAATCAGAGTTTATCTAAATCTAGCTTCCAAGGTTTGTACTAAACTTCCTATGATACCAACTGTAACGCCCCGACCCCAGTTACCCAGAGTCGGTGCATTATTACATAACATTGGCATGATCACAAGAAAGATCAAATCTCAAAAGACCGATTGGTTTAGTAGCCTTGGAAACACTAGATATATTCATAAGTTTTACATTACATCATAAAATGAAAAACTACTACAACAACATAATGTTTCCACAATCCACACTATTAACCCCTCATAAAATCCCTGCAGGTCATTCAAAACTTACTTCTTCACATCCTGGGAAAAATAAAACATAGAAAAGGGGTGAGCTCAAATGCCCAGTAAGGATAACAATATAGCGGAAACTTTCATAAATAAGAATAAACATTTAAGGCAATGTATAACTAAAACAAAAGCCTTTTAAATATGAACTTTCAACATGGTATGGCATAAATAAAATGAAATAATGCCATTTACTTATTCACATGGATATTCTACTAGTCGAATAATCACATGCAAAAATCAATAACCACTTTCATAATGTTGGAATGCATAATGCCAGACTATCATAACCACATAGCCAAGGCCTCGTGCCAAGACTAAAAATAAGATTTTGTCAAGGCCATGTGCCAAGACACTAGTTTGTCTCATGAGACCTACCGATGCATCGAGGAGCTATAGCGGGCTCCACCCGTCACATATTAAGTCCAATGCATTCCCATATGAAAAGGTTTAAACATAACATAAACATTCATATTAAAATTAGCATATGAAATGTCAATACTTTCACCATAAACTATGAATGGTATAAAAATAGCACATCCACAGTCAAACATATCACAAAACCTTCAATACAATATAGAAGTTTTGTATCATAATAAATCAACTTCAAATAATCTTAAAATCCATCAAAGGATTTTGACATAGTTGAAATCAAATTTTTTTTAAAGAAATATCTCCTTTTATTTTGAAATAATTTAAGATCCATATAAAATAAAACATTTTCTTTGAAAATATTCTTATAAGCTTGTAAGGGAAGCTTTGAAGATTTTATAACGGCGGAAAATAGCCGCACCCGCCGTATAAGTTAAAAAACATTCCTACCTTAATTCTGTCGAAAAGGTTAAAAATGACCTTATTTTGAAAACGACCGAAATATTCCTTTATAAACCACTTATAAAAGTCAAAAATGGTATAAATGACATTAACTCATATTCTAGTAAATAGTAAAAATGTTTTGAAATGCATTTTTAAGAAACATGGATGTGGATGATAAAGAGATCCCAGTAGATTATTACGTATAAACAACCTTGGATAATGAAGAGGTTGTAAAGTAAACCCTTACCTTGTACTTTTCCTTGGTTGGGGTAGGTTAACCTCCTGTATAATGGTGAAATAGTAGTTATTAAATTATACAAGAATCATATATAATAATACGATATCATATATGATCTTTTAACATTTATTTGTTAATAATATCTTAGAATTATCGTCGTTTCGGGAGTTAACTTACTCATTTTCTTTTATATGTTTTGTTACATAAGCCATGGTTGTTGTATTTTATTCATATCCAGAATGATATCTAGTCCTTAAACATCATTTTTAAATCATCAAATGATAATTATACTTGAATGGATACGATGGAGAATGAATCTCATCGCGTTCGTGGAGACGGTAGTCCGTACGTACGCACGAGCGACAATATCATTCTTTTGATATTAAAATAATATATAAATGGATGGTATATCATATATACAGAATCATTAACATGTTATATTTATTATTTACATGAGTTACACATCATTATTATACCCATCCAAATAATAATATATTGAATAACAATTACACCACGGCGTGGAGACGGTAAGCCGTACGTACGCACGTATGGTGACATGTTATTCAAAGGGTGGATAGAATACTGAATATGGTTGTACCATATTTATAATAACATCACAGTATATGTGAGATACTGGAGTTATTATTTTAGAATGGTAATAACAAAGGAAGAAGAAGTGGAAGAAGAAATGAACTTGGAGAAGGGTGGTGAAATCATTACCTCTTCTTCGGGTTCTTCCTTTTGATTTGATCAAAAGGGCTCCATAGGTTGGCTTTCTGATCAAACTAAGGCCTCTAGGTTGTAGTGAGGGATGATGGGAGAGTATTTGGGCAGATTTTGGCCGAACCAAAAGGCTTTGAAGGTGTGAAGAAATGAGAAGTAGGAGTGCCCTTTTATAAGAGGGGTGAGGGGCACCTTTGGAAAAACTAGAAATATTAATGTATAATAAATTAATATTCGGTTTCTAATGGCTCCAAAGATTATTATTCAAAGGTTAAGGTGGGGATAGGTCGAAAAACACTCTACCAATAGAATTTAGACAGGTTTGGGTACTTATATTAACCTTATCTTTAAGTATTAACTCTAAGTTAATTAGTTTCACTTTTACAATGTCTCTTTGTATTTTTATATAATATGGTTAATAAACTTACTATATACATCCAAGCGACCCCCAAGTGGTACATTAATGATGAACCTATTATTATATAAGTCTCTTGGCCGAACCTTAGATTTTTAGGAATTTAATATCAATTAATAATATAATATTTGTTTTAAGAACTCTTTTATGTCAATTTTGACACTATTCAATAGTTGATTTTTTTGAAACTCATAAAAGATTGATTACTTAGAACAAAGTCAATTAAATCAATCCTAATATATCATATTATCCTAGAAAATTAGTTTAATTCATTAAAAGATTCATATTATATTTATTTGGGTATTTATAATATCAATTATTTTAATTTTTCACTATTATAGTAATTACTGCATCATCATTGTGTCATAAATAAAATAAATTATTTAATGTCTAAAAATTATAAATAAAATATAATTATGTAGGAAATCGTTTTAGATTTCTAATGAATATTTATAATCTAAAATCCAACATATATAACCCTATGTAACAATTGTTTTTCTAAAAGATATATGCTTGTGTCATTTTTGTATTCATTTTAACTTAATTAAAATAAAGTGTCATTATCACTTACAAGTGGATCCATGGGGTCCCAAAATAGACCCAAAGATTCCCATGGTCGACCATGTATCAACCAATAGGGTTAAGACACGTTTTAGGGTAATTTAGTATTATTATAATATTATTTTTTAACCCTTATTTACCGGATTTACCCTTAACCATGGTAAATAAAATATTTACCGCAGTAATTATTCAAAATGTCTAAAAATAAAAGTTACCTATTTACACAATTTGAACATACTGATTCCAAATATGGAATCCATTTTCCTAAATTCAAAACACAGAAGTGGCAGAAATTAATTTAAAATTAATTCCCGCTGTCAAAACAAAAAGCGTGTTTTTAAGAGATAATAACTATCAAAAGATTGACACTCGTTTATGTTCGGTTTAATTGTAAAATTATGTCCAATGACCAACATTATATTAAATGGTAAAAATATATTCTAAATATACTTTAAAACCACTCAAATTCATAATTTATCACTATTAATTATTTTGATTAAAAAAGTTGTTTTTAATTAAAACTTAATAATTTTCACTATTCATCAAAATATAAAAGTTATCCGAAAAGTACCAAAATTTCACCCTAGGATAATTTTGATATTCTGAATCCAAAAATGAAGCCCATTTTGAAATATAAAATATATATAATTTCAAAAAGTAGTTATTACTATTCATAACGGCTAGTTTAATTGGTTGTTAGAACTCGGTGTTGCGTACAACACACGCTATCACATTATTCAAAGAGAAGCGTACCGTAGAAGCTTGGGATGTTTAATTTTAAATTTTTGATGTCCCCATTTAGTCAAAAAGTTTAAAATATAGCATTTAAAAAGGGTTCACTATTAAAGTTGATAAAAGTGCAATACTGAAAATGAATTTGTTCTTGCATTATATCTAAGAAACTCATAATATGGATTCTAAAATTATAAGGATTACATAAACATTAAAATTTATCTAATACTATTCATAACCTCTTTTGAACGGCTTGTTTGGTAAGTCATAGTGTGCTTGAACTTGGTGTTGCATGTAGTGAAAGTTATTGAATTATTTTGAAGAACTAACACACTATGAAATCTTGGGGTGTTACACAAAATCTAATCTTTACTTTAAAACCCATTTCCACAATTCTCACAGGAGGATTTTAAAACAAAATCAGAATTCAAGAAAGGTTCAAGAGACCCAAAAAAGAAACTAGTGTCGGTGGGTGACTTGACCATATGGTTGGCGGCCATATTTAAAACACAACACCAACACATAGATACTTATTAGGACCATTACCTAGCTCCACATAGGTTTCTAGGCCCTGCGAGCTCATGGAGGCCATTATTCAAACTCCCCTTGTCATATCCCAACACCAAACAATCAACAAGAACAAAGGACACTAATAAAACCAGACTTCCCATGGAAACCCGAGGATTAGAATGAGAAAGAGTTTGTGACTCTTTTCTTTCCCTTACCTCTCAAGTCCCAAAAATCCTACTCTATCTACCTTGACATCCCCAAAATAACAAGGGCATTCTAAAAAGAAAGGTCTGCTAAGATCTGACCTCGTATGATACAATTTTGTCATGAACTGGTCTGAGTTGACCCTAAACCAGTCACCCAAGCTAGCCTGCGACAAGTCCAGAGAGGCATTCCCGATCCTCCCGGGATGGAGACAAGCACCAAGGGCATAAATAGAGTACACGAGGGAACTATTTCACCCATATATGAAAAATAAAATGAACAACGGAAAGAAAAGGACAACCCAAAATACAATTATATAAAAATTGAACTGAACATTATTTGTACAAGAAAATGAACATACAACTAAGACAACAACCCGACTGACAAGACTCGATAACCAATTAACTCCATGTGACCTCACATGTCACTCTCCAACAAAATGATCACACATCACCCAAGATGATCAAACTCAAGCTGAAACCTACACAAGGGAAAAAAAACAAAAGACTATAGGCGTGAGTATTAAAACTCAGTAGGTTAGCCGGGTATTATATTCCAAATGCACATTACTTTAAAATAAAAGAAACATCAATTTATAGTTTTAAATTCAATTTATAAAAGTTTAGTTTTCAAATGAGGTTTCATGCTATAATAATTATCAGACAAAAACATGCATGTTTAACAAACAAAAATGTAAGTAACAATTTTTTTTAAAGAGGTGAAACTTCAAAATGAAAATAGTTTTCAAGAGGGCTGCTTTAAAGAATTTTATCTTTTAAATAAATCACAGACACTACTGAATTTACCAACCAAATACATCGTATGCCGATGGTGACTAAAAATGATCTAATGAGCACAAGTCATGGGAACACCCCTAGGTACTAGTCAGTTGTGAGCCCCAGGTACCTCGTATCTCGGTGAAAGTAACCATAATAAATATCCGTTCTTATGCACGATCCACTAGTAGGGAACATACCCATAACCTAGTGGTCCCAAGTAATCATCATCATAATAGTTTTGTTAGTGTTGTCATCGTCAAACTTGCTACGTGAAACATGGGCCAAACCCCACAGAATCACTAGCATACTAGTACACGTCTTCCCACCTAGATACCCGTGATTCCCTTTAATGATCAATCAAGATACACATATTATCAAATACACATTTCACATCCAAATTTCATTCAAAAAACATAAAAATAAAAACATCCCATAAACTTTCTTCACATTTCATAAATGAATCAACAAATCGCTAAATATTTTCCTAAAACAATTTCACGAAGAGTATTGAGGCTTTGCAAAAAAAACTCATTCAAAAAAACTCTTTCAATTATAAAGACACTTCAAAACCATAAAAAATAATATTTGGAAGCCCTAAAAACATTTAATAAAATCCTTTCTTGGACTATAAAACAATCCCAATTACATAACTTGGTGTATACAAGTAAAAGGCTCATTCATTTTTAAGAAATACCAAACAGGCCTTCAAACATTTTCTCAAAACAATCGTTTAACGAAGTTATGCATTTCAATTTTATTAAAGATGTTTTTAAGAAACATTTACAGAATAAAACCAAATTAATAAATCCCTTAAAACACTTATGTGACATATTCAAAACACAAACATTTTTATAAGAATGTGAAATGGGCCATTTTTCGGCAACTCAGGCCAAAACATGTTGTAAACAAAAAACCAATTGTTTGTAAAAAAATCCAAATTTTAAATCCATAAAAGGACCCCAAAATAATTTTCTTACATGCTTAAAATATATTTAAAAATCCAAAAATAATATTTTAAATTGCACTGTACACAAAAAATCCAACCGGGTAATTTACCGAACACATGGCATGCACTCTTTAACAAAACAACTTATGTTAAGCACTTAAAAAGGGATAAAACACCACTTTCAGGCCATAATGATATACAATCTATTCATACCCATTAAAAATACCAAATACCAAGTGCTAAATCTCATGGAATAATTTATCAAACAAGAGGAGTGCACATTTATACAAAAACAACTATATTTTTAAAAAAATAAGTCATAAAACATAATTTGCAATCAAAAACTTTAGAACCAAAGTTTCACAGCAGAACATATCATATAAATAAGGATATAATAGATTTAAAATGATGAAACCTAAACTATAAAGTTTTGTGCAAGGGGTATCCTACCTCAAATCCATGGCGTAATGGAAACGCACACCCGAAATCACCCGTCGTTGGTTTATAACCCTAAAACTATGAATACCAGACATAAAAGAATATAAAATCCATCAAAAACCATGTTATAGAATATAAAAAGGTCGATCATTACTAGGACAGATTGTAAAACCATGAAATAACGAAAGGAGGAAGAAAAGCGAGGATAAAGGAGATGGAATCTCTCCTTTCTAACAAGAAAACATTTCGTATTCCATTAGATATTCACCCATAGAAAAAAGGGAATGGGATGAAACATCATGGATAGTCTCCTAAGGTCTGGGAGAACGAGGTAAAGAAGATTTTATTTGAAAAATATCACGTATTGAATGAGTTATGTGTAAAACAATTTAACTTATCAATTATGGATGATTTGAGATATCTTGAGAACTTTCGCCCAAATCTGCAACCCATATGAGATCAAAATAGGGTAAATCTATTATTAGGGTGAGAATATGGGTATTGGCTTAGAGGGATAGGTAGAATGATCGAAACATATTAAAAATTGAATTAGATATAAAAGAAACAATTATTTTTTTTAAAACAGAAAATGGGCCCATGGGCTGGCCCAATACCAAAATAAGTAACCCCACTTCCCCATGCTTATGAATTTATATGGGGTAAAAAAGGCTATATAAGTTTTAATATGTCATTATAGGACAAGTTTTAAGTTGCATGGGTGAAAAAGGATAAAAAACAAATGAGTTATAATAGAATCAAATTCGGTTTTTAAAATTGGAAATGGGATCACGGTTGGCCCAAATCAAGAAGTAACCATCCTTTCTTCAATAACACCTAAACAAGAAATGGGGATCACAAATTAGTGTGGTTAGACATATATGAGACTTAAAACCTCAAGATTCATCTCACCAAAGACCCATGAAAAGGTTCAGGATTTCCAATGGACGGGATCAATACAAAGACAAAAAAAACCTGGTGTGACAACATTATCTTGGCTTGCGTTACACGCAAGAGCTACCTTCCTCGATAGCTTGTGTTGTACGCAATAACGATTTTCACTAAACAATGATATATTATTATAATATTATGAACTAGCTATTATGAATATTATTAACTGAATTTTTAATTTTATAACATTATAATTCATCTTACACATTTTCTATAATGAGATATGAAAACAAAATCAATTTTTCGTATAAAAGAAGTATTTTTCAAAAAAATGATGTTTTACCGCCTTTTGATGACACACCCATTTTATTTATAATTTTTGAAATGTTTATAAGTTCAATTTTACAAAATAAACTTATTCTATTGAATCAGGATATAAAAATTTACATTGGATAAATTTTTGATTCTTTTCTAATTACTTTCATATATTGATGAATAGTGAAAATACGCTAAATTTTTCTAAAAATATTTTTTTCATCAAGATAATTTAGATGGTTAAATGGTAAATTTTAATGGTTTTAAAGTATAAATAGAATATATTTTTATTATTTAATATAATTCACGTCATTACCATTATTTTTATATAGAATTCATTGGTAATAACATTTCAATCGTTGATAATGTTTTAACTTTTAAAACTTGTTTTCTTAACAATGGGATTAATTTTAAATTAATTACTGAATCTTCTGTGTTTTGAATTTTGAAAAATGTATTCCATATTTGGATTCAGTGGGTCCAAATAATATTAATAGGTTACTTTTATTTTTTTGACATTATGAATAGTAACTACGGTAATTTTTATTTACTACAGTTAATGGAAAATCGGGTAATCAAGGGTAAAAATAAGATTATAAAATTACCCTAACACCGGCCAAAATTCTATTGGATGAATAAAAGTCGACCCATATCACCTAAGGGTCAGAATAGATTCATTTAATGGACTATTGGCCATGAAAATGATATAATTATAATTAAAACCAATGAAATTGACAACATGTCACTCTCTTATATCTAATAAGTCACTACTGGAAATGTGGTTTTTACCCATGGTTCTTTACCAACGGTTTTCTTAAACGGTTAGTAAAGATGGTAACTATTGGTAAAGGGTACCCCTTTTCCAACGGTTCCATAAAACCTTCCGCAAAGGGGTGTTCAGGTTACCCTTTCCCAACGGTTTCATGAAACCGTTGGGAAAGGGTACCCTCAACACCCCTTTCCCAACGGTTTTTAAAAACCATTTCCAACGGGTTTATTTTGATGTGATTTCACCCAAAAAATAGATAAATGAACGAATATTTTTTTAATTAATTAGTTTCCCATGGAATATCATTTGTGTTATAATGTCCATGCTAAATAAAGGGTAATGTAATAGAAGACCTTGAATAAATTGTGGAAGTTGGGGTATGTTGCTTCTATGAGAGGTTTTTTTTTGTGTTCAATTGTATGTTGTAGGATGTTATATGGTGATTTAGGTGACCAGTTGGGCTTTGTGATATGTGGGGTTTTAATTTGATGGTTAGTGGGCATGGATGTGACATGTGAAGTTGTGTGATAGTGATGATGTGTGGTGGTGTTATGCTGTGTAAAGGTGTCATGTGATGAGGTTGTGGTGTATGATGTCGTGAGGTGGTTTTTTTTGTGGTGGTTTGTGATGTGTAATATTTTTGTTGTAACATGTGGTTGTTTTGGTGAGATGGTTGGCAGATGTAACATGGTGACGATGGTTATTGTGAGATGGTGAGTTGTTGTGTGGTGGTTTTATTAGTTTCCTGGTAATCTATGGAATAAATTTTGCAGTTAAAACAAAAAACAAGATAGTAAATAAATGAGATGGAATAGAAATGGATGTGTGGTAAATGGATTTAATTAATTTAACAATAAATGAATGTACAATGTAAGTGTGAATGAAGTGGCTTATAAATGAAAGTGGGAAATGCTATGTATCTTGTGTGGTGGTGTTGTGGTGTGTTGCATATAGTGGTGAAAGTGGTTGGGATGGTTTATGTGTTGTATGGTAGTAGTGAAGTGTGTGATTATTTAGTTAATGTGAACCCTTAGGTTGGGTATTTTTTGCTATTTATATATCATGTATTTTATGTTATTTCTACACATTCCCAACCAGAGTTGGATAAACATACCAATGATCAGAGGTTTTGAATTATGAGTATTTTTTCTAATATCTAGGATGGTAGTTATATGGTTGGATAGATACCATGTCTTCCCTACTCTTCCTTCATAAGTGATTGACCATGTGTTTTCAGTGAAGATGCAATGTGATTGTCCATGTGTGATCAGGTGAGATGAATAATGATTTCCATAGTGTTTTCAGGTGAGGTGCGATGTGATAAGGCTACAATAAGATGTGGCATGTGGTTGGGGTCATGTAGGGTAGGAGGATGGAACAAGGTTGATGTTATTCATGTTCATGATACCCTACTAATATGGTTATGGGATGTGGCATGCTATGATGTGATAACACATTATGTTCTTATTGGTTTTAAATTTTTTCAATAAAGCATTAGTATGTTTTTTTCACATGTTAGTTGATACCTCGATTATTTTCTTCATTTATCATTTACTTAAATGTATTTTATATTAATGTTCAATCCTATTGAACTGTTTATGAAGAAATGACTTATATAAATTCTTTTTACAGAATGGAAAGAAGTTGGATGTATGAAACCGATCAGATCTCAAACGATTTTCAAAACAATTTGGAGAGCTTTATAGATTTTTCATTTTACAATGCTTCAGATAGTGGTCGCATACATTGCTCATGTTCCAATTGTGTTGGTAGACCTTGGTTGACCCATGAAGAAGTCATCTACCACATAAAAAAAATGTTTTTCAAGAAAACTACTTTTTGTGGTATCAAAATTGGGAGAAAATGAAATCTCAAATTGGTGATGATCGAAATAAAAGGACCGGAATGTAGAATTTGTTAGATGATCAGTTTCTGTTTATTCATCATCATGAAAAAGAAAGGAATTTGACTCAAAAACACTTAGAAATGAGGAAAGCTGATGCATCTAGTGAAAATGATGATATTGATAGGGTGAAAAAATTGAATGATGTTGCCACGACTCTAGTATATCGACAACACGATAAAATGAAAAAGCTTGAATTTTTAATCTGATTGTTTCATGGGAAAACTATGTATGCGATTTCTAATATAGCAATCGGTTACATTCTTACCCTCTTGAAGGATTTACTTCCTAATGATGCATATATTCCCTCAAACCACTATATGGCATGGATGTTAGTTGAGGAACTTGGATTTTCAAGAAACAAAATTCATGCATGCCCGAAAGATTGCAGTTTATTCTTGGAAGAAACCGCTGAATGAAATGATTGTATAAAATGTGGCATATCCCACTGGAAGTCAAAATCTGATGGAACACCATCCTGTGTTCCATAGAAAGAAATGTGTCACTTTCCATTGATCCCCAGACTCCAAAATCTTTTTATATCTGATGACATATTAATAAAAATGATATGGCATGATACCGAGAGAAAGAAGACTAATGATGAGTTGGTTCATCCTGCAGATGGATTTGCATGGAAGATATTTGATTCTTGACATCCTGATTTTTCAGCTGACGTGCGCAATGTGAGGATGGGTCTTTCATGCGGCGATTTTAATCCGTTTGGGCAGATGCTTACTTCGCACAACACATGGCCATTTTTTATACACATTTATAATCATCCCCCATTGTTGTGTATGAAAAAACCTTTCACATTCATGAATATACTCATATCAGATCCTTCTGATCCCGAAATTGATATTGATGTATACATGCAACCATTAATAAAATATTTGAAACTTCTTTGGGATGTGGGTGTGCGCACATACGATGCATGTTCGAAAGACATATTTCAGATGCGTGCTACGCTTATGTGGATGATCAATGATTTTATGGCTTATGAAATGATGTCTGGATGGAGCACGAAGGAAAAAATGTCATGACCAATTTGTACGAAGAATACACAATCCAGAAGACTGAAACATCACTGTAGTTTCAGTTTTATGGGACATCGACGATTCTTGCCAAAGGATCATCCATATAGAATGATTCGTCGAATATTTGATAATACCATAGAGACTGATGATCCACCTCAGCGTATGTCCAGAACTGACGTGCTTAATGATTTGAAAGATTTTAGTTTTTCATTCGGGAAGGGTCAAATGAAATCTGGAAAGTGAAAGAATGTTTCAACTAAAACCTGTTACAATTGGAGGAAGATGAGAATTTTTTTTATTTTCCTTATTGGTCAACAAATTTGTTACGTCATATCTTATACGTAATGAATATTGAAAATAATATATGAGAAATGTTGCTTCTGGTTCTTCTAAATTTCAAGGGGAAGACAAAAGATGATTTACGATCTCAGCATGACTTGGTGGATTGGGGCATCAGACCAGAATTGCATCTTGTGTGTATCAGTGAAAATAAATGGCAACTTTCACGTGCTTCTTATGTGATGACACCAATGAAAAAAAAACAATTTCTGGAAGTATTAGAGACTATTAGAGTTCCTAATGGCTATTCAAGAAACATATCTAAACGAGTCAACATAAGAGAGTTGAAGCTAAAATCTTAGAAGACTCATGATTATCACGTTCTACTGCATGAGTTGCTTCCAATAGAAATCCGTCATCTTTTGTCCAATAATGTAATGGTAGCTGTTATTAGGTTTTTACATTTGTTTAGAGAACTTTGTGCTAAGTTGTTGTCCAAGTCTTTCTTGTAAAAAATGTTGACTGATGCCCCATTAATTTTGTGTGAGTTGGAGAAAATATTTCCTCCATCATTTTTCACATGCATGCTACATCTGACTATCCATATTCCCACTGAAATACTTCATGGAGGAACTGTTTCTTTTCATTGGATATATCCAACTGAAAGAAATATGTGACGTGTATGATCCAACCCGAGCTCAATCCGAGTCGCGATGTGTCCGGGATCAATCGAAGTGTCTCTCTTTTGTTTAAAATGGAAAACATTTTAAGTACATATGGAAATCCGACCACATGCATTTGAAATGTGTTGATGATTTAGGAGAACGATCCATGGGTCATATGTGAAGTTTACGAGTCAAACCCACCTCAATCTGAGGCGCGGTGTGGCTGACACCATTCATAGTGTCTCTCTTTTGATTAAAATGGACATGATTATAAGTGAAAAGAACAACTGGCATACGAAAAACCGAACAAATGCATTCGGAATCTGTTGATAATTTATCACAATGATCCATGGGTCATATGTGATGTGTACGAGCCAACCCAGGCTCAATCTGAGTCGCGATGTGGCCGGGATCAGTCTAAGTGTCTCAATTTTTTAAAAAATGGACAAAATTTTAAGTACATACGAAAATCCAACCATACACATTTGAAATGTGTTGATGCTTTTGTACAACGATCCATGGGTCATATGTGACGTGTACAAGTCAACCACGCCTCAATCCGAGGTGCGGTGTGGGAGACACCATTTATAGGGTGTCTCTTTTGTTTAAAATGGATAGGATTATAAGTGAAATGAACAACTAGCATACGGAATACCATCCAAACGAATTCGGAATCTGTTGATAATTTATCACAACAATCCATGGGTCATATGTGACGCGTAAGAGCCAACTCGGGCTCAATTAGAGTCACGGTGTGGTCAGGATCAGTCTAAGTGGATCTCTTTTGTTTAAAATGGACAACATTTTAAGTGAAGAACATCAACTGGCATACAAAAAAACTGACCAAATGCATTTGGAATGTGTTGATACTTTAAAAAAACGATCCATGGGTCATATGTGATGTGTACAAGTCAACCCTTCTTCAATACGAGGCGCTGTGTGGCCGAAACCACTCTAATTATGTCTCTTTTGTTTAAAGTGGACAGGATTATAAGTGAAAAGAACAACTGGCATACGGAAAACTGACCAAATGGATTCGGATTGTGTTGATTCTTTAGAAAAACGATCCATTGGTCATATGTGACATGTATGAGCCAACCCGGGCCCAATCTGAGTCACGGTGTGGCCGAGATCAGTCTATGTGTCTCTATTTTGTTTAAAATGGACAACATTTTAAGTACATACGGAAAACCGACCAAATGAATTTGGTTTCTGTTGAAACTTTAGGAGAATGATTCATGGGTCATATGTGACATGTACAAATAAACCCTTCCTCAATCTGAGACGCAGTGTTCCTGGCACCACTCAAACTGTCTGTCTTTTGTTTCAAAAGGACATCATTTAAAGTGAAAAACATCAACTGGCAAATGGAAAACTGACCAAATGCATTAATATTGTGTCGATACTTTAGCACAAAAATTCACGGGTCATATGTGACATGTACGAGTCAACCCCGCCTCAATACGAGATGTGGTGTGGCCGACACCACTCTAATTATGTCTCTTTTGTTTAAAATGGACAAGATTATAAGTGAAAAGATCAACTGGTATACGTAAAACTGATCAAAAACATTTGGAATCTATTGATAATTTATCACAACGATCCATGGGTCAAATGTGATGTGTACGAGCCAACCCGGGCTCAATCCACGTCACGGTGTGGTCGGGATCAGTCTAAGTGTCTCTCTTTTGTTTAAAATGGACATCATTTTAAGTACATACGGAAAACCGAACAAACGCATTCGGTTTCAATTGAAACATTAGGAGAACTATCCATGAGTTATATGTGATGTGTACGAATCATCCCCGCCCCAATCTGAGACGCATTTTGGCCGACACCACTCAAAGTGTCTGTCTTTTGTTTCAAAAGGACATCATCTTAAGTGAAAAACGTCAAATGGAATATGGAAAACTGACCAAATGCATTCAGATTGTGTTGATACTTTAGCACAACGATCCATGGGTCATATGGGACGTGTACGAGTCAGCCCTGAATCAATATGAGACACAATGTGGCCGACACCACTCTAACTGTGTCTCTTTTGTTTAAAATGGACATTATGATAAGTGAAAAGAACAAATGGCATACGGAAAACTAACCAAACGCATTAATAATCTATTGATAATTTATCACAACGATACATGGGTCATATGTGATGTGTACAAGCCAACCCAAGCTCAATCCGAGTCATGTTGTGGCCAGGATCAGTCTAAGTCATTCTCTTTTGTTTAAAATGGACAACATTTTATGTACATACAGAAAACTGACCAAACCTATTTGGTTTCCATTGAAAAATTTATAGAACTATCCATGGGTCATATGTGATGTGTATGAATCAACCCCGCCTCAATCTGAGATGTTGTGTGGCTAGTACCACCCAAAGTGTCTGTCATTTGTTTCAAAAGGATATCATTTTAAGTGAAAAACATCAATTGGCATATGGAAAACCGACCAAACGCATTCGGATTATGTCGATACTTAGAACAAGGATCCATGAGTCATATGTGACATGTACGAGTCAACCCCACCTCAATACGAGGCACGTTGTGGCCAACACCACTGTAACTATGTCTCTTTTGTTTAAAATGGACAAGATTATAAGTGAAAAGAACAACTGGCATACGAAAAACTGACAAAACGCATTCTAAATCTGTTTATAATTTATCACAAATATCCATTGGTTATATGTGTCGTGTACAAGCCAACCTGAGATCAATCCGAATTGCGGTGTGGTCGGGACCAGTCTAAGTGTCTCTCTTTTGTTTAAAATAGACAACATTTTAAGTACATACGGAAAACCGACCAAATGCATTTGGTTTCCATTGAAACTTTAGGAGAACGATCCATGGGTCATATGTGATGTGTAAGAATCAACCCCGCCTCAATCTGAGATGCAGTGTGGCCGGCACCACTCAAAGTGTCTGTCTTTTGTTTCCAAAGGACATCATTTTAAGTGAAAAACATCAAATGGCATACGGAAAACCGACCAAACGCATTCATATTGTGTTGATACATTATCACAACTATCAATGGGTAATATGTGATGTGTAAGAGTCAAACCCGCCTCAATATGAGACGCGTTGTGGCCGACACCACTCTAACTGTATCTCTTTTGTTTAAAATAGATAGGATTATAAGTGAAATGAACAACTGGCATACGAAAAACTGACCAAATGCATTCGAAATGAGTTTATGCTTTAGGAAAATGATCGATGGGTCATATGTGACGTGTACGAGTCAACCATGACTTAATCCAAGGAATTTTGTGGCTGAGATCACTCTAAGTGACTCTCTTTTGTTTAAAATGGACAACATTTTAAGTACATATGGAAAACTGACCAAACGCATTCGGTTTCCATTGAAACATTAGGAGAACAATCCATGTTTTTTATGTGACATGTAAGAATCAACCTCGCCTCAATCTGAGATGCAGTGTGGCCGACACCACTCAATGTGTCTCTATTTTGTTTCGAAAGGACATCATTTTAAGTGAAAAACATCAACTGGCATATGGAAAACCGACCAAAAGTATTTAGACTGTGTTGATACTTTTGGAAAATTATTCATGGGTCATTTGAGATGTGTATGAGTCAACCCCTTTTAAATCCAAGATGCGATGTGGCCGATGCCACTCTAACTGTGTCTCTTTTATTTAAAATGGATAGGATTATAAGTGAAAAGAACAACTGACATACGGAAAACCGACCAAACGCATTCAGAATCTATTGATAATTTATCACAACAATCCATGGGTCATATGTGACATTTACGGGCCAACCCGGACTCAATCCGAGTCGTGGTGTTGCCGGGATCAGTCTAAGTATCTCTCTTTTGTTTAAAATCGGCAACATTTTAAGTACATACAGAAAACCAACCAAACACATTTTGTTTCTGTAGAGACCCAAAGCTTGACGTACAATGACATTACATTAAATTTGCGGAATACTTAGTACATAACAAAAACACACACACAAGTATCGTAATAGTTTAGTGTCTTTGGAAACTCGGAATATAGTCTTCTATTCCTAGTGAAAGATCTTCAACATCTCCCATAAAGATCTTCATTTTTTTATACCTAAAACCTTTATTTATATCCTAGGGAAAATAAAACATAAAAGGGTAAGCTCAAATGCTCAGTAAGGGTAAACAAAAGAAATATCAATCACATCATAAGAGCATAACATTTTGAAAATCTTAACTTGCAAAAGAGAGCATAATTTCATAACATGGGATAAATCATGGCAGTGAAATGTAATCACAATAATCATAAGTTAAAACATGAAACATTGTGGCATACACACATAATCATAGAGAATCATTTCTTGTTATTCAAGACTCATTGCCAGGACTATCTTAGTGGACAAAGTCCCTTTCTGAACCGAGTCACCCTCGTTTCAGTCCTGTTTCACTGAACCGGTATAACCTACCGTTCCTACCATGTCTATCTCATGAGATATAAAATCTTTACCCAATGCATTGGATGGAGATATAGGTCCCACCCATCTCATAATTATACCATTCTTATGTGTGCCACAAAATCATAAATCATACATCATTACATAACCCATGTAATACAAATGGGAATCTTAAACATCATGACATCATAATACAATTCATATAAGATAAAGGAATTCAAAAAAATAATTCCATCACAGAATAATCAAATCAATGTAATAATAGGGATAAAAACAAAACCCTTTATTATCTTAGATGGAAAATAATTTTGATAAAACACTTGAACTCCATTCTTGAGGAAAATATCCTTTCTTCTTCAAAAACATGTATCCTTTCATAACATGTCATAAAATTTTAAACTAAAAGAAGTTGATTAAAAATAAACTTGAAAACTTGTAAAGGAAGCTTCTTGGAAATAAGGTTTTAAAAATCCATTCATGCCGTATAAGTTAAAAAAAACATTCTTCGCACTTTTGTCGGAAAAGTGAAAAAGTACCTCGTACAAAAAAACGACAAAAAATTCCTTTCATATCTTTTACTAAAAACTCACCAAAGGGTAAAATTGGATTTAAAAAATTGTAGGTGGATGGATATAATATTACATATTGAGGAAACATGTATGTGGATGATAAAATACACCCCAGTAAATACCAAAGTATAAACAATCTCAGATAAAATTGAGATTGTGATATTTCCATTACCTTAGGTCCGATTTGCTTCATAAGTGTCCGAACCTCCTGTATAATGATTTAAATAATTTCATTTACTTATTACATAATCATATTCATTGTTATGATATCATATATGGTTCACTTATGACTTTATATTACCCGTTCTTTTGTAAATTCCATGTTAAAGAGCGTTTTGGGTAAAATTGTTTCATTTATCGTAGGTGTTTGGACTTGTTGTTCTTGACATTATTATTACTTATATCATGATTTACTTACTTCCAGAATATAAAATATGATTTATATATCATATATATTCAGTATATATATATATATAATAGATAGATAAATGAAATGAAACACACCGTTCATTGAGACGGTAGTCCGTACGTACGCATGAACGCTGTTTTCCTTTCCTTATTGTCTTGAATGGAAGTAAGTAGATGAAATATATATATACATAAATCCAGTAGATTTATCATGTCATATATTTCATGATTTCTTATTATATATACTTTATAATCATTCATGAATGGTTAAAGTGGAGAATGAATCTCATCGCGTCGTGGAGACGGTAGTCCGTATGTACGCACGAGCGATGATATCATTCTCATGATCGTGGGACTGTATTGGAGTGTATGTATACTATTTCAGAATCAATATCACTTTATAATAGTCATATATAGTCATTATTTACACCATTATACCCATCCAAGTAAGGTAGTGGTGGAAAATAGATTACACCACAGCGTGGAGACGGTATTCCGTACGTACGCACGTGCGGTGATTTATTTTTCCGTAGGATGGATAGATGGTGAAATAGGGTTGTTTCATACTTATAATAACATATCAGTATATGAGTGATACTTATGTTATTACTTCATAATGGAACAACTAAAGAAGAATAAGTGGAAGAAGAAATAAAGATGAAAGAATCGGTAACGGACATTACCTCTTCTTTGAAGTGCTTCTTTGAGACCTTCTTTTAGAGCACTAAAATTGGTCTTTGAGGAAGACAAGAACCTCTAGGATGTTTCTAGGGAAGTGGAGAAGAGGATTTGGAAGGGTTTGGCCGAGCATGAAGGCTCAAAGTTGTGTGAGGAAGAGAGGGAGGAGGTGCCGTTTTATAAGGGAGGAGAGGGGCACCTTTGGAATAACTAAAAATATTATTTTATTATAAAGTCATGTTAGGTTTTAAATAGATCCAAATTGATTTATTTTGAGGATAAGGTGGGTATGGGTCGAAATCCTCTCATCCAATGGAATTTATACAAGTTTAGGTTCCTATTGTAACCTTATCATTTAGATTTAACATTAAGTTAAATAATTTTACTTTTACCGTGTCTTCTTGTGTTCTTACACTATAAGGTTAATAAACATACTATAAGAATCCAAACGAACCCCAAATTGTTTATTATTAATATATATAACCTTATCTAAGTCATTCGGACGAACCTTAGATTTTTAGGAATAACGTAACAATTAATAATATAATATTTGTTTTAAAAACTATTTTTTGTCAATTTTGACACTATTTAGTAATTGATTTTTGTGAAAATCCTAACGGAATGATAAGTTCGAAAAAAGTTAATTAAATAAATACTAACATGTCATATTCACCTATAAAATTATTGGAATTCATAAAAAGTCTCAAATTATATTTATTTGAGTATTTATAACATCAATTATGTCAATATTTCATTAATAAGATAATTACTGCATCATCGTCGTGTCAAAAGTAAATTAAATTATTTAATGTCTAAAAATTAAAAATAAAATACCATTATGTAGGAAATAGTTTTATCTTTCTAATGAATATTTATAGTCGAATTTATCTTATGTATAAGCCTATATTAATAATGTTTTATTAAATAAACATTGATTTTAACTCTTTTAACTCTTCTTTGAATTAAATAATAATAAATGTCCTAATCTAATCCAAGTGGGCCTAAATGGTCATATTTTATTACTAATCTTGTTTTTGGTCGAATTACACTTATCCAATAGAATTTGGACATGTGTTTGGGTAATAATAATATAATTTTTACCCTTAATTACCCTATTTACTTTTAACCGTGATAAATAAAAGTAAAAAGTTACTATTCACCAAAAATTATTTTCATCTCATTGAACCACATTTTATATAATGACATCAACCGTGTCTCTCGGATTTTTGAAATTCCACTCACAGAAGCGGTAAAATTAAGTTTTATGAACAATTCAGTTTTTTTAACTACCACTTAGTGGTTTCACTATTCATCAAAAATTGAAAGTTTTCAGAAAAATACCAAAAATTAGGCCTAAGCTATATTTGATATTATGAACTCAAAAATGATTTCTATTTTAGCAAATTTAAAACATATCAGTTTCATTAATTAATTTTAAAATTAATTCCCGTCGTCAAAACAAAAGGCGTGTTTTTAAGAGATAATAACTATCAAAAGATTGACACTTGTTTATAACTGGTTTAAATGTGAAATTACATACAATGACCAACATTGTATTAAATTGTAAAAATATATTATAAATATACTTTTAAACTACTCAAATTAATAATTTATCACTATTAATTATTTCGATTGAAAAATTCGTTTTTAATTAAAATTTAGTAATTTTAACTATTCATCAAAAAATGAAAGTTATCCGAAAAGCACCAAAATTTCACCCTAATATAATTTCGATATTCCGAATCCATAAATGAAGTCCATTTTGAAAAATAAAATTTACAAAATTTCAAAAAGTGGTTATTACTATTCATAACGGCTAGTTTTAATAATATCTTAATAGCATATCGTTGTTTAGCGAAACTCGGTGTTGCGTACAACACACGCTATCATGGAAGGTCGGGATTGCGTGTAATTCAAGCCAGGTCAGAGATGTGTGTTGTGAAAGCTTCTTTTTGGTGTAGCGTATAACAAAAGACATTAATGAAATTAAAAAGAATATTTTTCATAAAATCTCGGGGTGTTACATTCTACCCCCCTTAAAATGAATTTCGCCCTCGAAATTCGTCGGGGTTATAAATGATTTACTATTCAAAAGTTTCTTTAATCGAAACCCACATCGTAAAAAGGAATACCAGAACCAATCTTTAAAAACAAAATTATGAAATGTAATGGTTACCCAAATAAACTAATCACTGGGTTTCCACATAGGTGAAAATATGGATATGGAAGAGAAATCTAACCATCATGTTCTGATGGAGAGTGGTAGAGAACATGGCTATGGAAAATCTAGCAATCACAAATCCATAAATTTGTGATGATCTAAGGTACCATCTGATTAATCGGATATAAGATCACTAGGACAACATTATTGGTTTTCAAGATCATTTCCCTAAAGTTGAAGAATTTGAATTAGAATAAATACTTACTTTATTTTGGTACAATCTCACTATTGTTCGTGCCTTGAACAATTTCCACTTCATCTCTTAAATAAATGAAGTTGAATTTGTTATTCGTGAAGTGTTAGTATGACAGGTCATTCCATCTGTCTCAAACAAAAGGTTAGCAAAAGTTATTAAATATACATAAGTCATTCTTTAGTGAGATTAATCATATATGGTTCCTAATATGGACTTATACTTCATATATCATACTGCTTAATATAATAAAACTAGTTTCTACTAAACAGGGACTTCCTGTAGGCCAGTGGTAGGTGATAAAGGCCAGTCGCACTTCGGTTGTGGGTTCGATTCCCACAGCCTTGTCTGAAGCGATGGGCTGTCGCCCATCCTGCAGGTTGTCCTTTTTCTAAAACTAAATTACTATAATATCCCATCAATAATATCGAAAATCTTCTATCCTTAAACAATACAAACTTATGTCCAACATAATCCATTCTAATCTTTAGGCTTATCCATAATACTACAGTCCACTCTCATAATATAGTGAAAACGATTACCAGAGATTTAATACTGTCGTTAATCCCCATATATCATAAGATATGTCTTGTTGGTCACATTCCAAACATTCAAAGGCCTTAATCATGTATTCTCTTGAATACCCATTGAACCTTAGTGAAAACATGAATGCAGTTAAAAGTTAACTCTTTCCACATACCATAATCCAAAAATTCTATATACCCAAACCATGATATAACCTTCTCCTTATATCAGTCATGAGCTCATTAATACAATCAAACACCTCATTATCTTATTATTCCTTCATTATGCGCATATCATCTACTTTCCAAAAAATATCTGAATAACATTTCATGGTTACTAGTACCATTAATCATACACTTTAAAAACTTAGGAAAGAAAATAGTGTAACAATCCTTAGATTTCTCTTTATTCCATAGTACCATGAGATTACTTATACAACATTACACTTGATATACATGTAATCATTCCACTACCTTCATAAACCATTGACCGAGCTTCAACAATTCTTTCATCTCACATATCATTTGTAGTCTCTTCATCATCATCAACATAAATACTTCCCATATGACCATACTGATTATCTTCATGAGACTTTCCCTTAGGGCATTGATTTGCATAATGCCCATTCATTCCACATTTAAAACATTTAACCATTGTTGATGTCGTACCAATACCATTATTCTCATCCATGTTGTCAACAGAACCTTTTCCTTTCCAATTACTTGCTTTGTGTCCTTCTTTTCCACACCCAAAGCATCTTTCAGTTCCTTTGAAACATTCTCCTTGATGCCTCTTCCCACATGATTTACATAGGGGAAATTGAACTTTCTTTCCTCTATGATCATCATGAATCTCCATCTTTCTCTTATTATCCGAGTCAGAAAACTTACCAAATTTTACATTATTGATCATATTATGAGATTTCTGATTCGGCATAATAATGATGTTTGGACTTCCAAATCCCATTTCATTTGATTTCTTATGATGAATATCATTCCATTGTCTATCATATCCTCCATTATCGTGAATCATCTTGTTTCCAGCCATTTTCTAAAACCCAAAAAGAATTGTGTGAGATGAAAAAATCATAATAAAGGGGGAGTAACTTCAATATCTAACATCTTAGGTTAAATTCTAAGATCGTTACCGTAGTGCTATGACTATATCCTATATGTATACCTATCCTTAGGGACATCCTTATACATACCCTAGAAATATCTCTAGGGATCTCACTAACATTTTTGTGTCCTAGTTTCCAAAGGTTGACTAAACCTCCCTCTGATACCAACTATAGAGACCCTAAGCTTGACGTACAATGACATGACATTACATTTTCGGAATACTTAGTACATAACAAAAACACACACACAAGTATCGTAATAGTTTAGTGTCTTTGGAAACTCGGAATATAATCTTCTAATCCTGGTGAAAGATCTTCAACATCTCCCATAAAGATATTCCTTTTTTTATACCTAAAACCTTTCTTTATATCCTGGGGAAAAGAAAAAATAAAAGGGTGAGCTCAAATGCTCAGTAAGGGTAAACAAAATAAATATCAATCACATCATAAGAACATAACATTTTGAAAATATTAACTTGCAAAAGAGAGCATAATTTAATAACATGGGATAAATCATGGCAGTGAAATGTAATCACAATAATCATAACATAAAACATGAAACATTGTGGCATACACACATAATCATAGAGAATCATTTCTTGTTAGTCAATACTCATTGCCAAGACTATCTTAGTGGACAAAGTCCCTTTCTGAACCGAGTCACCCTCATTTTAGTCCTGTTACACTGAACCGGTATAACCTACCATTCCAGCCATGTCTATCTCATGAGATATAAAATATTTACCCAATGAATTGGAGGTAGATATAGGTCCCACCCATCTCATAATGATACCATTCTTATGTGTGCCACAAAATCATAAATCATACATCATTACATAACCCATGTAATACAAATGGGAATCTTAAACATAATAACATCATAATAAAATTCATATAAGATAAAGGAATTCATAAAAATAATTCCATCACAACATGATCAAATCAATGTAATAATAGGGATAAAAACAGAACCCTTTATTATTTTAGATGGAAAATAATTTTGATAAAACACTTGAACTCAATTCTTGAGGAAAATATCATTTCTTCTTCAAAAGCATTTATCCTTTCATAACATGTTATACAATTTTAAACTAAAAGAAGTTGATTAAAAATAAACTTGAAAACTTGTAAAGGAATCTTCTTGGAAATAAGGTTTTAAAAATCCATTCATTCCGTATAAGTTAAAAAAACATTCTTCGCACTTTTTTCAGAAAAGTCAAAAAGTACCTCGTACAAAAAACGACAAAAGATTCCTTTCATATCTTTTAATAAAAACTCAACAAAAGGTAAAATTGGATTTAAAAAATTGTAGGTGGATGGAAATAATATTACATATTGAGTAAACATGGATGTGGATGATAAAATACACCCCAGTAAATACCAAAGTATAAACAATCTCGGATAAAAATGAGATTGTGATATTTCCCTTACCTTAGGTCCGATTTGATTCGTAAGTGTCCGAACCTCCTGTATAATGATTTAAATAATGTCATTTACTTATTACAGAATCATATTCATTGTTATGATATCATATATGGTTCACTTATGACTTTATATTACCCGTTCTTTTGTAAATTCCATGTTAAAGAGCGTTTTGGGTAAAATTGTTTCATTTATCGTAGGTGTTTGGACTTGTTGTTCTTGACATTATTATTACATATATCATGATTTACTTACTTCCAGAATATAAAATATGATTTATATATCATATATATTCAGTATATATACATATATATAATAGATAGATAAATGAAACGAAACACACCGTTCATGGTGACGGTAGTCTGTACGTACGCATGAATGCTGTTTTCCTTTCCTTATTGTCTTGAATGAAAGTAAGTAGATGACATATATATATACATAAATCCAGTAGATTTTCCATGTCATATATTTCATTATTGCTTATTATATATACTTTATAATCATTCATGAATGGTTAAAGTGGAGAATGAATCTCATCGCATCGTGGAGACGGTAGTCCGTACGAACGCACGAGCGATGATATCGTTCTCATTATCGTGGGACTGTATTGGAGTGTATTTATACTATTTCAGAATCAATATCACTTTATAATAGTCATATATAGTCATTGTTTACACCATTATACCCATCCAAGTAAGGTAGTGGTGGAAAATAGATTACACCACGGCGTGGAGACGGTATTCCGTACGTACGCACGCGTGGTGATTTCTTTTTCAGTAGGATGGATAGATGGTGAAATAGGTTTGTTTCATACTTATAATAACATATAATTATATGAGTGATACTGATGTTATTACTTCATAATGAAACAACTAAAGAAGAAGAAGTGGAAGAAGAAATAAAGATTCAAGAATCGGTAACATACATTACCTCTTCTTTGAAGTGCTTCTTTGAGACCTTCTTTTAGGGCACTAAAATTGGTCTTTGAGGAATACCAGAACCTCTAGGATGTTTATAGGGAAGTGGAGAAGAGAATTTGGTAGGTGTTGGACGAGGTTGAAAGCTCAATGTTGTGTGAGGAAGAGAGGGAGGAGGTGCCCTTTTATAAGGGAGGAGAGGGGCACCTTTGGAATAACTAAAAATATTATTTTATTATAAATTTAAGTTCGGTTATAAATAGCTCAAAATTGATTTATTTCAAGGATAAGGTGTCGATGGGTCAAAATCCTCTCATACAATAGAATTTAGACAAGTTTAGGTTCCTATTTTAACCTTATCATTTAGATTTACATTAAGTTAAATAATTTTACTTTTACCGTGTCTTCTGGTGTTCTTACACTATAAGGTTAATAAACTTACTATAAGAAGCCAAAAGAACCCCAAATTGTTTATTATTAATATATATAACCTTATCTAAGTCATTTGGCCGAACCTTAGATTTTCAAGAATAACATAACAATTAATAATATAATATTTGTTTTAAAAACTATTTTATGTCAATTTTGACACTATTTAGTAATTGATTTTTGTGAAAATCCTAACAGAATGATAAGTTCTAACAAAGTTAATTAAATCACTACTAACATGTCATATTAACCTATAAAATTATTGGAATTCATAAAAAGTCTAAAATTATATTTATTTTAGTATTTATAACATCAATTATGTCAATATTTCATTAATAAGATAATTACTGCATCATCGTTGTGTCATAAATAAATTAAATTATTTAATGTCTAAAAATTACAAATAAAATTCCATTATGTAGGAAATATATTTAGCTTTCTAATGAATATTTATAGTTGAATTTATCTTATGTATAACCCTATATTAAAAATGTTTTATTAAATAAACTTTGATTTTAACTCTTTTAACTCTTCTTTGAATTAAATAATAATAAATGTCCTAATCTAATCCAAGTGGGCCTAAATGGTCATATTTTATTCCTAAGCTTGTTTTTGGTCGAATTACACTTATACAATAGAATTTGGACATGTGTTAGGGTAATAATAATATCATTTTTACCCTTAATTACCCTATTTACTTTTAATCGTGGTAAATAAAAGTAAAAAGTTACTATTCACCAAAAATTATTTTCATCTCATTGAACCACATTTTATATACTGACATCCACCGTGTCTCTCGGATTTTTGAAATTCCACTCACAGAAGCGGTAAAATTATGTTTTATGAACAATTCAGTTTTTTTAACTACCACTCAGTGGTTTCACTATTCATCAAAAATTGAAAGTTTTCAGAAAAATACCAAAAATTAGGCCTAAGATATGTTTGATATTATGAACTCAAAAATGATTTCTATTTTTCCAAATTCAAAACATATCAGTTGCATTAATTAATTTGAAAATTAATTCCCGTCGTCAAAACAAAAGGCATGTTTTTAAGAGATAATAACTATCAAAAGATTGACACTTGTTTATAACTGGTTTAAATGTGAAATTACATACAATGACCAACATTGTATTAAATTGTAAAAATATATTCTAAATATACTTTAAAACTACTCAAATTAATAATTTATCACTATTAATTATTTCGATTGAAAAAATTGTTTTTAATTAAAATTTAGTAATTTTCACTATTCATCAAAATATGAAAGTTATCCGAAAATCACCAAAATTTCACCCTAAGCTAATTTCGATATTCTGAATCCATAAATGAAGTCCATTTTGAAAAATAAAATTTACAAAATTTCAAAAAGTGGTTATTACTATTCATAACGGTTAGTTTTAATAATATCTTAATAGCATATCGTTTTTTAGCGAAACTCGGTGTTGCGTACAACACACGCTATCGTGGAAGGTCGAGATTGAGTGTAATTCAAGCTAGGTCAGAGATGTGTGTTGTGAAATCTCTTTTTGGTGTAGTGTATAACACAAGACATTAATGAAATTAAAAAGAATATTTTTCATAAAATCTCGGGGTGTTACAGTTTCCATTGAAACATTAGGAGAACGAAACACGGGTCATATGTTACGTGTACGAGTCAACCTCGCCTCAATCCTAGTTGCGGTGTGGACAACACCACTAGAAGTGTCTCTCTTTTGTTTAAAATTGATTTCATTTTAAGTGAAAACAACAACTAGCATACATAAAACCGACCAAACGGATCCTGATTTTGTCGATACTCTAGCACAACGATCCATGGGTCATATGTGATGTGTATGAGTCAACCCCACCTCAATACGAGATGCGGTGTGGCCGACACCATTCATAGTGTCTCTCTTTTGATTAAAATGGACATCATTTTAAGTGAAAACAACAACTGACATAGGAAAAACTGACCAAATGCATTCAAAATGTGTTAATGCTTTAGTAAAACAATCTATGGGTCATATGTGACGTGAAAGAGTCAACCCTGCTCTAATCCGAGGCATAGTGTGGCCGGGATCACTCTAAGTGGATTTCTTTTGTTTAAAATGGACAACATTTTAAGTACATATGTAAAACTGACCAAACGGATTCTGATTGTGTTGATACATTAGCACAACGATCCATGGGTCATATGTGACATGTACGAATCAGCCCCACCTCAATCTGAGATGCGGTGTGGCTAGCACCACTAAATGTGTATGTCTTTTGTTTCAAAAGGACATCATTTTAAGTGAAAAACATCAACTGGAATACGTAAAACCGATCAAACGCTTTCGAAATTTTTTGATACTTTAGGAAAATGATTGATGGGTCATTTTTGATGTTTAAGAGTTAACATTGCCTCAATCCGAGGTACAGTGTGGCTGATATCACTCTAGGTGTATGTATTTTGTTTAAAATGGACATCATTTCAGGTAAAATTATATGGTATACAAAAAACTGATCAAATTATGAATTGAATTCCGGATTCCACATATAATTGACATCAACATTTTAAATTGAATTCTAAATTAATTATGTATGTTTATAATTATGTTATGAATTATAATTTAATTGTGGATGTGTATAGTTCTAGGATTCATTATATATTAATTGTGTATGAATTTGTTCTCTATATGTATGTGTTAGTTGGTTATTGCAGGTACAATAATTGTATATGCATGTGTTAGTTTATTGCAGGTACAATAATTGGATTGAAAATGAGAGGGAATGAACAAAATGGGGCCTGCTGTGTGAAAATTGTGGAGCTGCTGTGCAATTTGCACAGCATATGCTATGCCCATGGTTTCAAACCGTTGGCATAGCATCTATTATTCTTTTTTACCAACGGTTCAATGAACATTTGGTAAAAAACCTTTCACAACGGTTTAGAAACTGTTGGGAAAGAGGAGATTCCTTAGGATTTCCCAATGGTTCAAGCCAAACCGTTGGGAAATACTATCCCAAGGGTTTGTCACAACCGTTGGGATAGGTTAATTTTTCCCCACCCTATCCCAACGGTTCATTGTAAACTGTTGGGAAAATCTTTCCCAATGGCTTGCTTCCCTACGGTTTGCAGAACCATTGGTATAACATATACCAATAGTTCTGCAGCCTTTCTCGACGGTTTGGAACCATTGGGAAAGACTTTATTTCCAGTAATGAGTGTAATAATTTTAATTTACTAATAAGCATTAGAAAACTTCGATCATGAATAGTCTTCTAATGATGACACAATAGTAATGTTGGAATTATTTTATTGATTGAAATATCATATAAATGGTTTTAAAAATATTAAAATAAATATTATATGAACTATTTAATGTGATCCACAAATTTTCTAGAAGAATATGACATATTAGGAATCTATTAAATATTTTAGTTCGAATATATCCTCTATGTTTAATTTATTTGAATTCAAATAAATGAATAGTGTCAAAATTGACACTATCGTAATTTTATAAAAATAACATATTATAAAATTGATTAGAAATTACAAAAATATTTAAAAATTATAAATTTAAATTTATATCGTCTAAAATTCCATAAAGTATCCAATTATGGACAATTCAGAACACATAAGTAATTACTTATAACAATTAAAAAATTATAATACTATTACCACAAATAAAATTAAATAGATTAAATAAGGATAAATCAATTTGATAAGGTTTAAAATAAATTCAAAACATGTCTAAATTTTATTGGTTGCAGAGATTACAACCCTATCTATTCTCATATTGCAATTGAGTCATTTTTGGAGGTTTTTATGTGGGGTTGGAATTTATTATAAACTAATATTTCTTATGTTTCCAATGGTGCCCCTCTCCTCCCTTATGAAAGGGAACCTCCTCCCTCTCCTCCTCACACAATTTTTATCCTTCATGATCGGCCAAAACCTGCCTATTTCTCTTCTCCACTTCCCTAGAAACATACTAGAGGTCCTAGTCTTCTTAAAATACCAACTTTAGTGCCCTAAAAAGGAGGTTTAGAAGAGGCGCGTCAAAGAAGAGGTAATATCCTTTACCAATCCTTTCAAATTTATTTCTTCTTCTACATCCTCTTATTTATTGGTTTCATTATAATGTAATAAGATATGTATCACTCATATAATATTATGTTATTATAAATATGAAGCAAACCTATTTCACCTTCTATCCAACCTATGGAAAATAAAATCCCCACGCTTGCTTACGTATGAAATATCATCTCCACGCCGGGGTGTAATCTTTTTTCCACCACCACCTTACTTGGATGGGTATAATTTTTTAAATAATAACTATGTATGATTATTATAACATGATACTAACTATGAGATATTCTATCATCCACTCCAATATCATTCAATAATTATGGGAGTGATGTTGTTGCCAGTGCGTACGTACGACTTACCGTCTCCACGATGCGATGTGATTCGTTTTACATGATCTTCACTAAACCATGATTATATAAAATAATTGAATGAATAAATATGATATATATTATACAAATAAAATTATTTAAATGATGTATCTATAACATAAAAAGTTCAACAAGAATTTATTCGACAAAACACACATAAGAATATAAAGCAATGAACACCCGAATAACAAGTAGCAATGAAATATTACTAATAAGAAGCTAATAATATGACCATATATGATATCATAAAATGATTATGATTCAGGAATAAGTCAATGACATTATTTAAATCATTATACCTGAGGTTTGGACATGTAAAAAGCATATCGGACCTAAGGTAAGGGAAAATCTCACAATCTCATTTTTATCCGAGATTGTTTATACTTCAGAATTTTCTTGGTCATATTTATTATCCACATCCATGTTTCCCCAATATGTAATATTATTTTTATTCTCATTAAATATTTTAAATCCAATTTTACCTATTGGTGAGTTTTTAGTAAAAGATATGAAAGGAACCTTTTGTCATTTTCAATACGAGATACTTTTTGACATTTCTAGGAAAAGTACGAGAAGAATGTTTTTTTAACTTATACGACATGAATGGAGTTTTATGATTTCATGGAACATTATTTCCATGAATATTACCTTATATGTTTTCATGTTTATTTTTAATTAAATTCTTTTAGTATAAAATTGTATGACAGGTTAACAAAAGAAATATGTTTTTGAAGTAGAAAGGATATTTTCCTCAAGAATGGAGTTCATGTGTTTTATAAAAATTATTTTACATATAAGATAATATAGGGTTTTGTTTCTATCCCAATTTTTACATTTTTTGATTATGTTATGATGGAATTATTTTTATGAAGTCCTTTTATCTTATATGGGTTATGTTATGATGGCATGAAGTTTAAGAATCCCAGTTTTATTACATGGGTAATGATTTGATATATGATTTATTATTTTGTGGAAAACATAAGAATGGTTTCATTATGATATAGGTGGGACCTATATCTACCTCCAAGGAATTGGGTAAAGAGTTATATCTCATGAGATAGTCATGGCTGGAATGGAAAGAAAATCTGGTTCATTGATACAGGACTAGTACGAGGAGTGAACTCGGTTCAGAAATGTACTTTGTCCACTTTGATGGTCTTGGAAATGAGTCTTGACTAATATGAAATGATTTTCTATGATTATTTTCATATTATAGAAAGTTTCATGTCTTATTATATGATTATTTGGATTACATTTCACTACTATGATTTATCCCATGTCATGATATTATGATCTCTTTTTCTAGTTATGATTTTCAAAATGTTATGTTCTTATGAATATGATATGATTGATATTTTATTTGATTACCCTTACTGAGCATTTTATCTCACCATTTTGTATGTTTTCATTTCCCCAGGCCAGGAATAAGGGTATTAATAAGGATATGCCAAAAGGGACTCTAGATATGATGAAATAAGCTAGAGATAATGTAGATGATTTATGAACCAGTTGTTTATGTTTCCCAGTTTCTAAAGACACTATACCTATAAGGTTCTATCATGGTTTTGTTATATTTTGTAATAAGTATTCTTCAATTATGAAGCAATAACAAATTATGTAAATTATGAGTCGTTATAATCACTGTTAGTGAAAACATCCCACCATCTCTTGGTGGAATCATGCAATATATACATAGAAAACTTTACCCTCCAATTAGAAGGTTTATCTATGTTATAGAAGATAGAAAGATTCGATTTTATCCATGAATCTATATAATTTGGTCCATCATACCCTAAAAACATGGGTGGATTCTTCATCTAAAACTCACGTGTCAACTCTTCCATGGTTGGGGCAGGTCATGGCTCTCACTGAATGGTCTACATGAACCATGAAAATACTTCACAGAACTGTTCCCCTACACCTGCTTCTAGTATAATAACTGGTTCTAATGTTATCACTACTTCAGGATCCACTAGTATCCCATGGCCCACCACCTTTGGAGTGCTATCATCGCCACCCTTCTGAAGTATAGCTAGAGTTGTTCATGGTGACATGGATCTACAATTCCAAAAACATGCCTCAGTTTACTATCATTAAAGAGTTCGGAAATAAAAAGAACAAAACAAAAATGTGTATGTGAAAAACCATCCTCTATAAGAACTCACCCAATTCCTCCCCCATGGTTTAGGTTTTGGTGTCAAACAAGCAAGATACATTACCAAAATCCCACAAATAAGGTTAGGTCTCATCAAGTTCTCTATTATAATCCAATTCAGTTTCACTTGATTACATATCCATCTGATTTAAAATAGAGTTCACATTTATAATCTCTAAATTCATAATAATTTCAAGTTATCACATTCCCTTTAAAAATCCAATTTACTAGCACACCAAATTCTTGTCCGCGGTGGCCCATATTCCCTAGGAATCAAAGCTTATAGTCTACCTATAGATCATCATAACACAATCCACTTTAAGGATGAAGCACGATCTACAAAATTATGATCCATGAGGGCCCGTACACCTTAGGGATCAAGCTTGGTGTCCATATATTACACACCATAACATATCACAATACACCCAATATAATAAATTTTTATCAAGATATCTATCACAAAAATATGAAATTAATAGTGAAACCAAAATGGAATGGTATAATGCATGGTATGTACAATATAAAAGGTACCTATATAATGGATTAGATGGAATACCATCATCTCATTGGGTTGAGACACAATAAAACCCAAAATCATATAAAAAATAATAGAATAAATCAGTTGTATCACCCAATGATGGAATCAAATCAACTGTAATTTTCAAACTCAAAAACAATAGAAATTTTTTTCAAGGGAATTTTTCTTTTTCTTATATAGGCGTTAGCTAGGCCCAATAAAAACTCATTACCAAATTCCTATTCATTCCAATTGTCAGTTCCATAAGGTTGAATTCCCTAATATGGGGGGAAGGGTGAATCTCAGTATGATAGATTAAAAAAACCCCCCTTCGGGTCTTGTTTCATTGTAAAAAAACACAATTGTATCTTCCTCTCATAGAAATATTTGACCATATATGAACTCATTCACATGACATAGTGATTTTTACATGGTTCAACTTCACTGGGCTACGCCCAAATAGAATACAATGATGATGTTCCGATGTACAAAATTCACTATGGCTCACTTCCATTAATGAGTACAAGGGTTGGTCAAGATATTCTATGCCCAAGCTCACTGCCTTTGTAAGGTTTATGGTTTTCTAAATGAATTACCAAGGGTCACTCCCTTTAACTCTTTATCTGGATCACTGCCAGTGGAAAGGGTCGTTGTATTCCACTTCCTTCACTCACTTCTATTTTAATGGAATCTACTCAAAATGTAGACACTTGTAGGTAGAAAATAAATTATGGAAGTGTAAGATCCTTCATTTTCCAAAATGATGCATATTCAACTATATGTAGATGCTCTATTGAGTCAATTTTTCACTCGTAGATGAAATACACATTTCATTGTACTATTATCTAATAAAAATGACTTTCAAAAACTGACATGAATATTTTTTAGGCTTCATTGAATGTTATGAGAACCAAATTTTATTCCCACATACTCTGTACTAGGTATGGAATGAAGAAAACCACCTCCATGTATCACTTCCACTTTTGCGAACCACTCTTCGTCTGCGAACTCCTCTTCCTTTGATGTCACATACCACCTCTATGTATCACCTCTATGATCCTCCAAGGTTAACCACCCTATGTCTGAGAACTATTCTCTATTCATGGAATGCCTTCACTTCCGTGTACTAGAGTTCCCCCTCCATGTACCAAATTCTTCATCTACATACTATTAATCCTTTGAATCCTACATTATCAATGTCCTACGAAAATACAATCATTAACTATTCCGTGAACTTCTTCAGCCTCTTCGGAATTACTTCCCACAAACCACTTTCCGAATTCACCAAATTCTTAGAGAACAGAGATGTTGTATACTGATATTATATCTCACTTCTAATAGGTGGTATTATCACTCCTTATATAGGAAAATATATTCACAAAATCATCTAAACTAAGATTTTAAAAATAATTGATTCAGTACTTCCTCTACTACATACTGATCCTCCTACCATGAACTGAAACCATTCCATGAATAATTTTTCCATAGTAGTCCATGCACTACCATTTATCCCATTCAGCACCCTTCTATTAAGATATCATGCGAACCATTATGCCTTCTGCATACTACATTCTCTTCACTGCAAAAGTTCACCACAAACCATTTTTGGTTCAATGAACTACTCTCGCATACCGTTCCTACTACCTGGTATGTGATAGTGAGCCTTTCCCAGACATGGTATGCAGTCCACGTCTTAGGCTCTAAATTTATATTCCTTTTCCCATTTCATCCACCATTATTCACACTATTTTGTGCTTTTAAGAAAACCTTATATTTCTAAACACACATTAATGATTTTGAGGTTCAAAAATTTGGAAAACACTAGGAAACAGTTCTGGCTTGAAAACTATCTTCGGAAAAAACAAACCAAAATCATATGTGATCATATAGATTTTTCAACAAACAAAATAACTCTAAAAACATACCGAGAGGACACATTGAGGGTTTGTTTCCCAATAATATCCCCCGTTGGGTTTTTTGACCACTCTTCTCATAATAACTCTTCACATTTTGATACCTTGTTAAAGATCCTTCCTTCTTCAAATGGAATTCGCTTCTTGAGATTAAGATAGAAATACAAGATTTACTCGACACATAATATAATCCCACACAATCCATGCATCACATGAGAAACATGATTATAAATAAAAAAATTCATCAATAAATAAATTTATTCCAGACACTGACTCTTGAAACCAATCATGTTATTTTATCATGATCCTTAGCTATCTTGATATGTAATATTTGATCGATCGCATATTTTATCATCCAATTTAATCTCCCCTATGTTACAACTCACTTAAACAACTTCAACTGAGTTTAAACTCCACCTATATGATAGCTCCACCTATTAGATTCTCCTAATTTCTTTTCTCCCCTATAATAGTCACACATTCTCCCCCTTTTTCAGTGAATTCGGAGGAAACTTCAAGGGTGTCTACAACATGGTAGAGAATACATATAAGTAAATTAGGATAAAATAAACCATACCTCAGGGAGAGGGGGTCCCACACTCACAATTTTTCATTTCCATGTATTATACTAGACTCCCAAATCTAGTTGATGACTTTGAAACTCTTCTTTGGGTGAGGCTTTCATAAAAATCTCTGCCACTTTTTGTTCTATTGGCACATACTCCAACTTCACAAGCCCTTACTCCACCTTCTCATTGATAAAATGATATTTGATTTTAATGCAATTTATCCTTATGTGATGGACATGATTTTTTCTAAGATTTATATCCCTTTAATTATCGTAATGTATTCTGATTGGAGACTTTACTACAACTCCCATATCCTCAAGATGGTACTTCTCCCACAATAGGTGCATGCAAGCTTGAGTAGACACATTATATTCAACTTTTATGGTTCTATATGAAATTAAATATTGTTTCTTTACCAACCAATAAATACACAATTTCCCAAGATAAAATGTTCTACTGGATATTGATTACCTATCATCTGCTAATCTGGAACAATGTGCATCTATATAACCCAATAACTCGGGCTGAGATTTCTCATAATATATTAAACCAAAATACATAGTTCCCATGATATACTAAAGTATTATTTTCACTGCAATAATTTCGATATATTTTGGATTGCATTGATATCTTGCAGTTTGGGATGTGGAAAATACAATATTAGGCCCTGTCACTGTCAGGTACAGTAAACATCCAATAATTTTCTTATATTTTGTGATATTAATTACCTTGCCTTTATCATCCTATGGAAATTTCAACTGGGTCGCAACAAGAGTCTTAAAATATTTGGAATTTTCTATAATAAACCTTCTCAAAACATCTTTGGAATATTTAGATTAAGAAATAAAAAATTCAATCCTTCCTTACATTACTTGAAAGCCAAGGAAATATGTCATCTCACCAATCATCGACATTTCAAACTCTCTTTTCATAAATTCATAAAACTGTCTGCATTGTGATTTATCTAGTCCTCCAAAGATTATTTCATCTACATAAACCAGCACCATCATCCTTTGTATACTACCATTTCAGAATTATTGATTGCAATCAACTCCACCACACTGAAAACTGAGCTTCAATAGAAACTAATAACATCTTGAATACGATGATCTTGTTGCTTTCTTCAAACCATAAAGGGACTTCTTTAGCTAAAAAAATGTTCTCATCTTCATGAATTATAAAACCATCTGGTTTTTCAATGCAAACTGTTTCTTCCATTACCCTATTCCAAAATGCTGACTTGACATCCTTCTGGAAAACCATGAATTGTTTTGCACATCTATATCCAAGAATAATATGATTGTCTTCAGCCTCACAATAGTTGAAAATGTTTCATCTATGTCTATACCTTGTATCTGGGAGTACCCTTTTTACCCATGTCATATCTGTTTCGAATCATGAAACCATCTTCATTCATTTTATCATGAAAGAATCATTTCGTCCCTATAAAATTATTTTTTACTCGTCTTGAAAAAATATCCCTTGTTTGATTATTTTAATTTTGGTCAAGCTCTTCATTCATATCTTAAACCCAGTTCTCATCTCCAACTTCTTCATCAAAACATTTTGTTTCCACCTATGATAAATAATATGGTTGTTATAGAGTCTTTATTCTCCATGTCTACACTGGTGTTGTCTGATCACCAATTATGTACTATATGTATATTTTTTCTCATCTCGTTGGCCTCAGAGAAGACAATAATTTATCATCATCATCTAATTCTACTTTTGAATCAACATTGGGAGTTGGAGCATCTCATAACATGTTCATCTCTTCATTACTATCTTACAATGTTTTAAATTGTATTCAATGAAGATATTCTTAATTATGTACTATAGTAAAATCATGATATTCAAATATCTTTCCTATCCTCCTATTGATTAATTTATAATCTTTGATTTTATTGGAATATCCAAGAAATATTCCTTTATCCACATGGGATTCAAATATCATATGTTTCATCTTATTGAGAATGAAATGTTTATTTCTAATGAATTGAATGTAATTAAATGATGGGTTCTTTCCAAAATATAAATCATATGGATTCTTATTCGCTTTTGTACAAAGTAAAGATCTATTTTAAGTATAGACTTCTGTCATCACTACTTATTTCCAAAAATTTCTTCAGATGGTCTTTCTCAATGAGCATTAGTCGGGCCATGTTACTTATAATCCAATTTATTTTCTCAATAACTCCATTATATTTTGTAGTTCTTACCACTAAAACATGATAAATTATTCTAGGTTTATTAAGATAATCCTCTACTTAGATTTTTGGGAACTCTGTTCTGATATCTTCTTGAATCGTCCAAATTTTCTGACTAAGCATCTTATCACATTCCCATCAATATCTTGTAATGTAACTAAACACTTCGTACATGTGGGTGATTATTGAAACCCATTCCATTTTTCTATAATCATTAAATAATAGAACATAATACCTCCTCCCATCAATAGAACTTTTAAAAATTGGAGCACACACATCAATATGAACCAACTCAAGAAATCTTGTTTACATTTTCTCTTTTGGCTTATATGTGTTTCAAATGATCTTCCCTAGTTGGTAAGAATCACACATGAGTACGATCACATGATAATCTAGGGAGATTACAAGTTTCATTATATTTAACTTGATCTTCCAAGTATGTTTGGATTATGTGGCAAAGAAGCTTATTCTATAACATGTTTCTTCATCCTTATACAAAAAGAACATATCTTATTCTCCACTCACAAGGTAGAGATTCACTTTTCAACAATTTCATTGAAACACAAAAACCCCATCCTTTTCCTTGATGATACATAATTTATTGGAAAAAATTATGGCATGCCCGGAGTCATAATATTGACTGACAGTAATCATGTTGTGACTATGTCATTCAAAAACCGAGACATCTGCTCATTTCATGTATTTTCCTCGAAACATGGATTTTTCATAAACCAATAATTATTAGGCCCTCATCATTAACAAATATTACAATAACTTATTTATTTTAACTAATTATAGCCACAATATCCTTATTTACTCTCATAAGGAAGTGCATCCAATGGAAATGATACATATCCCAGTGCAATCTGATTCTTTGAACACAATTTCTACAACCACTGCCTTCTCAGCCCTTTTCTTTTCGACTAAAGTCATTGACTTCATACCGAACAAATAATGATAATATTGATATTCCTAAGTATATAATAAGCTGTCTTGAATATAAAAAGTTGAATATTGATTTTGAATTTTCAAATCTCTTGATGATACATTTGTCTTCTTCTTATGAACAAATTCAGTTTACCTCAACACATTCCTTTCCATTGTTGATGTGCAATGTATTTCGATATGTCTGAGTCCTTTACACAAAAAATAAATTCCATAAAATTATGACCATTAATTTTGATCTATGTACGACCACCTATGTTGGTATTGTTCTATTTGGTACCTCTTTTATATGGAACATATATTTTTAGAGTGTCCCATCTTACCATAAAACTTTCATCTTATGTGTGGTACATTTCTGTGTGGAAATGATGAACCACTAATTGTACCTTAGGGTCTATGAATATTATGATTATTCTGCATACCCAAATCAATTTTCAATATTGGAGTTGGTGTTTGGGGCCTAACTTGAACCGTAACAACTTCCTAGTTTAGATCAAGCCCCATACTAGACTTATCATTCATAGTTTATTGTATATTCTATTTTTTTAGACCAATATGCTCCAATTTAATCATCTCTATTTCCTATATGATCTTTTTTCCTTATTTCAAACAGAGAGTTAATAGTTTCTCCTAGTCTTTAATTGTTCGTCAGAAACTGATGACTTACTCATCTAGTTCTTTGATATGTCTTATTTGATCTTTTCATGTTTTAGATAAACTACCAATTTATATTTTCTATTATTCAATTTTCATTTTGTACTCAACCACCTTTTTGGAGCTTTCTAGAAATAGAGACCTTAGTATTTGTATTTCTACATTCTACTCATAATTCTCCTCATCCTACTGTTTTATATAGAGTTTGGTATTATAAACAAATTTCTTAGCTTTATATTTTTTGGATCTCAAAATATTTTTCTCGTCAAGGGAGTCTTCTAATTTAGCATGAAGATAAAATATTCCTTCAATTTATCCTTCTTCATTGTCACTTTCTTCTCTTATTAAATAATTTATATCAACTTCCACCAAAGCATCTACTTTATGATCCTTGAAATCCTCCAACTCTTCTTCCTCATGTTATTATGAACTTTCATTTTCTTTTGAATGAAAACACTTCTTTTTTAAGAAATACCTCTTAGTAATTCCCTTACCTTTCACATTTGATGAATAATTATTTTGGGGAATTTCATGTTTTTCTTCATTTCCATAATCAAACTTATTAGGACACTTTACTACAAAATTCCCAATATTTCTGCATCGAAAGCATGAAAATGGATGTTTTCCTATGAAGTTCCCCTTTCCCCTTTGCATATTTGAGGAGAGAAATTATTTGGAATCCTCCAAATTTTCCTCCTCAACACTATCCTCAATAGAATGATTCATCATGGAATTTAATTACACTTCATTAGAGAAACCCATTTCTACAAAATCATTATCATCATTACCAATTTCATATGCTACAAGGGTAATTGGTAGGTTATCTAGTGTCAGCACTTTCCGATCATATTCTTCCAATACTAAATCATTTAGATTGAACCATGGTGGAAGTTTTCTCAAGATACATTTCACAATATTTATAACTTCAATGAACTCCCTAAGACCCATCTTGTATTCCACAATAACACTTACCCTATCAAATAATGCATCAACAACCTCATTGGGTTTCATTATGATATCCTTATAATTTATCCCTAGAATATGTAGCTATGCTTCATTTAATTTTTTTCCCTCATAAATGTTTAATAATTTTTCTCAGATAGAATTTTATGATTTATCATACATCAACTTCATATAAATTTAATTTTATAGGGCTCCCCTAGAGTATTGATCCCTTTAGAATCAATATCCAATTAGCTTATTTTAGCTTTTGATAAAGCATCACAATTTATGTTAGCTGATATTTCATGCATAGCTGCTGTGAAAACATCAATTCTTAAAGATTATATTTAGTGATGCATCCGATTATTCCATAGTAGATAATTATTTTCGTCGAAGATCGGAATTAATTTATGATTGACCACCTCAATTTCTTTTTTTGAGAGATAAACAATAACTATAAAAACTTTTCTCTAATACAATATTTTATTTCAAAAAGGATGAATACCCTGGGGGGTGAATCAGGGTATGACAGTTTAAAAATTATGGCCCTTCAGATCTTGTTTCATTGTAAATAAAAACTCAATTATCTCTTCCTCCCATTTAAATATATGAACATATATGAAATAATAAATAAAAAATAGAAATTTTTACTTGGTTCATCCTCAGTAGGATACATCCATGGAGTTTACAACGATGATGTTCTGATGTTCCAAATTCACTAATGCTCACTATGAATATTGAGTACAGGGTTTGGTAACGATCCTCTATGGAAAGTCACAATGCAATTATAAGTTTTAGTGTGTGCTCACTTAATTCCCAAGGGTCAATCCTTTTTCCTCTTTCTCTAGATCACAACTGGTAGAAAGGGTCACCATATTCCTCTTCCTTTGCTCACATCTCTTTGAAAGGAATCCAGTCACATTTTATAGACTTGTAGGTCAAACACAGTTTAAAGATGTGTAGGTCCCTTCATTTTCATGAATATTACATCCTCAACTATAGGTAGATTCTCTATTGAAGTCCCTTTTTCACCCACAGATGTTATCCATCATTCAATGTACTGTTAGATAATGGAAATGACATTCAAAAACTGACTTGAAGCATTTTCAAGCTTCCTTGAGTGTTCTGTGAACCACATGCTCCTCCTGCATACTTTTTTCTGGGTATGGTATGTGGAAAACTTCCTCTACATACCATTGTAACTTTTATGAACCTCCCTTCATCTGTGAACTCTTCTTCCATCACTGTCACATACTACCTCTATATACTAACTCTATAACCTCTTCTGCGAACCAACCTATGTACGTGAACTATTCTCTTTTCGTTTACTTCTTTCACTTCCACATACCAGAGCCCCCACTATGTAAAGTGATCTTCTTATATATTTTTTCATTCTTTTCACACTATAATGTCTTGAAAAATATCTTTCACAAAATTTTCTGCAAACTTCTTCAGCCTTTATGGAATCGATTCCCCTTAAACCATGTTCTGAGTTCACCAAATTCCCGAAGAAAATAGATGTTCTTGATTGATATTTAATCTCTCTTCTAAAATGCGTGATTAATACTCCTTATATAGAAAACAATATATAAAAAATCCTCTAATCCATGAATTACCAAATCATTGATTTGGTATAGCCTCCACTTCATACTGATCCTCTTATCACGAACTGCACCCATTCTGTGAACAATTTTTCCATAGTGGCACACATACTAAATTTTATCTTATGTGGTGCCATTCTATTCTACCATCCCTCAATCCTCCTATGAGCCCGTCATTGACATTCTTAAGTTTGAATTAATTTATCACTATAGGTGAAATATCAACCAACACATTACAAGACCATCCCAGGAGAACCTTTTAGGAACACAGTATTCCTCTAGGTGAGGTATAACTTCCCATCCAATTAAGTCCATCCTCTGCACTCCTCAACATAATATAGATTATCACCCTTGGAATATTATTCAAATTCCATGTGATTAATTCTATGACATACTTATAAGAATCTATCTATCATCTTCCATATATGTTTATCCCCAAAGAGTCTTTCCATAGAATCCCTCAATGGATCCATGTATTACCTATGGCTTAATTACATTTAACCTTTGAGTCCATCAATGGATTCCTAATGTGGATCAATGTATCAACCAAGGTATAAATGTCAATAGTCAGATGAGTCCTTCCATGCAATTATAAGGTGATTTCATTTCTCACTCAAGGATATTTATCATTTAACCCTTTCAATTTCATTTAACATTTCATTTTACATGCCAAGGTCAAAACCCAGAACATCTAATATCAAACTCACCTCAAGGGGGTGACTCAAGCATAGGCCAACTCCATAAGTCTTGGACATTCATTTACCCATGTGGGTGTATTTTTATAACTATATTCAAAGTAATAACATGATACTATATGTCTTGGTTATCCTATAACTCAAATTGGAAAAGAAACAAAAGGCAGAGTTTATTCTCATTAAGGAAATTGAAAAACAAGGCCAATATCAAGGTATTTCCTTTAAATACTCACATGTCCATTTTTAATATAATAACCTTAAGAATCCTATTAATATACTATATTTCTTAATTATGATATAACTCAGATGGCTAAATACATAATTGGGGTAATTCAATCCAGTTTCATTAATTTAAGTCATAGCATCTAGGTACTCACATTGCCAAGGCACACATAGTTTAACAAATAGGGGCATACATAGGTGAAGGGGAAATCATCCATCCCATACCCTTAATTTAATTTAATTACAATATGACACCATTTTAATTTAATTCATATGCTAATTCACTTTTCTACTTCCCATGACATGGGGAAAAGGCATACCATATAGGAATCCAAGGAAAAAATACTTATATGGTCATTCAAGGAAACTCATCCTTAGGATGGTCCTTATTTATCATATACAATCTATAACATGCATAAACACACCTATTAAATTACCTAAATCATGATACACAATAAAATTGTTCAATTAAATTTATGGTGACACCATAAAATTGGGTTCTCGTCACACCAACATGTATAAATAATCCAACATTCACTAAAAAGTACATGAACACTTACCTTAGGCTCATGCTTGATAGCTCATCCAGTATCATGTTTTGATTCATCCTGATTTGGAGGAAATTTAATAATAGATGAAGAATGAGAAATTAAGACATATGATTATAAATCCAATTTGTGCAGTCAATGTCCAAAAGAATCAAGAAAGGCTAAAAAGGAATTAAGGCCTTACTATTGCGGATCCAAGGAGAAGAACTATTTTCGAATCCGAGATCAGAGGACGTGTAGATCTAAATTTTAATATTATCCTCAAGGAGAGATTTTTTCATGATTATATTGGTTGTTGTGTGTTGGAACAAAACCAAATTTTATGATTATAATGTATTATTAATTTAATTATAAAATATAAAATCCAAATACAGGAGGGTTTGAACAGTTTACCCATAGGGTTTGTACAACTGTGAAAAAATTCTGCATGACATCCTATAGGTCCGAGGCACCCACATGATTAAACTAAACCATTTACTAACCATGTGGTAACTATGTGTAAGGCCTATTCCAAAGTATTATAAAAATACGGACCTAGCTACATGGTTGTGCGGATCAACCCACACAGTATTCACTAACCATATGACATTCTCTTCTAACCCAAATATCAGGATCGAGGCTACAGACTAGCCCTAAACACCCCTGAGACCTTCATGATCCCAGCGAGTATTCATATTAATCCATGTTTACCTAATTTAACTATTAATTGATTAAAAGAAATACTTATGTCAAAAATGATCTAGGTTCTTACATCAGGTATGTAATTAAGGGTCCACAAACATTGTTCCTAAACCTTATCCTTCATTCAGAATCATGGAAAAGACCAGGAACATTTCTAAACTTCTTGTATATTTCTATATCTTTCTTCCACTCTTATTTAATCCTCACATGGATAGATGTATGACAACTCATTTGTGACAGATAATATCTATCCACTTTCTACATGATTTCCATATCCATCCATTGAACATCAAAAAATATTAAATATTTTTTTACACTAATAATAGATAATATAATATTATTCTTTTTTAATCAGAACATATTCCACCTTGTTCTCTATCCCATTGTGGTAATGTATTTATTAGTCATAAAATTTAATCAACTCCAACAATATTCTTTGGAAAATATTCAACTCTATATATGAAAATAAATACTTTAAACTTTAATAATAAATACATATATAACTCCTTTCTATTAAAAGATAATTCCTCCAAAACATTAAGGAAGAAATTACTATAATTAACTCCAAATCACGAGTTGGGAAATTTTTATCCCGAACCTTCAATTATCTTATTGAATAAGCTATCACCATATCATTCTGCATGAGGATGCATCCTAGTCCCTTATTTGAGGCACCATAATAGATCACAATCCCTTATCCCCTCTAGGGTAATGTTACCATAGAATTATTGACCAACCGTTTATTTATTTACTTGAAATTTTCTTCAAATTATTTTTTCCAAAAGAACTTGTCTCGATTCCGAGTTAACATGAGTAGTGGATTATATATATATGAAATTTTCTATAAAGTGTAAAAAATATCCATCTTAACAAATAAATCTATGGATATCAATCATAGTGGTTGGTCTAGGTGATGTTAAATATCTTTTTTTGGATTGATCCACCAATATTCACTTTCTTGAGATTATACAAAAAAAATATTATTGTTAAAATTCAAACATTTTTTTTTCATACAAATTCTTGTTTCCTTTGGTACTTAGTAAAATCCTCATGTTATATTTAGGATTTTCATCTCTCATTGAATATATCAGAATATTGTTTATAAATACTACCTCATACTATCCAAGGTAACTTCTAAAGACTAAATTCATTAAATTGCTGATACTAACATGGGAAATATAAAGTCCACATATAATCATAATAAATTCAATGTTTTTATACATTTTACTGAATAATATTTTAATTATATCCTTAATAACGAGACTTAATTAACGATATCCAAAATTAATTTCAATCATGGAAAAGTTTTACTATACTTTTAGTTTATTTTTCAAGACATAAATATGGATATAGGATAATTTTTATTAATTTTGATCTTGTTATGTTGTTGATAATCCATGTGTATTCGAATTGATCCATCCTTTGTCTTAACAGAAAATCACGTGAACCCTAATGTGACATGCTTCGAAAAGTTAATCATTTTTTATTATTCTCATGGTGTTTCTTCTTGAATTCCTATAACACATTTAGATACATTTTATATAGAGTCTTTGAAATAACTGTATCACCAGGTATGAGTTCTTTGGAAAAATATAATTCATTATTTAGAGGAATATGAGACAAATATTCTATAAAAAAATCATCAAACTATTATCAAATAGGATTATCTATGATTTTGAGTTTCTCACAAAAAATACAAGATAACCACCCAATTTGAATATGAATCATGACCCATACAGTTGGTGTGATGTCCATTGTAAGCCCACATGAATCATGACCCAAAAATATAGAAATTGGATAGTTGAAAATATTAAAAGTGACTTCTCTTGGAAGTTTATGTGTGATTTATGTAAATAATTAAAATACATTCCCAAAATAACATTAAATTTAACTACATGTATTATTAATAGAGTTACAAGAAAAAAATTCCAAAAAATTCAATTAGAGTGGAATCATAAACATGAGATGAAATCACCATACCATTTTTTATTTTCACTATGAAGTCAACATTTAACCATTGAGTTTGTGTTATGATATTTATAGAAAATTAATTAGATATAAAATATAATATAGATATATAATCGAATATGAAATTAAATTTTCTAGAGTGCCTAAAAAGTGTACCCTTAAAAACCTCATTATCTACAATATCAATGGTGATAAGATGACATTTACCATTGTCTCTAGGATTAATAGGTTGTTAACATAGATCATTATCATTAACCTTTGGATTTGAGCATTGGTTAGAATAATTACCATACAACATGAATTGTAAAAACTATAGTGCGTGTGGGGTCATCTATGGTGATTTTTCCTAATCATAAGTTTTCTTATTCCTCTCATTACATTGACATTTGAATTCTTGATGTCCTTTGTTACCATAATTAAAACATTTACTAGTTACCTTGAGATAATTTCCTCTATCCTCACTTCCACAGTCTGATCATAACAGAAATATAATCTTCCTCTCTCTATGTTTTTTATAATTTCATTTTAATTATATCATTATTATAATGAATAGACTCGATTTACCCTCAAACCTGGCACCTAACTTGATCAATCACATACATGAAGGGAGTTTCATATCCCCACGGGCTAGTGGCAAGCACATAGACATCGAACAAAAAACCAAAGGGAATGATTTCACCAAACCTGAACAAACATGTGTAACATATATGCCAAGAGTAGGTAGGAAAAATGGAATTATAATAAATATATACCGTAATTTAAATAAGATAATAGAAAATAAATGACTATAAAAGTTTTAAAAATCTCCAAGAGCCATGTCCAACTGGAAAGGAAGAAAACCAGACAGTTATTCCATGTGATTTCATGGATGAACTCCCACCATATCAACATTATCTATCCATACCAACTGACAAAAAACCTCACCACCTCACTGCATCACATTTCCATTCCTTGCATTGGAAGACATACAAAGGTCTACACACTATCGGAGGGGTGCACAGAGTGTAATCTAATAGGCTCAATAGGATCCTACCCAAGTGTTCAAAAATATGTATTTGTGTGAAAATTCCCATATTATCATTTATGATAAAACATGGCCTAATAATAAATAAATATTTTTTTATAGAAACCATGGTAAACATAACCCTTTTCAATAGTTCTAAAATGAAATAAGGTATATCAACTTCAAGGAACATTCTACATCTCATCTATCATGAGAATCAACATATATATCAAGGATGAAATAGTAAAAATTAAATAAGTACAAAATAATAGTAGAATTAGAGGTATCAAAACACTATGGAATGTAATAGGTCTAGCTAGTAGAATACTCCTACCATAATAAATCAATTACACAACCCGGTTCCTAGAATATAATATTAGGAAGCAGAGGAATATCCCATGATAAAACCCAACTAAAAATGTCATATGAGTCCCACACAACAATGGGCCTATGAAAAAGGATAAATACCCATGGTTAAACCTCCTAATAATCGAAAAAATGGATTATGTACTTAATAAAAATCTTCCACATAATTATCGAAGCTATCTTATGTGCTCATTTTTACAAATAATTCAATTCTTTGAAATACCCATTTTTTATCCATTGATCAAAAACCAAGGAAAAACTATTTTCTTCCAAATCCATATTCATAACACATAATCAATCATGGTAATTTCATACCAATTTATTTAGAAATAAATTTCTATAAATAAAAAATATTTTATCAAATGTTGGCTAGATACATCACCACCAACCTCAAAACATTGTTTCCAAACATCCATAGCAGGATCCACCAAAAACAAAACCCTAAAATAACAACAACAAACATAGAATATAATCAAAAACTAATTATAGATGCAATTGATAATGAATGTTGGTGGAGAAAAGTAAGAACCACATACCTCTAGAACAAACACCCATAACACCACAACTAACAAAGGAACTGAATTTGGAACAAGATCAAATAATGGATCAAGGATAATAAATGATGAAACACAATTTTAGACCAATGAATCCAATAAAAAATCCATGGAAACAACCACGATCAATGGAAATGAAGAAGAAGAAAGGTTACTCACTTAGAGAGGTTCACCAAAACTGAAACTAAGATCAAATTCCCAACATATCAATCAGGAAGGAACTGTGCATCTAAAAATCACCAGAGAGGGACCCTTGGTAAAAAGGAATATACAACCAATAGCCAATGTTGTCACTGAAACTAGTACAGCTCCCTAAAAGTACCTTATTGGTTAATCACACGACCTATGACTTTTTTACACATCGTGAAATCCATGATGTCCAAATATGTTGAAAAACCTATCACCTCAGATTAAAATATGATCTTTAATTAACTCACACCGTGTAAAATCTCTTCACGTCATGTAACCTTTCAATGTGTTAAACCTTCTCAAGAGATGAACCTTGAAACCATTACACTTCGTGTAACCTAGTTACATGACATTTAAATCTATTACAACCTATATAAAATCTATAAACCAACATCTAAAAGCTCTTGGGAATAAGTGAATTGAGAGAGGGAACGAATTACCCCATTTAGGAAAGAGGATTTCATAAAATCCCCATCGTGAAGACATTCCATCCTCAAGACATAATGTGTAAGATTTTTCCCCTGGAAAAAGTTGAGGCCACTACTCCCTCATTAACAACCCAAATTCCAATGTTTCATGAGAATATGATCCTTATTGTAATAAATCTCTAACCAACATAATCGAATTCCCACATAATACATTACATTGAGAGTCAGTAATCTCAACTGGTTTCTCCAAAATAGAATCATATGGCTCTAAATCTATTTATTCCTAATGAAGAATGTGAGTGGGATCAAGATGATACCTCCTGAGCACATATATATAGAAAAAATCATGAATACCTATTATCTAAACTGACAAGGATAACTGATATGAAACCTGCCTGAGTCCCTTAGTGACCTCAATTGGTCCAACATATCTCAGATCCAACATTCTCTAATTTCTAATCTGACTCTGACCCAATTGAAGAGAACCTTTCTAGAAAACCCAATCACCAATGAAAAACTCAAAAGGGTGATTCTTCCAATATTCATATAATTTTTTCAACTATGGGTACAACCATATGATGAAGTACATCCTGAATATTTGCTGATGTCTCCTAGAGAAGACATGGTCCAACCAAAGAAAAATCACCCACCTCAACCCAACAAAGAGGTGATCTTCACGAGCGACCATAAAATCTCTCAAAGGATTCTATTCTGATAAAAAACAATAGATTTTGTTATAAAAAACACAACCTGTCTCAAATGGCTGTCCCATGATCAATGGAAATCCAAGACACAAAAGCAAATCATATCCTCTGGGATCTGAATCACATGGTATGTCTGACCCTCTATCTATGGATGGAAAGCTGTGGACAACTTGAACTAAGTTCCCATCACCTATTATAGATTCCTACAGAACCTCAAGGTAAAAATAGGATCCAAATCAAGAAAAATGGAAGGGGACTCCCATTTATCCTCATAACTGTATGTACATAGATCTTATCAACATATTCATCCTTAATGGTATCCTTGATCGAAATGAAATGAAAATACTTCATTAAATGATAAATAACTATCCTGATAGCAAAATGAAAAGGCTTAAAGAAATGAAAAGGCTTTTAAGTGTTATACCTTTATCGATTAGTGGGTGTAATAGCTAGACACATAATCTGAAATGTCGCACTTCATACCTGACCACCCGAATCATCATCTCATGTCATAATACATATTTTTCATGCATGCATGAACAACCGATGAAGAGTTAAGATAAATAAATAATAATTAAATACTCATAGATACTGGGACAACAACTGTATTCCCTAATTGTAGAAGATAATATGAAGATAGAGACCAACTAGAAATGGTCTCCCTACTACAATGGCTTTCTCATATTTCACTGAACTCATCATCCTGCTAATGGATATATAAAATAGACTCTATGAGAGATGATGATAACTAAACACTGGTAAAAACAATACCTGAAACATACTCCTTATCATCCAGGTGTAATTGAGCAAAAACCCCCCAAGGATCCACTCATCCTTTAATTCTAGAATAGCCTACGATTGTACTTTCCTAGTTAGAGCATCTGCAATGACATTCCCCTTTACCAATATATAACAGATCTCGAAGTAAAACATCTGAAGGTATTATACCATTCTCTCTGCTTGAAATTAAAATAATTTTAATAAAAGACATCACTCTAACTATTATGACTAGAAAATACTCTGAACCTATCCTTAAAACAATAGTGTTACCAATAATTAAGATCACACATAACTGGAGAAGATCTAAATCATGGTTGGGGTAATTTTTATTGTGCGATTGAAGATGATGAAAGCTATAAGCTACAACCAATCTATATAGAAGATGAAATCAAATAGATCTAGATCAATAATGAGAAAATCCCAAACCAACTCCGTATTAGATGTCGTTAACGAACATGAAGGAAATTGTAACCCCTACTCTTTACTTTTACTAAGAGGAATCACTGACTCCATTGTAAAAGACATAATTTCTATTGGAATTATAATAATATCAACAAAACGTGAAGATAAAATGTGTGGGATTCACCAGTCTCAAATTAAGAAATCATTATTTAATATGAAATAGATATATTACCTATCGCCTTTGTTAGACCTCCATCAACCTCAACATGAAACTCATATACTTTGTGAACTTTATTCACTCATGAGGAATGTGGTATAATCCCTTTAGCCCTTGAAGCATCTTAATTCATCATAATTTCCTTTGGAGCTAAGGAACCCTAATAAAAATGAGGTTTAGTCATATCTTGATAAATGTGATGTTTGTTACCGACACGTCTAAACTTATTGCATGTCTTCATAGGCATAGGATAAGAACATCTTGTGTGTCATAAAGTTCCACACAGATAGTAAGTCAAAGGAACATTTATGGCTATATATAACATTTTAGGGGAGGCTAACTATAGAGACCCACCTCCACCACTCCGATGATGATCATTCCACTTCCTCTTCTACCCATACGCCCCACTAAAGCATCCACTAGATGAAAGAAAACAGGTGGAAAATCCAACCAGGCCTTCCATATTCATCTCATCTGTCATATAACTATCTACCATATCTGAATAGGTATAAATAATTAAAAATAAAACCTACGATTTGATAACAAGTCACAAACACTAAAGGAACTTCTAATCCTTCAAATGGTCATTCCTTACTATATTCAAAGAAAAACAGAGAAGCTCAGAAAACTGGTAGGTGTATAGAGACATCGAATGTTCTCCATGTTGCAAATAGAGGAACTCTAGGAAATTTTATAGCATCAATGACTTTTGAAAAAAACAATTGGAAGAACTGTGTTTTGAAACACTTATAACCCAAGTCCACATGTTTATCTTCTTGGACTATGGAATTTGTCCATCCCTTACCAGGACCCTCTCTCCTGACCACTTCACACGCCACCTTGATATTTTCAGTTGTTTCCATAAATTTGAAGATTTGATTGATCCTATACAGTCAGTCTGAGTTCACTTGAGCTTTATCTATTCTATTAAAGGTTGATTTCTTCTCAGGAAATAACTCACATGATGAATCTCTCTCTCTCTCTCTCTCCCATATCTTGAATTTACCTCAAAAACTGCGTTATGAACTCATGGTATTTTTTATGAACAACCCGAACCTCCCATACTATACGCTTGATATGATTCTAATCTATAAGTGAATTATATTAAGGAGCATCAGGTGCACCCTACCAGGAAACTTGGGGAAGAAGTCTTGAAGGTAAACTGTTTCACATTAGAATAAAAATAACAATCACACAATAGTGTAAATATCAGTTCAAACTAGACAAATCATAAGTAGAAACAGAGACATAGAATGAAACCCACAACTAGAGGCACATATCTTAAAATCCCATGGAAACATGAGTCTCATCATGAAAATATTTGGTTATAAACTTATCACTACATACCTCTCATGTTCCGAAAATACTATATCTAGTATATCATGCATCCTATGATAAGGAATCTTGGGGACAGAACTCCCCCAAATACCAATTTTTAATGAACAGACCCATGTTACCCTCAAACCTAGAACCCAACTCGATCATTCACATACCTAAAGGGTGTTCCCAATCCCAACGAGATGGTGATAGGTACCCATGAATAAAAAAACAACAAATGGAATTAGTTTTTCCAAATTGAACAAACACATGGAATATATATATATATAGAGCAGGAAGGAATAATGAAAAAAAACTAAATCTATGTTGTTACTATAAGAAGACAAAAGAAACAAAATGATAGTAAAATTAGCCAAAATATCTAAGAGACAAGTCCAACTACAAATGAACAAAACCAGATAGCTACTCCATGAGATAGCATGGATGAAATCCTACCATATCACCACCAGCCACACAACCCATCTAACATGAAACCTTGCCACCTCAATATGGATCCCTGCCTTTCCTTATATTGTAAAACAAAAAATGGTCTACACACCATCAGAGGGGTCCATATGGTGTGATATAAGTGGATCAATAGGATCCCAGTCAAGTGTTCCATAATAAGTCCTTGTGTAACAGTTATTGTATGATCATTTCAAATAAAAAATGGCATGATAATAAGTAAAGCAGTTTTTATATAAAATATCGTAAACATTTCACTATTTCCATATTTTTAAAAATAGTTGGTATATCAATTTCAAATAAAATTCTCAATATCATATTTCCCAAGAATCAAATGCATATCAAGGTGAAAAAAGTAAAAAGAAAATATTTAAAAAACTATAGTAGAATCATAAGTATTACTACACTAATGAATACAATAGGTTTGTCTATCAAACTACTGATTCCATAATAAATCAAGTGTAGAATATAGTTCATAGAACACAATTCTAGGAATAAATGGAATAACCCATGGTAAAACCCATAACAATGTCAATGTCAGTCTCCTAGAATAATAGGACTTGTAAATAGAGGAAATCCTTATGATAAACCCACCCAAAAAATAGATGATGGCCTCTAGATAAACCTTCCACCTATGTACTAAAGGTAACAAATGTTCTGGTTTGAAAAATAATTCATTGATTTGAAAATAACCCTTTTCTTCACATTCATAAAAAACCAAGGAAATCCCATTTTTCTTCAAAATCCATTTTCAACACACAAAATTGATGGTTCTAATTTCAGAAGAATTCATTTATAAACATCGTTATTAAAAAAATGTTTTATCAAACATAGTGTAGAGATGAAACCACCTACCTCAAAACTTGGTTCACACATTCCAACAATGAGATCTGTCAACAACGTAACCCAAAAGTGAAAATAAAAAACCTAAAATCCAATCCACACCTCATGATAGATTCAATTGAGAAAGAGGGTTGGAACTGAAGAGAGAAAACCACATACCTCTATAATTGACACTCTCAAGACCACAAAAAAGGATCTAAATTTGGAATGAGATCACATAATATATATGGATGAAGATAATAAGAAACACCATTTCATAAAAAAATCTTATAATACTGCCCAAGTGGGCTTCCACGATCAATGGAAATAAAGAACAAGGAAGGTATCTCACCTAGAGAGATACACAACAACCAAAATGAAGATCTAACACCAAACATATCCATTGGGAAGGAACAATGTCTCCAAAAATCACTGGAGAGGGATCCTAGGTAAATAAAAATTTAGAACCAAAATCCAAAATGGTCACTCTAACCCATAAAACACCATAAAAATCCCTTCTCGGGTAATTACATGATGTTTAATGCCATTACACATCATGAAATCCATGATTTCCAAATACACTGGAAAACACATCGCCTTAGATTAAAATATAATATTTAATTAACTCATGACATGTAAAATCTCATCACATTGTGTAACCTGCATGAATCCTTCTCGAAACAGACATCTTGTAACCATTACACATCTTGTAACCGAGTTACACAACATGTAACTGAGTTACATGTCATCTAAATCTTTTACATCCTGATGAAATTTTATAAGCCAAAATATAAAAATTCCAAAATAAAAGGGAACTCAAAGAGATGAAAAAATGTAAATAATCAAGGTAACATGATGTTACAATTTTTTTCTACTAAAACCATGATATTTAAAGGTAAATCTAATCTTTATTTCATCCTTTATAACACATCAACCTATTTCTTCATAGATAATAAGTCCCCTTTTTTCTAATGATCTTCATTGAATTGGTTTTAGGAAAATAATGAATTGATCAAACTTACTTTTAATTGGGATGTTAATACCAAAAGGGTTCCTTACATGGCTTGTTAAAATTTTCACATAAGTACTAACCAATTCATGATCCTTCTAATTTAATAAAGGAATTACATCTTAATTTCTTTTCAAGTAATTCATAGAATTTACAAATTGAAATAGTTTTTCCTAAAATCATCCCACTACATGGATTCAATTTCATCCCATTGACTCATGTCATTGATAAGAATCCACCATTTATCTACTTTTCTTTCTAGATGATAAAAAATTGAAAAATGCCTCTCATGTTCAATGAACTAGACAATGGAATATATATAGATATTGTTACCGATCCATTATTCACCAACTAGTGCATCAATGGCGCCACTAAAATATAGTTGATGTTTCCTAAAAATGGCTCAAATGAACCCTATTATTCCCTTTTCTCATTTGGATGCTCAGGATGATTCATAAGTTTAGAATTTTTCATTAGCATAAAAATAAGATTTTTCATTTAATTTCCAATCAAATTTTGTTTCCTAGGTGTAAAATAATTACCTTTAATATCATATTCAATATATACAATGTTTTTTTAGGTTCTATCAATTAACTAAATCTAGAAAACTATACTGTGGAAAACAATAATAATAGTGCTAAACTACATAATTATGAAAACACATTTTTAGTATTTCAAAATCAAAACACATTATATGACACTAGAGGTGTAACAAAGGCCATCAATAATCACCATATATTCAAATCCTTCATAATTGTTTGCAAGGAAAATGAGAATTATCCCAAAAATATACCCTAAGAGTATCATGCTCGATGTGCAGTAAGGGTACACTCACTATGCACCAGAATGATATTTCTGTTATACTAAACTTACACTTTTTATAGTTATTACAACTAGATGCATCTGTGAGAAACCACTTCCCCTTGTATTATAATAATATGGACTTTTTTTAGGAAATAATCACTCCTTTATTTACTATAACATAAGATTTCCTCCTATTAATTAATTATAATATGGGTTCTACCAAACGTTTTCTGATCCTTCTTTCACAATGTAACTAAATCATTATCTGATACTAACTATTGAGACCCACATTTTCAAGAATTAATATCTAATTTTATTATATGAATATTATATACATAACATTATGATCCATTATAAAATTATATAATTCTATTATATTTGGAAACTTAGAAAAATTGAAAAGGGGTTCATGGGTGAATCTAATCATCTCCCACTATGTTCATCATAAATAACACCATTTTTAGATATATCATACTTTTCTTTGTATCATGGGTATATGAATGATAAGGAAGAGTGATCTCTAATTCTCATTATGGATAAACAAGGGAGATATCAATGATCACTTAAACATACCATGATTATAATGGTATGATAAAATGAGAATCAAATTTTAAAATCATTCCCTATATATCATAGACCATAATAATAACAGAACATGATTATATGTTATATTATTTTTCAATTAATTTTTTTCCTTAATATCTTGTGTTACACGCAACCCCATGTTTTAACAGTCCAAAATATACTAGTAATATAATTATTTAAATATGAACACCATAACCAAACCATTAAAATTAGTGTCATTAATTTGAATAAAAACATTATAAAAATTATGTATATTATTTTTTATATAAAAAAACCTATTTATAAAAATGTACATATTTTTAGTAATGTTTTATATACTTTAAAAATAAATTTCATATAGGAAATCATTCCTAATGATTTTTCTGATAAAATAATAAAATTAATATTTTCCAATTTAATAAAATATATTTGAAACTAAAATTTTATTTTATAAATAAACATGTAAAAATTAACTTTGGATGAATTGTTGAGAATTTTTTAGAATGATTATTTTTTTATGAATAATGGAAAATACAATTTTTATTAAAAAATTCACTTTTTGTTTATAGAATGTTATTAATTTTTTAAAAAATTAAATTAATTTTTTTTAAATTATATTATTATTAATCAAGATATCTATACTTTTGAAAAAAATTTCTTTTGAAAACCTTTATTTCATCATATCTACAGGTTTGATTTTAAAATAAATTCTTCCACTACATCGAACTGAATCTTGAAAAATGGATTCACTAATTTGAATTAGAAAAATTAATATTATATAGTAATTTCAACTAATGGTTTTGGACATACTAAATAGTAAGAACTGTAAAAACTAATTACAGTGGTTATTGTTTAAGTAGGTTTACTGGGGTGGGGTTCAACTAAGAATATAAGAGTTAAAATTACTGAAATATTATAAATGAAATCTCAATATCCATGCATCACTGTAAAATTGTCTGTGGATTTATAATTATCCATTTTGGAGCCTTTTTGTATGTGTAAAATGTGGGAACTTTTTATTTTCCAGAATTTCTATTTTATCCTCTCACCTACTTATTAAAGGGAACCCCTCTCCTCTTCACATCACATTTTAAATTCTATTTTAATTGTAAACTAATAGAAAAAATATATTACTTACTTAACTAAATATTTAATATAGTTTTTAGTTTTTTTAGGAATCCCACCTAATATGTATTAGTTTGATAACCTAAAGAGGTTGTCCAAAGAAGAGGCAATGTTCTTAACCGAGCAGTTTTATTTTTTTCTTCTTCCACCAATATAAAATATTCTAAAAATTTGATGATTTAAAAACATAATTATTTACCATATACATATATTATATTATGTTATTTCAATAATATATATCTATATCCTCTTTTCTCAAATGGTAAATGAAACAGTGATTATGTGTACGTCAGACTGCCGCCTCGTGAACTAATGAAATTAATTTTCCATCACTGCCTCTCAGAAATAGAGATAATGTCAGATTTTATATTTATATGTTATATTTATGAAATAATTATACTCATATAAGTCTAATATCACATCAAACTTCTTACTTCTCAATCCATTGAAGAACATTAACATCGCTCGTTCGTGCATGTGGACTATTGTCTCCACGAAGGGATGTTATAAATTTTTTTTAATTTTAAAATTTTTGGTAATAAGGGTTTATTTAATGAATATATATAATATACATGAAATAAAATTAATCTATAATGTTGAAATATTATTTACCTTCCTCTCGTTCCATCCGTTTAGAAAATGGAAACGATGTTCATGCGTATATACAGTGTATTGTGTCTAAGAACCATGTAATTCATTTTCTATCTATAAAATTTATATATTAATAAAAATACATATATTATTAATATATATGATATTTATTTCCTAGATACATTTTTTGAGATGATGGAATCATGATTAATTCAAAAGGAAAAAAATTACCAAACTAAAACATACATGAAAAATAAAATAGTTATTTCCTGAAATGTGATTTTAGGAAGAAATTGTTAATAAAAGTGTAATAAACTATAATATTTAATATTTATATGGTTTGATATATGAAATTATATTTGTTTAATATGTGTATAATAAAAATATATAGTAGTTGGGGTTTGGCTTAATGGTAAGCACCCCGTAAGGCTACATGGAAAATGGGGGTTCAAAACCCATGGGGCGCAGGTTACTGTAGCAGTACTGTAGCGCTACTAGAGCAGCGGTGGCACTGTTCATCAGCGGGCACTATAGCTGCGGCAGGGCACTATAGCGGTGGCAGGGCACTGTAGTGGCGACGATACTGTGTGGTACTGTAGCAGCAGGTTACTATTCACAGAATGTGAATTGGCCTTAGAATTTGGGCATATGGGCTATGTAATGGGCTACAAGCCCACTGGGCCTTCGGGCTATGTAATGGGGTTCCCTCTACCTAGTTAAAAGAGTACTTTTCTTTGATTTAATAATAAAAATGAGGCTTCAGCCCCAACCTTTAAAAAAAATAAAAAAAAAATAAAAAAAAATATTATATATAAATTATAAATTTTTACAATGGATGACATGACTTAAGGTTGAGAAATTCATCTAAATATCTCTTATTTCACACATATTTTAATGTTGTGAACCTATATTATTTTATAAGGTGGGTATTCTTCCCAATTTACATGTTTTATAATGAAATTATGTATTTTAAAGAAATTTAATGTTTCATTCAATGTTATTTTTTCATGGTTCTTATGATTCAAAAGATACCAAAGTGGTAAGGGATTTTCACCTCACTTTTATTTATATGGGATACATATTGTATTCACCACTTATTTCTTTTATATGTTGTATATACCTCGCGTGAATTTATTCTATTATTATTATTATAAAATTTATTGGGATTAAAATATCCATATAAGTTTAATTCATCCATGGGCATTAGGATTCATAAGTTGAGAAAGTTGTAATGGGTTTTTTCTATAATCTCATTGTTTATCAGGATTGTTTATGATTGAGTTTTTGATAATGAAATATTACGATATATCTATAAATAAACACATGAAATATATTCTCCTATAGATATTTATAATGTATTTGTGTTTTCATTTTATCTTCCTATCATTAAAATTAAATGCTACCAAAATAATGTTTTTAAGGATAAACTGAATTTACTTCTCTCATTGGTTGAATTTCTTTCTTCTATATCCATGTATTCTAAAAATGTATTAAATAATTAATCTAATATTATTATGTTATTTTAAAATTAATTTTTTTAGCCTTTAAAAATTTATTTAAAATCAATCTTCTGGCAACTTTATGAAATGAGGTACTTTTGATATTTTACTAAAAATGTGAAAGGAATATTGGTTTTAATATATACAATAAGAATGAATTTCCTATCGTCTTGAATGCTTAGTGATATAAAAAATAATTTCAAATTTTACTAGGTTATTTTAAAAGAAAAAAATTCTTTTAATATTTGTGACATTTTTAGATATTAAATAAGTGATAACAAATTAGAAAAGATATTTTCATCAAGAAATGTTTCAAGTATTCTTTCAAAATCATTTTCAATTTAAATTAACAAATTTAAAATAAATTATTAATTACTTGGAATATTATCAAATAATAACATACATATTCTTTTACTTGATGTATTACGGTTATGATGATAATATATTTTTCAAACTTCTTCATTTTCCATGGGATATTCAATGATGAAATGATGAAATGTTTATTGAACTTGTTTCTTTTCCAAATGTTATACTCTAAAGAAATGTTTATAAAACCAATTTCTTTTTCATGGGATATGATTTTAAGAATGGTTATTTATATTTTGCTACAAATATGTATGTATTATTTGATGGGTGGGAACTATATATCAATTCAATGAATTGGGTAAATATGGATAACTCATTGCTTTCTTATGTTATATATGAGCTTGATTACATATTCACATTTTTATGTGTAGACCTGAATTTTTATACATAAGGTTATCAATAGGCATAATTTTATGTACATAAGGTTATTAATGGACCTAATTACATGTTTATAATGTTATTAAAGAACCTTCTTACATGTACATATGGTTATGCATATACCTTTTTTCATGTTTATACAGATATGCATAGTCTTTTTTCATGTCCGTATGGATATTCATAGAATTTTTTTCATGCCTATAAGTTTATGAATGGAACTAATTTCAGGTCCATAAATTTATTTTAATTATTTATTTCATTTTCTTTACATAATTAATGATCTTTTTTCTATTTAAAAATGTCCAACAGGTTATAATATTTGGTGTATGCTAGAAATATATGTCTTATGCAAATGTTATGTTATTCTGGATCACATTCTTTGAGTCCTATATGATTCATATCTTATTAACTACCAATATATATTCCATGAAAAAATTTTGTGACATATGATATTAATTTTTTGGTTTTCAATTGTTATTATCATGTTCTCATACTCTTATGATCATGTTATTCTAATATTTACCTTGTTTACCATTACAATGATGTTGAGATCACACTTTATTAAGTTTAATTTCCCATGGTTATAAAGAATGGTTTTGAGAATTTTATTATAATGAAGTGGACTATGTGGGAATATATCTATGAGAGATATTTAATATCATTTATGAAATAAGAAGACTATGTATCTGGCCTCCAAACACACTAAACCATTAGGGTCCTCATGCAGGAATTTGTTATTTGTATTGAATATTTATTTTGAAAAAGATATATTATTTATGTATAAAAATGTTGGTGAAATATATTCAGTATCATATGATTTTTTTAGTTAAATATAGGAATTATAATGATAAAACATTAGTTTGATCCCTAGGGATAAGTCTCTAGATAAGAAATGGTCTGGGAATCTTTGTGACAGAAAGAGTGAGTGGTTTCCAAGAGATTACATCCCTATATGAATAATATCGGTGGATATGGTTCATGTGTATTTTTACCAGGGGGAATGAATCCAAAATGTGTACAATGGTATTTCACTCAAGTATGACCATTATCCTGAAAATGGGCCTTGCTACACACTTAGGGTTACACTCCCATGGGATATGATTGAGAGATTCATAAAATCTATTTGAATCGTAATTTATGATTTAAATAGGTGATGAATTTGAATGAACTAAGTTAAATAAAATGTTTTATATATTTTATAGAAGGTTGTATGATTTAGACACCCTATAAACAATTTATCTTGATTATGTGGTTTTCCACTATAATTATTGTTTCGTATACTATGCTTCATTGTTTTAGTCAATTTATGGAACTAATAGGAATCATCTTAACACTAAATGTTATGAAAAAATTATTGATTATGAGAAACCAAGTTGGTTTATGGAGGGAGAGATAAATATTTTTATTATACATAATTAGATATTGTGAGATATGATTAAAAAACAAACATAAGTGACACTTTTAGTGTGTATAATAAGTAGAATATAGGATTTTACTAAATTAAATATGGTAATGAACGTATTGGTAATAAGACTAAAATTCCTACATAACATGAAGGTGGACGGAAGCACCTAGAGAAATATTTCAACTAGAGGGGAAAATTTTTCCTTATGAAAATGAATGTTATAGATCAATGAATTTCTATGTAATTCAATGTATTATATGTGCGGAACTTCATCATTATTTGAATAAATTTTTTAAACTAAGGGTTATCCCTTAGACTAAAGAAGGAACAATTTTATACCAGATCATTTATATAAAAGGGTTGAAGTATTTATATATCGAGATTTAAAAATTAGGTTGTAAAATTATTATTTTTCAATAGTATTTAGTATGTAAGAGTTAAGAAACATCTAATGATTATATTAATTTTTTAAACATATTTTTTTATCATATTATATTAACATAAGTGTTATGGATACCATCATGGGGTTATGTCTTTAAGGTTTATCATTAGTTTAATTTCATATAAACCCCTTTTTAGGTTCTATGTGATGGTATTTTAATGTGATTAATGAAATTTTGGGAGATGTTTTATTGGAATAAGGTATATATAACTTTTAGGTTTAACATGAAGTAATATTTGAAGAATAATTATACTTTCTTAAGTTTAAAAGTGTTGATAACCTTCACAGTTTATATGAACATGTATTATTAATGTTATTTTTACAGATCTTCAATATATTTATGGAATAATATTGACATTTATATTAATATTGTATTAGTAAATATGAAAAACTTGTCATTATTGGAAATGTTGGGGGATTAGACTCACAACTTAAGGGTGACTAGGGTGAAATAACTACCACTGAAATATATGATGTCTTGGTTAATATAACCTTTATCTACAATGATGTGATAGATAAAGGTTATTTTGGTTTTTGGAACATATGTATTTTGATAGAGATAACCATAGGATTTAAAAATGACATGATGCTATATTATGACTCACTACAATTGATGGTTCATGTGAAAATAATATGAAACTTAGGATTTAGAGTTATCTACAGAAATATTTGCATCATACATATGGATTCATTATATATACAATGAATGGTTTGATACATACATTGATTATAAAATTTTAATGTATATATTCACACACAAGGGGTGAATATGTGTTATATAATATGGGAGGAACTAATTCAAGATTACGAATGATCGATACATTACCACCAAAGGAAAGAGATAAAGGTGGATGGTGCTTTAAGTTTAAAATATCATGCTATCTTATCAGTGATAAGGATAAAAAAGATCCCATGTATATGGATTTATAAAATATGGATCTGGAAATCATGAAGTAAGTGTAGAAAACATATCATTCTCAAAAGAGTGTTCAACCATCTATCTAAAGAACTATTAAATAGGCGTATAAAGACTATGTAGAGAAGAATATGAATTTTAGAAATTTTACCATGTTTTATCATGATTTTGAAGGAATGATAAGGTTTAGGAACTCTGTATGTGTTCTATCCATTCATGATTTTAAAAAGGTGTTATTTGAGTAATATTAATGTTCTTCATTCCCAATTCATAATGGATGTAAATTTATTTATATATATTTGAAATAGTATATCTAGTGGGATGGATTAAATAAATATACTTTTTATTTTCTATCTCAGTGGTTGGTATTTCAACATGTTAAGGCTAAGTGAAAAAGTTTAATGGGTTGTTACAATCATTATCCATACTAGAATAGAAATTAGAAAAAATCACCATAGATTTTATCATTTGACTACCCAAAACATATTAATGGAAAAACGTTCCATGTGTTATAGTTGATCACATTATGAAGTCATCATACTTACTAATTATCATAAAATAATTATCATTACATTATATTTATAGGATGTATATTAAAAAACTATTAAGGTTTCATGTATCACCACATTCTATTATATTACATTTGGATATGGGGTTTACCTCAATGTTTTGGAAAATTATTTAATATAATTTGGATACAAAGATATGTTTTAGATAAAATTTTAATCCTAAAAAATATGGTTACTAAGAGATAATAATTAAAACCCTATGGGACATGGTAATATATTCTTATATGGATTTATAAGGTGGTTGTTATAATCACCTTTCCCTTGTCGAGTATTCTTATAGTAATAGTTTTAAGTTTTCCATTTATATGGATCCTTATGATGCCTTATATGAAAATAAGTATAAAACACCAACATATTAAGAAATATATGGGGAGAGAAAGCTATTAGTACTAGGGATGGATTAAGAAATTGATGAGAAGGTTAGAGCTATTCAAAAAATACAAGGTAAACAATAAAAAAATGAATTTAAAAGTTATGATGATAATCATCGATATGATGTGGAATTTAAATTTGGTAATAATTTGTTTTTAATCATTTATACATAGAATAAGGTTATGTGTTTTATAATGAATATAATGACAATACCTCAGTAAATTGTCCCTATCAATAATCTTGATCTAGTAGGGACCATTTCTTATTTTTAGAGCTTCCAATGAACCTCTCTTATGTGCACGTTGTCTTCCATGTATCTATATTCAGGAAGTATATATATAGTACATAATAAGTAAAAAACTAATAGTTAAGAACAATACATCATGATACATACAATGATGAATAACTTATCGAGTTAATGTACTATATAGATAATGTTTTATAAAACAAGACCACTCACCGAGTCATGGTTTAATGGTGAAACCACTGACTTAAGGAAGCCACATAGGCTCTATTTTTTGTATCAGAGTTATGTGATTTCAAGGGATAAATTAATTTTAAATTGGAAATAATGTATCACCTTGATATTTTATAAAATATAGTTTAAAAAAATGTATATCTTTTTACATCTTGCACTATATGTAACATCGAGTTTCGACAAACAATAATATACTACAAATTATATTATTAAAAAAGAAAATTATAACCTTGGTATTAGAAATAGAATTATGAATATAAATGAACATAATTTTAAAATTAATAAAAATAGTTTTATGTAAACAAAACATATTGATAAAACTGTAATTAAATTTTAGTAAAACTATTATATTCTTTGAAAATACATTTCTTCTAAAAAATATTTTCGTTTATTTTTATGAAAAAATAATAAAATTAATTTTCAACCATATTATAGAGTTTATTTAAAAAAATAAATTAATTTTTGGAATGAACATCTTCAAATTAACATAGATTTAATATTTGATAATTTTTTAGAAAGATTAATTTTTTTATGATTAGTGAAAATTTTTATCTTTTATTATAAACTGCATTTTCATTTAATGTATTTACAAAGTTACATAATATTTTAGAATTGTTAAAAAGTAAAAAATTTAAAATATGTTATTATAAATACATATATTTTTATTTGACCAATTTTTAATTTTATTTTGATAAAAAAATTCTATACTTTTGGATTGATCTTTTTTGCAAAACTATTTTTTTCATCGCATCTATGGATTTAATTTTATATTATATTCTAAAACATTTTTGAATTTATTTCAAAAAATGGATTTCATATTATTTATCATAATAATTAATAATATATAATAATTTTAACACAATTTAGGTCTCTAATAAAGATTATAAAAAAATAATTTACCACCATTTAGGTCGAAACGGGTTTACCACGGGTAAAACTAAAATCATAGGATTTGAGATGACCTATATATTTTTTACAATTCACGTTTTATATCCATATTTTGAAACAATATATTATAATTTTCTATAATTATCAATTTGGGTGGAATTATGTTTGTGTACAACTTGTGTATAGTTTTATATTTTCAAAATACCAATGTGTATCCTCTCCCACACTTATAAAAGGAAAGCACGTCTCCTCACCACTTAAAACCTACAAGAACATTTTTCAGAAAACACATACGAAAATATCATAATTAATTACCTCCCCTAAACATATAAAAACTATTTTTATTAGAAAAATCTCCTAAGATGGATTTGGGTGCTAACATAAAGAGGTTGTCTGAAAAAGAGGTATCATTTTTCGTCGAGTGTTTTTATTTTGTTTTTTCATTCACAATTTCAAGTCATATTCAACTACGATGACATAATAACATCATTATATCCCATAAAATGTTATTTTTTTGGAAGAATATAAATTTATTTACTCTTTTATATAATGGGGAATGGAAGCATCGATCGTGGGTAAAACTGACTACCACATCGTGAAACAATGTAATTCATTTTCCATAACTGCCTCTCAAGGTTAGAGATAATGATTTATCTAATATTTATAAATGATATTTATAAAATAATTATACTATTTTAATTCTAATATAACATATAACATCTTACCTTCCAAACCTTTGAATATCGTTAACATCACTCGTACATACATTCAGACTACCACCTCCACGAAGCGATACGATACATTTTTCATTTTATTTTGATATGAATGATAATAAGCGTAGAAATAATTAACATATATGATAAATATGACATAAAAATTACTATATATGGCGATATATTGTATAACTCAATTTATTCCATCGGTATATAAAATAGAAAAAATGTTCATGCATACGTATGGCCTACCATCTCCTGGAATGTTGTCATTCATTTTCTGTTTATAAATTTTATGGATTAATATTAATAAATTTATAATAAATATATATATTATTTTTATAATGTTAATTATTAAAAATATTATTTAACAATTATCATTGTAAAATGACTTAAAATACCATATCCAAACATATATGAAAAACAAATTAAATTTTACCTAAAATATACTTTAATCAAGTAATTTTCAATAAACGAGTTATAAAAGGTCATAAGTAAATCATATAAGGTATAATACAAATATATATGGTTTTAAAATTTATTTATAATAAAATTATATTAATTATATAGGATTTATAATTTTATTTTATGGATGTTGATAATTATGGTAAGGGATTTTTGTCTTAATTTTGCTTCATTAAGGAATGATTTAGTGTTAAGCACATATCTTCTTTTATGAGGTGTAAGTATTGTACCATTCAGTTTTTATATCATGAAATTATTGTTTTCATGAAATTTAAATATTTATTTAATGTTATTATTTCATGTGTATTAGTTTTCAAATGTTACCAAAGAAGTAAGTATTTTTTCCACAAAATTATTCCCTTGGGACACATATCATATTTTTCACTTGTTATTTTGTGAGGTGTGCGTAATTACATTGAATTTATTTAATGTTGATTATTATGAATGTTATGGTCATTGAAATATCTATAACATTTTATTTATTTCATGGGGCCTGTGATTCAAAATTTACTATAGTGGTTAAGGTTTTATGATACAGCCTCTATATTTATCAAGATTATTTATGATTGAGTATTTGATGATGACTATTATGACCTATATCACAATAAAATCATTAAAATTATTCTCATTTATTTATTTCAATATAATTAATTTTTTCGGTTAATTCTCCACTCTTGAATAAAAATGATACCAAAAGAATATTTTTAAGAAAAAAATTACATTACTTATCTCTTTGGTTGAAGAATATTTTTATTCCATCTCCATGTTTTTTAAAAATATTTTCAATAATGTTTTTAATATTCATATATTTTTATTCAAATTAATTTTTTACCTTGTTTTACTTTTTTTAGAAATTATTTGAAATAAATATTCTTGTCTCTTTCAAAAAAAATTATTTTTTTACATCTTACCAAAAATGTAAATGGAATTTTAGGTTTTATATCTATAAAATGAGATGTTTATCAAGACATCCAGACTGCTCAATAATTTAAAGATTTATTTACATGTTTACCTTGATATTTTCAATGATAATTGTTTCATTTTATTTATTGTTTATATTAAATAATTTACTCCAAAGGGGAAAGGAAATTTTCTTCAAAAAAACTTCCATGTGATGTTTCAAAAACATTTTCTATATAATAAAACAACCTTTGATGTTAATTAATTTTTAATATGGATACTATTCAATGATAACATACATATAATTTCTTTTTATGGTTTTTTAAGATAAAAAGATGTTTAAGAAACTCATTCATTTTATAGGAGTTGTGATATTGTGAAAATATAAAATATTTGTTGAATCTATTTATTTTCTATGGGTCATAAAATAATGAAAAAATAATGAAACCCATTTCCATTTCATTGGTTATGAAATAATTATTTTTTATGATCCTATGTTACACAAGTGTTCAGAGTATGTGATAGGTCATACCAACACCTTCCTCCAGTGTATTGGGTAAATAGGGCTAACTCATGTGTTGACTATGATATGAGTGAACCTAATTTCATGTCCAAAATGTTATTTCTGGTCTTCTTTTCATGTACATAAGGTTATTCATGGACCAAATTTCTTGTCGACAAGGATTTAAAGGGGCCTTCTTACACATCTATAAGGTTATTCATAGACCAGATTAAATGTAAATAAGGTTTTTATGGGAATAATTTCATGCCCATATGGTTATACATGGAAATTTTTTCATGTTTATATGGTTATGAATATACCTAATTTCATGTACATAATTTTATGTGTGGACCATATTTCATGTCCATAAGTTTATATGAGGGCCTGATTGGTGTCATTAACATAATGTGTTAACCTATTTCTATTTAAACATGTCCACAACATTATAAGATTATGAATATGACTCAAATATATTTCATAGACTACTTTTAAGTTATCATGTATTATGCTATTTTATATATTCATGATTTAGGTCTTATGAAATTGAAATATTTATTCCATGGCTCAATTTTTTGATATATGATATGCATGGTATAGTTTTGAAATGTTATTCTTAATCTCTCATACACTTATTCTCATATAATGTTGATATATTATATTTCTACCCTTACTAATCATCAAAGACCACAATTTATTATATTCCCTTTCCCCAAGGTATGAATAAAGATATTATGTACGGTATGTTTATAATGTTTACTATGTTTTAATATTTTTATAGGTGATGCTGGAGACCATTCATGAAATAATAAGATTATGTATATAATCTCCAAATAAATTAAAACTTTACAGTCCTCAGGACTGTATTTGTGAAATTTATTTAATATTCATCAAACATATGTAATATTTATGCTTGAAAATACGAGCCCACTATGATAATCTTGATTCATGGTATAATTGTTTACAGTTTATAAGACATAGATCATAAAGGTATTGAAAAAAATAAGCCATAAGAGAAAAAAATTGGAATAAAACATAATTTTGTGACATAAAAATTAAGCATGGTAAATCATATAATTAGTCTGCGATCAATTCTATGACAATCCTAGTGGATTTGGATAACTTCTAATTCCATCATATCCTTAGTCAAGGTTCACTTCCAAGACTATTAAATTAAGAAACGTCCCTTACTAAATTGGGTTCATTTCCCATTTTATTCCTCATTAAATCATTAGATATCCAAATATTAAAAATTAATTTAGGAGATATATAATTCTGATTCCAACCATCAAATAATGGAAAACATACATACGTTTTTCAAAAAGTCATAAAACATTCAAAAAATCATAACTGAGGGAGGAGAAATGTAAAAAATACAAAAAAATTAGGGTAAGTAAAATCTTAAATAAATTCATTTCATCTGATAGATTATATTTCATTTAGAATTATTTTACATAGTATAAATTATATAAAATCACATAGAGAACAAAAAAATGACATTATAAATGATTAGTGATGAAATAAGTGGTCTTTTTCTAGAAATTAAGGAACACATATGAATGGTATAGTAATCTAACTTTTAGATTTGAAATATGACCCATAAGAATAATAATTTGGACAATATAATTGTAATATCACCTATGAAAGTATAAATAAAATTTAGGCATCTTATAAATAGAAATATGATATAATTATATCCTCGTAAAATTAAATAATTGTTTTTGAAATTATTAATTAAGTGTCAATATTTTTTATAAACATAATTTTTTTCAATTTTATAACAAATAATATGATTTAAAAGAAAATTTATTTTCAGAAAATGTATTCATAAATTTATATTTTTTGATAATTATTTTTTATATATGTCTATGAGACCATAAATAATTTTTCGATGTTTTATAAAATTAGTTATAATTTTAATATTGGTATTTTCATTGTAAATGATGACATTAATTAAAAATGTCTCTTATCATATTTATAAAATTATTTTCATAAAATTAAATTCATTTTCTATTTCTATATTTCAAAAAATTGTGAGGGTGATTTTGTTGGCTTTTTCTGAAAAACATGAAAATTTGTTGAGTAGTAAAAAACAGTAATTTACAGTATATATGCATTATAAATTAAAAAATATATTACCTAAGTCATGTCTGATTTAATAAACTTAAAATATAACTCCCTATTATTATTTTAATATTTTTAGTGACAATTATAAAACAATTCATAGTTTAGAGATAAAATAATAATACTAATTAATAAAATAATGTGAAAACATCCCTCTCATAAATTATAAATACCACCCTCACCACCTCTTCTACTAACACCTTTTAAGCCATTAATATGGTCTAATTTCTAAAATATCCTCTTCTCAAGTCTCCCCCCCATTTCTAGATGCCGTTTTTATCCCTAAAAACCCAATCCCAAACCTCTTAAATAGGTTCTCAGGGAGAATAAATTCAAGAGATAAAATCCTATTTCGGTTTTCATTATTTTCATTCCAATTTAATTTCCTTTTATATCAATACCTCATATCCTATATCTCAAAATGTAGGATAAATAAATTTTCTTATATAAACTAAAATTTTACTACGTCAGTATGAAATAAACCATCATGTCTCTCCTCCTCATCATTTTATTCCAAAAATGAAAACATCGTCCATGAGGTGCTGATTTATGGACTTCATGGATGAAATGTTTTAATTTTTCAATAAAGCCTTTAAGGATAGTCATAAAACCATTTTTATAAATAAATTTTTTTATAATTTATTTATTTCAGTTAATTAATTCTTGAAACAATTATATATGAATAAATTCAATTAGTAAAACAAAACTAGTTAGTGATGATGGAAACCCCCCAATATAATCTATGTGATTATAAATACCATTTTATCTAATAATTCATTTCCATAGAATATAAAATAATTAAATTTATAAAAATATATCATTTCATAAGATCTTTAACAACATATAATCTTAATTTTGGATTACTATTATCATTTAACCTGATTTTACCCTATATGTACACTAGTAAACTGATCATGAAAACCAAGGAAATAAATGCTCCTGAATGAAAATATTTAATCTTATAACACCTAAAAAGGGACATAAATGATCTGAAAAAAATAATACTAAATAAAATACATGTTTAATAGGTTATTATTTAAATTATTAATGGATCTAGTTTAATTATATAGGTAATTAATTGCAAGTGTAGAACACTTTTATACATATGGTAAGGGATTCTTCTTGAATATCAATTTTTCATTTGGATTACTCATTCTATATATTTAACCCAATTTAATTTTTAATTATAATAATTAAATCCTAGTAAATTATATGTTTTTCTTTAAAAGGTTTTTAACAAGATAAATTCTACTATCTTTCAAGAGAAAATACATTTTTTTCTATGGTTCTCTTTTCAATTCCTCAATATAAGATAAAATGATTTAAGGGAACTCTCCAATTTCATATACATTTAAAAGTACATTCCACAATATATTTTAAAAAATAAATTGGTTTTTTAAAATACATTATTTTACATTACAAAAATATCATTCTTTATTTATGTTTTTATACAAACAATTATGCATTTTCCCTTTTCAAATACTCTTGGATATTTTTCCTAAAACCAAAAAACAGGTTATTTTCTAATGTTTCTTAGACACTATTTTTACAAGTTTCCATTTCATTTGGACTCCATTTATCATGAAATATTCCTTATTAACCAATTATTAATTGTTTGTGGTGTATTTATAGTTTCATTCTATTTATGATCATAATTCCTTGATGATTTAATTATATGTCCATATTTCCAAATTATGGATAAGATTATTATCTTAACCACATAAAATTTCGACATATGACATTTTATTCTAATGTTTTTGACTTTAAAATATGTATATAAAATGATTTCGACTTGTAGTGATGGATGGATCCCAGTTATATATATCCCCTTGATGCATCGACACGTCTCATGGGACAAAACATTTAGGAAAAAAACCATCATGTTTGTTTCCTAATAGAATCATTTGGGTTTTTACCCATTAAATTACAAATTTTTAATGGTATAATGGTAATTTTTCTAGATATAGGAAATCTAAATAAAAGTTTTCTTCATTAATTATTGAATTATTACATTACATAATATTTTCATTGTGAAAAAAATATATGGATGCATTTTAATTCTCAATGTATTGATGGAATGTATTTTCCAGATTATTTATCTTTCCATAATTATTATACCTTGTTGAGTTTACTTCACTTAATATGGATTTATATAAACCTTACTAAGCATTTTATCTCACCCTTTTATTTTGTTTTCATTTTCCAAGTTTTGAAGATGAAATCATTGAATAAGTGATAAGAAGTAATTTATTTTCTTCTGTGAAATGATTAACTACCAATGTAATAAGGTAAACCATTTATGCATCCAATTCTTCTAGACTAATAAACTGATCAATAATGAATGGTGTGATCTCTTATATCTATTACATTTTAATAAAATGACCACTATCTCTGGGATATTGGGGTCTCGAGTTTTATAGTTGGAATTAGAAAATATTTTGTCGAAACCTTGGGAACTAGATTTTGAAAATAGTGTTTTGGATACCTAATCCTAAGATATAATTTAAGGACAAACATGTAATAACATCAAATAATTTTGGTAAGGAAGTTATTATGTGGGTATTTAGAGAAAAAAATTCCTACCTGGATACTAAAAGTGGATGTGGTTCCAGTACAAATGTATATAGGGGTAACAACATCAACATGGTGTATCAGGCCAGACTCAACATAACCTGGTACCTGATAATGGGCCTTAATTCACTACTAGTTTGACACTCCCCAGGTATATTCTTAGGATAATTTACATTACTGTTATAAACTATTAAGAATAATTATAAATTAAATATGTCTCCAAAGAAACCAAGTTTATGATTTTAAGATTACCTATTCATAAATTTATGATTTATGTTAAGGGTTTTCTAGTTCAATATAATGCATAACCTAATTTATGTGTATTCCATTGTTTATAAATGGTTCCCAATTGAAGGAAATGAGTCAATACCCTTGTAAAATTTAGGCATTTACCTTCTGGGAAAGTCAATACAGTCATTATTGTAGATGAGAAGATCATGACTATATTATGACAACATACTCAGGTTATGAATAATAACTATAACACACCTACGTTGGATCATTTAATGGAGCATAATCCCCTATATTCTTGTGGGACTAAAAATATAGTGGTATATATATAGTGGATCAATTCCATTGAAATGATATTTCTAGAATTAGTATTCAATGAAAATTAAAATACAATACTGACAGTATATTTCCTCAAGGTATATATTGATTAATGGTGATATTGGATCCATAATACAATGGAAGAAGATGAAATTGAAGACATAGAATTGAGAACTTTTAAGGAAACATTCTTTGACAAATACTTCCCTAGTAAGAAGTGAAATAAAATTAAGAGAAAATTCATTATCTTAAAGAAATGGGAAGAAGAGAGAGTCGTATAGTATGATGATACCTTCATCGGACTAGCTATGTCTTCTATTCATTAAATTTGTGATTTGGAAGACAATATTGATAATTTAAATAAAGGTCTAAAACCCAGTTTTTGAATGTAATTGACTTATTAAACATTTTTATCATATAATTAAATAGCTTTAAGTCCCATCCAAATGGAGAATTAATGTTTTTAATCCTATTTTTAATAAAAATCCATAAAATATCATTTCTTCTATTTACCATTGGAAAGAGTGAATCCTCAATGAAAAATAAGGTAATGAAGCAATTACCATTATGTAAAAATTATGGAAAAAATCATCATGGGGAATTATTGAATGAAATGGGAGTTTGATATATGTGTGGAGAAAATGGTCATTGAGCTAATGACTATATGTGGAAGAAAAAATAAATAACTTTCAATGCTTTAACTAAAATGAAATAGTGAATTATTCAAATCATTTCCCCAATAATGATGGGAATCTATCAAAAAACAGGCCAAGGGGGACGAACATGCTTATGAAATCACTACAACTAGTGTAGAATAACCCAATGATGTGGTGGATGCTATATTAGTCATATCATCAAATATAGCTAATGATTTATTTGATTTTGTATCATAGCACTATTTCATATAAACCTATTTTGTAAAGATAATAAGACATTTCCATTATGATTTAACAAGGGAGTTATTAGTCAAAAATCTAAAGGGAAGTCGCATTGCAATAAAAATTTGACGTTCAATCCCCTTTATGACACCTAAAAATGATTTAGTTTCCAAAATTATCATCAGACCAATTGATGAAGTTGATTTAATCCTTGATATGGACTGGATTTCAATGTATGATGCTATAATTTATTGTATGAATAATGAAATTTCAATTTGTGAGGAAATGATGAATCCCTTATCTGTAGAGAAGAAACTTCATCAGATAATTCTTATATATATCCACCTTGATAGCTCTACTGAATTAAATTTTCAGGGGCTAAGAGAAAAAAATATTGGGATGAGGAATGTAGTCTTAAAATTGAGGTTATACCAATTGCGCATGAATACATTGATTTATTTCATGAGGAATTAATTAGGAACCCCTAGAGTGTGAATTTGAATTTACCATTGATCTAATCCTCAATTCAATACCAATATCAAATACTCCCTATAGAATAAAAACTATAAAATTAGTTAAGCTAAACAAAAAACTAGAGGATTTGAGTAATAAGGGATTTTTTTACCATAATGTTTCTCTATTGGGATCCCTATTTCTCTTTATTATGAATAAATGTGGATACTTGAGGGTGTGAATTAACTAAATAGAAATTAATGCTATTATAATAAATCAAAAAGTACCTCTTTATTACATTGATGATTTATTTTATCGACTTCATAGAACAAAATATTTTTCAAAGATTGAGATTCATTCTTGGTGTCATAAATTTCATGTGAATAAGGATGATATTCTAAAGACAACAATTCAAACCAGGTATGATCATTACAATTTTATATAAATTCCATTTAGACTAACTAATTCTTCCTTTGATTTCTTAGAACTAATGAATAGTGTAATCAAGGAATACCTTGATAATTTTTTTTGGAATTCATTAATGATATCTTAGTGTACATGAAATGTTATGAGGATCATGAGAACCAATTGCAGATTATTATGAAAATTCTTAGAAGAAATGAGTTATATGGGATGTTTAGAATTTTAGAATTTTGAATTAAAACTATTTCTTTTCATGGACATATTTTCTCTATGGATGAATTCTCATTTTCTCATACAAAGAAAAATGATTCCCAGAATGACCTACACAAATGAACATAACTGAAGTATGCAGTTTAATTGGTTTTGTAGGTTACTATAAGTGTTTCATTCTGAATGTTTCCTAATTTAATAACCCATTATAATATCTCATATGTAAAGGGGTTATGTAATAATGGAAAAAAGAATATATGTAATTTTTTTAGAATTTAAGAGATGATTGGTCTATGACCTAAATTTGACTCTTCCATCCAAAAACTATGGGATTGTGATATACAGTGATGGATCAAAGAATATACTGGGTTGTGTCCATCTGATAAAATGATACAGTTATTACATAATAATCAATGAACTTTGAGACTTCTGAACCAAAATATCCAACACATGATCTTATGTAATCGAACATAATCTTTTCTTTGAATATTTTGACACACAATATTTATGGTGAAATATGTGAAATATATATAGATCACAAGAGTTTGAAATATATCATTATATAAAAATCACTCAAGATGATGGAAAGTTGATGTCTTGATTTACTCAAAGATTATTATTTCTCAATATAATACCATCTAAGAAAGTCTAATAGGATAGAATATGAATTAAGTAGGAAATATATTAGTCTTCTATCCTAAATAAGAATTGTGAAACATCCTTTATTCATTATTTTAGTAAAAATGGATATATGATTTGTTTTGGAAAGGGAAGCATCACTCCTTTATCAAATTATTTCTAATACTTATTTACTATAGAAGAAAAAAATATCTAAATGAGGGGATTATAATTTTCAAAAGAAAATTATAGTTCTTTTGGATTAAATATTGGCAGACATACTCTATGAGGATTGAGTTATGAAATTTGGAAGAGGTTATGTGTTCTATCAATACCCATTCTAGAAAGGTTAATGTTATATTATGAACAGAAATAAATACTCCATAGTAGTACTAAGATGTGTATATATTTGAATGAACAATTTTTGTGGGATAATATAAATTAAAAAATTACTGACTACGTGTCAAGCTTCCTATTTTTCCAACAAGTGAAGGCTGGGAGGGAGCATCCTAGAGGATTCATTAAAACTCTAGAAATTCATATGTATAAATGGAATGAAATTACTATGGATATATTCACTAGATTACCAAATACTCTAAGATAAAATGATGTAGTATGGGTAAATTTTGGCTGTCTTACAAAATATAGACATATCCTCACTATGGGGGAGTATTTTACTCTCTAGCACATAACAAGAATTTATATTAATAAAGTAGTAAGGATTCGTGGTAAATTTTATTTATTGTGTTTAATCAAGATCCCCATTTCAAATCAAAATTTTAGAAGTATATAGTAGGTTTTTGATACTAGGATTCATTTTTGTACTGCTTATTACCCTTAAACCAATAGGAAGCTTGAAAGGACTATTCAATAATTAGAAGATATATTGATATCGTGCTCAATTGATTATCAAGGTATGTTATTTTAGTATCTAAATTTGATATAATTTTCCTAAAATAATATTTTCTATTATACTATTCAAATAGTTCCATATGAAGAACTAAATAGAAAGTTATTTCATACTCCAACATATGGGTATGAAGTTGGTGAGAGGAAAAATATAGTCCAAGAACTTATTAACGAGACAATGAAAAATGTAAAGACTATCCAGGGTCATATCGAAGGGGCTAAATATAGTCAAAATAGTTATTCACAAAACTGGGGAAATGATTTTGAATTTAAATGGGGAGATCATGTCTTTTTGAAATTATCTCTAGGGAAGGGAATCTTTAGGTTTGGTAATAAGTAGAAAATGAGTCCCAGATACATTCGACCATTTGAAATTATAGAATGAATGAGAGCTTTATCTTATTTTCTATAGATGTTTCCAAGTATCTCCAATGTTCATCATGTTGGCCACACATAATTTATAATTTTGCAAATGCCAAAAAAAACACAAGTACCCACCTACGAAGAAATAGAACAAGAACTTGATTTTTCTTATATAAAGAGCTAATCAAGATTATTTACACAAGAGAGAATTTATTGAGAAATCAGATGACTCGACTGGTAATGGATATTTATGGAAATAGTAATATAAAATAAGAAACATTGGAACATGAAGATGATATAATGAAGAACCACCCTATCATGTCGAGAAGGCAATTTTCCTGAAAATATTCTATGATGAAATTTCTGATGGAGAGAGTAATTTTACACCCCATGATTTTATAGTATGTATAATATTTAATGAATTAATATAATTTCATGGTATAATATGCACACAATATTAATTCATATAGTATATATCATATAAGAATCCCATAGTGAATACAAAAAAACATTACAAATAAATAATGAATGAAATAAGAGGTTTTATCTAGAAATTAAGGATTCCATATTAATTAAATTGTAACTTTCCCTTTGGAATAGTAATGTGACCCTTTGGAATTGGAATCCAGCCTATAGAATAATAACCCCACCTATGAAAGTTTAAATAAAATTTATTCATTATGTAAATGGTAATATTAAAAAATTATTTTATAGTGAATGTAACTAAATGTTTCAGAAATTTTTAATTAAGTGTTGACATTTTTTATAAATATAAAATTTTTAAATTATATAATTAATAAAATTATTTAAAATTAATTATATTTTCGTAAAATGTATTTCAAAATTATTATTTTGTTGTATTATGATTATAAAATTGTTTTATGGGACCTTATTAATTTGTCAAAGTGTAAAAAAATAGGAAATAATATTAAAATTGGTATTTTCCAAGTAAATGGTGACTTTATTTAAAAATTAAATTTATCATATTTAAAAAATAATTTTCTTAAAATTGAGTTTAATTTTGAATTATACACATAAAAAATTGTTAGGCACAATTTCTTGAACTTTTTTGGAAATAATTGATTTTTTGGTAAATAGTAAAAAATAGTATAAATACATTATAAATTAAATACAATATTATTTTAGACATGGCTGATGTAAGAACCATAATATTGAACTCCCATTTTTTATTTTATTTTTTAGTATTAATTATCAAAATATAAATATTGTCGAGGAAAAATTATAAGCTAATGAATAATGTTAAGGGGAAATACCCATATCCTCCCATATAAATACCACCCACACCACCTCTCTTATCACACCTATTAAGCCTTAAAGATGGCCCAATTTCTTCACAATACTCTTCCCAATTATCTACCCCATGTCTAGGATCATTTTTTCAGAAAAAGATCAATCCTAAGCCCCTTAGGGAGGTGCTCATGGAGAAGAAATTCAAGAGGTAAAATCCTCTTTGGGTTTTCCTTTATTATCTTTTCATTTTCATTTTTTTATTATCCTTACCTAAAATACACTTTCCAAATATGTATAATAACTATATCATATAATATATACTATAATTTTTTAATTTTAAGGGAAAAATCTCCATCAATTCCCTTCTCTTATTCATTTTATTCTAAAAATTAAAACATCTTCCGTGAGGTGCCGATTTACAGCCTTCTTGGATGATGTGTTTTAATTTGTGAATTCCCCCTTCTAGGATAGTTATAAAACAATTTTTATAGTTAATATAGATTATAATATAGGTATTATAGCTTATTTAATGTTCTATAACCCATAAATATAAATAATACTAATTAACAAAACAAAACTGGTTTATGATGATTGAAAAACTCCAAAATATTCTAAAGGATTATCAATAATGTTTTATCTAATGATTCATCCTCATACCTTAGAAAATAATGAAATATATAACCATTTAATATTTTTAGTCCATTAATAATATATATTTTCAATTCTGGATAACTATTCTCATTTTACATGTTATTTCATACATATAGACCAGTAATCTGATCATCAAATCCAAGGAAACGAACGCTCCCGAATAATAATATTGAATATTAGAACTCATCAAAAATCCATAAATTTATTAATAAATGTACAATAAAAAATATAAATGTATAAATGGTTATTAATTTAATTATTAATGAATCTAATTTTATTATCCACGACATTAATGGTAATTGAAGATCACTTTCGGACATATGGTAAGGGATTCTTTCCAAATCTCCATTTTTCATTCCAGTCACTATTTCTATCTCTTTACCCAAATTTAATTATTAATTATTCTTATAAAATACTCATAAATTATTTTTTAATGTTCCCAGATTATTTACCAAGCTGAATTCTACAATCTTTGATGTTGCGATACATGTTTCATAAGGTTCTCTTTTCAATTCCTTCCAATAAGCATTCCCGGTTTAATGGAAATTTCTAATTTATTACCCATTTAACAATACAAACCATAATATATTTTAAACCAGAATTATTTTTCTAAAATACCTTATTTTTCAATGAAAAATATCCTTTATTTAATTCAAGTTTTATATAAGCAATTATACCTTTTCCATTTTAGAATACTCTTGGATTTTTTCCTTAAGCATCAGTAAGGAGGCTCTTTTCTAAAGTTTCTTAAACACTCTTTTTAAATGTTTTCATTTTATTTTCCAGTTTTTAATCACAAAATATGACTTATTAATAACTTAGTACTTTTTTATAGTTTATGTGCACTTTTATTTTATTTAGGATCATAATTCATTATTGATTTCATTAAATATCCATATTTATCGTATCATGGATATGACTATTGTCATAGTCGTATTCTATATTTATATATGGAGTTTTATTTTATTTTTCTAATTTAATATATATGAAAATAATTATTTATAATTCTGGTGATAGGTGGAGACCAGTTATAGATATTCCATTGATACATCAACAGGTCTCATGAGACAAAAATTTTGGTGAAAAACCCTTCGTGTTTGTTTAAAAAAATAATTAGTTGAGTTTTTTTCTACAAACCTAAACTATCTTGATTTTATAATTGTTTATTTTCTAAAGACATGCCATCCAAATATGAATTTTATAAATTTGGTATTCATTTATTACTTTCAAAGATGTTTTCAGTGTGGAAAAATCTATGGATTCATTTTCATTATTAGTGTATTGATGGTGTGTGTTTTTAAGATTATTTTTTATTACGTAGTGACCCTGACTTATTGAGTTTTCTTCAATTATTATTTCTTCATATAACCCTTAATGAGTACTTGAGCTCACCCATTTATATACTTTCATTACCGAGGTTTTAACGATGAAATATTTTAATATGTGACAATTAAAAGTTTATTTTCTTTTGTTATATATTTAATAAACAATGTAATTATTAAACTATATATGCATGTAGTTTTCATGAATAATAAATGGATCAAACCTTGTTGATGTGATACCATGTATCTATGAAACTAAAATAAAATGACCCCTGAATCTAGGCTACTAGGGTCGGTGTTTTTACAAAATGAGTTTCATAATCATTGCATTGTTTCATCATAGCATAACCCATGTAAAAGAAATAGGTTTTAAAACTTAATTAACCCCAAAAAAATGAGTTTCCTAAAATCCTCCTTAAAAAACCATTATCATAATACATATAATGAATTAAATTGGATTATTATATTAGATCATATCCCAATTACAAAATAAGTAATTTTAAAGGATGCAGGCTTAGATGAATTTGTTTTAAACAATATCCTGAATATTTTGTAAGGGAAATAACAATTTAATTTCAAAATAAATTATTTTAAAAGATAAAATTACCTAAATATTTCAAAATAACTTTTCTTCGAAAAAAAATAATTGTGATATTTTAATGAAGGATTCAATGAATTGATGATTCTTGACAGAGAGAAATTTTTTAATTCCGTGTATTTTAAATTAAATATTTTGTTTACATTTTAAATAAAAAAATTAAAAAGTACCTTGTTCAAAAAATGACATGAATATTACTTGTTACCAAATTTGTAAATATTTAATCTTGTGTAAAAATTACCAGAAACAATCATATGATAATGAAAACATTATTGAAATCATTTTTTCAGAACATGGACATAGATTGAAATTAATTTTCACTAAAAAGATAAATGATGTCAATATTTATATAAAACAATTATTTTTATTCTCGAGTAATTAATATGAGGAAATTGAGAGGAACAAAATTAATCTATAAATATAACTGGAATAGAAGACAATTCATGATTTTATTGAGAGTTAGATCACCAAATTTCATCACTTAAAACAAAATCATAAACAATCTAGGAAAATAATGATATTATAACATAAATACCTTACCAATTTGGTAACATTCAATGAAAAACCTCATGAAAGGGAGGACCATAGAAATATGTAAAAAACAAAATAATTTCAATATGAATCATAAAATAATGAATTAATGATTAGTATATACACCACATAAAATAATCAATTGGTGAATATGGCTTGTGTCTTATAGATGTTAAATTGATAAGAAAATCCAATTCCTTATGTTCTATTTGCATTAAAAGAAATATACACACTTGTATAATAAATTTCAATGTATTATAATTAAATAAAAAATCATGTACATACATATAATTTCATATATGATAGTGGCATAATATTTGGATATTTATTAACAATTCATTATTAAAATCATCATTTTACACTGTTAACTATTTCATTTTTCATGATAATTTTGATTTGGTAGTTTAGGTCCTCATATATTGATCATGGAAAAATCATCTCTATAATTACAATTACGATATAAATATTTTATATATTCATTATATATATATATATTCATCCATAAAATATAGAGATAAAAAATTGAATTACATCATTCATGGAGATGATATGTCATCTATATGAATAAACGTTGTTTCATTATTCGATATATAAAATGAAAGAAAGATAAATAATAATACACCTTTAAAGAATAATTATTATATCAAATTTATCCTATATATTGATTAAATTTATCATTATTACCATTCATGTAAACAAGAAGAGAAAAAGTAATCACATCACTTTGTGGAGGTGGTGTCCACATATATGCACAAACTATGTAATCCTTTTCCAAAGGATGGGAAGAAGGTGAATAATAGTTTATAAATTATAATAATACTAATTAGTAACATGTGAGATACTAAATTAATTATTTTACAATTGAAACCATTAAATTTTATTATGTTTAAATGAGATAAAATTGAAAATTCTAATTTAAGAGTTATACCTCTTTTTTAAGAATCCATTTTTGTTGTAGGACTTATGCCTTGAAAGAATGGTATTTTGCAATAACAAAATATATATAATGTGATAATGGTGTAAATTAAGGTATTATGTAAAATATTTTCTAATAAATAACTCTCAAATGGTGTGTGGAAGAGATAAGAAGAGGTTCCCTTATATAAGTGAGGGGAGGGGTACTGTTGGAATTACTTAAAGTATTAAATTAATATAAAATAAATGACATTGAAAAAATGGATCCAAATTGATATAATTAAAATATAATATTCTTAGTAGTCTAAGTTGTATTTGAATGTAAAATTTTGACACGTTTGTGTTATGTTATCACCTTTGTTTTGTTTTAACCACCAGTTAATCCTTTTGAAAATTATGATGATATTTTTTTTACTTTTTTAGGGTAAAAAATTTTAACATAAAAGAAAAATTAACCCATTAATGGACCATGGATGATATTTTAAACCCATTAAAATTAAATTTTATAAATATATTGTTTTTATGAAGTTTAAAAAAATTAATAAAATATTTTATATTATAAAATAACATTAATTTCATTTTTGGAACCATATATTTACTTTTTATTTTAAAAAATCATTATAATAATGTCTTTAGAATGAAATTTTTTTCACACAACTCTAATCTACTATATTTTTAAAAAAAGCATTCCACAAAATAATCATTTCAAATTATATTAATTTTAATATGTTTAAAATCATTAATTTTATTTTTCTATAAATAGATAAAATAATTTTTTGGTGTTTCATAATCATTTAAGATAATTATTAAATCACAAAAAATTTTGAATAAACTTATATGATAAAATAAATAAATTAATCTTTAATATGATTATTTATAACAAATATTATCCAATTGTTATCCATATATAAAAATTTTAGGGACATTAAAGTCAAAAAGTGATATTTTAAATTTATTCCTTTATAAAATAATTTAATTGTTCTTATCAGAGAAAAATGGAATCATTGAGCCACATATTTTATGTTCATTTGGATATTTCCGAAATCCAATCATATAATAGGATAATGATAAGTGTTATTGAAATTTTAATTCCTCATCCCATAGTTTTAACCCTATTTTACGTATTTTACCCATACCTTGGAAACAAATATTTTCCATGGTTACAATTCATATTAACAAAAAACAATGGATATATATTAAAAAATTGATCCAAATGATTCAAAAAATAATATACATTTTTAAATATTCAATTTTTATAAGTTCTAGAAATCAGTGTTATAATGTGTTCGAAAAATGAGATGAGAATAATTTTTTAGAACAAATAAAATTTAATACATAAAATTGGGTTTATTCTAATCCCATACCTAAAAAAACATCATATGGATGTTAAATTTTTTAATGAATATATAATATTTACATGTCATTAAAAAAATTCACCAATAGTTATTAGTTTAATTCATTAATATAAAAACATATTGCACACATAAAAACACTTTTTCAAAAAAAAAACAAATATTTTTCTTTTAAATGTTTTCTATTTTCATTTATAACATATTTATTAAAAATGAATTAACTATATACACATGTTAATAATACATTTTTAATAATTTATTTGTTCATATTCATACACACCAATCTAATGGTTAGGATTTTACTATCACATTAAATAATAATATTTCAATAGTACATTATGGTTTTTATAAACATTATGTTGTGTGTATCACAAGCTATGAAATGAATTAAATATATTTGAATAGAAACTTATTAAAAAAAATACTAGGCGGTTATAGTTCAAAAATATTATTTTTAAACAAGTACAACAATCAAATTCTAAACACTAAATATTGAAAATTGGAAAAAATTTAATATTATTCATGAAGATAATTACAATACATTAAATGTATAAATGGAAATATATTCTTATAATTTCTAGTTATAGATAATTAAAATGATTATATTCATGATATATGAGGTTACAACACTCCCATATCATATAAGAATAAATTTAAGGGGTATATTATCTCAAATTTTTATCCATTGAAACAAATTTTTTATTATACACCATGTTTTGTTTGGATTGGTGCATCTACACTCCCATTAATATTTTCTATCACAACAATAAATTTACTCATGGAATTTATTGACTCATTTTAAATATTATAATATAATGGGTTTTTATTTGAAAATTTATAATGTCATAGTGGATTTGGTAACTCAAAAATATTCTTGTAGTTATGCATCTTCATCTCAAATTTATTGTCCCTATGTTTACTACATTCAAGGATTTTCCATTTCAATTTATATACTGTTTCATTTCTCTTGGGAATAAGATATTTTTATGTCCAATACAATGAATGTTTTATTTTCTCCAATTTTAAGATAACAATGTAAAATTATTTGAAAATATACTCACTAATATGACATTTAAATTGATGATTACTAATTGTAAAAAAACATCTCTGATTTAATTTTTTATATCTATTCTCAAAAAATATCTTTCTCTAAAGGATATTTTTTCTTCATGTTTCACCCAATAGTTTTTTATTAGGTTAATATTTTTTTGTGATCATTTTTTAGATTTCAATAAATTTATTTTTTGTTCCTATACTACTTGAAAATGTTCTAAAAACTAATTTATTTCCAAGGGTTACCTATTCTATGGAAATTGAATTATTTTCATTTTTATGAAACCCGTTTTTATTTCCCTAGTTTCTCTATAAAAATTGAATTCTTTTCATTTAGCCATTTTATGAATCACATTTTACTTCTATGAGTTCTTTAAGATGTCATAAGTGAATAATGTTCTTGTGGTACACATAAGTATATATTACTATGTGTGTGGTCCTATGTCACCCCAAAATTAATTGGTTAAAAGTTGACACCTCATTCGAAAATTATTCACGAGAAGGTTTTAGTTTCTTATACGCTTGGGAATTTATGGCGTGGATAATCAAATTAATGTTTCCCAATGAACCTTTTTGTTTGAAATTTGAAATATGTTATGAAATCTAGTATTATGGTATCATAATTCCATATTTACATGAAATATTTCCATGACATGTTATGGAAATTATATTTCCATGAAAAAAGTTTTTCATTAAGTTGTTATTCCATGTCATTCGAAGATCAAGTTTTTGTGATTATCACTCTTGATGACATGATATTTCTCTTATTCTCATTGATTTCAAGAGATTTTAAAATCATCCTTGATGAAATATATATCCATTACTCACTAAGAATATAAGATCAACCTATTATTATTTTTTCATTCCAATATTTATGATGGTGTGTTTTAATAATGATACATTAAGATGATGGCCTAGTATGGTGAACATATAAAGAAAATATTGATTAGTATTATAAAATATGTTTTTATGTATTTAATCCTTCCATATACTAAACCTATCATCATTCAGTTTGTGTGACTTTCTCTGAGATGGAATGTTTCATCATGATAAATAATGTTATTAATGTGTTTATTTATCTCGAGTCACCACAACCCCAAATTATGTCCATTATTCTTGATGAATATTGTTATTATATTATTTTTTGGTAGTGGTAGTTAGCATGGGTCTTTAGGTTATTTATATTATGTAGAATAATTTGAGATCCTTGGGATCATTATGGGATGTTTTATATCAACCCATTCACCCATCACCATATTTTTACTATCTTTTATATTGATTCTCACTATTATTTTATTTAGGTTTTAGTTTGATGTCATGAGTTATTTAGTGATTATTTATTCATTATTATTTATTTGTTTATTTATATATTTTTAAAATGATAATTTTCTTCATGGGAATTGAACTTATAGATTATTCATTCCATAATTACCAAAGGGATTCATGATATGGATATTTTTATTACGAGGTTTATATCATTCCTTATTGTGGTATTTTATTACCATGATGTTTTTATTAGCCTGTGTTGATCGAGAAAGTGCTTCAGGACATGTGGTGTACCAGGTCAGGTGATGTATTAGGTTGAACTATGATAGTTTGTTAATTAATGGAATCAATGAACCTTTTATAGGGGGATTAACTATAGAATAATATAGTACCATCAAAGATCCAGAGGTATGTGTAAGAGAGTATCTCTACCAATCTTATTCATGAATTGTTTTGAGTTTCTATGGATGATTGTAATTTTTTTAGTAGATTTGAGATTTATTTTTCTTCAGATTTATGATATTTGATGATATTTATAATTTTTTTAGAAGAAACCATGTGTTTTCTTGGAAATATTAGGTTTCAGGGATAAATAAAAAGGGAAACCATTGGGGAAGGGTTTAAAAAATCATGTATTATCTATACATATTAGTCCAGATACCTTCTATTGTAACTTTCACGGATGGTACATAGTTTCCCTAACAATGTGGAAAGAAAACTAATAATTAATAAATACCCAATTTATTTTATTTTATTCACATATTTGGAATCTAAATATCAAATATTGATGTTATTATTTATTTTAAATAATTGAGGGAGTTGGTGTGATGAAATTGATGTATTGGAATTTAAAATTCATGATGATTTTTTATATATTACATTTTATTAATTATTCCTCCTAAAATGTCCCTCAGAAGACAAAGAGAGGGATCTATGGAGCACGACCAATAGGTTTACCCTCCAATAGTCTCTACTATTTTTGGATATATTATTTGTACTATCTATTATTTAATCTATAATGGTGGATGAGATCTATCAAAATAGTGGCCATTCTCTAGAGTTTACTAAGAGAAATATATTGGTCTATCATGGTGAAAATGGGCCACAATATCCCAAGGAGTGAATATAAATTATCATGTATATCATCCATATTCATTAGACTCTAGTGTCATATAATGATGTATATTTCCTGAATATTTTAGTTGAATATTAAAGGATGTTGTTAGAATACAATATGCATAACAAGCTGAATGATGACCAAACATATGCCATGTTTAAGAATATGTTTAATCATCAGTTTTACTTGGATACATTTATTGTGGAGTAATCCCATGTATTCATGACCTAAGATAAAGTGATTCATTATATTATGGATTATTCAATTTGGTTTGTTAAATTGGTTCTTCATTATCTTTATATCATCATGAATGATTTTCATAAGGCTTGATGCTTTGAAATGGTGTTGAAGTTAAAGATCACCTCAAGACACGTTATTTTATGATTTAAACCCCAGGAATATGTGGTTGAATAATCATTTATGGAATAAGCTAATATGATAGTTTTAATAAGAATTATTGGTTCCATTTTTGGAGTATGCGTATCTATAAATCCTTCTCATTCTAGAAGAGGAAGTAGAATGATTTCTATTAGAGTGGTGGTGGAATCATTCAATGTTACTTATATTTTGTTCCCATGTAAAACTCTAGGAATAATTATATGAGTGTTTGAAATTATTTTATACTAGTCATGAGAGCTAAGATACACCCATGATGTTCCACCAGTTTGGGGATCATGACCATATTCGGTGTTTTTATACAATTCCAACACATGAAAGTTTAGTTGGGACTTCTTTTACCCAAGGTTCAGTCTGATTCATATATGGGTTCATGGTCCCATTCATAGACTAAAGGGGATTCTTACCCACTTAAGTCAATATAGTGTGTGACTGAGTCCAGATTTCTAAAGAGAGAAGTGTATGTTCCAAATAACTCTAATGTTATCCCAAACACATTGAGAGGTACAATATTTATTTTATATTTTTTGAATATGGAATTTTTTTTATTATAGTGAATCCCATTCATTTATCTCTTAAATATTGATTAATATTTTTTAATTTAAATTATATATTTTTGTATTAATGATAGATCATTCGACACCACTGGGAAATAACAAGGAGAAGAGATTCAAAAGTCTTTAGTATGGTGTTCTAATGACTGGTTTCAAGGTTTTACGAAATTTCATAGTCTTTTTATGTGATGTTCTTGACCTACTTATTAGTATAGATTGGATAATTAGTTTTATATACTAAATTCACTGATATCATTATTGAGTTCATTCCCTTTATCTTATCAAGTGAATTCATTTATTCATGATTGAGTGGTTTTCTAGGTTAGGAAGGGTAGTGCCTATTTTATTTGTTGTTGGATTGATTAAATGATAGATATATAGTTTACTATGCCTTGAAATTGAGATGAGTTAAATAGTTAATATTCTAGTAGTGGAAGATAGGTATCTCAAGTTCATTCTAGAAAAAAAAATTTGGTTTACACACAAATGGAAGTATAGTTATCTAGTGATTTATTTCATAGTGTGAGACTTGTATCCTTTACATGTTACAAGAAGGATCGTGCAATGTTAAAGGATTTGAATATTGAATTAGTGAATCATTAAGGAAAGAAATTTATTCGACTTAGTGTGTCACATTTGGAATGACCAATTTTATTTAAAAATAATTTAATAATAAGCCTCAAAATATAAATTAAATTTCAAAATATAAGCTGGGTGATTGTCCATAATAAATAGTATTTTACCTAAATTGATTATCTTTTTTATTACTCTTGGGGATACAGAATATTTCCAAAAATCTATTTTAATGATTCATTACATCTATTGAGGGTCATAAAAATGGATATCCCTAATACCATATATTTTGAGAAGGTGTGGGAACTATGAGTATTTTTTTTACATTCGGACTTACTCACACTCAAATAATTATTTGGATTTGATGAAACATGTTACCCATTTTTAACATGACTTTTCAGTGGTGGTGTTTCTTGATAATTTCAGAGTTCACTCAAAGATGAATATAGAAAATGAGAACCATATAGTCACTATTATTGAGATTTTGGAGGAATACCACAATTATGAAAATTTATTTAAATGTTAGTTTCTTATCATGGAAGTTTCATTTTTGGGTCATGTTATATCTAAGAAGGTCATATCAGTGGATCTTGGGAAAAAGTGGTGGTGTCCAATGAGTATACTAAAAATGTCTTTGAGGTAAAAATATTCCTATGTTTATATGGGAAGTATGAGGGAAAATTTTAAGGCCACTCTAGTTTATCATCACCCTTTGATAGTTTTGTCTCAAAAGGGGGAGATGTTTTATTGGGATGAGAAATGTGAGAGGTTTTTCTGGGGATTGAGTGTTTGGATTCCATTAATCTCTATTTTGGTCCTCCTAGATCCAAGAATAAGTTACGTTGTGTAATATGTCATCTTTGGTATGGGGTTGGGGTGTGTGTTGATTCAAGGTGATTTATAAAGGACTTTTATAATTAACAAATAACACCCTCATTAGAAGAATTTCTCTACTAATTAAAATAATTATTATCTATGATAAATTTATTGAAAAGATTTTATCACTATTTTTGGGGAGTAGTTTATAGAATATTCAGATCACTATAGTTGGAAGTATATATTCATCATATGGGTCTTAAATTTTTATAAGATACTAGATGATTATTTTCTCCATATTTTGTTGTTTTGATTTATCTTTTACCCCATGATAGGGAAATATTGTGTATTAACCATTGAGTGGGAAATTGTCATCCCATTCGGTGATTTAATTATAGGATGATTCTAAAAAGATCATTATATTTACTGAGATGCATTTTGATGTGGAAGAGGAGGGTGATAAGGGTTTTCTGGATTATCTATAAGACACTTTTTGATTATATGATAAGATCCAGTTTTTATAGGAATAAATTAACAATTTTCATTATATTAATAGTGTTCTAAATGGTAGGGAGACTTTGAGTGACTAGTCTAAGTCTTCTGATTGGGTATTACCATTCATTGGGGGCTTGTTTTCCAATGGGATCTATGTCAGGAGACAATAGAATGTGAGAACTAGTTTATTTTGTATTTTCACACTAGGGAAACCAAAATATTCTATGACTTGAGATGTCAGTATTGGTGGCATGGAACAAGGTGTTCAATGACTGGTTTTATATCTCAGTGTCTCACTTTTCAAAGGAATTAAGTAGAAAATTAGTGACTTGAATGTTTTTTTTGCAACTCATTTATAATCTTTTATGTAATTTTTATATGGTTTCAAAGAATTTGTGATTATATTTCCTTATACATTGAGAGGGAAGGATTTTATTTTTGTTTTCATTGAAAAGTTAACTGAGTCATCCCACTTCCTAATTAATTAGTAGTTAATGAATGTTTTGGAGCTCATGTGTCTGAGATATTGTGAGGATCCATATAGTAACTTTGGATGTAATATCCACATGAGACCCATTCTTCACTTCCTAGTTATATAGTTTTCTCCAAGATTATATATTATATCAACTGTATTTGATAATGATATATCATCCATAGAAAGATGACCAAAATGAGTTGGCTATATAGATTCTTAATGACACGATTCAAGCATGAATCATTGATTTATGAATATTATAGGAGAAATATCTATAAATTGAAGAATTTTCATATATTTGTTTTCAAGATTCAAAAAATATGTCTCACTTTGATGAGTTGTATCAAAAATTGTTTTAATATCCTCTCCATGAAATGTATTGTTTAGAATTACACATTAGGGTAAAGTATCATTCATTAGATTAAAATTACGATATAGTTAAACTAAAATAGATTGTATATAATTTATAAAAATTATAAATCTTATGTCAATCATCATCATCACCCATTGGAATTTGAGGTTGGTGATCAAGTGTTTGTAAGGTTTTTTTTCATGGTTCATACACCATTAAGTAAGAAGGATTGGTAAGTTAATTCCATGATAAGTTCGGCCATTTGAGATCATTGAAATCCTTAGGAATGTGAAATATAATATGTTATTTCTGTCATATATGGCTTTCATTTATAATGTGTTCTTTATATCTCATCTAAAGAGGAGAAATCTAGACCCTTCCCATATGATTGTGTAGGAGGATCCATAGGTGGATCACGAGAGCTATATTTTTAAGTATCCCATTCTTATTTGGAATAATTAGAATATTTCTATATTCAAAAAATTTATTCAACTAGTTTACGTGTTACGGATGTTTGGCTATAAAATTCACAAAACACAGTATTTTTAGGAGTTTTTTGAGGGTGTAATTCGTTTTACCTTTTCATGGATATAAAATCATGAAAACATTATTAGGTTTGTAAAATAGAATGTGATGTGAATTTTGACACCAAAAGGGTCACTAGTGTAACACCATGACCCCAGTTACCCAGAGTCGGTGCTTTATTACATAACATTGGCATGATATAAGGAATTATCTCCTAAAGCACAATTAGTTTAGTATTATTGGAAACAAGATACATACATAAGTTCAACAATACTACTTGAAAAGAAATACAACACTAATTTATTCCATTAGAAATATCCAGGACTCCTAGATTATACCTTCTAGTCAGTCATAACTAAATTCTTCATATCCTGGGAAAATTAAACATAAGAATGGGGTGAGCTCAAACACTCAGTAAGTGTAAGAAATACAAAAAAAGATAACCTAAACATTAGGCATGGTGAATAATTAAAAACACATGCCATTAAAAATAATAAACATGAGCACTTTATAGCAGGAATATGAGCTGAGTAAATAATATAATAATAAAACACAGTAATGGGTATTCTACTAGTCGAATAACCACATAAATCATCATCATTATTTTCATAATGAGGGAATGTATAATGCCAGATATTCTGAAACATCTGGTCAAGCCCTCTACCAAGACGTCCAATAATGATTTAGGCCTCGGCCAAAACCATATATCAAATTGGGAAATGCCTCAGCAAATTTCATGTCTAACTGTCTCCTGAGACCTACCGATGCACCAAGGAGATATAACGGGCTCCACCCATCACATATTAAGTCCAATACATTCCTTATATGAAAATAATGAAGCATAACATAATCAATCGTATTAAAACTAACAAACAAAATGTCAATAATTTACCCATAAATAATGAATGGTATAAAAATAACACATCCATAGTCAAACATATCACAAAACCTTCAATACAATATGGATGATTTGAATCATAATAAATCATCTTTAAACAAGTTTAAAATCCTTCAAAAGTTGTTGACATAGATGAAATGAAATCTATTTGAAACAAATACCTTGTTCTATTTTGAAACCATTTAAGAGTCAAATAATTATAAAAGAAAACATTTATTTTGAAAATATTCTTATAATATTGTAAGGGATGCTTCGATGATGTTATAACGGTGGAAAATAGCCATACCCAACCTATAAGTTAAAAGAACATTATTACCTTAAATTTTTCGAAATGATCATAATGTACCTTGTTTGGAAAATGACGGAATGATTCCTTTCAAAACATATTAGGTAAAATAAGGTTATAAATGACTTTAACCCATAGTCTAGTAAATAGTAAAAATGTTTTGAAATAAATTTTTAGGAAAACATGGATGTGGATGATAAAGTGTTCCCAGTGAATACTTACGTAAAAATAACCTCAGATAATAAAGAGATTGTGAAATTATCCCTTACCTTGTACTTTTCTTTGGCCGAGGGTACGTCAAACTCCGATATAATAGTTAAATAATTTTAAGTAAATTATTAAATAACTATTTGTAAAAATATGATATCATATATGATCCTCTAATAATTATTTGTTAATAATATTTCAGTAGTATCATCGTTTCGGTTGTTAACTGATTCATTTTCCAATATATGTTTGGTTACGTAAGACATGTTTGTAATAGATAGGATGTATTTGATTCATATATAGAATTATATTAAGTTCATAAACATGTTTTTTAGTCATCAAATAAAAATTATTCTTGAATGGTTATGATGGGGAAATGAATCTCATCGCGTTCGTGGAGATGGTAATCGATACGTATGCACGAGCGACAATATCATTATATTGATGGAGAAATAATATGTAATTGGATGGTATATCATATATAATGAATCATTAACATGTTATATTTATAATTTAAATTTTTTAGATTCATTATTATACCTGTCCAAATTATGAAGTGTTTGAATAAAAAACTACCCCACGACGTGGAGACGTTAAGCCGTACGTACCCACGTATGGTGACATTGTCATTTATAGGATGGATAAAATAAATAATATGGTTTTAACATATTTATAATAATATCACAATATGTAGAAGGTTCTGAATTTATTATTTTGGTAAGTAAACAACAAATAAAGAGGAAGTGGAAGAAGAAAAGAACTTGAAAGAGGTGATGAAATATTTACCTCTTCTTCGGGTTCTTCCTTTTTATTTGATCAAAAGGGATCCATAGGTTGGTTTTATGACCAAAATAAGGCCTATATGATGAAGGGAGGAATGTTGGGAGGATATTTAGGTAGAGGTTGTCCAAACCAAATTTCTTTGGAGGTGTGATTTTGTGAGAATGAGAAGTGCCCTCTTATAAGAGAGGTGAGAGTCGCTTTAGGAAAATACAGAAATACTATTTTATAATAAAATCATTTTCAGTTTCTAATGGATACAGAATGATTTATTTAGATTTTATGGTGGGTATGGGTCGAAAATATCTCAAAAATAGGTTTTAGATAGGTTTAGGTGACCATATTAACATTATATTTTAGATTTAACTCTTAATTAAATAGTTTGACACTTACCATGTCTCTTAGTATTTTTATATTATTTGGTTAATAAACATACTATAAACACCCAAGAGAACCCCAAGTGGTTAATTATTAATATATATTACCTTATCTAAGTCTTTTGACCGAACTATAGATTTTTATGAATATTATATTAATTAATAATATAGTGTTTCTTTAAAAAAATCAATTATGTTAATTTTGACACTATTTAGTATTTGATTGTTTTGAAAGCCATTCAAACTTTATCACTTCGACTAAAATTTATTTAACCAACCATAACATGTCATATGAACTTAAAAAATCAGTGTAATTCATCATAAGTATCAATTAACATTTATTTGGATATTTATAATATCAATTAATTTAATATTTCATTAATAAAGTAATGACACCATTTTCATTATGTCATAAAAAAAATTAAATTATTTAATGTATGAATATTATAAATAAACTACCATTATATAGGAAATATTTTTAGCTTTATAATTAATATTTATATTCGAATTTATATTGTGTTTAACCCTATATTAAAAATGGTTTAGTTATTAAACATTGAATTTAACTGTTTTAACTCTTCTTTAAATAAAATAATATTAAATGTCCTAATGTAATCCAAGTGGACCAAAGAGGGTAATATTTTATTTTCAAGGTTTTTTTCATTGATTTATACTTATCCTATAAAATTAGTACATGTTTTATGGTAATTATGATATCAATTTACCCTTAATTACCACATTTACTTTAAACCGTGGTAAATAAAAGTCAAAAGTTACTATTCACCAATAATTATTTTCATCTTAATGAACCAAATTTTACTTAATAATATTAACTATGTCTCTTGGATTTTTGAAATTCAACTCACAGAAGAATTAAAATTACATTTTATGTAAATTTTAAAATGCTCTAAAGAGGTGGGTAAAAGATATTAAAAAGTTCAATAAAATTTTTATATATCAAAAAATATTATAAAATGACTCCAATAAATTACATTGAACTTATATAGGTATTATGTATCTATTTTTACCTCACATAAATTTAAATAAAATAAATAATTTTTTAAATAAAAATCCAGTTTTACCGAATAACGCAATGTTTTTCACAATTCATCAAAAATTGAATGTTTTCAAAAAAATACCAATAATTCATCGTAAGCTAATTTTGATATTCTGAATTCAAAAATGAAGTCCATTTAGAAAATAAAATTTATAAAATTTCCAAAATTTTGTATTATTTTTCATAACGGTTAGTTTGATTGGTCGCGGTGTGTTATAATCTCGAAGTTGCGTACAGTGCAAGCTATTGCATTATTCAAAGGGAAATATACCATGGAAGATTGGGATGTTACATTATTCCCTCCTTAAAAAAATTTCATCCTCAAAATTTTGAGAATACTACAACACAAAAAGATTTAGGTGGTTCTTCATCATAAGTTCCTCTGGTTACCATGTTGCTTCTTCCATCTTATGGATTCTGCATAGAACTTTTACCCGACATGCCATCCAGTTTCTAATCACTTATTCCCTAGAATCAAGAATTTTGACAGGCTCTTCACAATAAGACAGATCAGTTTCCAGTTCAATTTCCTCATAGGCAAGTACATGCGTTGGGTCCGGCATGTATTTTCTCAATAGTGATATGTGGAATACAGCATGAACTTTGGAGAGACTTGGAGGCATTTCCAAATGATAAGTTACAACTACAATTCATTCTAGAATTTTGAGTTGTATGATGTACCTGAGACTCAATTTACCATTCATATTGAAACGTATAACACCCTTCCTTGGAAATAACTTTAAGAAAACATCGTCTCCTACTTGAAAGTCCAAATCCTTCATTCGATTATCAGCATTGTAATTTTTCATACTTTGGGCTGGTTTAATGTGGTTTTGGATAATCCCCTCTTTTTCCATTGTTTCCTCAACAAGTTTTGGAACTATGAGTTTTCTTTCAGTAACATCATCCCAACAAGTTAATGTGAAACATCTCTTTCTATATAAAACGTTATATTATTCCATGTGAATACTATAATGAAGCTATTGTTAAATGAAAATTATACCAGAGGTAATTAATGATCCCACATAACTGGAAAGTCATGTGAGAAAGATCTCAATATGTCTTTTAAAGTTTGAATAGTCTGTTCTAATTTTCCATAAGTTTGAGGGTGGTAGCTAGTGCTCAAATGAAGTTTAGTATCCATCACTTTCTGAAGACTTTTCCAGAATCTTGACGTAAAATGAGGATCACGATCAGAAATAATCGATAGGGGTACTCCTTGAAGTCTAAAAATTTCATTAATATATAGTATTTCTAAATTTTCATGTGGTAAATCTTCTCTTATAGCAAGAAAATGTGTTGACATGGTAAGACGATCAACAATGACCTATATTGCATCATTCCTTCTAGGATTATTTGGTAGCCCTATGAAAAATTCCCATGTAATATCATCCCATTTCCACTCAGCTATGGGAAGAGGTTGCATGACTCCTCTAGGCTGTTTCCTTCCAACTTTCACTTTTTGAAAAACCATACATCTTGACAAAAAATCAAAAATATCCCTCTTCATGTTATCCCACCAAAAATTTTCCTTTAATTATCTATACATCTTGGTGCTCCTCGGGTGTACAGAGAAATTTGAGCTATGAGAATCATCCAACAATTCCATTTTTAGATCAGGTATATCGGGAACACAATGTCTATTCCAAAATATCAAAATTCCATCTTCATATACAAAGTCACTCAGTCTGGATTCATTTACAGATTTAATCCTTTTTTGAAACTCCTCATCATCAGTTTGAGAACTCTTTATCCTTTATAGTAAAGATAGTGACAACCATTTGAAAAATTATTGATGTTTCACCTTCCATGGTTATTTCCATATCCATCTTTTCTAGATCCATGAGAATAGTATCCCTTTCAACTCTCATCTTGTTCCAAACTCCATTGTCCTTTCTACTCAAAGCATATGCCACCTTATTTTCCTTCCCCAGGGGGTACTGTATTTTGAAATCATAAACCTTGAGTAGTTCAAGCCATTCTCTTTGCCTCATTTTGAGTTCTTTCTATGAGAAAATATACTTCAAACTATTGTAATCAGTATAAATCTCACATTTTCCACCATAGAGATAGTGTCTCCATATTTTCAGAGAAAATATTATAGCTACTAACTCAAGATCATGAGTAGGATAGTTTTTCCCCTGAATTTTTAGTTGTTTTGATGCATAGGAAATAACTCTATCATTCCGCATATGGAAACAACCATGTCCTTTATTAGAAACATCACTATAAATAACAAACCAATCATTCCCCAATGGTAGAATCATGATAGGAGCATTAACTTGTATTCTCTTCATTTCTTAAAACATTCTTCACACTCTTTTGTCCAAACAAATTTAACCCCTTTACATGTGATCTTGGTTAATGGGTTAGCAAACTGGGAAAAATTCTGGTTGAAACATCGATAATAACCTGCTAAACCAATAAAACTATGCACCTCTGTTATACTCATCGGTGCTGGGCAATCATGTATAGCCATGTACTTTGAATGATCAAAAGATATTCCATCCTTAGAGAAAATAAGTCCATGAAATGAAATCTATTGAATCTAGAATTCACACTTGCTAAAATTCCCATATAATTTATTTCTTCTAAGAGTATTTAGAATAATGCACAAGTGATTTTCATGATCTTCATAGATTTTGGAGTATACCAAGATATCATTAATAAATACCACTAAAAATTCATCAAGATATTCCTTGAAAACTCTATTCATTAGATCCATGAAGACAGAGGGTGCATTAGTCAATCCAAAAGGAATTACTGTAAACTCTTAATGCTCGTACCTAGTTTGAAATTCTGTTTTCTAAATGTCTTCCTTCATCACACACAACTCATGATATCTATATCGAAGGTCAATCATTGAAAAATATTGATCTCCATGAAGTTGGTCGAATAAATCATCAATGCGAGGTAGGGGATACATGTTCATTATTGTTATAGCATTGATCTCCCTATAGTTAGTGCACAACCTCATATATCGGTCTTTCTTATTAACAAAAAGGAAAGGGGATCCCCATGGAGAAACACTAGGGAAAATAAATCCCTTATTACTCAATTCCTCAAATTTTTTCTTTAGTTCCACTAATTCCACCGTGTGCATTCTACAAGGGGTCATAGATATGGGCCTTGAACCAGGAATTAAATCAATGGAAAACTCAATTTCTCATTCTGAAGGATGTCCAGGAAAATCCTATGGAAACAAATCAACATATTCTTGCACAATAGGTACATCCTATATTTGAACATTCATTTCATCGCCCATTAATATTTCATTCTCATCCTCCCCAATAATTTATTTTAGTAGAGCTACTGGGGGTGGATATAGATAAGAATTACATGGTCATGTTTCTACTCTAAAGATAAGGTACTCCATATCATCATCAAGAATTGTAACCTCCTTCTTCATAAAATAAATTTCTACATCATGGTCTAATATCCAATCCATACCAAGTATTATATCAAATTCAATCATATGTATGACAATTATATCAGTAGATAAATATAGTTTATATGCCTTAGTGGAGACTAATTCACAAAACATTGTTGCAATGATACTTCCCTTAGGAGTTTTTACTGACAACTCCCTTGTTAAATGAAATTGGAAGTATCTAATTTTCATTGCAAACTAGGATGATATGAAACAATGCGATGATCCAGAATTAAATAAAGCATTGGATAAACTTGAGGAAACCATTAAATTACATGCCACCAAATCTTTCAGAGATTCAACCTCCGCAGTAGTGGTTGCATAAGCTTGGACATGATCCCTTGTCCTTTTCTATGGTTAGTTCCCCTAACGCTTAGGACATTCATTTGAATAATGTCCCATCTCCCTGAAATTATAGCATTGAAAATTGGTAGATTCATTCATCCCCTTACAATCACTAGAAAGATGGCCTTTTTGTCCATATTTGTAGCATATTCTATTTCCTTTTAGACATGCACGAGGGTTCTTATTTCCATAATTATCACAGGGTGGAAATTCAACTCTTTCCATCTTCCCTGATTCTTTATTTTCTTTCCCAGAGTGTTCAGCAGATCTCTTCTTCTGTTTCTTTACATTAAATTCGTAAGACATAGAGAATTACATTTCTATCTTGATAGCACATGAGACAATATCTTAATACGATGAGAAGGATTATGAGACTATTGCTCGATAGAGAAATGGTTTTAACCCATAAAGTAAATGATAAATCTTACTTCTTGGGTTACATATATAATATGCAGCATGTCTTGCAAACCTTGTAATGTATGCCTCATACTTTGTGACATTCTCATCCTCCTTTTGCCTCAGACTCAAAAATTGTCTTTCTATATCCTGTCGATGGTCACAAGGAATGAATTTTTCTATGAAAATCTCTTTAAACTCCTTCCATTCAATGTTTGTTACTTCTTCATCTCCTTTGTGTTTGAATTGGTGACCACAATTGATCTGCATCTCCAATGAGGTGATAAACTACCATGACAACTTTTTCCCTTTCATTACTCCCCAAAGCATGAAATATTTTCTCTAAGGAACTTATCCATTTCTCATCTACTAATATATTTTTACTCCCATTGAATATGGGTGGTTGTTGCCTCATGAAGCGGTCTAACATTGATCCTCCGAGTTGTTGATCCGGGTGCTCCATACATGTAAGGTTATTATTTATAACCTGACTGAGTTGTCCCAGTAGGGTGATAAGATAATCAGCACCAGTTGCATCCCCAACTCCACTATAACTATCTTGAGTATGAGGGAAATACCTACATGGATTATGTGCGTTTATACAATTTTCATTCCTTCCACTAGGTGCCATTTCTAAACAATGGCATATAGTAGATTAGATTATGAATCACAATACATAATTCTGAACTTGTAAGACACTTTTAAAAAATTGAACAGTTTATGGATATAATCCATAATCATAAAAAAATTTCTTTGAAGAGGTATATACTCCTAAATACTAAATAATGGTTTGTATAGAAAATGAGATTTATCCTAAGTATATCCCCAGGGAGTGTCGTAACCAAGAGTGCAGCAAGGCCCGTTGTCATGCATCAGTTCCCATTCGAGTCTAGATCAAAGCATTGTTTTTGGGTTTTACCCTTAGGTACATCTATTCCAGAGCTGCCTCTACCTGCTAGTATCCAAACAGGGATGTATTTCTTGGAAAACTCACAAAATATCAACAGTGCCAAAATTCTAGGAAGTTCTTCTATACTAATCCTCAAACTCTATCTTAGGGTAATGTTATCTAATCAATGTTTTTCTAAATCTACATTTAAATGTTTGTACTGAACTTCCTCTAATACAAACATTAATGCCCAAAACCCAGTTACATAGAGTCGGTCGTTTATTACATACCATTGGAATGATACAAGGAATCATGTCCTGAAAGTACGATCAATTAATTATTATTGGGAACAAAATACATGCATAAGTTCAACATTTCAAATTGAAAAGAAATACAACACTAATTTGTTCAATTAGAAACATCAAAGCCTCCTCGATTATCCTAGAAAGTCACTCATAACTAACTTCTTCATATCCTAGGAAAATAAAACATAAGAAAGGGGTGAGCTCAAATACTCAGTAAGGTTAATCAATACAGCGGAAGATAACATAAACATTAGTCACTCTGAATAATTAAAATCACATGCCATTACAAATAATAAAAATGAACACATTATGGAAGGAATATGAGCTGAGTAAATAATTTCATAATAAAACATGGTCATGGGTATTCTACTAGTCGAATAATGACATTAACCATAATTAATATTTTCAAAATGAGGGAATGTATAATGTCATACAATCTGAAACATTTTGTCAAGGCCTCAACCAAGACGTCTAAAAATGATTTTGGCCTTGACCAAAACCATATATCAAATTTTGAAAGGCCTCATCCAATTCTATGTCTAATTGTCTCATGAGACCTACCGATGCACCGAGGAGCTATAGCGGGCTCCACCCGTTGCATACTAATTCCAAAACATTACTCATATGAAAAGGTTGAAACATAACATAAACATTCGCATTAAAAGAAGCATACGAAATGTCAATAATTTAACCATAAACCATTAATAGTATAAAAATAACAAATCCACTATAAAATATATCACAAAAACTACAATAAGATATGGAAGATTTGTATGATAATAAATCAACATCAAAATGTTTTTGAATCAATCAAAGGATGTTGACATAGATTAAATGAAAAATATTTGAAAGAAATACCTCTTTCTATTTTGAAAACATTTAAGAGTCATATAATTATAATTTAAAACATTTATTTTGAAAATATTCTTATATAATTGTAAGGTAGGATTTGATGATGTTATAATGGTGGAAAATAGCCGCACCCACTGTATAAGTTCATGAAAACATTATTACATTAATTTTGTCGAAAATGTTATAAAGTAAATTGTTTGGAAAAGATGGAAAGAATACTTTCAAAATATATAAGGTCAAATAAGGGTATAAATGACTTTAACCCATAGTCTATTAAATAGTAAAAATGTTTTGAAAAACATTTTTAATACAAAATTGATGTGGATGATAAAGAGGTCCCAGTAGATACTTCCGTAAAAACAACCTTGGATAATAAAGACATTGTGAAATTAACCCTTACCTTGTAACTTTCTTTGGTTGAGGGTACATTATCCTCCCATATAATAGTTAAATCATTGTTATTAAATTATAAAATAGCTATATAAATAATATATTATCATATATGATCCTCTAATATTGCTTTGTTAATAATATTTCAGTAGTATCATCGTTTCAGGTGTTAACTGTTTCGTTTTCCTTTATATGCTTGGTTACGTAAGCCATGTTTCGTATGGATAAGATGTATTTGATTCGTATACAGAATTGAATTATATTCATAAAAATTTTTAGTCATCAAATGAAAATTATTCTTGAATGGTTACGATGGATAAATGAATCTCATCGCGTTCGTGGAGACGATAATCCGTACGTACGCACGAGCAACAATATCAATATATTGATTGAGAAATCATATTTAATTGGATGATATATCATATAAAAATAATCAAAACATGTTTTATTTATTATTTAAATTAGTTATACTCATTATTTTACCCATCTAAATAATGAAGTGTTTGAATAACAAACTACACCACGACGTGGAGACAGTAAGCAGTACGTACACACATATTGTGACTTTGTCATTTATAGTATGGATAGAATAATGAATGGTTGTACCATATATATAATAACAACACAGTATGTAGACGATACTATATTTATTATTTTTGTGTGGAAACAACAAAGAAAGTGGATGTTGAAGAAGAAATGAAATTGAATGAGGTGAGGAAATATTTACCTCTTCTTCAGGATTGTCCTTTTGATTTGATCAAAAGGGCACCTTAGGTTGACTTTATGACCAATTTAAGGCCTCTAGGATGAAGGGATGAATTTTGGGAGGATATTTTGGTATATTTTGGCCAATCCAAATGGCTTTGGAGGTGTGATTTTGAGAGAAGGGGAAGTTCCCTTTTATAAGATAGGTGAGTGTCACTTTAGAAAAAGATTGAAATTTTATTTTATAATAAAATAATTTTCGGTTTATAATAGAGAAAAAATGATTTATTTAGGATAAGGTGGTTATGGGTCTAAGAACTATAAACTAATAGGTGTTAGATAGGTTTATGTCACCATATTAACACTTTCTTTTAGATTTAAATCTTAGTTAAATAGTTTGACATTTACCATTTCTCTTTGTATTTTTATATTATATGGTAAATAAACTTACTCTAAACTACCAACAGAACCCCAAGTGGTTCATTATGAATATATATAACCTTATATATGTCTTTTGGTAGAACCTTAGATTTTTATGAATATTATATCAATTAATAATATAGTATTTGTTTTAAAAACTCTGATATGTCAAATTTGATTTTTTTGAAAGCCATTAAAACATTATCACTTAGAATAAAATTTATTTAAACAACCATAACAAGTCATAATAACCTAGAAAATTAGTGTAATTCAACAGAAGTCTCAATTTACTTTTATTTATATATTTATAATATCAATTATTTTAATATTTCATTAATAACATAATTACTGCATCATCATTGTGTCATAAATAAATTATATTATTTAATGTCTAAAAATTATAAATAAAATTCCATTATATAGGAAATTGTTTTATCATTATATTGAATATTTATAGTTGAATTTATATTGTGTTTAACCCTTTTTTAAAAATGGTTTAGTTATTAAACATTGAATTTGACTCTTTTAACTCTTCTTAAATTAAAATAATAATAAATGTACTAATCCAATCCAAGTGGACCAAAGGAGGTCATATTGTATTCCTAAGGTTGCCTTTGGTAGAATTATACACATCCAATAGAATTAAGACATATGTTAGGGTAATTATGATATCATGTTTACCCTTAATTACCCTATTTAATTTTAACTGTGGAAAATAAAAGTCAAAAGTTACTATTCACCAAAAATTATTTTCATCTTATTGAACCTCATTTTACTTACTGATATGAACCATGTGTCTCGGATTTCTGAAATTCAACTCACAGAAGTGGTAAAATTATGTTTTATTCAAATTTGCAAATGCTCCTAGGAGGTGGGTAAAAGATGGTAAAAAGTTCAATAAAAATTTTATATATATGAACATATTATAAATTTAATCCAATGAATTACATTGAACTTATATAGGTGTTATGTTTTTGTTTTGACCTAATTTAAATTTAAATAAAATAAATAATTATTTCAATAGAAAGTCGGTTTTAACGAATAACGCAGTGTTTTTCACTATTCATCAAAAATAGAATGTTTTCATAAAAATAAAAAAAATTCACCATAAGATAATTCCATATTCCGAATTTGAAAATGAAGTCCATTTTGAAAAATGAAATTTATATAATTTTAAAAAGTGGATATTACAATTCATAATGACTAGTTTGATTGGTCGTGGTGTGTTAGAATCTCGAAGTTGCGTAAAATGCAAGCTATTGCATTATTCAAAGGGAAATGTATCGCGGAAGCTTGGGGTGTTACAACTGGTATATAGTTATTCTTGTTTACTATTATAATTTTATTTATTTTTTATTTTTTCTAGATTTTGAGGTTGTGATTTTGTAAACATGAGGAAAACACCCTAACCTCATAGATAATACACAATTAGTTCTACTCATGCACCCAATCACGTGAAGAGGTGGAAGGTTTCTCATGTTCCAAATTTATTTTTTAGAAAATAGTTAGTTAAATTATTTGAGATATACATGAAATAATGCATTCTTGTTTAGTGTGTGTTGGGTGACCCACAAGGTTGGTGAACAAATTGATAAACCATTAAACTAAACCTTGTACTCTTCCTAGTTTTCAGGAAAATTCAAAATGACTAATATATCCTTAATAGTTTAATCCAAAAACCTCCCCCATTATATCAGTTCAGGAGTCCTAGTTTTTCATATGCATAGATCCTTATTTTACCGAGGTTATTAGGTATTTTCCCAGGTTTTTTGTTTGATATCCACTAATTAAATCATTCATTCCATTAAATTTATCATCCAATCCCCTTGTTCCACAATGTTATTATATTTTTAATTGATTATTAGAAGTATATAAATACATGGGGGCTGAACCTAGGGTTTTATATATTTTATTAATGTGATTTCATGGATTTTTAGGTTCATAAGGATTCCTTCTTCACATATATTGTGATTTCAAATATTTATGATGAGACTGTGTTTATCTTGAAGAATGTGCCTATACCTAATATTAATTACCATGAAATACCTTCAAACATTAAGATTTACTTTGGTTCTATTTTTGAAATATTCATAGGGTGATTCATTGAGGCTTTTTCAGTATTTTTAGTTTCAATTATTGGAATTTGTATAAAAATATGTTGACTTCAAATGGTTCTCATTAAAAATAAGTTTTATTAAAGAAAGGTGTTTGATAAAATGATTCAAATGTTTTTTTAGTTCTAAATGTGTTTAAAAATGTGTTTTTAAAAAGTAATCTATCTTGGCATTAATTAATTATTTCATATAAGGTTATGGGTGTTTTTAAAAATGTTTTTTATTCTTATTTTCACTTGGAATAACTTCGATGTGTTATTAACCAAGAATAATATAGTTGTTATATAGATTGTGCATTGGTTATGGAATGTTTCCAATTATATTGAGTGAGATAATGGGATTAAAATGATCCTTATGAGACTGAGTGAGCTCAAGGAACTATTAGGTTCACATATTCCTACTAGTATTCCTTGTGCGAGTTTCGGTTACCTTTGACCCATTGGTTTGACCCAATGATATATGCATTACAATTGGTGGGTATCTATTAGTTCTCATTTCCAATAATTTGGATTTTGATGTTTATAATTCCATGCTTCCAATATTTTTACTTTATGATTATATTGTATGAATTATTTATAAATCATATTGTATTCCAATGAAAAAAAAGGTATTTATCAAAAAAATTTGATGAAAAGTAATTTCAAACATTATTTGCAATCTAGAACTAGTGTTATACTTTATAAAAAACCGTATATTAATTCATGGTGGTATCATACTAGGTTTTTAATCACAACTTATATATAGCTATGGGGTGTATTAATACTAGGTTTTATAGAATGAAGGTAAAGTAAAGGGTTCTATATAGTTTGGAAGTGCAACCTAATTCTCATTGTCGTCGCTTTGTCTTGTGGTGGTTCTAGCGATTATTGTTATTGAGGATTTTTAGGTATGTGTGGAGTAAATTGGATCCTTAGGGAAATTACTGGATGTCTTATATAGGAATCCTTATAATTGACCATATTTTTACTATCTTGAATAGGGATAATGACTTTTAGTTTTTTATATTCTTGGTGTGATGTTATCATTTGTTTAATAATTATTACTATCTTATTATATGATTTATTCTGTATTTTGGAACACATTATTTGATTTCATGGGAATAAAACTTATATATGGGACATTCATGAATTACAAGATGAATTCATTGGATGTATATCTAGACTCCATTGTTAAAATCATTCCCAATGGTTGTATTTTTTAATGCTAGTAATTATCTAGAGCTTGTGGTGATCAAGAACACACTTTTGGCCATGTGGTGAGCCTGTTTGTGTGACATGTTCGGTCAATATATGATAGTCTGTAATATCATTATTCAATGAATGTATTGGGGAGATATTCTTGTATTTTAATGTAATATCCTAACCCTAAACATTAGCCTAAAAAGATACATGGTTTTTCTATTATTAGGTTAAATTCCCTATAAACCAAATAATGGAAAAAGTTATTGAGGACTTACTAAATCATTAGGGGATTATTATCCCTTAAAAATTACACAATATCTATAGAATAAACATAAAAAATAACACTATATTATGCATTTATGGTAAAAAATAAAACTCAATATCAAAAAACTAAACAATATTAGTGTAAAGTAGAAATAAAAATACCATAAAAAATAAGACTCTAACATAAAACAATATTGAGGAACCCAGGTGGAACCACTCTATATTCATTAATAATGAACAAAATAAGATATATATTTGACATGAAAAATAAATATGTAATGATGTAATTATAGTGAAATATGAATCCATTCCATTTTATTTGTCATGAAAAAAGGTCTATGTATGCCCCAAATTTCATAAACATTGTGTGAGTAATCATACCTAGTTGGAAAACCATATGACTTCCCACTAATGCTATAAGAACTAGAAACAAGTTTGATTCATTGTTATATAAAATATGACAATGATATTTTAAAATAGTTTATCCAAATTTATAGATTTCCTAAATGACAGAAAATCAATTCAACTCAATCCAAATAGAAACCATAGTTCATATTCTCTCTTTGTCTCTTTCACATGCATGTTGAATGAAAATACATATACTCCTTAGTTGGGATAAATATTTCACCATGTTATAATATATTTATATATCCCTTTTCCTATTTTCTGGTACCAACAATATGTTTATTCAAATAAGGCCTCATATAATGAAAATATGAACACACACTACATGAATTAATTTGATTCTCATACCAAATTCGTCTTTTAATCTAAAAATGATCTCTAATTTCCCACACACTTTTTAATTCCAAATTTCTTCATCAAATCTATAAAATCAATGTTGTGTTAAAAAATATATTATAAATTATTTCATTGTAAATGTTAACATTAAAATACATATACAAATAATCAGATAAAAACCTAGACCTAAAGGAATTTGTAATCGAAATTTTGTAAGATAATTATTTAAAAAATATAATAATTCATTATAAATTAAAATTAATTCCAATTATAAAAATATATATGTAATATATAAGCTATAAAACTCTTAAATTCACCCAAAAAATCAAGATGAATGGTCCCTCCCACCCAACCTATCACATATATAATCCGAGGGAGAAGATTCTCCAAGATCTATCTCCTAATAATTCCAATTCGAAATCCCTAGAGCAGAGATAATAAAAAAGATTTTTTAGGGGTAATATAGAGTTTAATGTCACAAAAAAATGTTTTATAAATATTTTACTTAAGACTATATTACTTATTTCATTTTAATCAAATTAAACCACATTGATAGTGGGTGGCCTCAAGGGGAAGTCCTTTGAAGAAGCTATTTGTGGAAGGCATGTTTCAATGGTTCTGGAATGGGGTGGGATGTATTCAGGTCTTCTTCGTGCACCTCCGATTGAGATTGGTCCTAGGTAATATAGTAAGGTGGATGAATTTCGTGTGTTGGAGAAAACAGTGAATGAACATTAGTACTTATCGACTTTCCATGATCTCACCCTTGTATCTTGGTTTGGCTTCAACAAACCACAGCTGAATGACGTCAGAGACTTTTTTGACTCCAGGGGGATAAGGTGGCTGATGGTTGTATCTGAATTTTATTGGGTTTTTTTAGAATCTAGTTTCCCTCCATTGAATAATTTATGAGTTCTTGGTCTAGGGAGGATTTTTGGTATGGATTGTGGGGGCTTGTACCCTTCCTGTTGGCCTTGGGACCACCATTATTTCAGATAAACCTCTTCGGGGGCCATCTGGGCTATCATGCCAGACCTCTCATTACAATTTCACAATCCTGTGATTTTGAAATTAGTGGGAAATGCCTTGTGTTTGTTTCTTTGTTCTGATGATGAAACAACTTGCTATAGATATTCCTATTTCATGATAATATGTGTGGAAATGGACCTCTCATCAAATATCCCAGAGCGGATGATTTTAAGATTCAGTGATGGTCGATAGTGGTGGAAAATTATTCTTTTCAAATCTCCTCTACGGTTCTTCCCGGCATGCAGTATTCTAGGGATTTTTCCAACAGTTCGTAGAAAGCGTAGGTCTGATGTGGGGTGTATCTCGAGACTTCTAGGAGCTCAACGTGGTGGTTTGGTGGAGTTGGGGTCGCTGGGACTAACAATAGAGACGAAAGATCATTTTAATGTTATAGAGGTGGGTTCAAATTCAAATGATGGTCCCAACATGCATGCATCACTGTCGTATCCCACCATTTTGGCCGCTTTGGAGCCTCTCCTGATAGGCTACCCCTAAAAGGATATGATATCACTATCGCCTGTAATTCATGAGGGCTCTGACATTGCCGACCTGAAACCATTTGTTTTTGGAAAATAGGGGGGCTGTGAGACCCTATATTTTTCCCTTCATCTCCTTCATAGGTTTCTATCACCACCTTCTTCCCTGTTTTGGATTTCATCTCAGATTTCCCCAAACTTCATTCAATGTTCAATGCTTAAAAACTAGTCACCAACCACTAGTGGGTTTCCTTGATAGGGGTCATTTCCTACTAGTGTGTTGGAAGAGAATAAGTCTTCATAGGGGTCCCCTTAGCATTTGATTCTGGTTTCAATTCTTCATGAGGAATCAGAGACGTTCTCTCTGCCTCCCTCATTGCTATCTATATTTTTTTTGATTCAAGACTCAGAAGGGGTCAAGAAGAAGAACCTTTCTCCCATGAAAGGTGTCTCGGTTGATAGACTTCCTGGCCCAGTAACATGCTATAAATCAAAGAAGGCTGGTATGGCCATTTAGACTTCTCCATATGGAGCTTCTGGTCATAAGACAATGAATGTCGAGATCTAATGGTGTCTCTGATTATTTAGAATGTGAGAGGTATGGGGGGTCCAGCAAAGTGTTCCATCATGGAAATAGAATCTAGTAAATCCAAGGAATCTGTGATGGGAATTCTTGAACCAAAACATGGTGCTTCTATGTTCCCTAAGCTATTAGGGATGATGGGATTCCATTTTTACATTCATGGTTTTCCTCACAACCCATATATCTGGATATGTTAGATATAGTAGATTAAAGAGGAGCTTGTTAGCCTTATGGCCCAGTGCATCAATACCACAATTTCTTTTATGGGGGTTGAGGTGATGTTTTCATTTGTTTATGCATGTAATGATATTAACTAAATATTGGAACTATGGAACTTCCCTGGATCCTTTCAGATAGATTATCATCCCTTTTCTATTGGTGGAGACATCAACATGATCACTAATACTTCCGAAAAAGGGTGTTTAATAGGTAGAAATGGTGGGATGAAATACTTCAGTGACTTCATCTCCTCAGTGGGACATTTATATTTGGGATTCAAAGGTAATGACTTCACCTGGTGCAATAACCACAGTGAAAATTCTCTAATGTGGATCTAGCTTAAAAGTTGCTCTGCGAACCTTGAATGCCTCTACTCCATCAAGCAGACATCGATCACTCACCTTCGTCTTTCTTTATCCAATGATTATCCACTACTTGTGGAACTCTATAAGGATGTGTCTGGACATGGGACTTTCCATTATTCCACTAACTAGCACTCACATAGTGATTTCATGTCAACGGTTAGAAGCTCATGGGGAGGTTAGAAGGGTGGGAGGGACTAGAAATGTCTTACAAATAGGCTTAAGTGACTCAAATAGGAAACTCGTGAATGGATATCAAATAGACCCATTGATGGTTCAGAAGTGGAAAATGTCTAGGAAGATATTAGAATGCTTGAGGAAGAGATTCAAAATGACTTGGATGAGAACAAGCCCTCTTTACTCTATGATAAACACATTTTTCTTACAGAGAAACTACTTGAAATTGAGAAAGATTACAAATTGAGATCTCTCATAAGATGGATGAATGAGGGAGATAGAAACAATGCCTACTTACATGCATGTATAAAAGAGGAGAGTAACACGAGGCTCAAAATTTTTTTAGGAAATGGGGTTTATATGTCGGCAGTGGAGGCTGCTGGCCACTTGGATTTGGAACACATTGAATATCTCTTGGTTGGGTAAGTCAACAAAATCTATGGTGATATCCAAGGTACTGAATATATGGAGGCATTTTGGGAATGGATTCTATAGATGGCGAGAATTCCTGACAATGAGCTTATGTTGGCTATGCCTAATGAAGAAAATATGAAGGGTTCAGTTATGTCTATACCTCTTGGATCTAATCCTGGACCAGATGGTTTCCCAAGTGAATTCTATGTGGATACATGGGATGTGATTGGAAAGTAGTTGTTGGAGGCAATACATGATTTTTTGGGATGGTGAAATAAGTAGATCAGTGAGTGTTTACAGGGTGGTACTCATTCCGAAGGTCAAGACCCCCATCTATTGTGCAGTTCCGACGCATATTCCTTTATAATGTGTCCTACAAAATACAGGAATGTCTGATTACAAGAAGGATGAGTGGGATCATTTCGATATTAGTTTCTATTGAGAAACATGTGTTTATCAAAGGGAGAAGTATACAGGGGGCGTTCAAAATTTCTACCGAACTTGAGAATGATATTAATAAAATGGTGGTAGGATATAATGCCATCATCGAAGTGGATATGGATTAATATTATGACAACTTGGAATGGAACTTTATCATTCGGGTGATTGGTAAGTTTGGGTTTCCAGAATGGGTTTGTGATCTTTTTTTTTCAGTGCTACACATCCCCATGGCAATCAATATCCCTCAAGGGGAAGTGTTTTGGAATCTTAAAATTGGTACAGGGTGTTCACAAAGGTGACCATTTCTCTCATATCTTCTTCATTTTGGAACATGATTACCTCTCTAAAAATCTACACAAGTTTATGATAAATGGGAAACTTAAACCATTCTACGGAAGGAATGGAATGGAGGAAATCTCAAACTTGATTTTTGTGGACGACATTCTAGTTTTCACTAATGGTAGACAAAGATCCTTTATCAGACTCATGGGTATTATCTCATTGTATTGTTTTTAAGTGGGAGTAATATCAATGCAGGGAAGAATCACATCTACATCTCCAACAGGTTCCTGAGGAGACGATGCTGGGCAATTCAAGAGATCCTAGTTTCCGAAAGGAGGTATCTTCCTTTGATGTACCTTGTTGTTCCGCTCTCTCCAAGACATGTTAATAAAAGCTACTTTGAAGACATCATGTATCAATTTTTGGGATGATCATTAACCAGAAGAACAAATTTTTATCCTTTAAGAGACGTGTCACACTTATCAATAGAATTCCCACCTCCATTATATTGTATGTCATATCGATCATCAAACCACCAAAGTGGACTATTGCAATGTTGGAGAAGGTTATGCTCTCTTTTCTATGGGACACCAAACAAACTGGATGTTTTCATTGGGAATCATAGGAGCGTATGGAATGAATAGTGGGGGAGGGTGATGTGGGGTTACGTTATGTTGTTGGAAGCATATAGGGAAAGCAATAAAGACTTTCATGGGACATCATCATGAGGAGAGTGAAGTGGGATTTATTTTTCAAGGATAGATATGGTGATCATTAGATTTATGGAGAAGGTAGAAGAGTAGGTCATACTGGATTGGCACGATGTATGTATGATCATATTTACGAGCTTTACGAATCCACATGGTGGATTGTAGGAAGAAGAGACATCAGTTTTTGGAAGGATAACTGGGCAGGGGAGACTCTTTTAACTGGGTCGTCCTTCCCCCAATATCTAATTCAATGAATCAAGCAAGTACACTATATTTCATGAGGCAGTCCTTTATGAGGAGTAGAATGCAGTGTTTTATAGTATTATCTTGGTCTAGGATTAGGATAGATATTGTTTCATTTGTTCGAAATTGGGAAACTTCTGTACCCATGAGTTTAAAAGGATCTAGCATGTATGGAGCACTTCATAGGACTGGGAAAAAAAATAATGGTGTAAAGAAATTACCACTCAAATGGTCTTCCATGTTTGGGGTATTATTATAAAGGCTTTACCACCAGATGGAAGCATTCAGAGGAGGGGTGTTCATTTAGACTCTTAATGCTCCTATTGTGCAAACATGAGGAGGGAATCTACTGATCATATATTCACACAGAGTGACTGGGTGGTTCAACTCTTGTCAATTTTGCTTCTCATATCGAAGTATTAGTCTACAACATCCCTCATTACAAGGTCTCATGTCCTCATGGATTCATGGTGTGGAGAACAAGAGCATGGAATGTAATGTTTGAGCCATCATCTTTGATTCCATCTACTAAAAAAATTGGGAGGCAAGGAATCGAGGATGACTGGGTTCTCGTGCATCTGTATCATTCCATAATATAAGGTCTGGCTCCTTAATCAATGAACTGATCATGTTACTGAAAGGGAGTCAACAATCGTCCCTAGTGTGCAACATACACAATAGACCAATTGTTCATGGATGTTTTGGAGGAAGATGGGTTGGATGAAACCCCCATTCCAGTGGGATGAAACTCAATGTCGGTGGGTCTCTTATAAAGAAACTCAAGAGAGGTGGAGGAGTCCCAAGTGATGTATAATATTCTATTCTTATGGAGTTCAACACTTTTTATGGTCCTGGTAGTTCCCTGGGGGTGGAGGCATGAGCACTCTTTATTGGTCTCCATGTTTGCAAGGAGTGAGGCTTTGAGGTGTCAGAAGTGGATTCAGAATCTGATGTTTAGGTGAATAAGGTCCAAGGGCTGCATGAGACGCCATGGAACCTGACATATATTTTTAAAAGTTGTGATATGGAAACCACCTCAGGTCAAATCATTCATTATAGTTGGAGGGAGAAAAAATTTGTTTGCAGACACCCTTCCATGTCTTGGATGTTCAGGAGAGGGATTAACTTTTTTCGAGGGTTAGGGGTCTCTTCCATGGGAGTGTCAAGTCTTTGCGTAGAAATATTCACTTGTCTTACATTATTTTTGTCCTCCTTGGGGTTTTTTTGTAACGCATGGACTTGACCATTTTCCTAGATGATTAAAAAAAGTAATTTTCAACCAATATACTATTTAAACATGAACATTATAACTTATCTATTAAGTGGGTGAGTATGAGTATTTATAAATAAATTTAAAAATTATTTTTTATATGTGTATAAAATAAAGAAAATGGATATCTATTGATGAGAGATAAGAATAATTTTATATAAAATGAAATATATCTAGAAAACTATTGTTGTTTTAAGAAAACTGTTTCATCATTTCTTATAAACATATGATAATTTTTTTCAATCATTTAGAAAATATATTTTATAAAATTATGATAATTAATTGAAAATTAATATTAAAATTATCTAAGGACTGATTTTCTAGATTGTTATGATATGTTTTATTTCTCGATGTGCAGTGAATAATATAGATCGTTAATAGAAAACTGTATTTTCATTCAAATTATTTACAAAAAAAATTAAATATTATATTATTTTTAAATTAAACTTAGATATAATATTTTTTAACAAGTAATTAGTAGGTTATTTGAATCAATTTAATATTTAATATTGATATTAAAACATTCCATTTATATGAAAATTTTCTTTTTGATAATCATCTTTTACATCTCCCCATTGTGGTTTGTTTTAAATCTATTTATGCCAATTATGTGAATTTAATTTGGTAAGATAGATTTAATATTTGGAATAATAATAATTTCTATTTTATAATAATTTAAAAAATATTTTACCATAATTAATAGTGATAAAAGTAAAAACTAATTACAACGGTTAAGGTAAAAATTATTTTACCAGCGGTTAAACTAGAAATATATGGGTTAAAATGACCCGAAAACTTGTATAAAATATATTGGATGGAAACATTTTTATCATATAACGTATAATTATTTATTACTCCATTTTGGACACTATCTCGTCCAAAAATTGATGGTACACCTTTTTATTTTTAGAAATTTCAAGTCGGCCACTCACCTAACATACAAACGACCACCCCATATCTTCTCTTATTTACACATTAAAACCATTTAGATTTATAAAATATCTAAAAAATTATTTAAAAATTTGAATCACATCATCATAGAATCATTTTTTGTGATGAATTCATTTTAGGTACAATTTTGGTATAATTCTAAAGAGGTGATCCAAGAGAAGGTAAAATTCTTAACTATGGGTTTTATTCTTATTTATTCATATAAATGATTCAAATATTCTTAATTTTTTATTATATAATAAAAATTGTATATTATATATAATAATATTTTATTATGTTTTTTCAATCACCTATATCCATCTTCTCTTCCCTTAAATGGGAAACCATAACGTCGCTTGTGTGTATGGAAAAGTACCACCTCACGAACCAATGTGACATGTTTTCCATCAATACCTCTCACAGTTGGGTATGATTATAGATCTAAAGTATATATTTGATATTAATAAAATAATTGTAAATTTTTAATAATTATATCATACAGAACTTCTTTTATTATTCATTCCATAGGGGATACGATAACGTCACTTGTGTGTAAATTAGGCAACAGACTCATGAAGTGATGTGATTCACTAACACTTTACATTGAAGGTAATATGGGTAAATTTATTTAATAAACATTATATAAATGAAATAATTAAGATATTTATGAAAATTTTAAAATTTTAAAATGATAATATATCATCTTATCTATTACCCATTCACTCACTAAAGATGATAATGTCGTTCATGTATGTGTGGACTACCACCTCCCAAAGCGATATGACTCTCTCATAATCAACACATCAAATTGATGATATATATAAGTATATTAAAAGAAATAATGTGGTATTTATTATTTTATAATAATTATGTAAAAATAAAATATTACATACCTTTTTTCCATAATGATTGTTTAAAAATGGAAATGTTACTATTTCAAATGTACGACCTACGGTCTCCATGATTGTAATGTACTTTATCTTTCATAACCATCATAAATTATTATTCTTAAAAATATAATTTATGTGTAAATATGTTAATTATAAACTTATTTTTCTTCGGTATATGATTTAATAATGACCCCTTAGACCAATAGTCAACCTACCTAAGTAATTTTTGACATTAAATTAATATATCATCGAATAACTGAACATAAACTGAATAGATTATGTAATTCTATATGAAATAGTTATAAGTAAAAAAAAGGTAACACTAAAATTGTGAAATATTCTTAGAAAAGTAAATAATTGATATATGTTTTTATTCCAGAAGATACTTAACGTATGTGATGAGTTGACTCGAGTAAGGGAAATCATCTTAACATCCCTTCATTGAGGTATATTGTAATGCTATGAACAAAATGTGTTTAATATGGAATATATTCTAACCTATTAACATGTATTATAATTATAACATAATCAATCATTTTATTTTATGTTTTAATTTTTATTATTTAATCAAATGGTATTTTACAAGAAAATTATAATATGGTAAAAGGTATTATACAATATCACTTTCTTTTTTGATGGTTAAAATTTTCTTGAAAATTTTGTTCCTTTTGATTATTTTTAATTGGAAATTTTATTTATATTAAATATCCATATTCATATATGATGGATATTATTACTTCAAAATCCCTAAAACGTTTTTATCATATGATGTGTATATTTAATGTTATTGGAATAACTAGGGAAATATTGAAAAATATGTATCCTTTAATCAATATGGATACTTGATGAAACGTCATATTGTTCAAGAATTAAAATGATTATTAGACATATGGTTAGTTATTTATATAAATAGTTACTGGTGGGGATCATTTATAGATAACCCTTTATGCATCAACATGTCTCTTGAGAAAAATCATTTGGACAAACAAGATATTTTTTTACCTTTTAGTTTTCAACTATTTTTAGAAAGGTCATGACAATAAAGGATTTCGTTATTATTGAGCTCATTATGTCCAACGATTTATCATTCCATTCATTTAGAATTAAATTATTATTGTTATTCACATAATTTTTAATATGATATCATCTCTAGATTCATTTCATTCTAATATTATTGATATAATGGCTAGGGTTTTCATTTATTTACCTTGAACCATTTACAACGGATTATACAATTGTGATGGTCAAGTTATTTCTTAAATAGAATGTGTGTTTATTTTTCTTACCTTCTCATATTGACTATTATTTATTAATTCACGATATATTTCATTTTATATAACCCTTAATAAGCATTTGAGTCCATCATTATTATATTATCTTTCCATAGGATATGAATAAGAATTCATGTAATGAGTTCATGATTTACATTATATTCCCATTAATATGATTTGTATTTTATTTTCCTTTATTAAATTGGTAACATGTATGTATTTGGTTCTCAAAAACTACTAATCTAATCAATACATTGGAATTTTACCCACTTGTATCAATGTTAATGCAATAATGTTTAGATTGACTCTGGTTTATGGGGTCTTGGTTGTTTCCATTGGTATCATTGAATTATTAATAGAAATCATGGGAATAATTTTATGGAAAAAATGATTTGGGAACATAACCCTATGATATACATTAAGTATAAGTATAAGGTAACATCCAAATTGGTATATTATGGAATAGATTACGTGGTTTCTTGTAGAAACACATCTATATCTAGACACTATAGCTAGACATGGTTCCAGAAAATAGGCTTCCATGGGTAATAACTCATAAAAGGGAACATTGGGATTTTCCCAATCATTACATGGTGCATGAAATTGGGCCTTACAACTCACTTTTTTACACTCTCTAGGGATATGATTAGTGTAATTAACATATTCTTTACAAAAAATTACAAATGATATGATAATAAATATATCCCAGAATAAATAATTCTAATGATTATGAGAATAAAAATACATAATTTTTAATTTATGTTAAGTGTTACAACATATTTATAATTAAAAATTATGATTCATAATTTTATGAGGTTACCCATTATGAGAAATTTTATAGAAAAATAATACAAGAAGAAAGAAGCGTTTCATTAGTAATGGACGGTGTAGGGATTTCATTTCTAGGGAATTAAATATAGCTAGTATTAGAAATAGGAAAATTATGTCTATATTATCACAACATAATTAGGTTACAAAAAAATAACAGTTACCTAATGTAGAAACCTATTATATAATTATATTCTATTATGTTGTATCACATTATATAATAGAATCCCCTATCATTTGGTGGGACTAATAATCGAATGGTATCTGAGATATGGATTAATTCTATGGAAATGACATTTATGGCATTGAGATGTGATGAAAAGGATAAAATTAAAATTGAAATGTACTTTCACAAAGTTAATGTTGATAAATAGTGACCATTGATCTTGAATGATTGAGATGAATTGGAAATGGTAATCATGGAATGGAATGATATTAAGAATACATTATTTGAAAAATATTTCCCTTATGATAAGCAAACAAAAAATAAAGATAATTTCCATCAGATTTAATAAAATTGAAAATAATTTTTTCATGAGTCTGAGGATACCTTTACATAGATTTATAGATATTCTAATTATTATAAACATATTACAGAATGAAATATTGATAATTAATTTATTATTAATCCATGACTCTTAAGGGCAGTAGTCTCTGAATTTTTTTCTTTATATGATAAAATAGTTTTGTAATGTATTAAAATTGAGATGATATTATATAGAGCCAACATTTCTATGGAAAATTTAAAAAAAATAAGTGGTCAAATGAGCACCATGAAAAATAGAATTCATCCTAGAGGAACAAGAAAATTCCATAGAAGTAGTTCCAAACTTGTTATAACTATATAAGGAATAACACTAGGAAATAATTTAAAGTGTTGGGAATTAATAAAAATTATAGATAAAAATTTCATTTGTATAGATGACTTAAAGGTGAGAAAAAACATATATATTCAGTTTTTGAACTTCAGGTAGATGGGATACTATGCACATGAATTCTCCAAGCATCAAGAGAATCTACAATAGAAGAGATGATTCGGAGAAGGATAAGCTTATACAATATCTATATTAGACATACAGGAACCAAATGATGTGATGGTAGTTAAATTAATCATAAAATAAGATTCAAAAATTTATTTATTTGATTTTGGATCATTAAACGCGTTTATATATTCAATGTTTTCAAAGAAAATTAGTTATTTTCCTATTTCATTAATTCATGAGTTATCAGTCAAAACACCCAGTGGATGCCTTGTTGCAATAATTATATGATAAAAATTACCTATTATAACACATAAAAATTATTTTTTCTATCCTTATTATCATTGATATGTTTGAATTTGATATAATCCTTTAAATGGAATTAAGTTCAAAATAATATGGAAAAAATTATTTCATGACGAAAGAAATCACTCTTTTTGAAGAAGATATGTAATTAATTAACATAATATAGGAGATATATTATTCTGAGACATGTTTAGATCCAACCAATGTAGCTCTATTGAATTATATTATTAATGAAAAAGTGGAAATAAAATCTATTTTGAGTGAAGGTAATCATTAAATTGGGGATTTATATATTGTGTAGAAATACAATGATGTATTTCATAAAGAATTTCATGTTCATCCCCTAGAGTGTGAAGTAGAGTTTTGATTGATTTAATCCATGATGAATGAACAATATTAAATACTACCTATATAATTTCTACAATTGAATTTGTTAATATAAATAAACAACTAGAGGATTTTGGTGATAAGGGATTTATTCACACTAGTTTTTGTTAATGGGCATCACCTATTTTCCTTATTAAGATGAAATATGGATACATGAGGCTCTTCAGTTGTTGTATATAAATCAATGATTGTGTGATAAATAAAAAGTAACAAATTCCATGAATTTATAAACTATTCAATAAACTTCATTGAGGCTAGTATTTTTGAAATTTCAACCCACATTTTGGGTATCATCAACTGCATGTAAAGAAGGAATACATTCTGAAGAAAACATTATGTATTAGGTATGGAAATTATGAGTTTACTGAAATTCTATTTGGAAGGACTTATACTCCCTTTATTCATGGAGGTATTGAATAGATTATTCAAGGAATATCGTAAATATTTTTTTTATGGTATTCATTTTTGATATTTTGGTGTATTCTAAATGTTATGACAACCATGAGAATCACTTAAGAATCATTCATCAGACTCATAGAAGGAATGAGTTATGTGGTAAATTTAGTAATTGTGATTTTATTCTTCAAGTGGGTTCTTTTAATGGCCATATTTCCTTCATGAGTTTAATATAAGTACTTCACATGAAGTTAAAGAAAGTTAGATTATGTACTACACAAATATAAAAAATTTAGGTTCCTAGTTTTGTTAGTTTGGAAGGTTACTATCGGTGGTTTGAAAATAAATTTTCTATTTTACCAAGGAATGTGAAGAAATTTTTTTATGAATGAAAGAAAAGTTTTTTGGATGCCTCAGTTTTCACCCAACCATCATAAAATGATGGGTTTGTGATATATAATGATTCATTTATGAATAGAATTTACTATTTTATATTTGAAAATGATAATTTTATTTCAGACATATTAAGGAAATTGAAGACTTGTTAATAAATTTATCCAACCCTAGATATTTAGTTGGTTTTTGAAATATTTTCTATGAAGATATTGATACATGATCTACATGGTGAAATATATTATAAATACATGGATCCTAAAATGATAAAATACTTCATTTCCTTGAAAGAGCTCAGTATGACAGATTTTTGATCACTCAAGCTACAAAAATATTATTATTTCTCAACATAATACAACATATGGAAATAAACTAAGTTTGCAAATGCATTGAGTAAGAAATATCATTATGTTTTGAACCAAATTAGGATTATGGGAGATCCTATGTTTTTTGATCTATAAAATATGGAATTGTGAGTTATTAAGGAAGAAGAAACCTGATTGATTTTTAAATTATTGAAAAATCATACTTATTAGAAAAGATAATAAGTTATCAATCTGATCATGAGACATTTCATAAGAAAATAAAATCAAATAATGATGGTAAATTAGAATACTTAATTTGTGAATATGGTGTATTGAAATTTAGAAATATATTATATGTTTAATCTATACATAATCTAAAAATAAAATTTCCCAAATATTTAATTTCTATATACAACCAATAAGTATAAAAACGTTTAGGTATTTGAGGGAATAGATTATTGACATAAAATGAAGTAGGAAATTGATTATTATGTGTCCATATTTTTAGATTGTCAACAAGGTTAAGCTATAAGAACAAAAAATAAATGAGTAATTAATGAAAATCCATTTTTTCGCCGAGGGATAAAAATATTTCGATGACAATAACTCAATTAGTGTAGGATAAATGGAATCCAATGAACATTATATTTCCAAAAAACAAAAACCCCACATACGCACCAAGTGGCTGATTCAGGCCTTAAAATGTTGACCTAGTATAATAATTGAAGACCTACTAAAGACAACTACCAGATGGACATGTATAGATGAACCCCCTTCACCCAGGATCCCATGTTCTACCTATAAATAAGAAACTCGAGCTCCTCATTTGACATGAATATAATATTATAAGAAATCTTGAAGCTATGATTACCATAATCCTTTCCCCAAGTCCTCAAATATATCTAAGAAGATATACAAGACATAAAAGAATATAAAGTTAAAGTGGGGGGAAAGATTATAATTCTACTTCTGTCTAAAACATAAATGACCTGCATTAGGCTCCACCTAACCCTAGTGCACGAGGGGTTCTCACCCAAACATTGGATGTTATCACCAACCCATCACCATCTTCCATAGGAATCAAATATGATGATTTTGGATTATCACCTCAATGAAACTATTCAAACTCTAGTGATCGAATGATAATCCATCCAACATAGGAAGTCCCACAAACTATCCACTAATCAATGACTAGTGGCCGAGAAGTTTAATATAGTAATTTCCATTTCTAACAATTTTAGGAGTCTATCACCATAAAAACAATTATCCCCTAGCATAGGGTTTCTAATCAATAGGTCACCAAAGACTACATACGAATAAAATATGGTTTAAACTATAGAGATATTTTTATTAGTTACCAACTCTAATAAAATTTAGCACTAAACCCTCCACATAATGAGGATGGTACAATTGGGAGTACGACCCCAGTCTCTCTGACCTAGGAACTCATGATAGCCCACTTATGGCATTGAGTTAAAAATATGGAATAGGAACAAACCTATATCACCTCCAATGAATCACACTAGTAAAATAAAATATAAAAATATTACCTAGTGCACACAACTAATAACATCCTCCAAGCCTTTCAACTTAGTTTGGCTTCTTTTAGATAATTCAGATGGTGAATCCTAGAAAAAAATAAGGGTGATACCCATATCTATTCCCCCACACATGAATATTATATATATATACGGATATTAAATGGAGGAAAAGAGAAGGCCCATAGCCATAATCCAACAGTTAAATAAGAATATATACCCATTCTCGTCTCGGATGTCACTCAACATATCCTAAAATGATTAAATGTAAGAGCCCTAAATTTTATGAAAAATATTATTTTTAATTTCATTAATGTCTTGTGTTTTATGCTACACCAAGATTACCTTTCTCTATATGCAACACCGTATTAGCTTGTAGTATACGCAACACTATTTTTGGATCGTGTAACACACAATTTTGATAATAGTTATTCTACGCAACATTGAGTATATATATATATATATATATATATTCAATGTATAAATGAAATATGTCTGGATTATGTTATACGAAACAATGAAGGATTCTTGAGCAGCACACAACCCTGACTTGGCTTGCATTACACGCAATCACTACCTTCCTCGATAGCGTGTGTTGTACGCAAAACCGGGTTTAACTAAACAACGATATATTATTATAATATTATTATGAACTAGCCATTATGAATATTATTAACTACATTTTGAATCTTATAACATTATTTTTCGTCTTACACAATTTCTAAAACATGATATAAGAACAAAATAATTTTTTTGGGTAAAATAATATTTTTCAAAAAATGCAGTTTTATTTCCTTTTGATGGGGCACCCATTTTTAATCTAGTTTTTGACATGTTTATAAGTTCAATTTGACAAAAATAAAATTCTACTTTAGAATCAAGATATAAAAATTTACTTTGGATAAAATTTTCATATTATTCTGATAACATTCATATTTTAATGAATAGTAAAAACACGGTATATTTTAATTAAAAACAACTTTTTTCATCATAATAAATTATGTTGTTAAATAATAATATTGAATGGTTTCAAAGTATAAATAGAATATATTTTTACCATTTAATATAATTTATGTCATTAGCCTTGATTTTACATTGAATTCGTAGGTTAAATAAATTCAATCTTTGGCAATGTTTTAACTTTTAAAACCTGTTTGCTTAAACAATGGGATTAATTTTAAATTAATTACTGCAACTTCTAGGTTTTGAATTTTGAAAAATGGATTCCATATTTTGAATCAGTGGGTCCAAATTATGTTAATAGTTTACTTTTATTTTGGCTGATATTATGAATAGTAACTACGGTATTTTTTTTATTTACTACGGTTAGAGGTAAATAGGGTAATTCAAGGTTAAAAGATTATTATAATAATTCAAAATTACCTTGAAACTTGTCCTAACCTTATTGGATGAGTAGTGTCCGACCATGGGAATCTTTGGGTCGATTTTGGGACCCCATGGAGCCACTTATGAAAGACAATGACACATTAGATTAATTAATTTAATGTAAAGACAAAATTGACTTTAACAAAACTCTTTTAGTAATTAATATTTATAAAGGGTTATATAAGTTATATTTTTGACTCTATATATTATATGGAAATCTAAAAATATTCCCTACATCATGGTATTTTTTTCATAATTTTTAGACATCATATGAATTAAATTATTTATGACACAATAATGATGTAGTGTTTAACTCATTAATAAATCATTTAAATAAATAAGATTAAAATGATTAAAATATCATCCAAAACCTGTCCAATTATTATTGTATGATTTTATTTAGAATATGAGTCATCTTATATTCGACAGTAAAGTGTTTTTGACCTCTTGAAACCGAAGATAAGTTTATAATAAAATAATGTTTTCACACTTTCTTAAAGAGCCCCTCCACTCCTTTATAAAAGGAGACCACTTCTACGCAATTCCTTAAACCTCTGAAGCCTTTTGGATCGTCCACAATCTGCCCAACTAAGCTCCCTACATCCCACTCCTCCCCCTAGAAGCCTTACATTAGGATGAAGACTCTCCAAGAAGTCCTTTTGGTTCAAACCAAAGAAAGTTACCAAAATTAAAGGTAACCGTTTCTCTAAAGTTGTTTTCTTTTATTCTACTTCTCCAACCCCTCAACTCTTTTTAATACTTACTTTTGTAACAACAAAAATATCCTAAATATACTAGGATGTTTTTATGAGAAGGATTCAAACTACACTTACACACACCTCCATCTAATGGTATAAGAACATAATGTTTCTGTGATGGAAAACTAATGCCTCACGAAACGATTATTGTTCGATTTTCCCCTACCGCCTCTCATGGTGGCCATTATGATGGCACTATATTTATATATAATATATATTATGTTTATTATTTCTTTATGCTTCTTTACTTCCCAATTATATCAAGCTTTTACGGTTTCCATATTCGGTAAATACGATAATCTCATTTGAGGAAGTGCGGACTACCTGTAACACCCCAGGTGAATAAAGAATATGACACTTTTATTTTTATCCATATTTGTGAATAAAATATTAATATTACTTTAAAGGGGATGCTATGCTCGATGGCGTACCCAACACGCAACAACGAGTTTCTTGGGAATCTTACGTTGCACTCTAATAATAAAATAATATTATTTTAAATGGTAGTAAACATGTAGCTGTTGTATTGGCGGGAATGGATAGAAATAAATAAAATATGATTATATATGTTTTTAAATGTTTTTACATTTATCCAATAAACGATAAAGGCTTAAAATACGGAAAGAATTCAATTTTATGCGTATATGCCCTAGTTTTCACTAAAGGCTCACTTATCGCCTTTTGATGGCGAACCATCATTAAATATAGTTTTGTTCACTCTTAAACATTATATTGGACCAAGTAAAACTCTTCTTAGGAATCGGGACATCAAAATTTACTTTGTGTAAATTTTTGGTATCTTTCCGATAAAGTTAATTTTTTTAATGAATAGTGTAAAATGTTTTATTTTAATTCAAAAGCACTTTTTAATATAATTTATTTATATGATTAGATTATCTTTTTAATTGGGTTTAAAGTGAAATTAGAATATATTTTTACCATTAAATCCAATAGTGGACGTTGGAATTAATTTCACTTTGAAATCAGACTTAAACTAGAGTCAATCTTTTGATACTTATTGTTTCATAAAAACAAGCTATTTGCTCTGACAGCGGGAACTAATTATTAAATTAATTAATGTGACTTATATGTTTTGAATTTTGTAAAATAGACTTCATTTTTGAATTCGGAATATCAAATATAGCTTAGGGTGAATTTTTGGGATTTTTCTGAAAAACTTCAATTTTTGATGAATAGTGAAACCACTAAGTGGTACTTATAAAAACTGATTTTTCCGCTTAAATGAAATTTTTCCATCTTTGTGTTTTGAATTTCAAAAATCTGACTTACATGGTTGTCATTAAGATGTAAAATGTGGTTCAATGGGATTAAAATAATTTTTTTTGGTGAATAGTAACTTATTACGTTTTTAATCGCGATTAGAGGTAATTAGTGTAGTTTAAGGAAAAAATAATGTTTTAATAATATGAGATGAGATTGACACATGTCCTAACCTCATTGGATGGGTCATGGCCGACCAATAAAACCCATGGGTCAACTTGGGGACCCCATGAAGCAACTTTGGTTGGGAAATGACATAAATAACTTTTTATTTAATGTTAAAGTAAAAATGACACACATGAAATGTTTTACTAAAACAACTTAAACATGGGGTTATACAAGTCAGATTTTTGACTATGAATACTCATTGGAAATATAAAAAGATTTCCTACATCATATTATTTTTTTATAATTTTTAGACATTAAATAAATTAAATTATTTATGACATCATGGTGATGCAGCGATTACCTCATTATTTAACGATTTAAATAAAATGGATAGATAATGTAATATCTAAGACCTATATATGTCCAAAACCTATTGGATGAGTGGATTTAGAACCCTTATCACCTTATCCTAGAAACACATCAATGTGGGACCTCTTAAATCCGAATACCATTTTAAAATAAAGTGACTTTTCTTTACCTTCCAAGAGTGCCCCTCCTCTCCTCTTATAAAAGGCCCCCACCTCTACCTCCTTACCCACACTCCCAAAGCCTTTGTCTCGGCCAAAATCTGCCAATTTTCTCTCTCCACTTCCCTCTATTACCCCTTGAAGCCTCACTTTGGGCAGAAGTCTTCCCAAGGAAGCCTTTGAGCTCCAACCAAAGGGAGTTACCCGATTTTAAGGTAATGTCTTCACTTGAGTCCTTTTGTTTTATTTTGCCTCTCCAACCCCCTAAACTCTTCTTATTCATTTATTTTGTAACAACTCCAGTATCTGAAATATACTAGGATGTTTTTATAAGAAGTATTCTAGATACACTTACACACACCTACATCTAATGGTTAAATAACATACTGTTTTCGTGGATGGCGAATTTCTGCCTCACGAAACGATGATTGTTCAACACTCATATAACACCTTCAAATGTGGCCATTAAGATGTCACTATATTTATATATGATATATAATATGTTTATGTTTTACCTAAGATTCTATATTTTTATTTTGTGGCACACCTTTATGGTCTCCATTGTGCGTAAACACGATAATTTCATTTTAGGAAGTGCGGACTACCGCCCCCTCAAAGTGATGTGATTCGTTAATGCCATATGTGGGACGTATAAAGGATGGATTTGAAGTTATTATATATGATGTTATACTAGAATTATAATATACCCCTATATCATTATTATTTCTTTCCATTAATATATGAGACAGAAATGAAAGTAGCGTTCATGCGTACGCATGGCTTACCGTCTCCATGAACGGTGCTTTTCATTTCTTATCCCCAAATGTAATGTACTATTATAAGTACATATTTATAATGGATATATATATATATATATAATATAATTCTGGAATTAAAATATACATACCTCTCATTTAGTTTTAATTCCATTAATATGACAATGAAATGAAAGTAGCGTTCATGCGTACGTACGGCTTACCGTCTCCATGAATGGTGCATTTCATTTCATACCTCTAAATGATTATGTAATATTATAAATACATGTATATGCTGGATATATATGATATATATGATATCCAAATCATGAATATCATTCTGGATATAATGAACCATTGACCACATGAACAACATGTAATTGTAAGAAGTTCACTTTAGACTTAAGAACCAAATATCGACAAAACAAACATTATTTACTTAAATGATTACATAATGTTTATAAAAGGTAAATAAGTGATATAAAAGGAATAATGAACTTGAAAAGGTTCTTAATAAAATATAAATTAACTCAAGTTTATTATTCAGGACGTTAAAGAACGATCGAGTCAAGTCGGACTCGAGGTAAGGGATCTTACTCCTCTCTTTCTTTTTAAGTACACTCTTTTATGTCATTCCTTTTAAAGCTCATATTTCTTGTTATTGGGATGTTATTTTATATTACTCTTACTTTAATTTTTATTGTTCATATGATGAGAAAACCTATTCTCTCTCATCAATCCATTTTTGGATGTTTTGGGTGGCGTCGTTAGGCTGCCGAATTTTCGTAAGAGATCTAACCTCTCTCTTTCTTTTTAAGTACTCTCCTTTTTGTAACTTCTTTTAAGCTCCTCTTTGTTATGATGGGGGATGTTCTTTTATATTCCTTTTTCTGTACATTTTATTCTAATATGATGAGAAACTCTATTTGATCTCATCAATCCATTTTGAACGTTTTAAGTGGCGCCGTTAGGCTGCCAAGTTTTCGTAAGGGATTGTCCATCTCACTTTTATTCCCGTGAGATTTATGATACATTTGCCACAATTTCCTTTGAGTGTTGTATGTAAAGCCAATTATTATACACTTTTTGTAGTATAATTTCATTTATGGGTATTCACATCTTCATTGTATGACCCTTCTTCCATGGGGTGTACGTTTCGAAAGTTACCCAACTCGGTAAGGGGACCTTTCACCCTCCTCTTTTTAAAAGACTTCTTTTGTTATGTCTTTTAATTCACATACTATTATGTTGGTATATGTTCTTTTATATCCTTATTGATGTAAATTTTATGTCCAAGTGATGAGATTCCCTTTTTACCTCTCATCAACTCATTTTCTGAATTTTGAAGTGATGCCGTTATGCTGTCAAATTTTTGCAAGGGAACTTCTTAACCCAATTTTGATTCTTTGGGATAAGCTTTTACTCCTTGAATATGTCATTCTATGAATATGTGTGAGTACCCTATGATTGTTTTACACTTAATATCCACTTATATTTGGTGTATTAGTTTGTCACACATAATTATGTAATAGATTTATCCTTAATACAAGGATATCGTCTTTGTGAGGGACTTCATCTCAATCTCCTTTCATTGAGGCATATGTCATTTTATACACAAAATTCTTTCATACAGTGTATAAAAACCATTTACTTTTACTTTTATACAAAAGGAATATTTTTCTATGATGTGTTTTATAAAACAACAAAAAGGAATGTTTCTTTAACGTACGCCGTGACAACGACCTTTTCCGCCGCCGCGAGTATTATTTGGTCTTTGGCTTCCTCAACAAGCCAGGATGTTTTTAAAATGAAATAAATACCACATACTCTTTTATGTATTTTGGTATTGAAAGTGGTTTTTATAATGTATTTGTTATGTCAATATATTTTAGTGATATATTGTGATCAATGTGTGGAAATTTTTTCTTTCCATTATGTTTGTTTTATGTCTTATGATTTTATAATGGTACTTGGACATTTAACGGGTGGTTATGTGATAAACCATATGACGGGTGGGGCCGTGAATACCAGGACGGGTGGTTACGTTATAACCTCCAATGCATTGGGTATGGAAGTCGGCCGTATGTCTATTCCATTAAGTATGTATGGAAGTTGGCCGAATGGCTATTCCATTAAGTGATATGTGTGGGAGTAGACCTTATGTTTATTCCACTTAAGTATGTTTATGTCCCAAGTTACCGTTATATGTTATGTGATATTTATATGGGTTTTATGGTAATATTTTGGTTATATAAGGGTAAGTAATGAACTTTTATTCAGCGAGGAGTTTTTTTACTACTTCGAAAAGGTGAAAGGTATTAATTTGATAAAGTATACATGGTTTACTTGTTGTTTTGAAAAACTAAAATTTTTCATTCTTTGTGTATCCCTTATTGAGCTTATTATGCTCATCCTAAGTTTTTGAAATGTTTTTCACAGGACTTAGCGTGGAATAGGGTCAAGGATGGGATAAAGGGAAAGTCATGCTACCTAAAACATGGAACTAGACATGTTTCTTTTTAAGAGTTTTTATTTTATGGAAATTTAGTAGAAGCAACTACTTTGTAATCTTTTGAGTTGTAATAGTTATGTCCTAATTCTCTAAAACTCTAAACCTGAAATGATCCTCAATGTGAATTCTTCATTTAATTCAATATTAATTAAGGTTTAAGGCTGGGGCCTTATAGTTGGTATCAAAGGTCAGTTTAGTTAACTTTAGAGGTTAGGGTATTCTCTAAGCATAAGTGACAGTACCATAATGGATAGGATTTCAGAAAGAGTCCTAGTTTTAGATAAAGTGAATGAGTAAGTATATCTTAGTGGTTATCTCCATCATTAGTACATGATGGTCTTGTTGATATACTCACATTGGCATTTCTGTTTTTAGTGAAATGATGGATCTAGCAGGCACCAAAGAGACAACAGGTTTGAAGGAAACAGTGGTGGTTCTCTGATTAAGAGACTGGATGAAATGGGGGATTCAATGAGGAATCTCATTGTTGTTCTAAACCAACTATCAAGGACTCATGATCAACCACTTTAACCTTGGTATGTTCTATAATTCATCATGTACGAGATGACCAAATCGATGTGGAAGTTTAGGTAATAATTATAAATGTAACCATTAGATTTTACATGATCCTTACTTTTGAGGTAATTATGGGTTATTATATGATATGCTGGAAAATGAAAGTCATGAGATAAACTTGAGGTTAAAATATGTAATGATCATTTTTTATGATTTTATCTCTTTTTGGGGAATGATTTAAGAATTATATATTTTTGGAAAAAGGACAACATGCAGACCATGTGACAACCCGTCGCGTCGGACAAAGCTGCGGGAATCGAACCCACAACCAAAGTGCGACTGGTATTTATCGCCTACCACTGGACTACGTGAAGTCCCTGGTTAGTTTGAATGATTCTTTTTAGTTATATGATTTTATGAATTAAGAGTAAGTTGATTTTTGGTTATTTATGAAAATGATTAACCTATCATGGAGGATATGTTATTAGTTTAATTACTTTTCAATACGAGACTTTAGGAGCAACTGATGTTGTTTGGAGATAAATGTTATGATTTAACTTGGAAGACTATGTGACAAAATCCTTCAAATATTTGGGTTTCAATCTTAGATTGTTTTACTTTGAAGAATTTTATGGACAAATTTGTTATCGAATGGTCCTCGTAGAACTTTGGGTTTTGTTGGAAAAATTTTGAGATTAAGAATGGATTTTCTTTTTATAAAGGGTTATGCTTTTCTGGATTATCTGATCTTGTAGTATCCTTTTTGGTTTTAGTTTTTTTTAAGGTTTGAAGACATGAGAAATGTATAGTTCTTTTTTGGTGGATTAGGTGCTCCTCTAGAAGTTTTTTATAGTACTCTTAATGCGAACAAGTCTTCCTAAATACTCGTCTTTTGGATAAAGTATGAGTCTATGTGAGAAATCTAGTAAAAGTATAAAGTCAACATGACAAGTAAGTATGTTTCCTTGTGTTTTATTTCAGCTCAAAAATAAATTCCTCAATAAAAAGTAACTTAAAACAAAAATGTTGTCTATTAACTTTTCCTACTGGGGAACCCAACACCGTTTAACCCATCACAATTTTGTGATTTTCTTATTGTTAACTTTCTCCTAAACATGTTTTCTATCACTCTCCATCAGAACATGACCCTATGTTTTCTCCTCCATGTCGATGTTTTCCTACATGGAATCCTAGTATGGGTTAACTCGGGTGACCTCTGTACTTATCTTTCTTTATTTTAAATTGATTGTTTTACTGACTCTTGTTTCGGTGTGGGATTTTCAATGAAGTTTCCGGGCCCAATTTTAAAATTGCGAGGACGCAATTCCCAAAAGGGGGGAAGGATGTAACCCCCCAGGTGAATAAAGAATATGAAATTTTTATTTTTATCCATATTTGTGAATAAAATATTAATATTACTTTAAAGGGGACTCTATGCTTGATGGCGTCACCAACACGCAACAACGAGTTTCTTGGGAATCTTACGTTGCACTCTAATAATAAAATAATATAATTTTAAATGGTAGTTAACATGTATCCATTGTATTGGCGGGAATGGATAGAAATAAATAAAATATGATTATATATGTTTTTAAATGTTTTTACATTTATCCAATAAACGATAAAGGCTTAAAATACGGAAAGAATTCAATTTTAGGCGTATATGCCCTAGTTTTCAGTAAAGGCTCACTTATCACCTTTTGATGGAGAAACCTCATTAAATATAGTTTTGTTCACTCTTAAACATTCTATTGGACCAAATAAAACTCTTCTTAAGAATTGGGACATCAAAATTTACTTTGTGTAAATTTTTGGTATCTTTCCGATAAAGTTCATTTTTTAATGAATAGTGTAAAATGTTGTATTTTAATTAAAAACCACTTTTTAATATAATTTATTTATATGATTAGATTATATTTTTAATTGGTTTTAAAGTGAAATTAGAATATATTTTTACCATTAAATCCAATAGTGGACGTTGGAATTAATTTCACTTTGAAATCAGACTTAAACTAGAGTCAATCTTTTGATACTTATTGTTTCATAAAAACACGCTATTTGCTCTGACAGCGGGAACTAATTATTAAATTAATTATTGTGACTTATATGTTTTGAATTTTGTAAAATAGACTTCATTTTTGAATTCGGAAGATCAAATATAGCTTAGGGTGAATTTTTGGGATTTTTCTGAAAAACTTCAATTTTTGATGAATAGTGAAACCACTAAGTTGTACTTATAAAAACTGATTTTTCCGCTTAAATGAAATTTTTCCATCTTTTTGTTTTTAATTTAAAAAATCCGACATACACGTTTGTCATTAAGAAGTAAAATGTGGGTCAATGGGATTAAAATAATTTTTTGGTGAATAGTAACTTATTAAGTTTTTAATCACGATTAGAGGTAATTAGTGTAGTTTAAGGTAAAAATAATGTTTTTATAATATGAGATGAGATTGACACATGTCCTAAACTCATTGTATGTGTCATGGCCGACCACGAAAACACATGGGTCAACTTGGGGACCCCATGAAGCAACATTGGTTGGGAAATGACATAAATAACTTTTTATTTAATGTTAAAGTAAAAATGACACAAACGTGAAATATTTTACTAAAACAATTTAAACATGGGGATATACAAGTCAGATTTTTGACTATAAATACTCATTGGAAATATAAAAAGATTCAGTACATCATAGTATTTTTTTATAATTTTTGGACATTAAATAAATTAAATTATTTATGACATCATGATGATGCAGCGATTACCTCATTATTTAACGATTTAAATAAAATGGAAAGATAATGTAATATCTAAGACCTACATATGTACAAAACCTATTGTATGAGAGGATTTCGAACCCTTATCACCTTATCCTCGAAACACATCAATGTGGGACCTCTTAAATCCGAATACCATTTTAAAATAAAGTGACTTTTCTTTACCTTCCAAGAGTGCCCCTCCTGTCCTCTTATAAAAGGCCCCCACCTATACCTCCTTACCCACACTCCCAAAGCCTTTTTCTCGGCCAAAATCTGCCAATTTTGTCTCTACACTTCCCTCTCTTAATCCTTGAAGCCTCACTTTCGGCAGAAGTCTTCCCAAGGAAGCCTTTGAGCTCAAACCAAAGGGAGTTACCCGATTTTAAGGTAATGTCTTCACTTGAGTCCTTTTGTTTTATTTTGCCTCTCCAACCCCCTAAACACTTTTTATTACTTTATTTTGTAACAACTCCAGTATTTGAAATATACTAGGATGTTGTTATAAGATGGATTCGAGCTACACTTACACACACCTACATCTAATGGTTAAAGAACATATTGTTTCCGTGGATGGCGAATTTCTGCCTCACGAAACGATGATTGTTCAACACTCATATAACACCTTCAAATGTGGCCATTAAGATGTCACTATATTTATATATGATATATAATATGTTTATGTTTTACCTAATATTCTGTATTTTTATTTTGTGGCATACCTTTATGGTCTCCATTGTGGGTAAACACGATAATTTCATTTTAGGAAGTGCGGGCTACCGCCCCCTCAATGTGATGTGATTCGTTAATGCCATATGTGGGACGTATAAAGGATGGATTTAAAGTTATTATATATGATGTTATACTGGAATTATAATATACCTCTATATCATTATTATTTCTTTCCATTAATATATGAGATAGAAATGAAAGTAGCGTTCATGCGTACGCACGGCTTACCGTCTCCATGAATGGTGCATTTCATTTCTTATCCCCAAATGTAATGTACTATTATAAGTACATATTTATAATGGATATATATATATATAATATAATTCTGGAATTAAAATATACATACCTGTCATTTAGTTTTAATTCCATTAATATGATAATGAAATGAAAGTAGCATTCATGCGTACGTACGGCTTATCGTCTCCATGAACGGGGCATTTCATTTCTTACCTCTAAATGATTATGTAATATTATAAATACATTTATATTCTGGATATATATGATATATATGATATAAAAATCATGAATATAATTCTGGATATAATGATCCATTGACCACATGAACAACATGTAATTGTAAGAAGTTCACTTTCGACTTAAGAACCAAATATCGACAAAACAAGCATTATTTACTTAAATGATTACATAATGTTTATAAAAGGTAAATAAGTGATATAAAAGGAATAATGGACTTTAAAAGGTTCTTAATAAAACATAAATTAACTCAAGTTTATTATTCAGGAGGTTAAAGAACGATCAAGTCATGTCGGACCCGAGGTAAGGGATCTTACTCCTCTCTTTCTTTTTAAGTACACTCTTTTATGTCATTCCTTTTAAAGCTCATATTTCTTGTTATTGGGGTGTTATTTTATATTACTCTTACTTTAATTATTATTGTTCATATGATGAGATAACCTATTCTCTCTCATCAATCCATTTTTGGATGTTTTGGGTGGCGCCGTTAGGCTGCCGAATTTTCGTATGAGATCCAACCTCTCTCTTTATTTTTAAGTACTCTCCTTTTTTGTAACTTCTTTTAAGCTCCTCTTTCTTACTATGGGGGATGTTCTTTTATATTCCTTTTTCTGTACATTTTATTTTAATATGATGAGAAACCCTATTTGATCTCATCAATCCATTTTGAAAGTTTTAAGTGGCGTCGTTAGGCTGCCAAGTTTTCGTAAGGGATTGTTCATCTCACTTTTATTCCCGTGAGATTTATGCTACATTTGCACAATTTACTTTGAGTGTTGTATGTACAGCCCATTATTATACACTTTGTGTAGTATAATTTCATTTATGGGTATTCACATATTCATTGTATGACCCTTCTTCAATGGGGTGTACGTTTCGAAAGTTACCCAACTCGGTAAGGGGACCTTTCACCCTCCTCTTTTTAAAAGACTTATTTTGTTATGTCTTTTAATTCACATACTATTATGTTGGGATATTTTATTTTATATCCTTATTGATTTAAATTTAATGTCCAAGTGATGAGATTCCCTTTTTATCTCTCATCAACTCATTTTCTGAATTTTGAAGTGATGTCGTTAGGCTGTCAATTTTTTGCAAGGGAACTTCTTAACCCAATTTTGATTCTTTGGGATAAGCTTGTACTCCTTGAATATGTCATTATATGAATATGTGTGAGTAACCTATGATTTTTGTACACTTAATATCCACTTATATTTGGTGTATTAGTTTGTCACACATAATTATGTAATTGATTTATCCTTAATCCAAGGATATCAACTTTGTGAGGGACTTCGTCTCAATCTCCTTTCATTGAGGCATATGTTGTTTTATACACAACATTCTTTCATACGGTGTATAAAACCCTTTGAATTTTACTTTTATACAAAAGGAATCTTTTTCTACGAAGTGTTTTACTAAACGACAAAAAGAAATGTTTCTTTAACGTACGCGGTGACAACGACCTTTTTCGCTGCCGCGAGTATTATTTGGTCTTTGGCTTCCTCAACAAGCCTTGATGTTTTTAAAATGAAATAAATACCACATACTCTTTTATGTATTTTGGTATTGAAAGTGGTTTTTATAATGTATTTGTTAAGTCTATATATTTGAGTGATATATTGTGATCAAAGTGTGGAAATGTTTTCTTTCCATTATGTTTGTTTTATGTCTTATGATTTTATAATGGTACATGGACATTTAACGGGTGGTTACGTGATAAACCATATGACGGGTGGTGCCGTGAATACCAGGACGGGTGGTTACGTTATAACCTCCAATGCATTGGGTATGGAAGTCGGTCGTATGGCTAGTCCATTAAGTATGTATGGAAGTTGGCCGAATGGGTATTCCATTAAGTGATATGTGTGGGAGTAGACCTTATGGTTATTACACTTAAGTATGTTTATGTCCCAAGTTACCTTTATATATTATGTGATATTTATATGGGTTTTATGGTAATATTTTGTTTATATAAGGGTAAGTAATGAACTTTAATTCAGCGAGGAGTTTTTTTACTACTTCGAAAAGGTGAAAGGTATTACTTTGATAAAGTATACATGGTTTACTTGTTGTTTTGAAAAACTAACAATTTTTATTCTTTGTGTATCCCTTACTAATCTTATTATGCTCATCCCAAGTTTTTGAAATGTTTTTCACAGGACTTAGCGTGGAATAGGATCAAGGATGGGATCAAGGGAAAGTCATGCTACCTAAAACATGGAACTAGACATGTTTCTTTTTAAGAGTTTTTATTTTATGGAAATTTAGTAGAAGTGACTACTTTGTAATCTTTTGAGTAGTAATAGTTATGTCCTAATTCTCTAAAACTCTAAACCTGAAAATATCCTCAATGTGAATTACTCATTTAATTCAATATTAAGTAAGGTTTAAGGCGGGGCCTTATACTACCGCCCCTTCAAAGTGATGTGATTCGTTAATACCTTATGTGGGATGTATAAAGGATGTGGTTAATGATATTATATATGATATTATACTGGAATTATAATATACCTATGTATAATTATGTTTTAATTCCATTAAAATAAGAAATAGAAATGAAAGTAGCGTTCATGTGTACGTACGGCTTACCGTCTCCATGAACGGTGCATTTCATTTCTTACCTCCATATGTTATGTACTATTATAAATTCTTGTATATTATGGATATATAATGAATGTATTTGATATATAAATCATGATTTACATTTTTTTGGTAATTAAAACATTATATAAGTAATAATAACATCAAGAAAAACAAGTCCAAACACGTACGATAAATAAGATTATTTTACCCAAAACCCTACTTTAACATTAATTTACATAAGAATGGGTAATATAAAGTCATAAGTGAACCATATATGTGATATCATAACAATGAATATGATTATTTAATAAGTCAATGACATTATTTAAATCATTATACCGGAGGGTTCGGACACTTACGAAGCAAATTGGACCTAAGGTAAGGGAAATATCACAATCTCATTTTTATCTGAGATTGTTTATACTTTGGTATTTACTGGGGTGTATTTTATCATCCACATCAATGTTTCCTCAATATGTATTATTATTTCCATCCACCTACAATTTTTTAAATCCAATTTTACCCTTCGGTTAGTTTTTAGTAAAATATATGAATGGAATCTTTTGTCGTTTTTCGTACGAGGTACTTTTTGACTTTTCCGACAAAATTACGAGAAAAATGTTTTTTTAACTTATAAGGAATGAATGGATTTTTAAAACAAAACTTCCAAGAATCTTACTTTACAAGTTTTCAAGTTTATTTTTAATCAACTTCTTTTAGTTTAAAATTGTATGACATGTTAAGAAATGAAAAATGTTTATGAAGTAGAAAGGATATTTTCATCAAGAATGGAGTTCAAGTGTTTTATCAAAATTATTTTCCATCTAAGATAATAAAGTGTTCTGTTTCTATCCCAATTATTACATTGATTTGATTATGTTGTGATGGAATTATATTTATGAATTGCTTTATCTTATATGAATTGTTTTATGATGTTAAGATGTTTAAGATTCCCATTTTTATTACATGGGTTATGAAATGATGTATGATTTATGATTTTGTGGCACACATAAGAATGGTATCATTATGAGATGGGTGGGACCTATATCTCCCTCCAATGCATTGGGTAAATATTTTATATCTCATGAGATAGACATGGCTGGAACGGTAGGTTATACCGGTTCCGTGAAACAGGACTGAAATGGGGAGTGAACTCAGTTCAGAAAGGTACTTGTCCACTAAGATAGTCTTGGAAATGAGTCTTCACTAATAAGAAATGATTTTATATGATTATGTGTGTATGCCACAAAGTTTCATGTTTTAAGTTATGATTATTGGGATTACATTTCACTACTATGATTTATCCCATGTTATGAAATTATGATCTCTTTTGCAGGTTAAGATTTCCAAAAGATATGTTCTTATGAATATGACGTGATTGGTATTTCTTTTGTTTACCCTTACTGAGCATTTGAGCTCACCCTTTTATTTTTTCTTTTCCCAAGGACATAAAGAAAAGATTTAGGTTTAAAAAAAAGAATATCTTTATGGGAGATGTTGAAGATCTTTCACCACGATTAGAAGATTATATTCCGAGTTTCCAAAGACACTAAACTATTACGGTCCTTGTGTGTGTGTTTTTGTTATGTAATAAGTATTCCGAAAAAGTAATGTAATTTCCATGTACGTCAGGCTTCGGGTCTCTACAGTTGGTATTAGAGGAAAAGTTTAGTCAACCTTTGGAAACTAGGATGCGAAAACATTAGTAAGATCCCTAGAGATATTTCTAAGGTATGTCTAGGTATGTCCCTAAGGATAAGTATATGTATAGGATATAGTCGTAGAACTATGGTAATGATATCATATTAAACCAAAGATGTTTGTTATTGAATTTACTTCCCCCTTCATTATGATTTTTTCCTCTCACACTATTCTTTTTGGGTTTTAGAAAATGGCTGGAAACAAGATGATTCACGATAATGGAGGATATGATGGAAATTTGAATGATATTTTTAATGAGAAACCAAATGAAATGGGATTTTGAAGTCCAAACATCATTATTATTCCGAATTAGCAATCTCATAATATGATCAATAAAGTAAAATTTGTTAAGTTTCCTGACTCGGCTAATAAGAGAAAGATGGAGTTTCATGATGATCATAGAGCAATGAAAGTTCAATTTCCCCTATGTAAATCATGTGGGAAGAGGCATCAAGAAGAATGTTTCAAAGGAACTGGAAGATTCTTTTGGTGTGGAAAAGATGGACACAAAGCCAGTAAGTGCAAAGGAAAATGTTCAGTTAACACCAGGGATGAGGATAAAGGTATTGCTACGACATCAAAAATGGTTAAATTTTTTAAATGTGGAATGTACGGGCATTATGCAAACCAATGCCCTAAGGGAAAGTCTCATGAAGAGAATCAGTATGGTCGTATGGGTAGTATTTATGTTGATGATGATAAAGAGACTACAAATGATATGTGAGATGAAATAATTGTTGAAGCTCAGTCAATGGTTTAAGAATGTAGTGGAATGATTACATATTTATCATGTGTAATGTTGTATGAGTAATCTCATGGTACTATGGAATAAAGAGACATATAAGGATTGTTACACTTTTGTCTTTTCCTTGAGTTTTGAAAGTGTATGATTAATGGTACCAGTATCCATGAAAGGTATTCAGATATTTTTAGAATGTAGATGATATGCGCATAATGAAGGGATAAAGAGAAAATTAAATGTTTGATAGTATTCAAGAGCTCATGACTGATATAAGGAGAATGTTATATCATGGTTTGAGTATATAGAATTTTTGGATTTTGGTATGTGGAAAGAGTTAAATTTTGACTACATTCATGTTTTCACTAAGGTTCAATGGGTATTCATTCTTCAAGAGAATACATGATTAAGGTATTCACATGTTTTTAATTTGACCAACAAGATATATCTTATGATATATGGGGGATAAATGATGGCATTCACGTGATCATTTTCTTTATACTATGAGCTTGGACTGAAGTATTTTAGATAAGCCTAGAGATTAGAATGGATTATGTTGGACATAAGTTAGTATTGTTTAAGGATAAAACTTTTTTGATATTGTTGATGGGATGTTATAGTAATATAGATTTAGAAAAAGGACAACCTGCAGGACGGGCGACAACCCATCGCGTCGGACAAGGGTGTGGGAATCGAACCCACAACCGAAGTGCGACTGGCCTTTATCACCTACCACTGGCCTACAGAAAGTCCATGTTTAGTAGAAACTAGTTTTTATTATATTAAGCAGTATAATATATGAAGTATAAGTCCATTTTAGGAACCTTATATGATTAATCTCACTATAGATGGACTTATGTATTTTTTTGATAACTTTTCTGACCTTTTGTTTGAGACAGATGGATGATCCATCATTCTATCACATGATCTGCTAACACATCACGAAGGACAAATTCAACTTCATTTATTTAAGAGATGAAGTGGAAATTGTCCAAAGAACGACAAACGGTGAGACTATACCAAAATCACAAAAGCATTTCTTCTAATTCCAATTTCATCAACTTTAGGGAAATGATCTTGGAAACCCAAAATGTTGTCCTAGTGCTCTTATATCTGATGAATCAGACGGTACCTTAGATCATCACAAATTTATGGCTTTGTGATTGCTGGCTTTTCCATAGCCATGTTCTCTACCACTCTCCATCAGAACATGATTGTTAGATTTCTCTTCCATATCCATATTTTCACCTATGTGGAAACCCAGTGATTAGTTTATTTGGGTAACCGTTACATTTCATACTTTTGTTTTTAATGATTGGTTTTGGTATTCCTTTTTACGATGTGGGTTTCTATTAAAGAAACTTTCGAATAGTAAACCATTTATAACCCCGACGAATTTCAAGGGTGAAATTAATTTTAAGGGGGGTAGAATGTAACAGCCCGAGATTTTATGAAAAATATTCTTTTTAATTTCATTAATGTCTTGTGTTGTATTCTACACCAATATTACCTTGCGCTATGCGCAACACCGTATTAGCTTGCAGTATACGCAACACTATTCTTGGATCGTGTTACACACAATTTTGATAATAGTTATTCTATGAAACATTGAGTGTATATATATATATTCAATGTATAAATGAAATATGTATGGATTATGTTATATGAAACAATGAAGGATTCTTGCACAGCACACAACCCTGACTTGTCTTGCATTACATGCAATCACGACCTTCCTCGATAGCGTGTGTTGTACGCAAAACTGGGTTTTACTAAACAATGATATATTATTATAATATTATTATGAACTAGCCGTTATGAATAGTATTAACTAAATTTTTAATCTTATAACATTATTATTCGTCTAACACATTTTCTAAAACATGGTATAAGAAAAAAATAAATTTTTCTTGTAAAATTAGTATTTTTCAAAAAATGCAGTTTTACCGCCTTTTGATGGCGCACCCACATAAAATCTAGTTTTTGACATGTTTATAAGTTAAATTTGAAAAAAATAAAATTCTTCTTTAGAATCAAGATATAAAAATTTACTTTGGATAAATTTTTCATATTATTCTGATAACATTCATATTTTAATGAATAGTAAAAACACGCTATATTTTAATTAAAAACAACTTTTTTCATCGTAATAAATTATGTGGTTAAATAATAATATTGAATGGTTTCAAAGTATAAATAGAATATATTTTTACCATTTAATATAATTTATGTAATTAGCCTTGATTTTACATTGAATTCGTAGGTTAAATAAATTCAATCTTTGGCAATGCTTTAACTTTTAAAACCTGTTTGCTTAAACAATGGGATTAATTTTAAATTAATTACTGCAACTTCTGTGTTTTGAATTTTGAAAAATGTATTCCTTATTTGGAATAAGTGGGTCCAAATTATGTTAATAGGTTACTTTTATTTTTTTTTTTGATATTTTGAATAGTAACTACGGTAATTTTTTTATTTACTACGGTTAAAGGTAAATAGGGTAATTCAAGGTTAAAAGAAAATTATAATAATTCAAAATTACCTTGACACTTTTCTTAACCTTATTATATGAGTAGTGTCCGACCATGGGCATCCTTGGGTCTATTTTGGGACCCCATGGATCCACTTATGAAAGACAATGACACATTAGATTAATTAATTTAATGTAAAGACAAAATTGAATTTAACAAAACTCTTTTAGTAATTAATTTTTATAAGGGGTTATATAAGTTATATTTTCAACTATAAATATTATTTGGAAATATAAAAAGATTTCCTACATCATGGTATTTGTTTCATAATTTATAGACATCAAATGAATTAAATTATGTATGACACAATAATGATGTAGTGTTTAACTCATTAATAAATCATTTAAATAAATAAGATTAAAATGATTAAAATATCTTCCAAAACCAGTCCAATTATTATTGGATGAATTTATTTAGAATATGAGTCATTATATCTTCGGCATTAATGTGTTTTGGACCTCTTGAAACCGAAGATATGTTTATAATAAAATAATGTTTTCACACTTTCCTAAAGAGCCCCTCCACTCACTTATAAAAGGAGACCACTTCTATGCAATTCCTTACACCTCTCAAGACTTTTGGCTCGTCCAAACTCTGACCAAATACGCTCCCTACATCCCTCTCCTCCCCTTGAAGCCTTACATTAGGCAGAAGACTCTCCAAGAAGTCCTTTTGGTTCAAACCAAAGGAAGTTACCAAAATTAAAGATAACAGTTTCTCTTAAGTTGTTTTCTTTTATTCTACTTCTCCAACCACTAAACTATTTTTAATCCTTCCTTTTGTAACAAAAAAAATATCCTAAATATACTAGGATTTTGTTATGAGAAGGATTAAAACTACACTTACACACACCTCCATATAATGGATGAATACCATAATGTTTATGTGGTGGAAAACTAACGCCTCACGAAACGATTATTGTTCGATTTCCCCTACCGCCTCTCATGGTGGCCATTATGATGGAAATGTATTTATATATAATATATATTATGGTTATTATTTCTTTATGATTCTTTAATTCCCAATTATATCAAGCTTTTATGGTTTCCATAGTCGGTAAATACGATAATCTCATTTGAGAAAGTGCGGACTACCGCCCCCTCAAAGTGATGTGATTCGTTAATAACTTATGTGGGATGTATAAAGGATGTGTTTAATGATATTATATATGATATTATACTGAAATTATAATATACCTATGTATAATTATGTTTTAATTCCATTAAAATAAGAAATAGAAAGGAAAGTAGCATTCATGTGTACGTACGGCTTACCGTCTCCATGAACGGTGCGTTTCATTTCTTACCTCCATATGTTATGTACTATTATAAATGCTTGTATATTCTGGATATATAATGAATTAATTTGATATATAAATCATGATTTACATTTTTTAGGTAATTAAACCATGATATAAGTATTAATAACATCAATACCAACAAGTCCAAACACGTACGATAAATAGGATTATTTTACCCAAAACCCTACTTTAACATTAATTTACATAAGAATGGGTAATATAAAGTCATAAGTGAACCATATATGTGATATCATAACAATGAATATGATTCTTTAATAAGTCAATGACATTATTTAAATCATTATACATGAGGTTTGGACACTTATGAAGCAAATTGGACCTAAGGTAAGGGAAATATCACAACCTCATTTTTATCCGAGATTGTTTATACATTGGTATTTACTAGGGTGTATTTTATCGTCCACATCAATGTTTCCTCAATATGTAATATTATTTTCATCCACCTACAATTGTTTAAATCCAATTTTACCCTTCGGTGAGTTTTTAGTAAAAGATATGAAAGGAATCTTTTGTCGTTTTTTGTATGAGTTACTTTTTGACTTTTCCGAAAAAAGTATGAGAAGAATGTTTTTTTAACTTATACGGCATGAATGGATTTTTAAAACAAAACATCCAAGATTATTACTTTACAAGTTTTCAAGTTTATTTTTAATCAACTTCTTTTAGTTTAAAATTGTATGATATGTTAAGAAAGGAAAAATGTTTTTGAAGTAGAAAGGATATTTTCCTCAAGAATGGAGTTCAAGTGTTTTATCAAAATTATTTTCCATCTATGATAATAAAGGGTTCTGTTTCTATCCCAATTATTACATTGATTTGATTATGTTGTGATGGAATTATATTTATGAATTCCTTTATCTTATATGAATTTTTTTATGATGTTACAATGTTTAAGATTCCCATTGTTATTACTTGGGTTATGCAATGATGTATGATTTATGATTTTGTGGCACACATAAGAATGGTATCATTATGATATGGGTGGGACCTATATCTCCCTCCAATGAATTGGGTAAAGATTTTATATCACATGAGATAGACATGGCTGGAATGGTAGGTTATACCGGTTCAGTGAAACAGGACTGAAACGGGGAGTGAACTCGGTTCAGAAAGGTTATTTTCTACTAAGATAGTCTTGGAAATGAGTCTTGACTAATAAGAAATTATTTTCCATGATTATGTATGTATGCCACAATGTTTAATGTTTTATGTAATGATTATTGGGATTACATTTCACTACTATGATTTATCCCATGTTATGAAATTATGATCTCTTTTGCAGGTTAAGATTTGCAAAAGATATGTTCTTTTGAATATGATGTGATTGATATTTCTTTTGTTTACCCTTACTGAGCATTTGATCTCACCCTTTTATGTTTTCTTTTCCCCAGGACATAAAGAAAGGATTTAGGTTTTAAATAAATTAGATCTTTATGGGAGATGTCGAAGATCTTTCACCACGATTAGAAGATTATATTCCATGTTTCCATAGACACTAAACTATTACGGTCCTTGTGTGTGTGTTTTTGGTATGTACTAAGTATTCCTCAAAAGTAATGTAATGTACATGTACATCAGGATTTGGGTCTCTACATTAAAGGGAAGACAAAATATCTTTACCACATCCTAAAATCCAGAAAATATATAATGATGATACCAGTAGTGTTTGAAGGGAAGACACATAATTTTTTACTCACAATCAGGGAAACTCATCAACATAATATGAGGGTCACTTCAGAGAATATGCATATCATAGATTCTGTATATGAGATTCACGAGCCAAATCCCATGATGAATGGACTACATGATCAGTCATATAGCCCATTTCAATAGGATGTCATCAGTCCATCCAAGTGGCCACTATAGGGAATTTAAAATCCATTCCAACTCTTTATAAATATATCCACAAATTATAGAAAAAACATTGGAGATACTCAAATAGGTACCTATATATGAATGTTATTATCCACAATATGCACCACAACCCTTCGTAATAGAGAATACACAAATAATCCTCACCAAAGGTGATTGGTAAATGAAGAGATCGCCAAGGATCCTATTATTCATGATGAAGGTTTTATTGAATCCCACTAACATTTAGATATGGTATCTTAGGATCCTTCTAATCAAATACCAAATTACAGAAATAATAGTTGTGAATTCATAGGCCCTCCTCATAACATTTCTTCAAGAAATTCCATAGGTCCTCAAAAGATATCTTACCATGAACGATTAAAATATGCCCATAATACAATAAATTAAGTTATCTGATATCCTGATAAGCACTTTGAAAACCCTCCTCGTTGATATAATAATAAAAGGAAAGAAGGTTCTTCCATTTATATTGTCCACACTAATGGTCCTCCCTAAGGAATACACTGAAAGAATTCCCCTTTCAGTCAAATGTTAATCCCTGACCATAGTCCATTCCATTATTTCATTCACTATGAAGGTCCTCCCTATAGAGACACTTCATTAAATCTAGGGGACCCCCTTATCGAATGAACTACGAGAAATCTTACTATCGCAAGGCACATGGAAAAATAAGGGCGGTCATGCCTGGTTCCTAATCAATGAAAAGTGACATTATTTCTCAAATGGAATATAGTACAATGAAATATTCATTCTTCTAACCACCCTTGGATTGATTTACTTCTAATATGATAAAGGAAACCCCTATCAACCCTTCTATTTTCAATAAAAAAATAGGGAAATGTCAACATTGGTCACACCAGGATAAAGAATCTCTTGAAAAAGATGATTAAGACATGTTTATAATTATGAGACAAATTGATAAAGAAAATATGCTAGTAATTTTCTAGACTTTATCCACTCCCCAATACAGCATTCCAAATGTGTTTTTAGAATAATTTCAGCATTAAATCCTCTTTCATTTATGGACAACACTTCATCTCCTAAAAAAATTATTTCCATAAGATGAATATCAAAGCCATGTCAATTTATAATAGAGGATAAATTTTAAAATTTATATTTAATCCCTCCTAGATACATGAAACTCAAAATTGGGAAAAAAGGATCACTTCAGTCTAAAAGTATTGATGTGTTAAAAGAGTTGTGTCAGCTAATTACCAACAACCCATCTGACGCTCATAGTAGTGAATGTGGAGAACATATGGTATCTCATTAAACCTCACTCTATGATCAATAAATCCCAAAAAAGTGACATAATTTAATTTCATATTCCCAGGATGGATTTAAAAAATTCACTCTACTCACAATAGATGGTAGGCTTAATAGAAAATGGCATTGAATGACTCAATGATTTTAGGATAGAACATAGTAAAAAAATGAAAGTCTCTTACATAAAGTATCCAAAAATATTGAAAAATCATCCCAATTAATGGAATCTAGTAGTATGGAAGTTCCATTATATTTTGAATTAGGTGGTTTTGTTGAAAATTAGGAATCACACCCAGCCTATGTTGCAAGAAAGCTTCTAAATACTAGGAGAGTAGTTCTGGAATCAACATCTATGACAATCCACGAGCAAGCTTAGCCAATATTGCTGTGGTATTTTTTAACACAACCTTTAGTGAACCATTATCTTAAGGTTTTAATAATACAAAGGGAGCATCCTCAACACGCTGGGGTGGAAGATATTTTTACCTCAATCTCCTTCTCAACAGAAGATGAGTGTTTACCATTTAGGGGGATCATCATAAAATAAATCATATCACATCATCCTATCCAATAACCTAATTTATCATTAGAAACATAAATTAAATAATTTTCTAGATATTCCATTCATATCACATTTTATCATATGATTCCAAGGAGTCCAATGTAGAAGAGGATGAGACCCTATGGTAGAAACAAATAAAAGCAATCTAGGAAGGGTATGGATGCTATTGGAGATCATAGTTATTTTAGAAGATATCCCAAAGAAAAAACTAACCTATCTTCATTCATAGTATGATAAAATACCTAAAATTCATCATGAATCAATGAACATCATTAGCACCACCCATGTAAATTCTACAAAACAAGAGGCTGATACAAGGGAAAATGGGGAGAGTATTTCTATTCATAATATGGTCTATATAGAAATGATTGAATAAGGCTAGTATACCAAAAACCATAGGATTTATATGATAATGGGTATTCCCTTGATCACTCCACTACTGCCTCCTTAATAAGCATATTCCAAGGAAAAGGATAAATGTGTAGCCAAATCTCTTCCACTTCCTAAAGAGGTTCAAATCTATACACATGAGGAAATATTTTCTCACTATGAGGAAGAGATGAAAGAGTTGATAAAACTCAATGCATAAATAATATGAGGAAAAATCCCATCCTAATGTTACTATAAGTAGAGACTCAACTAAATCTCCCAGCCAACATTCTTTAACCAAGACAGTTTTACTGAATAAAAAAAATTGTGCCAGAACATCTGCTTAACTTGGGGTACCCATGAATAATATATTTGGATCCCAACACTTCATGATATCATGAGTTCCCTCTATTTGGTATAAAACCAGATATCGGTCTGAATAAGTGTTATATAACCTCCCCTATAAGTAGAACACCGTGAGTAATAACATATATACAACAATTATCCCATCATATTATTTCCCTTTCTCAGGTTCCCAACAAGTTGGACATTCCTCAATAGATAGTTGACATCACCAAAACATTGGTGGATCAATTAGAAGCTATAGATGGAATATGTGGGCTAGTAAAACCATAGTCTGAGCCTTACTATAAATGGTTGGATGAAAATATTCCTCTACTAATCTTTGTGAATCCAATGTTCCCTATAATAAATGGTTTAGGGGATCTGAAACAACATTTAACACAATTCGTCTTCAGGTGTGGCCCCGTAATAGGAACCACAAATTAGAAAGAAGTATATAATATTAGATGTTTTGTATAATTTTTTGAAGGACTAGCCTTCACTTGGTATACCAATTGACTTGACATATCAATCCATTGATGGTAATATCTATATCGATAATTACTCTACAAATTTTTCTCTATGTTGCAAAAAATGTCCTAGAAATATAAAATTGTATATAATGAGGAAATGAGAGGATTTTTTTATTTCATTAATAGATTGAAGATCTTTACCTATTCCTTTAACTTTCAACCCCCTCAAGACGATTTATTAGAACCTTTCATTGAGATTATATTTGATGAATCACAAACACCAATTATCCAAGTAAAGTATCCTAGTGGATTTTGGGATATTTTTTCCATATAATTTTTTTTGTATGTTTTTATCTTGTGAACCAAGGATAACTACCTTCACCATATATATATCAATGGTAGTGGATGGTTATATTAGAAGATGAAATGGATACTTTGAAACAAGAATCTATATTAGTTCTAATTCCAATGTCCATACCTCCTCGTGTCAGACCTCTTTCTGAACAGAAGATTCAATAAAAGTATCATTGTTAAGGTAAAAGGAAATAAGTTTAAAAGCTCCCAATTTGGAAAGTATATGAATAAATTCTACTCCCTCTAAGATGAGTCAGTTATTGGATACTTCTTAGTTTTCTTTGGAAAATAGTATATTAACCCTACCAGAACTGAATAAACTTGATCAAATCTGACTAGATGATCCCTAAAATTATTTAATATTTCCCCAAATATTGGGGCACAAAATCAAAGGAATTTTTTTAAAAAATATCTGAAAAATATGGTTTAGTCTGTGAAAGTGAATATAGGAAAAATACCCACACAGATTGTGTGTATTTTTTCCACCACTTTGGAGCAAGACGGAGAATGGGTGGAAGTTACCATCAAGAATTCATAGAATTTTCATTATTGGATGAGTAAAAATGAAATCAACCTTACTCATTATATACATTAAATGTAGTTGAAACAACCATGGGTCCCAGAAGTCACTTCTTCTATGGCATAATTGACTATATCAACATCACATCCCTCTGAATCAATGTCTTCTAAAAATGAAATGCATAGAAGATAAGAAATTATACCTAGGAAGATAAAACTATAACAATGCTAAATGTATATTCGAATTTTTGGTACATCGTACCATTTGCCTTGAACGTTTGGACACCATCCTAACAAATATTACCACATGTGTTGACATAAGAGATAAAATCTTAATCCAAAAAAGAATTAAATATTTTGTTCTATTAATTTTATTCACATAATAGATCCCTTATCCAATGATAAGTATGGATACAACCCCAAGTTACCTACACCAAATAGGGGAACAATTTTAAGAGTCCTCCATAGATGAGGGTACGGGGGAAGAAGTAGTCATGAAAGAACTAAATACTTTAGCCATATCCATACTTTGAACATTTGATCCCCTAATACTTATGTGAATTCACCACAATGACCCCAATAAGAGACAGTAATCATCCCCATGTATTTATGGTGTTTCCATGACATGATCAATCTAGAATCTAGATTAAAGGAGGGTACAATTACTTGATCGACCTTGGAAATATGGAACACCTATTTACTCTATCAAACTAAAGAAAAGTGAACATTAAACATTTATTTCAAAGGATGATATGCTAATTACAACTTCATCTATTCCTAATGAACATGTTAAATACTTTCATAATCCTTGGAAGCATAAAACTTTTTCTAGGATGTATGATTTATTAATTTAATTATCCCTAGAATCATCAAGGTTTTCGATCATGGAAGCTTAAAAAATATTGAATGAACTTTGTGAAGCACTTATAGAGGATTTGATAATACTATTAGATTTTGAAGATGGGGTTTCCACTACTAAAAAATATTTTATAGTGATATATCATGACGAATTCCACATAATCATATATTTTATATATAAGGATAAATATGATATTATATCAGGACACATCAGACCCTTGTATGATTTTGGAAGGATAAATGTTATTTATATCATATGATCTTTAATATATAATAGCTCAGAATTCATCCTCATTCCAGTATGAACACTTCTTAAACATGGCTATAGTAAGGCCATCCTCACCCCTTTATCTCTAAATAAAAAGGGTTATAAAAAAGTGTCAAAAAGAAACATAGAATAATTAATATTAGGGATCTATTTGGGGACCTCATATACAACTCAGAATTTATAGTTGGTTAGGAAGATATGGCCTTTGAAATTCATCTAGGAATACCTTAGTTTTATCCACCCATGGAAGTCCCCTCACCATACAACCAATGACTAAAATAATCCACTAATTGTAAATTTGGGACGTTTCATGTTGGTAATGACCCGTTCAAATCCTTCATATCAAAATACATTGATGTGGGATTCTACAAGAGTGAGGGGAAATATCTAATGAATAAAAGAATCATGTAAGACACTACCATGAATTGGTTTAAAATGAACTCGATAAATCCGTTCAAACAATAAAGTGAATTATATGTGTTTCACATCAATCATATTGAATATATGAGTCCAAGCCTAGTCATATATTAAAAAAATATTCAATATTTCAGTCATGACAATTGATCCAAACAATGCTAAAAAGGACATCCTCTTTCTTAATAATGGTAAAATCTAGGGTGAATGTATCATCATTAAATCCATTGATCTTCAATAGATCCTTGATTCATTAGATGAATCCGAAAAATATATGATGTCACTAAGAGATAATGGAGATAACACCTCTTTACCCCTTGCATTCCTTGTAAATATTAAATGAAACCTTCTATTTCCAGTTCAGTTGGAGGATGTTGTTTCATCTTCCAGATGTCAAAATGATGACTCCTATCCTAAATATGTTAAATTTAATCCATAAACTACTTCCCATAATCATTATGTGTAAGATGAAGAGGAATTTTATAGGGAATAAGAAGAAGAAAGGAAGGATTTCCTTAGGGATTCCTGTAAAACATTTGAGGATGGAGACTCTATCACTATTGATAAACCTAGAAAATTAAACCTTAGTTTCAAGGAGTACCCATGATAGAATTTTATTAGTGTGTTAATGTCTTTAAAAGAAAATGAGGCATATAAATACTTTATTAAGAAATAATAGGATGTGTTTTCCTAAAATTTAAAAGGAAGGTTTTGGTATCGATCCTGAGGTGCCGAGTCACCGCTTAGAAAAGGAAAAAAACAAACAGGGTTATAAATAGATATCCTTAAGGACATATCTAAATCATTCCAAAAATAATGATGATGAATTTTAAAATATTTTCATGGTAAATATCATTTTAAAATTCATGTATCATAAATTTATAGTAAATATAGTCCTAGTAGGGAAGAATAGTGGAAAAATCAGGGTCTACATAACTTGGATCAATTATATGTCCCTGAAAATGAGAAAAAAAATTATTAAAAAAAATTACCTCCAATAATTTATTTAAGGAGAAGTGGTACTGGATTTCATGAATCCAATGATACCAAGGAAGAAACCTCCAATTATTGAACCAGTGTGGGGGGGACCTTAGGCCATACAGAGGGTCCAATTTAACAGATCTTATTCCATGATCTTGATCATTTAAAATTATGTTACATACCCTACAAAAGAAAATAATATCAATAAATAATTTCTGCAATATTTATCTATGGCCTATATTACATGACCTCAAAAGGAAAGAAATACGTTCCCATTCATACAACCTAAATATATAAGACACTATAATCCAAGTTAAAAAACATTAAACTACATAATCTAACATTCTTATCATAATATGGTAAACATTACTATAAAGTATTTACAACATAAAATAAAATGACATGGTTCACATCCTCGTTGCATGATATAAAGCTACGTAACATTTCGATCTACAATTGGGTAGATCATAATCCTTAGTGATGGTCTCCCAATAAATCCCAATACTATAATTATGTGTGGATTGATTCCAACCTTATTGGGATACATAGTGATTCCCATACCTTATGTTTGAGGCCAAGATGAAAAGTATGTAAATTATCCCTCTTTTTCATGCAAAAAAAATCAATATTTGGAAGTTTTCCATTTGTGGCCAATGTCAGTCCAATTTATTCATTGGTTCTCAGACACATTCCTTCAAAAAAATCATACTCCTTGTCTAGATCAAATTTCGATCTCCATAATCTTTCATAAAAAATTGATAATAAAATTTCTGATATAGTATGACACTATAGTTTTGACAAAGCATTGATACACCATTGTATTCCATTTCATAAGTCTCACCAAAAAGTATTTTCAACGAGAGGTTCCTACATTCTCAAGAGAAACACCTTCTATATATATAATAATTGAAAATATCACATAGTAAACCAACTTTCAAGTATGGTATGTGGTAATTCCCTTCATACTTGTACCATATCACTTCTCATGATATGAGAACCACCAAGTCGTGGTTCAAAATTTCCTTCTTCAAGTCCATTGTGTGTCAGAATATCCATTGCCCAGTAATCCATATGTCAGCAATCATTTCCATATATTTATGTTTTTAGCCATTTTTCCTAAAACCAAAATACACCATTCATCCTTATTTCATGATTCTAAAATTCATGGTTAATATCACTCTCATCCAATGTTAATATGTTCATAAGAGCTATGTATGGATTGATTCTCACCTGTATGGGATATATAGAGATTCCCAATTCCTACATCTTAGTTTATCCTCCACAGGGTCAAACTTCCCATATAAATTCCTTTGATCACCAATATGTGGTGGAAGAATCATTTAACAATCCTTGTTTCTCACACTAAACATAGTACGTGTTGTCTTTGTTGTTTTGGTAAAGGCTCCCCCACATGATCAAGTAATATCAGTTCATTTTTGAGTTAGCAATACCCAAAATGTAAGACCATAAAATTCACATCAAACATCATTACCAAATAGAATTAAACTACATGGTCATCATATAAAGCATGTAAAATTGCACATTTTTATTTATCTCACTCGAGAAGTCCACTATCATAGGCATTGTTCTCTCACCACCACTCTATCTAGGAATTATGTGTGTCTGGATTCTCAGTTTGAAGATATACGTAATGATATCAAGATGCTACATGATGGTCCATTTTGAATATAAATATGGCTTCACCCTACCATGTATGAGCCTGATATACATAATAGCATTCAATACTAATTCTCAACCTACTCATGAGCTCGTATTCTAGGAAAGACTCCCCTCTCTATATTCCTATTAGATTAATATAGGGACTTGGTTACTAAAAAACATGTCTATCTTGATTCATTATATAAATATATTTCTAGTGATTCCCATATCCTATGTCTTGGACCCAATCCAAATATATATAAAATCCCCCTCCCAACACTGTTGTCACACCTATAAAAGAATCATTTCTCCCTATTATTGAGTAATTTTGATTAAAAATGCCCCATCCATTCTCAGCCAACAATTTTAAACAAATCAAACTATGTGTTTGGGGAAATTTGAATCTCTATAATGTTTCCGCATTCATCAGCTATATAATTTAAGATTCTTGGTGACACCTATGTTTTGACTATGCATTGATACACCCCAGTCCATCTTTACATAAGTCAAACCCAAAATTCCCATCAACTAGATGCATCTTCATCCTCAAGAAAATAATTCTTCTATCCCATGGATATTAAAAATAATTATACTAGAAACAAATTTTAAAACACGGTTTGAGATCAATCTTGGAATACATATCACATATCACTTTTCAGAAAAAAAAATCCCTTAGTTTGTAGCATACAACATCCCATATTCATGCCTGAATGATGATGGAACATTCTTGGTCAGCTCACCATGAAAATTGGCAATTGCTAATCGTCCAGTTAATTCTAAATGACCATAAATTACAACCCTCAACATCCTTAACATAACATGTTCCACTGTATGGTTCATGTCCTAGTCACACGATATTAACCATCAGGATTCTTCATCACTCCATGGGGAGGATCCTTTACTCCTAGTGTCAGTCTTACACCACCTCACCAGAAATAACTACATATAGTTTTATTCATATCTAAATAAGATACAAAATAAATTATAGATCCTCTATTATAGGCCCAAACTCTATAGAAACCAAAACTTGTGTGTTCCTCTGTTCCTGGAAACAACCTTGTTCTGGAAAGAATTTTATAACTGTCTTCCAAGAAACCTTCTTTGAAAGCTCATGGACACAGTATAATACACCCTTATTTACATAAAAAATTGTGTATTTGTTTTATGGTGTGGGGGTTCTCATAAATGGTTAGTGAAGAAAAATATCCGTCATTAATTCTTAGATAAATTCCATTCATAATCCATCCTCTATGGTTTTCAAGAAATTTGGATCCATAAAAACTCCCTTAGTCCATAAAAATAGATTTTCTGATACCATAAGACACTATTGTTGTGAAAATTCATTTATACCCCCCTGTCTGGGTTTTCATATATCTCCCCCAAAAGGATAGTAAACAAGAGAAACCTACTTTGTTATGAAAAACCTATTTTATCTCTATAAGCCCTGATAACATCATGCTAGAAAACTATTTTTAGACATGCACTATAGTCATTCTCTACATACTTTTCCCATATCACGTTTCATATATGGGAATAAAAAAATCATGACTTAAATCCTCCCTTTGTGTACCCAAAAAATATCTAAACATTTTCATCCATCAAATTACATAGGATTCGTTACTCTAATAACTCATGGTCAAATATGTTCGACCTAAAACACAATTTGTATTAGTTTGGATTGCAAGACTCTAAACATCTAATTAAATGAGACCTATTACATTCCAATTTGAAAAAAACCAAAGGTTACCGTGGAAACAACTCAAGTTTCAACTCACTATATTATCACTCCACATAGTTTATGAATTTTTTGATAAATAAAAAGAAAGAGGCATAAAACCTATTAGGATAAAAACCCAAAAATGGTTTTATATGAAAAATAAAAGTACTAATTAATAATAATTATTCATATATAACTTATGAAAAATTATGGCGGTGATTAAAAAGGCACAAAAGTTGAATTGATCCTCTACATGATTCTATTAATAGCCATACTTTTCTTTCTAGGTTCTAAAACCTAGGAAAAAGTGATGGGACTCTCTCATTACTATCATTGAAATTTAAAAAAATCAACACAATGATATTAAATCAAATGATAAATTTTTAGTATTATGTTTTGGTTACAATAAGGAAAATAATAAATAAATTAATGGTTTTAAATAAAATCATCTTCATTCAGTAATTAGAATTGGAAGGATTTTCCACATGTTCTAGTTTCTTAGAAAAGTTTTTAAAGTATTCATCTACATAAAATTTGATTTGTTGGAGTAAGGCTCAATCCTTATTAGTAGTTTTTCAAAGACCAATATGTTCTGTGACAATGACCTCCTTAGCGTGATGATGTTTATCGTTATCCAAAGCAGAATAATATCTTCATTGTGATATAACCCTCTTCAAGGATTGGTGGAGTTGGAAAATATATTCCTTCATGGAATATTGTTATTATTTGTAGAATACCATCTGAAGAGTTATATCATTAATTTGGAACTAATTCTAGTTTACATTCCTGGCATGGATAATCCCCACCTGTGATACAAAATATTGATGATTTTAAAACTATCCCCCTAGATGCACCTCATTATACAGTGATATTTCCATCTCATAAAATTTATAGATGATCAATTTCACGACATGATAGATCATATAGTAATTTAATTACCCATACCAAAAATTCCAAAACATGGTAGGAAGCTGGTGAAATTGTGTATGTATATCATTAAGAGGTGTCTCAAATATTAACCTCTAGATGTCTCACCTAACAAACTAGAATGAGGAGAAAAGGCTTAATGTTCCTCTAAGTTGGACTAAGATCCACTTTCAGAGGTGGATACATACTCTAGGACTAATGAAATCAATGAGGCACCATGTTTCACTACCTCTAAAGTAGTATCAGTTTTTCTGTGTTTTATTGGATGAATTCGAAAGGAGGATTCTCCATAATTCTCTACCACAAAATTTGAAGTAAATGTATAATAGATTAGAATAAATGTTAACATTGGGGGATAAAAGATAATAATGGTATGAAAGTAATCAAACTAGTTATTAATACTCACATATTGATGGGTCAACCACTCAATTAAATGCTTAAATTACATCTAAAACCTATATATCCTGAAAAAGGACATCTAAATGGGATATAATAATTTCATGTTTATTAGAATCCTTGAATGCATGCTCTATATATTTTCCCACATCATTTCCTAGGACTAGTACCTCATCCTTTATTAAAGGTGGGGGAATCACAGAAATCTTTCGCTCAATTTCCATGGAAGTGATCTCCATAGAAAAAGTTACATGAATCAAGTAGCTCTAGATTGAACACCAGGAATAATTTTTGGTTTTGTGAAATAAAGACTCACTTACATCCAATTCATTACTGAAAACCTCAATTTATTCTATTAATCCATAAATATTACAATGTTTGAACATGTCTTCAATTTTCATGATTTTATTTATCATTTAATGAATAAATGACCAAATCAGTGTTTGAGTCTCACCCACATGGAGACATGGGACATCGGAATCGAGACCTCAAGGATAATCCACATATGATGACCCAAAACCCCAATCAATTTTCTCTAATATAGAATAATGCCCAAAAACGTTGGTTATAGGGTTCTCTACTTTATGTGGAAGATAAAAAATATCATAAGGAATAGATGTAAGTGATCTATACATTGCAAATTATGACGCATGTATGAAAGTACCAAGATCCTCCCCCGTCACTATAGTAATGGAAAAAACATAGCTTTATCTCTTGAAACTTCTCCTATAAAAGGAATGGACTCGCCAGCGTAACTCTGTTCTTCACTTGGAATGTCCCAATTATTCCACGAAGGATTCGTGCTAGACCCCTTGAGGGAGGAAGTGAATAGGATCCTTGAAATAGAATAAATGGATTGATAGGAACATTAGGAGAGTTAAATGGTTTAATGACATTATAGAGACTTATTACAGTGCATATGCCTAATAAAGTCAATTTACATTTCTGTTTCGTCACCTGAGACTCTAAACATCACATTTTATTGTTCCTAAAAAATTCACTATAGGTGTAAAGGGCCCCACCATATCACTTTCTATTAATATATGACTGGGAGATTACTCCCCACGAAAATGAGAATATCTTTCAAACCTAATCAGGGAGCCCATTAATGTTTATTTTAGGGGGGATAGTTCTTGTGAAACTGAATTATTTAAGTCATATTGGTTCTTTATAAATAGTTCTTATACCTACAAAAATGATTTTTAATTCAACATAAAAGGAAATAACCTTACATCACAAACATAGATGAATTCATCCTAATCATCACCAGAATAGTCATTATTCCCATTATGGAACCTCGATCTAGCATATCAGTTACCCACTTTATTATAGGATCAGATCATAGGTGGTATATACCAATATCTCCAACACCTAAATATATTGCCCCCCCAAAAAATGGCATTAAGGTGAAGATCAAAGGCACTCGAATATCCCTAACATGCAGGATATGTATACTAGCTTGGAAAAAATATCTATAAATATCTGATGTCATGGGTTATTCCTTTCCAATATTTCACTACCATAGGATGCACATAATCCAATGTAGATATGGCCAGCTACATACAAGACCTGATATCTTTTGAATTTTTGGTCCTTTTGGTAATCTCTACTCTGGATGGAGGCTGGGAAACCTGAGCTCAGGTCTCCTCCTAGTGATAATGACTAGGATCATTGGGATCAATGATGTGGTATTTTAAACACTATCTTAAATTGTGTACCATGTATGAGACCGTTTTTAAGACTCTGGCGATTTTTCTTCATCACCCCTGGGATGATCCTTCCTACCATGCTTCCCACATCCAGAAGCATTCATGGCCTCGAATCATGGGATGATTATGGTTAACAATCCCTTAGGGTAGGAAGTATTATAAGATTTAGAAGACCAATATTTTAATCCAATAGACACACATAAAAGAGTTATCTTAAATGATGCTTATGATATATCTAATTCCATGAGGATAAAAAATTGTTGAGCCACCATTAAGTTATTCTCATAATAAACATGTAAGGGTGGAGGAATATTCATTTTTTGTAGAAACATGAACTGGTGGGAAAATAAATATGAATTATATTCTTGATATATGATATCAATTTTAATATGGTCTTCTCATACATTTTTTTTGAAAAAAACCATACATGACCTAATATCATCATCACCTTGTCCATTGACTTTGAATGTTTTGGTAGGTGTATCACTTTTTGGGATGAAGTTAAAATCTCCTAACACATTTAGATTCTTCTAAGCCTCACCTTATTTTATAGGTAGGGGATATGTACCAGAAATATCATGATTATATTGATGAAACCATCCTTAATTAAAATTAACCCCACTTAGGATGACATAATAGATGATGTTCTACGTAACCCACCACCACCACACTTGAAATGGCTATAAAATTCAGTATATGGCCTTCATGATGTATAAAATATATACGAGCTAGTAAATTATTTCATGAATAAGGGAATACAAACCTATTTGATTAACCTATTCTAGTTTGGTTGAAATAGAAAAAGCCACAAGCCTCACACCATTATTATATTAACATAAAGATAGTATATTGCTCCTCAACCACATCACCAGAAAGTCAGATAGAAGGGTACTCATAGGAATATTAAACTTGACGGTATATCCCCACTGTTCATATTGTAATTGACCTATTATAGGTCAAAATATTCTTAGAATTCATTGATTATCTAATCAAGGGGATCCTATAGGGATATGATAGGTATGACCTTCTTTTTTTACATGAGTAAGGGATTCATCGATGATTTAAAATAGAAATATCCCCTTGGGAGAGGGTCTTCCTTCTTGATCTTACCATCTGACTTCAATGGATTAAATACCATAGTCGGAATCCATTCAATGTTATCTCATGTTTCTTTTAGTTGAGTGAATTCATCATACATTTGTCTAAGACTGGCTTCCCCTTGGTTTTTTTATATGTCCCATATGATAATTCAAGCATCTTCATGTGTTAGATGAAAAATATTCATTTGAGGGCTCCATCATCTCCACTACCTAGGGATGTTGTACATATTCTTGTATACATATGTATGGGATATTTAGATAGCTTATTTGATTCTGAATTTTTGAATGTGGATTTTAAATCTTGTAAAGGTTTAGCACACCTAGTACTCTGAAAAACCCTCGAGCGAGAATCCACTTCTAGAATGGAATTATAATTCCTACATCTGTAATTTCAATTGATTTGTCTTAATATCATAGAATATTGACTTGTGGCAGTGAGTTATCTATTCCTTGGTCTGAGGATTCAAATATGGGGTGCATAGGATATGATTCATAACACATCCAGAGGGTACTATTTCATTATGGATAAATACTTCCACGTACAGGTTGTTGGTAATGGGAATGTTAGTATACTCCATGAATGAAGAGTTTAGAAAATAACTCTATGTCTTACAGAAGAATGCATATCTGAGATGACCATGGTCATATAGTGAAAATTAATCACTTCACGAGTACTCTAACTAGTACATATTCAAGTATTTATCTATATATGGAGAGCTGGAGTCTCACATATAATAATAATATGGAATGATGGTTTTGAGAAATTATATAAAAAATTCAACATATTGTTCACTAGAAGCCCTTTGAGATTATATTCAAAATATGAAAAGAATAAATGTGGATATTAATTATCATAAAGACCTTAGTTTGAAGAGTTTTTAAAAAATATATGAAATTTAAAAAAGGGGTGACATTGAAAAGGTCACTAGCACAAGTGACCTCTTGTATGTTCGTCACTCTAGTGACCACACGTAGGTCACTCACTATAGTTACCTAATGCAGGTCACTCACTCTTGTTACCCCACATAAGCCACTCGGTCAGTGACCTCATGAAGGTAGCTCTATCTAGTGACCTCACATAGGTCAATCAATCGTGTTATTTGGGAGAGTTATCATTACAAGGATTCCTTAAAATGTTCATACAAAAATGTGCATGGAAAACTAGGGTAAGAGAGGTACATGATCATGATGTGAAGAATACTATCTTGGTGAAAATAATATAAAAAATTTGACATAAGAGGAATTATTCATATAGGATTCCTTATATATAGACTCCCTATAACATGAATGGATGACTTGTGTGGTTTAAATATGTGATTTATATATAAGGTGTACATATGTATTTGGTCATCCATATCCCTCTTATTTAGTAGAATCAATTATGTTTTAAGTCATCTAAGGTGTACTGAAGAGCATGAAAAGGACAAAAAATGATGGAATCTTAAAAGATCCACATTTCCATCCCCCATGATCAGACCCTCTTCTTCTTATTAAATCTAATCCGGAGTGTATGAGGGGGGATTTTTTTGGTACTCTATTTTTTATATAGGGATGATAAGATTTATTATAACTCTCTAGCCCCCAAATCCCAGATTCAGTGCCTTGATTTTTTACATTTTCATGAATACAACAAATCAAATATAGAAGGACTAATCAATTTAACTCTTTTGGACAACCGTATTATAAACATGATACCTATATTACATTGGGAAGTTGAAAATAAATTACTATAATTAATAAAATTAAATGCACTGCATCCCTAAAAGCTTATTCAAATATTTATTCTTCATTTTCTAGGAAAAGGAAACAAAATAAGGGTGAGATCAAATCCTCAGTATGGGTAAGTACAACTGAGAAAATAATGAGTCAATGATAAAATTTATCATCTATGGTAAATAATTTATCACAAATTCTATATAAATATCTAGATAAGTCATAATCGATATTGTATAGTAGATAACTAAAACAAATTCCATTTAATCAGTAAAATGATAACGAAATAAATCAAATAGAAAATATAAAAGGAAAAATATAATGGAGAATAATAAAAGTTAAATTCATAATAAAGTCAATTCATATTTATTTTAGGTCATTTTTCCCATGAACATGACACCTTTATCATCAAAATTTATTCCCAAGATAGTTTAAACTTTGATTTGGCCAACTGATTCGTCTCATGAGACTACCAATGCATCGAGTGGATTCCATTAATCGACTCCCAAACCATGTAGTGAATTTTCGAATCATTCATAATATATCAAATTATTTATTTAACTTTTAAAAAAGAACCATATTAGATATCTATATTGAGTAAAAGATACAGATTAATCAATAATTGAAATAATTTCTAAAGGGAACACCGTATGAAAAAATAGTATATGGTTTAAGAAATAATAATATCTATTAAATGAGAATATGGAATTTTAAGATAAATTTGATGTATAATAAAAATCATAATAAGGAATTGATTGTTCCAAGACAATGTTAACAATCAAAAAATAACATGATTTTGTAAAAAAAACTTTTAAAACATTGTAATTATTGAGTAAAACCCCCTTGGATGAGATTGTTCAAAGTGAAACATAAAATACCATGAATTATTACTAAATAATTATATTAAATGAAAAATTGGTATTATATACCCTAGATTAAATTGAAATGATTCCTAATAAAAAATAAGACTTAATAGAATGTAAATTGAGACGAAATCACTTACATTACATTTAATTTTGGGTAATAATCTTTTAACATTATGTATAAAAGTTTTAAATAGGTTACTAAATTATACCATAACCACATTAGTTTTTATAATATCATATATGATATTATTATGATATATTATTACATGTTTTTTTAGTAATATTTCATTATTTTTACTATTTTAGTTGTTAATTGGGTAGTTTTTTGAGTCTGTTTTGACATGTTATTTGGTGTTCCTATTAATTAGATCCTGATTTAATAATATCCAAACTTTAAAAAATGATTTTATAATCATTTATATGAATTATATATCTATTTATGGTATTAAATAATTTTAGGACATATTAAATTATATTCACCATTCATGGAGACGGTAGGCCATACATATGAATGAATGTTGCGTCCATTTCTCTTTTGTGTTAACGAGTAAGTGATATATATATATATATAAATCTATCTTATAATTACATATAAAATTTATATCATATATGTCACATATTTTTATTAAAAACATCACTTAATAAATTCCCTATATAGAGTGAATGAATGACATCGTTTGGTGGTGGTGGTAGTCCACACATCCACAAATGAAGATATCACATGCCCACAAAATGGAAATCCTAAATGTATGTTTTATATGTTAATATAATAATAATTAATTCATTATAACTAATATATATGAAATATATAAACTATAATTATATCATTATTCAAAACTATGGTATGTGGTAATGGATGAACAAATGATATCGGTTCGTGAGGTGGTAGTCGGTCGGACACACAAACGATGAACCTGTATCCCATTTTATGGAAGTGTGTTTGATTTTAGATTATATCATTGAAATAAAATTGTTACATTATAGTGAGGAAACTGATGTTATTATATACTAATGATATAAGAATAATTTAATGGGTGGATAAAATAATGAAACTAATGTGATGGTTTAAGAATGTTACCTATTATTCGAGTAACTCCTTTTGGTTCATACCCAATTACTTCATTGGAGGATTTTATATGTAATTTTCTGCTTATAAAATTATTTTAGGGTCTATGGGGATATATTTGATCTTTTTTTGGATGATAAAAATGTATTTAGAGTTTTGAATAAGTTGTTGGGTTGACGACTTATTTATAGTGGGGGAGGAGTGGTATTCTTCCAAATATAAAAAGGTAACACTATTTAGCGGTCTAATTTACATAATGTGATTCCAATAAAGAAACAAATTCAATAAAATGGAGTGTATAGTATACATATGGACATGAAATAGTTTTTATTGGTTTCTAGGACATTTCATCCCTTATGATTAAGGTTTAGTCCCTTGTTAAACTTAATTTTACGATAATTGAGGTAATTAGTTTTATCCTCATTTGATAATAATTTGAGACAAAAAAAAATTTTAATTACTATATATTATAAATAATTTTTATTATAATATGGAATAAATTTTTTCTAAATTAAATTCAATGTATTCGATGATATTAATTTAAAATTAATCATGTATAGTGGACGACAATGTGGTTTCTAAAGTGAGATGTTCAAATGATTGAAATATTTTTATGTACAGTATCATTGTGAAATTGATTCCAATGTCTTAAATTGGATTAATTTTTGTATTATTTAACTAAATATACTTTAAAAAAATTAAAATATAAATTTACTAAATAATTAAATTTTATGAAAAAGAATTTTTCAATTAAAATTCAGTATTTATCATTATTCCTAAAAAATTATGTTTCTCAGAAAAATAACTAAAATACACCCTAAGATAATTTTTATGATATAATTCCCAAAAGGTTGTTTATTTTTTTCTAAAGTTTATAATGATTTCAAAATGTAGTTTTAATCTGTTAAAAGGTGGAAAAACTGCCTTTGTAAAATATGGGTTTTTAGGCATAATATTGGGGTTATTCTTATCTAATTCTTATAAAATCTATTGGTTGAAAATAAAAAATATTTGATTGAATATATAATATATATATATATATATATTAAATATAATTCAATAATAGTAATTAAATTAATTTACGAGGATAAAACACTTTTTTTTCAGAATGGAATATTTTTTAGTATTCAATGGTTTTTGTTTTCATTTTAAATAAATTGATTACCAATTATTTCATTTTATATTTTTGTAAACCATATAATTTCATAATTTAGATAATACTATTAAATACAAATAATTAAATAGATAGGTTATATTTTATTATATTAAATAATAATATATATATATATAATATATTGTTGTTTGGTAAAAATCGATCTTGCTTGCATGACAAGCTATCAATGAAATTATTTTTTGAATGTAATGCGAGCTAATCGAGTATAATGTGAATTTATGTATATAAATTATATTAAATTAATTTTAAAGTAGTGAATATATTGTAAATACTTGGGATGTTATATTTCATTATACACTTGGTGTTTCGTTCCACACAGTTCTTCTATTAGAATTTATGGGTGTTTCAATAACCCAACCTTAATTAAATTTCATCCTCACAATTTAATCATGATATCAGTGATATAGGGATTAATATTTTAAAATTTCCTCATTAAAAAAACCACATCCCAAAATATTTTATAAAAAACCATCTTAATGATAAATAATTGTAAGTAAAAAAGTCACATGGAATAACATATAACTAGGATTCAATGTTGGATAATGTTAGTGGAAAGTGGAAATATAGACTTGGAAGAAAAATATATATAATTATTGGGAGTTATTTATTTCATTAATAAAAAACATGTGAATTATCACTGTAATGTTTAGGGCCACAAATCCATAAATATTTGATGATTTAGAATACCATCCATTCAATAAAAATGAAGGTATAAGCACAACATTTTATTTCTAGATCATTTTCTTAATGTTGAGTAATTATTTTATTATTCATGAATATATAGAAATATTCTTACTTGATACATTTCAATTTTTTAATCACAATTTCATCCTTTGGATGTGATTTAATCAATTTTCATTTTATTCCATTTACTCGAAGAAATTAATATCCAATAATTAAATTTGATTCCTAAAGCACTAATTACACTTTTAATATATCATAATCCCCATAAAAGAGTGGAATGTCTTTACTTTTTTCTCTAACAATTCATAAAATCCAATAGGGTTGGTAAATTAATATCTAAAACTAAAAATTAACAATACTGATTCATTATTGACATTTAATCCTCAAATTTTATAACTAATAATAATTACACCTTAATCCTGACATCACATAGGTTAGGTGTAGGTAGGAAACCATTATCATACATTGTTCATGGGTTCAATACCCAACTCTGTATAGGTTTACCTTTTTCTAAATCCATATTAATATAATTTTCAAAATAAATATGACGGAAATAATTGAAATATACTCATTAAATACCCTTTTATCTCTGGTTTTGAAGATAAAATATTTCATTCAAAGACTATTAATCTAATTTTACTATTATTACTATGTCATTCACGATCATAATTACATTAAAGTTTATCAATACATTTAAACTCGTGTCCCTAAAATGTATGGAAATTATTTATTAATTAACTTTTCCACTAAAAAAATACTAAACTAATTAGTTTTATTTCCCTAAATTTATTCCAAAATATATTTATTCATGGAAGTATTCCATTTCATAAAACCTAAGAAGATATTTTTAATAAATAAGACATAAATTCACCCTTAATCTAATAATTATATTATGGTTTCCATAACTCTTAATTTAATGAAATAAAAGTGATTAAATGATAATACTAAGGTTATATATTATGGTTATGGTCATTAATATATTTTTTACGAAATCTAGTTCCCAAGATTAATTCTATACCTCCTTTGATACCTACTGTAGTGTCCCAACCCTAGAAATCCTGAATCCAATTTGTACTACTATTATATTGGCATGATTATGATGAATAAAATATAGAAGGACCGATGAGTTTAGTAAAATTGGTAAAACAAATACATACATGAGTATTTTATTAAAAATTAACTAACTATTTACAACATAATTATTTTATATAATAACTTTACTAATATTTATAATATCATTTCATATCTCTCTTAGTACACTTATTAGACTCCTGGGGAAAGTAAAAAATTACGGGTGAGCTCAAATTATGGGAAACGATATGTAAAATGGATGAAATAATAAATCATTGAGAATAATAATCATGGAATGTTAAACAACTGACCACCCATTATAGATAAATATATGGATAAGGAATAATCAATATATCATAGAAAATAACTAAAAAACACGCCATTTAATAAATAAACTAATAATGATATGAATCCATAATAATTTTTGAAGAAAGAATATATTCTATATTTATAATAATTAAATTATTAATAAATTAAATTCTAATTTATTGGATTTGATGATTTCCAATCATGTGATACCTTTACTATCAAGACTTATTCCCAATATAGTTTAATATACACTAACTTGGAAACCTAAATCTTCTCATGAGACTATCAATTCATAATGGGGATTACATTAAAAGGCCCAAAATATGTATAGTGAATGATTAGAGTAGTCATCATATATTGAAAAAAAAATTTAACTCATAAACATTGTGACTTATCAAATATTTGTATTGAGTAAAAGGTACAAATTTATCAATATTTCAAATAATTGAAAATGTGAAAACTATTTGTAAAAATTGTGTATTGTTTAAGAAATAATAATATCCACTGAATTAAATTATGTATAATTAAATCAAATGTAGTGTAAAATAAAAATGATCACAAGGAATTGATTTTTCCATGATAATGTTAACTATCACAAAAGAGAGTGTTATTGTAAATATAACTTTTACAACATGGTAATTCTCAAGTGTAAAACCCGTGGATGATATAGTTCAAATTAAAAATAAAAATAACATGAATTATGATAGAACAATGACATTAAATGAAAATGGATCAGTATATAGACCACATTAATGTGAATTAGTGTATAATAACAAATAATTCTCAATGGAATGTAATTTTCAACGAAATCCCTTACCTTATGTTTCGTTTTGGGTGAACGTACTTTAACATCTCGTATAATGGTTTAAAACGGGATAATAACTTATAAATGTTCCATAATAAAAATTATAATATCATATATTATCTTATTATGGTATCTTAATACCCAATTTTTAGTAATTATTCCTCATTTTCTCTATTTTAGATGTTAATTGCCTAGTTTTTTCAGTTTGTCTTGACATTTAATTTGTTGTTATAGTTAATTAATTCATGATTTTGTCATATACATAATTTGAAACACTATTTAATTATATTATATATTCATTATATATGAATTTATAACTATCCATTATATTCTGACATAGGAAATTAAATTCACCGTTCATGGAGATGGTCGGGCATATGTACACATGAATGCTGCATCCGTTTATTTGTTGTATTTAATGAGTAAGTGATATATATATATATATATTATCATTAAATAATAATATTTATATCATATATGTCCCATTTTTTATTATAATAATCCCTTAATACATTCCATGTATAGAATGAATGAATCACATTGAGTTGAAGGGGCGGTAGTCCACACGTCCACAAACGAAGTTATAGTATTATAATAAATGGAATGAATGAAGTTATGTTTTATATAATTACTATATAATCATAAATAACTTATAAATTACATATATAACTTATATAATATATTAATACATCATTACTATCAGCCATTAAATGTGTTAATGGATGAATGAACGACATTGGTTCACGAGGCGGTAGTCCATCCTACACACAAATGGTGGTTTTGTATCCCATTTTATGGAAGTGTGTGTAGGTTTAGGTCATTCACTAGTCATAAAAATATTCAATTATATTTATTATAATTATACTATATTATATGAATAATATATGAAGTATTAAAGGGGTGGATAATGAAATGAAACAAAAATTAAGGTTGAATAATGTTACCTCTTATTGGGGTAACTCCTTTTGGTTTCTACAAAGGGACTAACTTGGTTGTATTTCATCCCAAAGTGAGGCTTCTAGTATAAATTTATTTCTATTGGGGAAATATCTTAACAGCGTTTGGATGGGAAAAATTTCTTGATATGTGTGAATAAATGTGATGGATGATTTCCTTTTAAAGTGGAGGAGTGACATTCTTGTAAATATAAAAAGGTAAACACTATTGAGAGGTCTCACATACATCATGTGCTTAAAATAAGGATAAAAATTATATAAAAGAGAGTATAGAGAATATATTTTTCCATATAATGGATTTTTTCAATTTTATAGTTGATTCTGGCACTTAACATTAAGGTTTATTTCATGGTTAGGCCTAATTTTACCCTAATCACTATAATTAATTTCAATTTCATTTCTCAATATTATTTGTCAAAAAATAATTTAAAATAAATAAAAATTATGAATTAAGATTATTCAAAATATTATATCAATTTTTATAGATTAAAATCAATCTTTTTTTAGAAATAAATTTAAAATTAATCTCATAGATTGAAAGATAAAGTTGTTTTACCATGAAAATATTCAAATGTTTGAAATGTTTTTATATCAAATATCAATGTGAAATTGATTAAAATGAAAAAAAATTGATAAATTGATGTATTATATAACTGAATATACTTTTAAATATAATTAAAATATAATTTGGATTTTATAAATAAATTAGATGAAAAATCAGTTTTCTATTAGAATTCTGTATTTGTCATTATTCATCGAAAAATTAAACATGTTATAAAAAAAATTCACCCGATATAATTTTTACATCTCCCATTAAAAAATGATACTTTTATATAAAATTTATAAAAGTGTCAAAATTTAGTTCAAAATATGTTCTCAATTATAAGGAGGGAAAAAAGACTTTAAAAAAATTTAGCTTTTATGTATAATATTGGGTTTGTTCTTCTCTCATGCATATAAAATCTATTTTATAAATTTAAATAAAAATTGAATGAATATAAAATTTATATATTTCATTAATATTATTCACTAATAGCAATTAATTTAATTTATTAGGATAAAACACTTTTGTGATTATAAAAATATTTCCATTATATCCAATTGGTTTTTTATTATATTTTCTAATAAAATGATTACCAATGAATTAATTAATTTTAAATTACTGTAAGTCATATATTTTCATAAGATATTTAATCATATTCATAACCTATAATTTAAAGGCTATTTTAAATCTTCTTATATTAAATAATTTTTTTAATAATATATTGTTTTTATTTAAAACTCGACCTTTTGGGCAATGCATGCTCTCAAAGAATTTCTTTGTCAAACATTAAATAACATAACTGAGTATTTCATGAATTATAAAATATAAAAAATATTTAATTTATTTTAAAATGGTGACTATATTGTAAATCCTAGGGAGGTTATATTCCCTTTGGACTGGGTGTTTCATGCCACAATGATCTTACATAAGAACATTAGGGTTTTACATTTAGGGGAAAATACCTCAAATAGTTGGGGAGAAAGGGAAGTCAAGGAACTCCCTAAAAAATTTGTGCACACCCCAGATATGAATATTTTGTCTTGTTTAGGCCTCACCTACATAGCCTATCATGAAAAGGAATTATCTGTGTGATACAGTTGTGTGATGGACCTGTGTAGACGACATTCTTTTCCAAAGATCCTGAGTTTTTCTCATATAACATAACTAGAGGGTAAAAAAACCCACAAATCTATACTCTCCTTAGTCCTTCACCAAGGTACTTGGAACATTCAATGTATATGACTAGTCCTCAATATAAGAGGAAATTAAAAAGGGTAGTAAAATCCTTTTTCATCTAGAGTATGGCAAAAAATATATCGGTGTGGGCAGCCACCTTCCCTTGTCCAAGAGCACTATAAAAAAGTCCAATTCTCAAGCTTGAGACATGAGGTCAAGTCATCTAAAGACACGAGAGAATACCATTGGATCCTAGAGTGAGGCATCACCCATGTTTTTTTCTATTTTTTCCATCTCTTAATGGAATATTCCGATTAATGATGAACCTTTGATACATATAGATTTTTATAGATCCTATATACTCTAATAATTAATTTTTAATATAAATCTATATTGGTCTATATTTGATAATTAATAAGTGATTCACATATATATCTTATATCTATAAGAAAGTCTCAGAGTATGGAATAATTCCCCAAAAAAGGTGTGATAAGCCCAACCTCCCATCTTTTAGATCATTTTGAGTACCTAAGAGTTATCATTTCTAGTTTCTAATGACCACCTACCATTGGAAATTTGGTTTGTGAAACATCTAAAATAAGGGAAAAGTTTGGTGTTTCTGGTTTCATGAATAAAACCTATTGGAAATTACATGGAATGGACATAAAAATAAGTTTTTTATGTGAAGGGTTAGTCAAAAAATGCCAAAAATACCCAAATCCTATATGGTTTTTTGGGATGAAATAGTAAAGAAACCCCAACATTTTCTTATGTGTAAACGGGATAAAATTACTATGTACTTTGACATTGGACTACCAAAGACTCCTAGAGTGTATGAGGAAAATGTGTTATTGTTGATATCCTAAAAGTATCAAAATATTTCATCTATATAAGATATGTTTTACCTCTTGAGAGACTCACAACAATATATTTAATACTTCACGGTGAACCTATTTTGATCATGTCTATTCATAATCCCTATTTTACATAAAAATTCTAGAGGAGTATTTTGAAGGATCTTGATACTGAGATTTATTTGAGAACTTCCTACAATCCTAAAATAGGTAAAAAATCTAAAAGGAATATTCAAAAAATGGAAGAGATTTTGAGGTCATTCTCACATGAATTTCTATGTATCTGGGTTTAGTACTAACCTTTGGTAGAGTATTAAAATAACACTATTTTATATTCAAACATTCAAATGCTGGAAAATGAGGCATTATATAGAAAGAGGTGTCATACTACAACTGCATGGGATGATGTTAGAGAAAGGAAGATTTTAGGGCAAATAAATTTTGAATAGATAATAGAAATGATAATGGATATTCAGACATATATTAAAGAATATCCTTTTATAATCAAATTATCCAATAATTATTATTTTTAAATATTTTAGAAAAATATATAAAAAATTAATCATTTCTATTTTTTAAAAACTCTAAGACCCTTATGTGTAGACCTTAACCTTAAAAATTTTCCATGCTTCCTTTCCACCTCTTTGATATATATCTTTCCAAGTTCATCCAATGATAATTCTTCTTGAATTGCTATAAAGTGAGTTATCTTTGTAAGATGATCCACAATAACCCACATAGCATTGTTTCCTATGTATGTCCATGGAATTCCAGTGACAAATTCCATAGTGATGTGCAAGCAATATTGGGATAAAAAATAGTACTATATTTAAATTTCATTAAAACGTGACCACTAAAAATATGTTAACTTGGAGGGTATCAAAAGAAATAACTAAATATATAAAATTATATGTGTTATAAATGTATAAATTTTGATAAATGGATATCAATTTAGGAGAGATAAAAATCATTTTATAGAAAAAGAAATGTTTTATGAAAACTATTTTTTAATGAAAACTATTTCACTTATTCTTGTACAATTGTGCTAAAAATATTTTTTGAATATTTTTGAAAATATATTTGATAAAATATTCATTATTTAGGAAATATTAATTTAAATTATATATTAGGGTGAGGTATTTGAGATTTTTGAAAATATATTATTTTTATATCAATAGTGAAAAATACATATTTTATTTGAAAATGCCTTTTCATTCAAATTATTTTCAAAGAAAAATTATATATAGATTTTTTTAATGTAAAATTAGTAAAATTATAGTATTATGAAAAAAATTGTTAATTTTATTAAATTTCATAATGTATTATGATATTAATTCCATTCATATTTTTGAGATTTTTCTTCCTGGAAACATTTTTTCTTGTCTTATCAACAAGTTTTATTTTAAATTTAATTTTTCTACTTCAATGAATTGAATTTTCTAAAATTTATTTCATATAATGATTTAAAAAAATTTATATTTTGTAATATTTTCAACTTAATTTTTGACCATAATGAATATTAAAAATAATAAAAAATTAATTATTACTATTAAGTTAAAAATGGGTTTACTGAGGGTAAAAATTAAATGATAAGTGTTTTAATGACATACAAAAATTTATAAAATATATTTTATTTATATATTATGACTTATCAATTTCTATAAATCAAATATAATCTCTTTTTTGACCCCTTTTACCTTGTGGTAAATATAGTTATACATTTTTCTTTGAAATAATTACATGTCTTCTACTCACCTCACTTATAAAAGGCCACCACCTCTATTATAAATAGGATTAAAATAATTTGTTTTGAAAATACTAACCCAAATAACATACCAAAATCTATACGCACATTCCATAATATTTTTCTATTCAGAAATCAATTCTAGTAATACTTTAGGTAAAATACTAAAGAGGAAGTCTATGAAAAGGTAAAATTAATAAATATGACTTTGTGTTTCATTTCTTATTCCACCTCCTAAAAATATTATAAACTTATAATTATATTAAATACAATCTACCATATAATAAGTTTTTATTATATTATGTTAATTTCCTATATCCATATCCTCTTCCCTCAAATGGTAAATCATAATGTCACTTGTGTGTATGTTATACAACTACCTTGCCAACTGATGTGACATGTTTTCCAAAAATTCATCTCACGGTTTGGTATGATTATTGATATAGAGTATATATATGAAATTTAAAACATAATTATACCTATTTTTTATTATATCATATATATATATCTTTTTTACTTTCCATTCAATTAGGGATATAATAATGTCACTCGTGTGTTTGATGGACAATTGCCTAACGAAGCGATGTGATTCACTATGTATTTTCATGGATGGTAATAAGGATAAATTTTATGAATATATTTGATGAATATTAAATAATTAATATATTCTTGAAATATTTATCATTATGGAAATATAATATATCATAATATTTCCAACATTTTTACTCACTAAAAGATGATAATTACATTCATGTATGTGGGGACAACCACCTTCACGAAGTGATGTGACTCTCTTTTCATAACCACACCACGTGAATGATATATTAGTATATTTAAATAAATAACAATGTATTTATGATATTATTATCGTTATTGAAAGATGGAATTTCACTTTTATCATTTCCATAAATATTTTTTAAAAATGGAACTTTAGTCATACATACGTATGACCTACTATCTCTTTGATTGTAATAAAATTCATTTATCATAACCATATTTAATTATTAGTCTTAAAAGTATAATTGATTTATAAATATAATAATTATTTAATTATTATTATTCTAAATATGTTTAAATAATGAATTTTTAGACTAATAATCAACCATCCAAATTCATTTTTGATACATAAGTCATATATCATCGAAATGTCTGGCGTAATATTAATTGATTAAGTAATTATATATATAATACTAACAAGTTAAATAAAATGAATAATAATATTCACAACGATTATTGATAAAGTAAATAATTAGAAATTTTTTATTATTCAATATGATTAAAAATATATGTTAAGAGTCCGACTCAAGGTAAGGGACATCATCTTATTTTCTCTTCATTGAATTATATTGTAAGCATATTCACCTAATTTCATTTATATGGTGTATATACATAAAATTTAAAATTTATTTTCATTATTTTTTAATAATTTGTGGTATTTTAACTATAAATTGGAATAATTTCGTCCAATGGTATTTTACATGAAAATTACCATGTATTAAAATTTATTGTACAATCTCACATTATTTTGTGATTGATTACATTCTCTAGAAAAAATCACTTCCCAACGATAATTTTTAACAGGAAATTAATTTTATCATAAATATTCATATTCTTTTATGATGGATATAATTATTTCATAAACCATATAACCTTTGTAACATATGGTGTTTACTATGATGGTAATTTGATTAAATGGTGGAAAATTGATAAATTTGTATCCTTTACAAAATACAAATATTTGATGAAAAGACACAATGTTTAGGAATTAACTTGATATTTTGTAATATAATGAATTATTTGGACATGAAATTACTAGTGGGGAGTGGTTATATATTCTATATTGATGAATCAATTTGTCGTATGAGAAAAATTAGTTGTCCAAATCAGATGTGTTTTTACCTAGTAGTTTTAAACTGACCTAAGGAAGGTCTTGAAAGTATAGGTTTTCATGATCCATGAGATCATAATGTCAAATAATTAAGAATTTTATTCATTTAGAATTTAATTATTATTAATATCCATGATATATTTACTCTGATATTATCTATAGATGTATTTAATTATCAAATTATTGATTAAATGGCTTGTGTTTTAATTTATTTGCCTTTCTGTGTTGATTATGGCTCATCCAATTATGATAGTTAAGATACTGATTAATGGAAAGTGTGTTTAGTTTTTTACTTTCACATATTTATTATTCATTATTGATTCAGGATATATTCCACTATATATAACCCCCACTGAGTATTTGATCTCCCCTTTATTTTGTTTCTTTTCACCGAGATATAAAGAATAATTCTAGGAATCACCTTAGGGATTCCAAATTCTTCCATTATTATGCTTTTAATTTTATTTCTGTATATAAAATGGATATCATGGATGTATTTAGTTCTCCAAAACTATGAAAATAATCAATTATTTAAGATTAGACTCCTTTTAATTACACTAATGTAACAAATCAAAAATCAACTTTGGGTAACTCGGTCATGGTGGTTACGTAATATGCCTAAATAAAAGATCATAAAAAAGCTTGAAGACTCTAGGATTTTATCATGAATTGAAAAAAAAACTGATTGTAACCGTGATGTGGTGATTCTCACCATGGACATGGTTTCTTCGATTGCAACATGGGCATGGTGGCCCGAAGAGATTGGATAAACACTATGTGTTTTACAACTAAACACTACGATCCACTATAGTGTGAGGTAAAAACATGAGCCATTATGGACCCACCTTATCATGTACAATGATATGGTTCGGTATATATACAAGTTTCCCAAAGCATGACCCCTAGTGTTCCACTAACAATGAGACCCATAGACCATATACTCTGTTGGGTGTTTTAGTGTTCTCATGTATCATAGGTGCACTCCTAGTGATCTATTCCATCCACAACAACTTGTTTCCGCCTGTGGTGCACCAACATACACACAAATACGACTAAACACTATGGAAACCCCACCAAAACTTCCAAAAATAAAATAAAACCACTAAATGGAATAACATATTAGGAAACATTGATAATAGATTAAATCATGTTTTCTAAATTCTCCCAACCATTAGGCTTTCTATCCAAATAATTTTTGATTTTGGTGGTGCTATATAAACATTCCGAACATTACTTGAACATATCATACTCTCACTCCCATGTATATTCTTAAATATCACTATTCTACTATAACATTTGTAAAATGAAGACTATTATATCTCACAAGGTTATTACCTATCCATTCAGACTCTAAAATTTTTCATGGATAAATATCTCATCAAGTTGAAGAGTAACATTATCCCAGATATTCGCATGATAAGGATTTGGACGAAAATATTCTGTTGAGAGATATATAAATATTTTTGACACACATATTATTGATGGCAATACTAATCAATAAGAAATATCTCTAATGTATCCAAGAATCTAAAATTTCCCCCCATGTCGAGTTTCTTGTTTTCTTTTATATTTTAAATTATAATGAACTAATCACAGTAAAAAGTTTATAAAATCATGTAATCTTACATTAATAGATGATTTTGGATGATTTTGGTCTATATATGATCTCTATTAGTTTAGGGACAAATCTATCTACTTTATGATAATTTAAATTTTTTTTCTAGTCTCTTGGAAAAGATTGTGGTAGATTAAAAAATTTCACATATTTACAACAAAAAAAGTGGATAATAATATTTTTGACCATATAATTCCTCAAAATCAATCAATACGTATCATGGAATTATAATTGTTATCATATGAAGAATCAAAAATTATATATGATCTTCCCATGAGAGTCCAACGTTCTTGACACATGTTCAATGCATATCATCCAATGTCTAAATCATATGTTCTGGCTACCCATCCATACGAGGATGATATGTCATTATCAAGGTCATTTAGGTTTTGTGTACCTATTGAAAAGAGTGATAAAATTTATTAGTATATAAAGGATCCCTATAAGATTCAATTGATATCTATACTCCTCAAAAATTAATAATTATGGGATATATATAATTTTCATGTCATTTATCATGTTATAGCCAGAAATTTGGAGATTGTTTTCAGAATCTATGAGTTAGAAAACAATTACCCAAGTAGAATCATGTTTCCAAATAATCTATGATACACTTTGGGAAAGGTCCATAGTAATCTAATCATGTTTTTTAAAATTTATAACAATTGATTACAAAAAACCAAATAGATATTAATTATCTTCCTTAACATATTTGTTAGGGATACATTTCATTGTATAATTATCAATATTTATCTTTATACACAGACACCATAATGTAGTGCTATTTTTAATGTACATTTTTTTGATTAACCTAGTGAATAACATATCTCAAATGGTGGTACACTGAATGAATAATTATCTATAATTATTTTGGTACCAAATTTATATTAAGAAAATGTATTTTAGAGTTTTCATTCATTTTAAAACCATACATGGTCTCCCAATGATTTAGTTATTACATAATGGTGATACCACCAAGATTATGTCATTGATACTTTTCAACTAAATACATAAAATTATGAATAAGAGTGATTTGGATGAGAACTACATTTTCATTTTTATTGGATCAATACATATGGTTATAAGTAAGAATGTATATCAACTTACATTTTTTGTGAGCCTCTCCAACCACTTCATTATAATATTTTCAAGTCAAATCATCAGTCATAGTATTTCATTTATCGGGTGTATAATCTAGGTCAAAGAAAAACATATTAAACTACTATATAAAATGTTATTTAATCATGTTTTTGTCTCTATGATATAAGACATATTTCAATATTTTATGATTAATGATGAAAATAAACATTTACCCAAAAATATAGTGACAAATTGTTTTTATGAAATGAACCACTATAATGAATTATAGGTCATATTTTAGATTATTATATTCATGTTTTCATAACAATCTTAATCCAGATGCTGCCACATGATCTCCCTATATAAAAACATGACCCATTCTTGACCCAAATTAATTATTATGTACCACATACCCATCTCCTAGTTCTAGTAAGGAAATGATAAGTGAAAATGTTAGTTGAGATTTGATGACTAAAAGGACTTATGAAATTATTTATTCCACTTATGTGGAATCCCATTTCATGTTAGTATATTAATAGTATTACAATGACCTTTTAAATCCATGAAAATAATGATGATAATATATTTATAATATACTACTAATTCATATTCCAAAGAGAATGTATGGTTGTTTCTACAAAATGGATACTAAAATTTTTATAAGGATAACTAATATCCATTTCTCATAATTTAAATTCCCAGGGAATCAAAATTATTGTATACATAGGTCTCACATATAAAATTTTCTATAAATTCAGTGATCGTGAAATATTATCAATAAAATATGTAAGTTGTTCTCATGGTAATTCATTCTTTGGGTGTAAACCAAAAAATCATCAAAAAATTCCATGATAAAAATAATTATGGTAAATGTGGTATATATAGTTCGTCTAGTCTAGGAAAAATATGAGTTAATTCATTAGAATAAAGGTAATGGAAACATACTTGTAACTTCTATATAAAATATGAAATGTTTTCTTCAAAATATCCCCCTTCCTAACTCTAATTTTTGGTATCACAATTATAGATCAACCCAAGAGAACCATTTGAACCCCTTGAAATGATAAACTATATTATTGATACAAAGATAATGATATCAATTAATGATCTTAACTAGATTCAATTTATGAGAGTCGAAACACAATTGAACATCACAACATTACTTCTTCATGAACAGAACCATATTATCCCAAGGCGATGCACTTTTTTTAAGGAATAACTTTATATCTTTCTCTTTTAGATAGACCATTAAATAATAAAACATTATTAGAGACATTCTATATGATGATTGTGAAATAAAGATTGTTCCCTGAAGTAGATTGATATAAAATTTTATTTTCAGTTCAGGTGGTAGCCTAGAGATATAATTTGGAAAGCCATATCTGTATTGATCCTCTATTGCAGGATGATTTCCACATCCAATTTCATTTTTAGTTTTGGAAGAAATTATTTCTATTTTGTTAGAATTGGTCCCACACAATAATACTAAATTTCCCATTATACCAATATTCATATCCGAATACCCTTTATAACAACGATCATTTCCTTTCTGGGTTGTGAATGTAACTTTCCATGTGTAACAATCAGTATAATATTTTAATTCACTGATGCAGTGCATTAAAATGATTTACTAAAAAAATTATATATCTATGATAGTAAATAACAAGAATATTTATACTAAATCAATATTAATTATACCATACCAGATAATAAATCCTATGTATTTCTACTAAATTGGAGGTTTCTTGATGCTTGTTCCATGTGGGATAATCTCCTTGTGAAAGCCCAAATTTCTAACCACTCAAGAAGAATGATCGGAATTGAATTCAAAAGTATAAAAAAAATACATTTATAAGGATTGATTTTGGAATAAACATACATCATATTTATGAGGGAATTGGTTTCTCTGTCAAAATAACATGAAAAACTACATATAACTATCAATGAAACTATATCATTGTTATTTATCCATTAATGTGGTGTCAAAAAGATAATTGAGATGTTCATAGATTCATATTGGTTAATTATATTCTAAGGTAGTGAAATATTCTGATGATTTCATACTGATTGAGCATGGGAGACATAAGACAATTTAAGGTTATCACATCCAACTAACTTTAGATGTCTAAAGAAATATTTCTCGAGATTCTCTCTTTTTCCGTAGTTGCGACAATAAAATGGTTTCTTAGTACACACATTATTATTAGGTTAAAGATTGACATAATGAAAGAGACTTTTTATATTGGTGTGACATGTTGTATAAGATCCTGATCTTATAGATTAATTCCCCAGTTCTCCACTGCCCTAGGAACAACTCTCCTTTTTCAGCTTATTCTCTATATTACAGTTCCCTACCTCACATAGATAGGAAATGGTGTCCCTTATATTAAGTATCTCTAAAATTTATTTCTAACCCACAAGTTTCTTATTCACCATTTTTTTAAATTATCTAGTACATATCAATACTTCATTAGTGTGAATAATACTTTATAGATCTACCTCAAATATCAATTCCTTTATCATTTCTCTTGAACCTACCTCAGATGAAAATTGACCTTTGTGCGTGAATTGAGCAACATATGCAGTCACTAAAATAATTCCTTTCTTCAACTAGAAGAAGATCACTATCTCTCCTAGATATATGGTGTGTATATAAAATGATCTATTGATCATCCACTAAAATCCATACCATTCAAGTCCTCAATATACCTTATATTGAATTTTGAAATCCAAAAACTATAATTCCATGTATTTATGAAAGTAAATTGATATCTTGATATTTTTCTCTACTATATTTCTAGTGAAGTATATGATTATATTCATTCTATTCATCCATGCATTTGTGTTCTCAGATCCTGAATCACAATAATGTCATGATCGATTTTTCTTCTAGAATTCTGACAGTTGGTTCAGATTATATGGTTCCTCCTCTCGAGGTCCCATGTTGATAACTTAGAACACATACCCAATACTATGAACCAAATAATGGTTCACCCATGGTTTGGTTGAAACCACATTCATAGTTTTACCCTCTTATTAGATTCAAATGATTCTCACTAGTGCAATTATTATTCAATAACCAAATAAACAAGTTCCAATAGATACAAATTTTGAAATTTTACATTTCAAGTTCCAATATATCTTATCACCCTGATGTAATCTGGGCTGATGGACTGAGAGATATTATACCATTTTTAATAATTTATACCAATCTATTAGCTTATAAGGTTTTTGTGAGGATTAATATTTTTATGTTAGACGGTATTATCTCAGATATTTTTTCATAGCTGCTATGTCATTGTGTTATATTTTATTTTGGGTATTTACATTTGGAGATTTTTATCTGTATCAATTTTATTTATAAATTTCTTTGGGATAGTTTTTGTTTATTTTTATCTTATGTCATGGAGTTATTTTTGGATGATTAATATTATCTACAGATCAAATATATTTTTATATGGGTAATGCCTCCCATTTTATTTTATTTTTCTTATACCCATGATGTTAGTCATCCTTGGGAAAACTGAAGTCGATACTCAAGGTTCATTATCTCCCTCTACTAATTATTGAAACATTAGTATGAGGGGTTTGTGACACGTGAATATTTTTATTAGTAATAAATTTCTATATATGTTTCATAATAATATTTTCAATACCCCCATTATCCACATCAGACCTTGATTATCCTAAACACCAATTATATGTGTATCTAATAACCATTTCATCATAAAAAACAACTATATTTTTAGATTCCTTAGTGTAATTAGGATATCCTATTGTATTTGGTTATATATATATATGAATTGTTTAATCACGTATTTTACAATCATCCAAAAGTTGTCACCATTAACCATGATAACTCATGGGCTCCCATGTTGGGTCCGCGACTAGAAGATCCATATAGCACTTGGATCATTTATTCTAAAAACTTATGGGTCCTCCAAATTCCATAAAGGGGAGATAATAATTTAGTGAATAATGGTACATATTTTAGAAGGATTTACCATTTTGATTAATATTGATAATCATGCCTAGATTTTACATGAAATTTTCCATGTCTCATTTTTATGCCATAGACTACAAAATAAAGTTGGAAACACAAATAAAAACTAGTAATATGAGAAAATACATAAGTGAAATCAGTGTATAACACATTACATGTATTCATAAAGGAAATCGTACATCCAAAAAATATCAAATAAAGTATATCATATAAAAATAAAAATCCATGCATGGTATTTTATAATCCCCAACAAAAAGTAAATAGGTGATAAGCCAGAGTTGACCCCAGGAAACCGACATTATATCCAACTCTGAGATAAAAATCTATCTCACTCCTGTGACTAACATATATCATCTACTATGGAAATTAATTTACTATAAGTACCTATAAGCACATGAAATATAATAATGAGAAAGTATGTCCAATGAGGTATCCATGAAGGTCAGGAAGATAAAATTCATTATAGGGAACCACCAATAGTGCATCCACACAATAATGAAATAATAGGTGTATACATAAACATGTATATGAATTCAGAATTATTTACATTAAAAAACATAATTATTCCAAATATGAGATTACAATATATTAATAGTATAAAAACTCAATAATTAATATATGTTTCAGAAATTAACTCCCTATACTAGGAGGATCCAAACCTAAACATACCATCTTCTGAAGAGCCTTGAGTTGATGTTTGGTAGGAGGTAAAGAAATCATATAGCCTATCCCATTTAAGGTATTGATTGGGTATTCTTTTAGATTTCAATATTAGATGTAATTTTAGATTTAGTAATTTTACCGATCTTATGGGAAAAGAAAAATTATAACCCATGTTGGGTCCTAAGCCCATCCCAAGGAGAATGTGAATGAGTATACATAGTTATGTCACTACGATCCCATCTAACACGAAGTATAGAGATATCGTGAATCTTGTTCCCCCAAAGACTAGTAAAACAATGTTTTGTGAACATGATCAAATATTTTATAATAGTAATATGAAATACCAAATATATAATAATATGTTTCTAATCAAAATAAATAACATATCATACGAGAAGAAATAAGAATTCATAGAATATTTTTCTAGATAACAAACAAATATTCATGGTTCAGTCAAGAAAACATATTCTCAATAAAAGAAGTAGAAAAATATTAATATAATAAAACCATATACATACTAAATTTGATCAACTATTAGCTTATATAAATGTCAAAATAAAAAAAATGGGTTTTGAGGATCACAAACATAGTAATACAATTTGAGGACAAAGATATAATCATGAAACAATCAAAATAACCCAAATAATAGGATTCAATTGTTAAACCATAAAAAATATTATTTAAAAATACCAAGGGAACCACGCTGATTTTTTCCTTCAATGCCAAAGAAGAACTATAAAGTTACAAGTTAATGAAATTTAACTTTTCACTACAATAATTCATGAAAATATGTATAAACTGTATGTGTTTCATGGATACAAAATAAATATGGTAGTTCTTGGAATATCATTTCTAATAATAACTTTTAATTAGGTGTATATGTTTGTAGAAGATATATAATTCAACTATAAAGGTTAATATGTCCAATTTAAAACCCATCTCATGATTTTATATTTAAATATCATTGTTAAAATTAGTATATTTATTTTTAAAAAACCTTGTTCCATTGTGGAAATGTTACTTTCCTATAAAAAAATACATAATTTAAGTCTATGTTAAAGAATAAATCTAGGAGGAAAAACTAAATTCAATTAAGAAAATAATTATATAATAAACCATTTTTGAAGCATGGTTTTAATTAATCAATTTTCATAGTGAAAATAATTTTAATACAAATAAATTTATCATGTATCAATTTTACGAAAATTTTAAATAATTAGTCTTTTTATGTTACCACCCCTCATTCCCCCTCGTAAAAACATAAACTACACGACCATCGAAGAACACTCTTATTTGTATGTTAAGTGTGTTTCAATGGATTATAAATCATTCATGTTTTAGTGACAATAATTTTTTCCTATTATAGAATATAAGTGGGAAACATCAAAGTCCATGATATAAAAATAAAAAACATGACAATGAGATATATTCTATGATGGAACTTCTATTTTACAAAATTTATATAATTTGGTTTGTGATTGCAGACCAATTAAGGTTATTCCTTTCATCCCATGATTAGGATTGTGTAAAGATTATATCACTTATTAATAGAAGTTATAGGTTTCATCTATTATGATTAAAAATCTTAAATTAATTTTATAAGAAACTAAATCATAATAAGGGATGAGAATTACATGAAATTTATAAATCAAAAATAAATTTTAGAACATTCATAAATTATTTAAATTGATTAGGTATTTCATTTAGTAGAGTAAAATAAACCCAATTGAAAATATTTAACTTATCATATAATAAATATAGCTGAAACCATTATTATATATATATATATATATAATAAAGGAAAGATTCTTTATTAATTTTGGGATCATTAAACTATGTCTTGTACATGAATTAACCAAGAATAACTTGGGGAGATAAAACAAACTACTATAATTAATTGCATGCTTTACCAACTCAATATGATCAATAGATTCACATAAAAACCATTAAACCATAATTCTATAATTATGTGAACTAAACCATAAAATATTTATAATGGAAACTAATAAAATCCCACTGAAAATTATCGGCATCTATAATATATATTATCAAAGAAATATATTATCTTAAATCTCTAAATAATATTTAAGAAATAAACAATAAATCCATAACAAAAAATTTATGAAATCTATTTCAAGTAATACCTTAATTTATTTTGGTGAAATTAATAATTTATGAAGAGAAAACAATATCCATTAGCCACATAAAATATAAAGGAGTGGAAAACCCTTTGTATTTGGGGATTTAAACTATGATTCGGTAGAATTGAACAATAAATTACAAACCATTAAAAACAAAATTAGAGAATAAAGGAAGATAATGGAAAGATAATAGTGGGAATAGACATACCATTCATTTTATCATAAGAATATACCATATAAATAACAATAATCTAGGGAAAGATGTGTTTGAAGGAGAAGCCAAAGAGGATACATGGAGGAATCACTAATGAAATGAAATCATGTTAGGTTTGGGGAAATAAAAAAAAATAATTTATGAAAGGTAGGATAAAATATCAAAAAATTCTAGTAAATTAACTTATAGAAGTTAACTTGGTACCCAATATAGAGACACAAGGTACTCAATGGAACCCCTTGACAACGTATGTTCTTTGTAATCCATTAGGCACCCAATGGTATTCTTTTGGGTACATGGTCTCACCAATATGTGTGAATTATATGTTTAACCGTTATTTAGGTACGCTGACACATAAAATACCACATTATCCATAAACCTTTTCTAAAAATAACTTGGATTAATCCTAAAACACTAAGGACAAGCTATGATACCTAAACCAAGAAATCAACCATCATCAAAAATGAAAAAATAAAAGATGATAATGATTAAAAAATTAATAGGACACCATAGTGATGTTAAAACAATATAGTTTAAACACAATCAGTTACATTCACCCTACTATATCACTTCTCGTCCCGGATAGGTACTAGAACATATTTACCACTGTATTCACAATCATTAATTCTACACATCATATCATGAAGCACCCATTAAATTCAAATTGAAAAATTTATAAATCTAATATAAATGAAAAAATTAAACAATGTATTAATCCTAGATACCCAATTTAAAATTATATCACCAATTGATTACATAAAAACACTTTTATTTATTTTAAAAATAAATATTCATTATATTATTATTATCACAAAAATCAAATCCTAATCCGCAAAAAATGATAAATTCCATACTTATAACCATGAAATAACCAAATTAAAAAAAAAGAAATAAATATGTATTATCAAACATACACATATATCTGACCCAAATAACTAAAAACTACAAAGTTCATATGTATACAATGATTACACTAATACAAAACCTAATTAAATACCATGATTTTGTTAAGAAACTTCTAAAAAATAATAAAAAATACTAACCACCATAAAAACCAATATTTATGTATGAAAAAATAATATTTATTCCTTCTTAAATACCATCAACCCTTTAAAATACATTTTGTTGTACACCCCACTACAATTTACTATTATATCCATATATATCTAACCTAACTTGAATTTTAGTTTGTCAAAGAGGTAAAATTGTATGATGGATTAAAAATACCTCGTTGTTGTTTTGAAAACCACATATCAATTTATTTGTAATAATACTTACATACTATGAAGCGTGAAAAAATATATTTTTATTAAAAAAATCATTTTAATTTTGTGGGATTAATAAATTACAGTTCCCCTTGGAAATGATAGAGTGTCTGGGAATTGAATCTCAACCACAATGCCAAAAATATCCATAAGAGACCCCCAAGTTATAAAATCACACCAACCAATAAAGGAAATACAATGTATAGTATTATTAAAGTGGAATAATTAAATTCTAAAAATATATTTTTTAAAATGTGAGTAGGAAGGATAAAAACCAAATCAATCCAATAAACCAATACCGTAAGAAAAATAAAAAAGGTATCAAAATAAATAGTTTAACAATGGGGGGATAAACATAAGAAAAATCATAGAAAATCTAAACCCAACTAAAGTCATGGTATGGTGTGGAACCCATATAGTAATACTAACACCAAGTATATAATTATAATCTCACATTAATAAATCATATATTTATATTTATAGAAAATACTTATAGAGTTTTATCATCTTAAATATATATTGTTTGAAAAAACAACCCTTGTTATTTATTCAATGTTGTTAAGAGAAATTTTTCACCATCATTAAATTAACATACTCTATAAACATGAATATAGCTCCATGTTGAATTTCATTTTTATTTGAGAAGTTTTACATCTTCCTCATATATTTAGGTATATCTTCTAGCTAAAGGTATTCTGAAAAATCATCCACAATCTCACTAAAATCAATAGAATCCTCCCCAATAATTTAATAAGGAACTATTTTACTAGAATTCCTTAAGGAAATAATTATTTTAAGTCAATAATTATTCATTTGAGATTTATACTTATTCGACACATATCTTTTATTTTTACGCTAGGATTAAAGATAATCATCTGTCTTAGTTCGAGGATTCCAACATTTATCACATTATCACACCCTTAATTCAAAAATTTCAATATAATTTTTAGAATATACTAACTTGAAAAACAGAGTTGTATACGGATCTATCATCCAAGTCAACGTAAATTTATATTCCACATTATCCAAGAAAGGAATTATAGATCAAATATATGCTAGGACAATGGAATCATTCAAATCCAATCTCCCTTAACTAGGTTTCTTTCATCATATTTCCATGTTCATCAATTATAACAACATTAACTATAGTAATATATGATACACAAGTCCGAACAGAAATAGAACCATGATTGTACTTTGAAGTGTCTTTAAGTTCCACATTCCCCCTTTGAGAATTTGAAATAGGATTCCCCATAAATTTAAAATTATGGAGGAAATAAATACCAAATTTAAAGAAGAAATTTTGATTAAAAATATATTAAACGTAAATAAATATTCATAAAAATTAAGGAAATAGTATTTATAAAGACCCATTTTTATGAATATGAGGGTGGATTAAAAGTATACCTTAGTGTCTATTTATATCAATGAAGAAAACTTTTACAATCAATTTTTCTAGGAACTTAAGGATTGCATTTCTCTAAAATGATAAAGGAAAGCTAAAATCATGAGCCACACTAGGAAATGGGTAATGTATTGTATCTAATTAACTTCAAAATTAAATTAATATTAAATAAAATTACATGATTTGAAATATATTTTATTTCATGATCACATTGTATCCAAATCGTCTTGATGTGGAAGAATAATAATAATCTGGAAGGGGATCAATAAGGCCACAATCAATTTTTCATTCAAAACCAAAATGTAATTGATAAAAATTTAAATGGAATTGATAATGGACTAGATTTTACCATGAATCACAGTAAAATTGATCTCAGGGAGTGCAGTAACTTTTTTAATCTTAATGAAATTTAAATTGATAACATGGAAAACATCATGGAATTAAGTAACCTTCAATGATATGTTGATTTCATAGATCATAGTAAAATATAAAACCTTTACAAATAGGGAAAATTATCTATGCAATTCTATCTCTTTTACTATAATCATGATATTAGTCGGAGGGGATGAAATATTATCATTTTTATGTGATAATATAAATCCTGAGTTATCCATACCAAAGATGTCCAATGATCACTAGAACCCAAATCATATTACCAAGGTTTTCAATCAAATTGGGACTTATAAAATTTTAAAAGGAGAAGAATATGAGTAAGATGCATATTGATTTTTCCATTCATTTTAAAACAATTGGTGAATGATATTCCAAAATAAAATTTCTTATTACCTTTTCAAAACCCACTATTTTTAAAACACGAAGTCCTTATTTTATTTCCAAACATTAGGCACCTTGGAAACCAATTTAGAAATAAAATAATTAAGAAAATTTATATATAACTCAACATTAAACACATTTAGATCCAATAAATACTTCATTTTTAAGTCATAATATTGTATAAAATTTCTTCTCTTAGTGAGACTATTAGAATCCTTTAAGAATCTCATATAAAGTTACATGGGTTAATTTTAATAATAACAATTAAAATTGACTATAATAATGAATTAATTAAATTTCAAAAAAAACTCTAGTAACACTCTTATATTTTTAACAAGTTGGGTGAATCCCCCTTACTTTATGAAACCATGAGGAGACATATTTTTTTATTGGGCAGAGAGAACCCATTACATAGATATGATGTGTCTATGCACATTAGTCCCAATACATCAAGCCCATAGGATCTAATCCATATGTAACCATGATCAACTAAAACCATTATCACCTAATTTTATAGTAATTCAAGCTATATTTCTTATTTTCAACCCCTATCAGTCGTTTCCAAACTTGATAGGCTACAGTATCACCAGATCATTTTTCACCACTGTTATTTCAATCAAAATCAATTTTTATCACCTAATCCTAAGATTGTCCCACCGCTCATTGATGTTGTTCCCTATTCAGTTGGACTAGAGGAAATTTCTTCTATTATCCACATTTTCACCCTGATATCTATCCCACATCCTTCTCCCATAGTCTATGATGTCCTACCACTGATCTTCTTGCCATGCACCCACCATCATCATCCTTAGGTTGCATAACCTTCATATACTCATGGATCCATTGAAGCTAAATCTTTCCACCCAAATCGGAGGAAAATGAGAAGAGGCTAGAAATCCATCACAACCATATTAGATGCAAAGAATACATTTTAAACCAAAAAGTAATTGAATATTAACTTTGTTAATAATGTACCTGATTGATATTTAAACTAAACTACTAAACACTAATATAATAAAAATCCAGGTACTAAATAGAGACAATTATAATACATTATGTGAAATTATTGTTAACACATACCTATACTATATTCATCAAAAAATTTAAGCATAAAAAAGCAAATTATTAGAAAAAAATGTATTATGGAAGTACTTATCATGATTAGAAAATAAAGGGCAGGAACGAAATTTAATTTTAGGAGTGAAAGAGTAAATAAGATAACTTTATATTTGGGAAATAATATTGTCTATATCAATCAAAGGGACCAAATATTTTTACAAATCAATCTATTAATCACTTATATATATATATATAAATAATAAAATTATAGGATCCATACTTTAATATACATACATTGAGAGTTCATGATATCATTTTTTGTTCTAGATGTATAGAAATCCTACAACCCATCTCATCCATGATGGGGTTATGAAATCTTGTATCATATCCTACATAAGTGAAATTATATTGGTAGGGCCTATTCGCATCTTGAGGTTAAAGAGAAATGGTAAAATAAGCCTAGGTCTAATACCATATTGAGGAACATGGGAATAGAAATACATATCCTGGGTACTACGAGCCCTTCCCACAGGAGGGTCAGGGAAATATAATAGAATGTTCCATAAAATAAATGGACAACAATGCACATAGGAAATTATCATGTAGTTTATTACACCAATATATAATATCTATTATATAAAAAAATTTCAAAATCAAACCAACTAACCTACCATATATGTATTAATATACATTATTAAAATAAATTATAACTTAATTACATACATGATCAAGAAAATCACATATACAAATTATAAATATTATATATATTCAAATATGTATATAATAAACCCACATCCCTGATCAATATGCATAAATTTTAGAGTATATAAACATGAAAATAATAAATATGGGTAACTATAATGGAAGAAGAAAAAACTAGTCCTTGGATGATGATATAATAAAAAAAATACTCAGACTAATCTTGATAATAAGATATAATTTTTTAGAGGTAAAAATTGATTATAAAGTCCCAATATAACCATATAGGTTCAACACATTCAACATTATTTAACACTAAAAAGGTTATAGTTATGGAAATGAACATTTCAATATCCTCATTATGTCCAATGTGCAAGAATGGAATATGAATTTATAGAATGGGATGCTTATGGTACTGTTTAGAATAACATCAGAAAGGAATATACTATTACATAATGACTGCATTCATAAAAGGATATCATCTTCAATTGAATGAGATATATAAATGTCCCTACACTCTCGGTCCATTACATTTCTATTTTAATCATTCAATATTCTTGGAGGAGGCTCTAGCGAGTTTGGAGGAGTTTGGTTGTTAAAATTAGGAAGCAGAGAGATTACACATCATGTAACATGATTTCATGATGTGGTTATTGGTTTCACGGCTTGTCCTAGAAAGCTTCAGGACATGAAGATTTTTACAACGAGAAAAATATGGATTCATGAAGTGTAATATTTTAGGTCTTAAAAAAAATTAAGAGGCAATTTGTTTTTTGGTAGAAGTGGACTTTGAGGGATTTAATGACATGAAAGTGGATTAAAAGTCATGTAATCTCAAGTTGATGTAATGTTTTTAAACATTCCATATGCTTGTGTTTCTAAAAATCCTATGGATATATCAATTTATCTCATTAAATAAAACCCTAGGTACCCCATGGATTTTTTCGAACCCTATTCATCCCTCTTAGATCCCTTGATCCTGGTGATTGTTCATTGGAGATATGTGATGATCCAAGGTATCGCCTTCCTTGGTTTTCTACTATTTTTTCCTGGTTGGGTCTCATTCACCTTTATATCTATTTTCCATACAATGTCATGTTCTTATACAAGATTCCTTATGGGGTCTTTTTCTGTTTTTTTTTCTGTGGTGTTGTGACATCCTCAGAAAGATGTAGATCTTGAGGGATATGTGATTGAAGGACTATTACATAATCTGTTATCATTTGAAGAATATCGACACCCATTCTAGGTAGGGATTCCCTTGAATCTATTTTTCATCATGCAGGAAAAAGTTTTTCTTTTTTTACCTCTGTATTATGGTTGTTCCATCTAAATTAATGATAAAGAATATTGAAATTGATTTAAAAGGCTAGAGGGGTTTGTTGCAGTATTTTCACATATTTGATTATTTATTGTGATATTATGATTATATGGGATAAACACCCCACTGAAAATGGTGGTCATTGGTCGATTTTATTATGCTAGTTATATGTAATTTGTGTTTTTCTTTGGCTGGGGTTACTTTGGAATCATCCTAAATGGAAACTACTAAATAACGTACACTCTACTAATATGAAGATTCCCTATGATTGTAAAACTTCTTTTATAACCCCTAAATTTAAAAGAGGAACTAAATAAGGGATACCTTATTAAATCTAGAATTTATATTTTTGTTCTGATTCTATGGTGATACGTTTCTAAACACTATTTTGTATTGTGAGTGGGTTTCATGGTTTTGTACAATGGGATGGTTTGGAAGGTGTGATGGAATCTCATGTTGAGAGATTGATTGATTGTGGAATGGATGAGCAGTGTTGTGTAAAGGTTCTACCAATAGGGTATGATTGGGTTGTTTTATAGGATGTCGTTGAGAGTTGGGGACTTTTTCTTGTTAGTATGTGTGATTCTCTCAGAGTTTCTCCATGTTTTTTATTTGGTTTTGTTTCTTATTAAATGATGTTCTTTGTAGTTTCCTATAAAGTAATGAAATTAATGAATAAATGATTGGTTAATAAACACTGGGGATGGATTTGGGTTTTCCTAATAGAATGAATAAATGAATTGTGAATGAAGAGTGGTAATGGTTTAACAGTATTTGTTGGGAATTACAAAGAAGTAGTTTCTTTTTTTGTGGTGATTTCACTTTGAGGTAACAACGAAGTTGGTGGTATAGTAAGATAGTTTTATGTTTGATAGCCCATATGATAGGAAAGAGTGTTTGGTATTATATTTATATATACATGTATTTTCATTGAGATATCTTTTTACAACCCACCCTATTTGGGAACTACGTGTGAAACACTCCCATCGCCAATGGGGAGGGTGTCTATCCCAAACTTCCATGTGGGTGAATGGATGGATGGACACCCGCTCTTCCATGTTCTATCTTCCTAGTGTCCATAGCACAAGATTATTTGAGAAAGCTGTGGATTGTGAGGCCCTAGTGTGTGTGGGAAAATTTGGTTTTCCTAGATTTCTTAGGGATGAGAAGTGTTTTGTTTTCCCAGGTGTTTTTAGGATGAGATGTGTAGTGTTTTCCCTAATATCCTCTGGATGAGATGTGTTGTTCTTTCCCCTATGTTTTCAGGATACAACATGGTATGTGGAATAGGTGTTCATGGGCAGAATGTGATGTGTTATGGGGAACATGTTTCTACATGTGAGATGTGATGTGGGTCGTGGCCCCAGTGATAGGAAGATATGTGGTTGGAAGGCCCTTGTGTGTGCGGGTGGGTTTTGATATGGTGTCTTTGGAAGATGAGGGAGTGCCAAGACATTTTCCATTAGGGTGTGAGAGTATATAATTACTGGTAAAGTGGTGTGGGGGCCATATTATTGATGTTCAATATATTTATTTACTTGAATTTCATTATTTTGAGAGAGTTCCTTGGTGAGGTTAGGGTGGTTAGTATAACTACTTAGGTTCTATTTGGTTCTTCTATTTTCTCACTAGTGTATTATTATGATTATCTAACATGTTCATAAGAGACCTTGGTTTTCCCACTGAGTATACCTATATTCTCTCCATATATGTATGAAATTGTTTTCAATTTTCTAGGATGAATTTGTGGACTATGCTAGAATTTACATGCTCAGATCATTACTGTTTCTATGTTGCTTCCTAGATGTACTTTGGTACATAACTTGGAGCGTTTTCTTATATGTTCTATTTTAAAAATGAATTTCAAATGGATTTGGATTTATTTTCATATATATATAAATTTTGGAGTTGTTTTTGGATGAAACATCTTATCTCCCAACCTTGATTGTTTAAAAAGGGAAATACATCCCATTTTGTGAGCCAGTATACCCTTGGTGTTTGTTGCCACCCCTGGGCCTACTGGAGGTTGGACTCAGGGGGTCATTATCTCCCATTATTAATTACCATCATATGAGGGTCATCTATAGAGGGAGTGGGTTATTGAATAACGGTATCAGAGCTGATGATTTATATACATGATGGATTTTGGAGTTAGTCACTGTTAGGATTGCATGGGTTGGTAGGGAAATAGTGTCAGGTGATCTGGGTTCATGACATTAGCCCTAGAAGACTAGCTAGGTCATGGGATTTTAGGTCCCCCCATGATACTATGAGAAGGCTCTAATCCTACCAAACGACCAAGTGAGGCTACAACATGTCCATGTTAGAGACCTTGGAAAGATACATAAATCATAATGATTTATGTTATTATTATAATTGGGTTGTTTTGGGAGGTAAAAATATATTGGATGAAAATAATTAATTAGAATAAATATTTTATAAAATTACCTAATAACCAGGCTTAAGATTACCTTGTTTACCATTTAACTATAGAACTTTATCATCATCATCATGTGGCTTGGATGTTTGTGGCTCAGCAAGATGATCTAGTTGATCGGTGGAGGGATGATCCAGTGGAGGAGGATGACCAGTGGTAGAGAAAATTACGTTCTTTCCCATGGTAGGACATTAGAAAGTACGAGGGATGTGTTTCATACATGGAGATAAGGATCATGATTGAGGAGCTATAGGCCACCTTTAGTTATATTTGGGCTCTGGTAGAGTATTGGGTTCCTTAGGCAATGATTCAGATGCAAGGAGTTGTGTTTCAATGGTGGATGCTCTATCTGGGGGAGTGGAAGGAGGCATACATGTTGTGGGTCGACATTCTAATTCAATTTTGGGTAGAGTTAATTTTTTAATCATGAAGGCCTAGAAGAGGTAGGAGCTTTTCTCCCATCAGCTGTGGAGTATGTTAGTGTGGGAAATTGGGATCATGTTCAGGTATCTTCTTCGCTTCTCCCCAGATCTCTTCCCAGATGAGGAGTATCATGTGAGATGTATTGAGGAGCCCCTCTACCCTTCTATCAAGTATATTGTCACTTAATTTACATTTAAAACATATCTAGTGGTCCATAAAAATTTAGTACTGATTGAGATAATGCACTTGTGAGGAGTTCTACTATGATAGGAATGAAATACTAGTTTTTAAAGAGGTAGAGACAAATGTGGTAGATCTTATGTGCCATAACTTTTGATGTTTCGACTGGCAGGGAGGCGATCTCAGCAGTTTCCTTTCCGGCCTTCTTGTTCTAGTGGTTCACATTCCATTTCTGTGGGCTTAGAGTCAATTTGTTTTTTTTTGGGTTCATATCCATCTTTAGAATCAGTGTCCAATGGCCGTTCAAGATTTGTATGGTGGAGGTGGACAGGTTTTATTCTATTATCAATAGTAGTTTCAAATCATATAGTTTCACCAATAGGGATATAAGGATTTTTTTCTACCGAGGGGAGATATAGCATGTAGGGGCCAACCTCAGGGAGTTCTTTAGGGACCCTTACATGCGAATGGTCATAGAGGTGGTCATTAAGAGATGTGTAGAAAAAATATGCGTGGATAGTTTCATGAAGCGGGGGTGGCAGTTTCGGTATAACCAAATATCATTAGATGTACAATCATATTTTCTAGTACCTTTTCTTAGTCTTCATTATATTTAAGGACTTTTCACTTCTTTTCTACACCTATTCTAGCCCATGCTCTAGGAATACACGTTCAAGGACTTCTCATGCCATTTGTTTTGAGTATTTTAGTTGAATTTCAAACCAACTAGTTTGATGTGTACCAAGGATGCAGACTGATGATGGGGCCACATCATTCCCATGGGTATCTTTTCTTAATATATATAAAACAATATGATTCCATTATTAGAATTGACTGGTTTTATTCCATGCATGATTTTATCATCTACTTCTATAGAAGTGTTGTGTTTTTAGATCTGGATGGCCAGAGTGGGATTTTCATTGGTTAGTGGAGATGTCAACTGGGAAGTCATCATATATAGCCTCTCCATTCATTTTTGGCTGATATTTCAATATAATCATTATATGTTGGGATGGTGAAGGTTTCCAAAGCTTATGGAGAGTTCTTATATGTTATTTCATGAGGAGGTTTTGACTCTACCCCCTTAACATGACATTGAGATTGAGATATACATGTATCCTGATGCTTCTTTGATTTAGTGGAGAATTACTATATGGAACCTTTTGAGTTGCAAGGGTTTATGATTCATATAGATGATCTGATAAATAAGGTATTTATCAAGCCTAGTGTGTTTCCATGTGGTTCTCTAGTGTTGTTCGCAAATATGGAAGATTGTAGTTTGAGGTATTGTATATACTACTGAAGGTATAATCAAGTGATGGTTAAGAACCATTACTGTCTTTCTAGTATAGGTGATCTTTTCGACTAGCTGAGAGGTACATGTTTGTTTTCTAATATAGATATATGCTATGGATATCATCAGTCGATGTTCATGGAGGAAGATATCATGAAAACTTCTTTTAGTTGCTGGTATGGGATCTTCAAGTTCATAGTCATTCCATTAGGTGTTACGAACTCACCTTCCATGTTCATGGGGATTATTAAATACATCATTCATGAGTTCCTATACTAGTTTTTCATCATATTAATCTATGGTAACCTAGTCTACATGAAGTCAACGGAGGATCATGTCGAGATATCAAAATTGTTTGGCAAGTTCAACGATGTCACCAACTCTACTGAAAGCATTCCAAGTGTACATTTTGGACATGAGAGGTGATTTTCCTTAGGCATGTGGTGTCTCAATAGGGTGTTGTAGTTGAACATCCATAGCTTGAAGTGGTTGTTTATTTAGAATCACCCATGAATGTTGTATAAGTTTTTAGTTTTCTTAGTATCACATGATATTATATGAGGTTTGTGCCTGAATTATCTTGATAAGAAGCTCGGCTGATAGCTCTGAGTAATAAGGACCAAGATTTTGTGTGGATTGAGTAGTACCAGGAAATGTTAAGTTATCTGAGATGGATACTGGTTAGGGATTAAGTTCACTAGTTTCTAGAGGAAGAGTTGATGCTTGATGTGTTTTGTGATGCTTCCCATCAAGGTTTGTGATGCATATAGATGCAATAGTGAGAATTGAACTCATATGGGTCTAGCAAGTTATGTCCCCAAAAGCATTACTATGCCAACCATGATCTAGAGACTATAGCAGATGGTTTTCCTTTGAATCAATGGCGACATTACCTCATTGGGGATCATTTTGTGGTCTTAATAGTCAGAAAGAACACGAGGTACAACTTTTTTCAGTGTGATCTGAATCTCCAACAGTGGAGGTGGAGGAAGTTTCTTTGGGACTATGATTTTGAGATATCCTACATTACTGGAAAGTGGCATTTCATGGATGATTTTTTGAGTATAATGTCGAAGAAGGAGGGTGTTCAAGAATTTGTAGGTACTTGGAAAGATATGGATGAGTTGGAAGCCTTGTACTTGGATGCAATAATGGATGGTGGTAGAGTATACTTGTTCCATATGATAGTCTAGTCTTCTCTGATGCAGCTAGTGGAGGTGTCTTGATTGGAAGAATCAAAGGTACATGTGTTGTGTGATCATGTTGGCAATGGTGATTCTCTAGAGGGATGGTTGGAGGATAGTGAAAATTGGATGTGGTTCTGTTGGATGCTATATTTCATGATTTCATTGCACAATAGAGTTATCCAGAGATTCAAAACTCACCTTTTGCAGTACACCCTGAAATTTATAAATTGTAAAGTGGTAGGAAGATACAATGTTGGTGGCCCAGGATGAAATGATTAGTGGTGGAGTTTGTGGAAAGATGAATGGTCTTTCAACAGTTAAATGTTGAGCAGCGTATTCCCAGTGGGTTGTTGCAACCCTTGGATGTCCCAGATTGAATGTGGGATGATATCTTAGTAGATTTCACCATAGGGTTACCCAAGGATCATGGAGGATATGATGCTATTTGGGTAGTGGATGATCAGTTGACAAAATCAGCTCATTTATTTTCATTAAATGATTCCAGCATAGTGTATGACTTTGCCTTGAGTTATGTGGATGAAGTGGTGTGGTTGAACAAGGTTCCAAGGTCTGTTATCTCACATTGGGGCATGCAGTTTACCTCACGAGTCTGGAGGGGATTGCATCATGTTTTTTCAAACAAGTTACACCTCAACACTGCTTTCCATCTGCATAAAAATTGGTAGATAGTGCTGACAATCCATACATTAGAGGATATTTTGTGGGCGTGCATCTTAGTCTTTGGAGGATCATGGGTACAACACCTTCCTTTGGTAGAGTTCACATATAATAATATATATCACTATTAAATTAGCATGGATCCATTTGAGGCCTTGTATGGGAGACCGTGACATTATCCATTTTTCTTGATATAGGTTAGGGAGGCAACTGTTCTTGGTCTTACAGTGGTGAAGATCAAGATGGAGAAGGTTCATTCTGTTTGTGAGAGGATGAAAGTGACACAAGAGAGAAAGAATTTGTATGTTGACTGCAGGAGGAGGCCCTTGGAGTTCAAGGTGGGAGACCATGTTTTCATTATGGTTTCCCCTTGACATGCACATTAGAGGTTTTATAAAGGGAGAAATATTTATCCCAGGTTTGTTGGACACTTTGAGGTGTTGGGACGAGTTGGCGAAGTGGCATACAAGTTGACATTGCCACTACAGTTGGAGAGGGTCAATGATGTGTTCCATGTATCTCTACTTCTTTAGTATCTAAATGATGACTCCCATGTCATTGATTGGGGAGTGATGGATAACAATGATGACATGACATACGTGGAATAGCTAAGAGAGATCCAATATCACCAATAGAATGTGTTTTGGGGATATAACATTCCATGGGTTTGCAAGTTGTGGAGGCTTTTGGGAAAGTATGAGAGTATTTGAGAGTGGGAAAAAATATGTCTGACTAGTACCGAGAGTTTTTTTCAATTTTGGACTTGTTCTATTTTTTTAATGTAATTTTGGAATATTATTTTATGAAATGATTTGTTTCCCCCTTGGTGGTGCTATGTGTGTTTTAGTGTGTGATAATGTCTTAAAATATAGAAAAGGGAGTACATGATTGTTAATCAAGATACATTAATTTAGACGTAAGAAAACCCCTGAGGGTGAGTCTGTGAAGCCCAAATCAGATAATATCGTGACCTAGAGGATGGAATTCCATGGTTCACATGTTCTGACATTGTGGTTTTCTGCTCTGGTGGTTTTTATTCTCTTCGTTTGGGTTTATGGTATAATGACTATTTATATGTGTTGGAGGAGGTGTTTTTGAATGTGGGGGTTTCAACATTATCTTTAGAACAACATATGGTTTTTTATTTATGAACATTGAATTGTTTGGTTGTTAGTGGTGTTCCAAGTGTAGTGAGATCCTTGATAGGTATCTCACAGGGTGGTTGTTCGTACCCCTTTTCTCCTCATAGGTATCAAATGTAATGGTCTATTCCTTCCCAGTTCATTACATTGTTTGTTTGGTCGTTGAATGTTATTAGAGGAGGCTTGGAGTGAGTATGGAGAAGTTTTGTTGTTAAAATATGGAATTAGGGAGGTTACACGTCATGTAACATTATTTCATAGAATGATGTGTGGTTTCATAGATTGACCTTGAATGATTCACAACAATAAGAATTGTACATAGCATGAAAGAGGGATTCACAATGTGCAATATTTGTCGGTATAAAAAATAAAATAAACTGATAGGTGAGGGATTTTTTAGTGAAATTTGTCCGTGAGGGATTTCATAGTGTGAAAGGGGACTTCATTTTATGTAATCCCCCAATGTTGTAGTGTTGTAGAACATTATAGCTGCTCGGGTTTTCACAAATACTATGGCTGTAGAAATTTCTCTCTTCCCAAAATAACCCTAGGTACCCCGTGGAGTTCTTAGAACTCTCTTACTCCATCTTTGCTTTTTTTTCTTAGTGATCCAACATTGGCGATCCGTGGTGATACAACCTACATTATCCCTTCTTTTTCTAGTTGTTTCCCACCGTTGGGTCTTGTTCCCTTCCATATCTCCTTATCATACCATGGCATGTTCTAATCCATTATTCCTAACGGGGTCTCTCTTGGTTGTTGTTAGTTTAGTGGTTCCAAAACATCCTTGGATGGATGGAGAACATGGGGGATAAGTGATTGGATTACAGCTACGTGATACATTATCATGAAAAGAACCTTGAAACCCCTTCAAGGTATGTATTCCCCTATCTATCATTTTATGTTCATCAATCATGAGGGATTATTATTTCGTTTCCCTTGGAATATGGTTGGGTTAGATTAATAAATGATATAGAAATGGATAAATGAATTGAAAGGGTATATAGGTTTGTTTTATGAATTTTGTGGAATTTCTTATTATTTGTGATATTATGATTATATGGGTTGAACGCCCTGATAAAATGGTAGTTGTTGGTGGATTTGTTTGAAATGGTTATATCAATTGTGTTTGCTGATTTTGTTGTGGTTGTTGTGGTATCACACTAAATAGAAACTGTTAAATCACGTACACCTAAAAAATTAATAGATATCCACATATTGTATAAATTCTATGAAAACTGCTGAGCAAACATGAATTACAAAATATGGTATACCATATTAAATGTAGAATTTTTATTTTTTATTGGTTTGTGTAGTGATGTGGTTGCAATCATGGTTATGTGTTCTGTGTGGGTTTCTTGGTTGTGTACAGTGTGATGGTTCTGAAGGTGCGATGAAATTTCATGTTGAGAGATTGATTTATTGAGGAAAATATGATTAGTACTGTGTATTGGGGCTATAGTCAAGTTTTTATTGGGAAATGTTTCTTGATTTTGTTCAGAGATGGGGACTGTTGTGGTTTATATGGGTCATTCAACAATAATTTCTCCATGTTTGTGATTTATTTAGGTTTCCTATTATGTGATGTGCTTGGTTGTTGCCAGGTTGTAATGGAATAGTTGAATAAATTATTTATTAACTGGTGTGGTTTGGTTTGGTTAAATGAACGAATAAGTGAATTGTGATTGTATAATGGTTATGGTTCAACAAAATATTTTGGTAATTCAAAATCAGTTGTGGGTTTTGTGTGGTTATTGCATTGAGAGGTTGTTGAAAATTTGGAAATTGTGTGAGATGGTTGTTTTTTGAGAACTAATAAGTTTGTAATGAGTTTTTGGTATTATATCTATATACACATGAATTTTATTGTGATTTCTTTACGCACCCCCTCCAGATGATCACTACATTCCAAACACCACCTTCATCATGGGGGAGGGTTTCGTTTTTAAAAATCCCAGTGGGAGGATGGCTGTCTAGCCACCTACTCTTCCCTTCTCTTTATCTGAGGTGGAGGTATCCCAATATTCTTGGACAAGTCATGGTTTGTAGGGCCCAAGTGCTTGTGGGGGAGATTTGTTTTCCCAAGTGTATTTGGGTTGAAACGTGTTTTTCTTTCCTAGGTGTCTTCTAGATGAGATGTCTTGTGTTTTACAAGGTGTATTGTAGATGAAATTTGTTATGATTTCCTAGGTGTTTTTTGGATGTGGAATGGTTTGTGGTCCAGGTGTCTATGGGTGGGATGTGATGTGGTATGGGGACCATGTGTCTACGGGAGAGACGTGATGTGGCTCATGGCCCTGGGGATGGGGTGAGATATGGTTTTAATGACCAGGTGTGTTTGGGAGAGTTAGTATGTGGTGTGTTTGAAAGAGGTAGGAGCCCCGTGACATTTGCTGTTAGGGTGTGATGGTGGATAATGAGTGAGAAGGTGGCGTGGGGTACCCTATTATCAATTTTTACTTTATTACTTTTCTTGACTTATGTTATTTAGTAAGTGTGGCTTAGTGAGGTTGGGTTGTTAGTATACCTAATTAGGTGTTGTTTGATTCTGCAGTATTCTCCTAGATGTGTTAGTATTCTTCTTTCACATGTGCAAGAGAGACCTTGGTTTTCTTACTACGTATACTTGTGTTCTCAACCAATGTATATAAAACTATTTTCAGGTTTTTTTGAAGACATTACAGACTGTGCTGGACTTTACTATCTCAAATTTCAATAGTTTTTGTGTTATTTCCTAGCTATACATTTGGTAGTTACCTTGGAGAGATTTTGTTTTTTATTAGTTGTAAAACTACAATGCATGTGGGATGGATTTTGATTTAATATATATATATATATATATATATATATTTGAGTTGTTTTGGGATGATACATATTGTCTCCTAATCTTCTTTATTTTAAAAGGGAAATGCCTCCTATTTCATGATACTTCTATACACTTGGTGTTGGTCTCCACCCTAGGGCCTACTAGAGGCAGGAATCATGGGTCATTATCTCCCACTATTCATTTCCCACCTAAGAGAGGAATATTCAGAGGGAGGGGGTCATGGTATGTTCAACCAATTTGAATCCCAAATCACTCTTTATTATTTAATCCATAACTTGAAAAATCATTTTTTTATTTAAATAACCATGTCTGAAAGAGAAAATGTGAGTTTCCCTAAACAAAATTCATATTGTTAAATATTTTTTTGGGGAAAAATGAATTATGGAGAGAAAATAAATTGAAAATGTGTTGTAAAACCATTTTTAAAACATTGTTTTTAATAAAAATTTTATATATTCAATTATTTTTAAAAAATTACATTGTTATGTTTCAAGGATAGGGAATTATTATTTGTATAGTATATTTATCTTTCAACACCTCTTTTACCATATAATGTTAACCTCGACATCACCACAAGAACACACTTTTATTCATTGTATATGAGTAGTTCATTGGCTTCTATATCATTCATGTTTGACTGGGAATATATTTTTTCAGTTATAAAATATATTTTGTAAAAATAGAATTGAACATCAGATAAGTATTAAACATGTCAATGAGATATAGGACATGGGGGGAATCATATTTAATTTTTTACCATATGTTTTTTTTCAATAATCATCCATCTACATTATACTTTTCCATCCATGATTTGAAATATAAAAATTTTCATATGGTTTAAGATAGGAGGACTATATTTATTTTGTATGAGTGGATTCATCAACTCACATTTTAGAGAAAACTCATCCCCAATGAGGTTAAGGCTTGGAATGAAAGTATAAATCACAACATATTTAAATTTTTTATGTAATTTCATCAAGAGGTTGGAATTTTTTTTATATATATTCAAACATACCATATTGAAAAATGTTAACATGTTAAATAAAAAATATGGTTGAAAAATCAATTTTTAACATTAAAAAATATGTTCTATTCATTCCAAATTTTGAAAATTTTTACATACACATGTGAAATTCAATCCTGAGAATAACTCAGTCAGTTGTGAGCACCAAGTAATATTTAACGATAGATTGGTAAACATCACATCATCAATAAAATTCTAAAAATAACATAAAAAATGTTTACAATCAACAAAATAAAACTATAAAACCATGAAATTGGAAACCTAATAAAATCCTATAGAAATGTTCAATAATAAATAGTAAAAATTGATCCAAAAATAGATCCTCCCAACGGATGACAAAATCTACAAGTAATAAAAATAAAATCACAATTGAGAAATTAAATAACACTATGTAATGTTTTATCTCAATATAACTTCATCAAAAAACAGATGAATTATTGTAAAAAATATTACATAAGAAAACAAAAAAGGGTGGGATTCCCATAATATTGGTTGAATTATACAATTATTGGATGATATTATACACAAAGTCTCCATAAATTTAATGTAATATCATTGTAGAAGATATGATGATGTAATAGGTGAATATGATAGGGGCTTATCTTTTATTTTATCATAGATATATATTGAAAATATTTAACAAATGAATTTAATGAAAGAAGTTGTTATGGAGGCTGACGTATAGTTATGTATGGCTCTAAAATGGGTTGGATGGAAGTGAGGTCGAGGGAGAAAATAAGGAAAATAAATAAGTAGGTGAAACCAAAATACCAAATTTACCTCAATAAAAATAATTCTAGGTAGCCTAATGGGTAAATGATTTATTACTAACATATATCCAGTGGAACCCCCTTACCACCTAGGCTACAAAAATGGTTAATAGGTACCTAGAGGCCTTCGACCATGTGTACTTGGTGCCACCTATTTGTGTGCGATATAGGTGGAACCCATTCATATGTACTATATACCTCTAAAATACACCCCATTACATCAAAGTCATCCAATTTCACCTGGTATTCCAAACCCGAACACCTAAAACTAACATTGAATCATAGAAAATGAAACAATCACTTATCCTAAAATCAAAAAATCTAAAACTAGTTTTATTTGACCACTAAAATTTAATAGTAAAAATATGGAATCATCATTGATAGTATAGAAGACATTATACACCAAAAACGTACATGTACATCAAATATCAATAATTCTGAAAACCCATATTATATAGATATATATCTAAATTTTGGAAATACAAAATAATTAGTTTTAATGAATCATTTCCCACATTGTTTATATCCCATAAAAACATTAGGAGTCATGCCCCATCATCATCATTCAATCCATCTCTTCCAAAATTATATTTTTATAGTGAGTGGAAATGTTTTTTGTGGTATAGGATAAAGACAAATAATATTCTTCTTTTAAAAAAGATAAACCATTCATAGGAATATTTAGTATCAATAATAATGAAACTTTTGTGGAATTATTATTTTCATTAATTTTTATAATGTTTCCTAAAATTATTAAACATATTTAATGCCTTCGATTTATGTTTTGAAAACATTTTTTAACTTAGTATTTAAAATATATCAAAAAATGTGAAAAGAATATTCTCTATAAAAATTGAAGTATTTCACATAGACCCACAATTATCTGAATGAATGGGTTATAATTGATGATATTTTTAAATATCGACTTTATTTATTAATTAATTTAAAATATTATTATGTTAGAATATAAATAAAGTGATATTATTTACTGTATTAAGAATATAAACATCAGGATCATTATTTCCATGAGTAGAAATATTCATTTTTTTGTGACAAATATGAAAAATCCATTGAATTGATAATTATTTCTCCTATTTTAGTGATAAATAATAATAGTTCTCAGATTCACCCACATAACGCAATTTACCCCATGTTCATTATAACTTATTCATGACATTTCAATCCGTTTTTCTCTCAACCATTCATTAATCTTTAAAAAATTATTCAATTTCAACTTGTTATCTCCAATATAAATAAATATAACTACTTTTAGGATTATGAACTATCATTCCAAAACATAAAAAATATATTATTAATTTTATAAAAATATTTCACTAACATTATATCTTAAAACATATTATATAAACCTAAATTATTTAGGTTCCATGAACATTACTTTTGAAAATAATTCAAATTAACATCCACCCCAAAACTATTTTCCTCTATATTCATTTTTTTATTTTTTATTTTTGAGTACTAAAATTCTAACTCAACTAATACCAAAATATTGTCTAATAAATTAATCTTTAATAATCCATGTTATAACATAATCAGCAACATTCTTTCAAAATATTATGTTTTGTCATTTTCACTTATAAAATTTTAATATTATTCAAAACAATAATTCATTTATTAGGTTGCATCATCTTAAAAATATATATTAAAAATTTTATAAATTCATATATATTACTTATATAGAACAATAATCTATATTCCATATGTATATTTCAACTACCAAACCCAATATATCCCTAAAAGTTTGTATTTTACACAATAGAAACTTGTTGTATAGAGTGTAAAACCTTCTTTTTAGAATATTTTAAACTACTATATTGTATATAATTTGAGAATGAAAAAATTTTATTATTTACTTTTCATTCTATTTATATTTTATTTTTCTCCAATTTTTTCTATTAAATGAATAAATTACATTGGATTTTGGATTATAAATTTTTTATATTGTTTAATGTTTTTATTTGAAGTTAGAAACCTTAATTGTTTTCATATGAGTTATTCCAACAATTTATTTCATCAAATATAAGACTCATTGTTACATTTTATGTTGAATTTATTAATTTAAATAATTCTTTAATAAATTATAAATATTCCTTTGTTATTTTTTTAATCTCTTGCAAAGATATCATAAAGAAAACATTAATTTATTCATCTGATTTTTTCTACTAGAAAACTTTTATATTATTTTTCATCTGTAATGGTTTCTTATGTATCCTCCAACTTATTTTTCATTAATATAAATTCCTTCATGTTTTAAAATTCCTTTATCAATATTAATTTATTATCAGCAAGGATGGAATTAATGTTATTATATTGTTGTTGTTTTTATTTAAATATTTAATCTCATTGAAAATCATAGGAATAATTAAAATTAAGTGACCCACATTCTATGATTTATTTAGAAACTTTTAAAGAAACAAATATATTAGATGTAGAGTTATTAAGATTTCAATTTTGTGTTTTATAATAGGGTAGAGGGTTTGTGACCATGTTTTTTGAGAATAAATTGGTGTTACAATTAGTGTAAAATACCAATGATTAAAATTTATGATTGGTTTGTTTAAATTCACAAAAATGTAGTGATATAGTTCCCCACTGGATATTTGGTTGGGTTCCTCCAAAATGCTACCAGGGTTTGCAATAGTACCACAACTACTACCATGCTACCATACTCCTAATGTCTAAAATTGAGAACCCAATGAATAATAGACATATAATATAGGTTCACTATATTTTTTATATCCCATGATTTTATTAATTAAATTTATCAAAATGTTCAATGATGTACTCCCTCCTTCAATCCACATGTAACTAAAAAAGTGGAGATATAGGGAAAATGAACCCCCCACATAACCTCTATTATATCCATCTTAAATACACATTCACACAAGGTATTTAAATAATTTATCAATGTATATTTAATATTTAATATTTGTTTTAGAATTCTACCACTTTTTTAATTTTGCCATATTTTTTTGTTGATGCTAAAATACCTATATACGTTGTGTGTGTGGGGGGGGGGGTTATTCATTTATTCAATTTAAGAAAAATGATTCCAAATTAACCAGTTATTATCAATTGGTATACTCATAGTAGTTTATAGTAAGTGGTATATTTCATTTCTACCTATACCTATTAATAATTGTTTAGTTTTTAAATATTGAAATTATGGTTTGGGAGGTGTGTGTGTCTCATGTTTTAGTCAGTAATTTTTGTGATATTTTTAGGCAAGAGTATAAAACATAAGCTCTCAATCAAATTCCCATTATAATATATTACATTTTTAATTATTCCACAAAAATATTAGTTTAATAAGGTGGCATATATCATGATTCTAGATACATAAAGGATTTACAACTATAAATTGAGTATTGTGTTGCTTTATGGGATCTGAGGGAACTGTGTTTAGTGATTTCACCCCATCTATTAAGATTTTATTCTCTAATGGATATTTTTTTTACCATTCATTGAATTATAACCCTTGGGTTACTATATGTATTACTTATAAAAGATCGTTGGTTAAGGGTATCTTTAAACCTTTTTCTTCTTGGGTTGTGACCATAGAGTGATTTGGTCAGACAGTAGTTTGTAATTAATTATTATATACTGAGTTAGGATATGAAAATGAAATAATGATTCGGTAAGGACTATAAAACAATTTAATGTTTCCATATGTTTAATGGTTTATATTTTCCTATGTTTGGAATAGTTTTTAAGTGGTCTTTAGTATTTTTTTGTAATCTAACTAAATTTTTGGGTTATAGAAAGATGAAAATTGTACAATATAGATTTTATACTATTAGTAAGAGAACGATTGTAATGGGTGATTCATTGTATTGTACACAATAGGTGGACCTAGAGTGACTTAATGAAATGTCCATTTAAAAGGGGGTGATTCATTCTCTCATGTTATCTCATCAGGATTTTTTGTTGAGGTATTTGTTAGAAAAATAATAATAAGGATATATATTTTTCTTTTAAAATAAATTATTTAAAATATACCTTTTTTATAAAATAGTAAAATCTATACTGGTTGAATTTATTAATCATGTGAAACTAGGTGTATTTTTTGATATGATCTATTCAATTTTAGATTCTTTTGGTCATATAATTATTTATGGTCTATATTTCTATGTCAATTTTCAGGTTTAATATGGTTTATCTTATATACATTTAATGTAAAATTATTTTTTTTATCGATGTTATAATATGCATTGGTTATTGACATAAGTCTTAAACATGCCTTGTTGAATTCATTTTATACATAAAAATCCCTTACGTGGTTTATATATTATGTTTTTTCAGTGTGTAAGGGAATGTAACATTGTACTAGAATATTACACCCTATACAGGGATGTATATTGATATTCTTCATAACTATATTATGTAAAGTTGTAAATGTTGTTATATATTGTGGCGAAGGTCCTTTATTATTGGAAAATATAGGGGTAATAGTACTTCAGGTACCTATAAAATTATGTGATCCTTCCAATATATATATATATATATTATGGGGAATGAGTATGAGGTCCTCAACAAAATATAAAACAATTCATATATTTGTGATGCTTTATACATTAGTATTAACTATATATATGTGAAAATAGAACATATTTTATAAATTCATGTGTTACATATTTGATATTTTTTTCTATGATGGAAATTTTCTTATGCACGAATAAGTTTTCTCATGATAAAAAATTATACATTGAATCCTAATTTTCATGTGTTTTGTATATAATATGGTTTCATAATTTCATCATGGTTTAAAGAATGTATATTAGGGTTTCCTATAATGAGTAGTTAGAACATGGGAGACCACAAAATGAATTGTAAAATTGATTATTCCTATAATTAATAGAATTAATTTAATGATAACATATATTTTTACTTTTATCTCTAATTTATAACAGTATATTTCAAACATTCACTTTCATATATAATGGATTAGGTGGGGGACACCATTGGTGGTGACATACAGAGTTTAATACTCACATCCTGCATATGAATCATGGATCATAAACACTTAATATGATTATTTTCAAGTATGATCATGTATATTTATGGGGTGAAATATTAGATAATTCATGGACTAGTTGTGTAGGGGTGTTTCTTAGAGAGTCAGTTCAAGGAGTAGGAACATTGGATTCTAACTTAGTTGGAATATTTTCTGAACATCACCCAGGTTTTCTAGATTATATAAAATATTGTCACTCATTAAAATATATAATTGAATTATATTAATATTTTATATACTAAAAATATGGTGTTTTAACATTCCTAATATATTTTAAATTATTATTATATTGGTATGGAAGGTACTCAATAACGTTTAATACAATGTTTTATGTTTTTGTTAATTAAATAATATATTGATAGTTTATTAATTTTTTGTATAATTTAGTATTTCTATTGAAGGTAAAAAATATATGCATAATTAATTACCCATTTTTAATCCCAGACTCTCGACACTGGTCACCGACCTCTAGATATTATGAAATATTATTGTTTTTAATGGAGTTATAAACACCATTTGTATTGATTTTTTTAGGTGGGGTAATCATATGTTTTAAAAATCATGTTGAAGTTTTTCGAGGAATTTTTTATCTAGATAGGAACAAATCTATAAGGATCTGAGAGGTAACTAATAAAAATACATGACTAAACCTATACGTGGTATAATTAAAAGATACATGGATTATTCATGTTATGAATTATGAGAAATATTGAGGATTTTATTTAGGAATCATGAACATGACATGATGAAACTCATGTAGTATTATAGATCTTAGTGGGATCTAATTTTTAAATATAAACATGCATCATTTATATACTGACACATTAGAAATATGTATTGTTTATATTTTTATAATTATATCTGAAAATGATTAATTAATTTTATGTAATTAATAAATTAATCATTATTTTTTAAAAAACCTTATTTTAGAAGATGCAATTAATTAGATCACTCACCTGTATATATAACCTTCAATTTTTAACCCCCATAGATTTCTAGATATATTTTAATTTAAAACATAACATGTTCTATTCAATATTCCACATGAAATAAAAAGAAAAAAAAATCATAAATTATTATATTAACATTATTAAGAAAATTACAAAATAAAAAAAAACAAGTAAATAAAAAGATATTAATTACTTATAAACACTTATATGTTGAAATTAATATTATTTATAAGGATAGTTTATAATATAATTTTTTAAAAAATTTTGTTTGATTCATCCTACTAAATTATTTTAATAAAGATTATCAAGATGATACATAATATTTATAATATATTTTAACATTATTTAAACAATAAAAAATTGTTTGAAATAAGATTAAAAATTCAAATAATGTAAAAGTAAACTTTCAATAAATAGAAGTTTATATTTATATTTTTTACATTCATTAAATTTATATATAAATATGTTTATAATTTTAAAAATAAAATTATTTAAAATAAAAATATATTTTAATTTTAATATTTTAAAATTATTTTGATATGATGGTTTGGGTTTTTTTAAAATATTAGATTTTTAAAAAATAGTCAACCTATTGATTTTTTTAAATGGTCAATTTTATGAATTTATCTTACATCATAAAGGACATAAAAATTCATCAAAAACTATTCTGATGAAAAATATATACATAATTTTAAATAAAAATCATTTAAAAATTCTATAATGTTTTTATAAAACAAATCTTTACCATTTTTCAAACGCAGTTCACATTTTAACTTAAAAAAAGTTTGTTACATGCTTATATTAAAATTAGAATTTATCAATTTTTTAAAATAAAAATAAAAAATTTAATTTAATATTATGTGTCATAATATATATAATATTTAATAAATTCAATTTCATTTTTATAAAAATAAATGAGATGGCTAAAACCAATGTTATTAACTATGATATTGATAAAACTAATATTTTCTAAGAACTGTCTTATTAATATTAGAAAATATTTATTTAATCAATTAAATTAATTGGTACTATATAAGGACTATAATTTTATTTTTAAACACAAATATAAACATATTATTACTACTTTAATTGATAATAAATATGAAATAATGTTTGGAATAATAAATGAACAAGAAGAAATTTTCTAGAATAAACTCTTTTTCTTTAAATTAAATATTATTGTATAAATATTAATTTACTTATATATAGGAATTAAATTATAATAAGTTGGGAGTAAATTAATATATTGAAAATCACACTTATTTATTTTTTATTATTTTATATTTTTATTAAATCGTACATTATTTAAGAGAAAACTAGGGACTATGGTATTAAAAAAGAAGAAAAGTAAAAATTAATAAATTCATGACTTCACACATGTTTAAATCACGTGTGAAAATTATTTTTGGATGATTTATTGAAACATTATCCCAAAAAATATAATTATTTATCCCATTTAGATCAATTTACCATAGAATACTACCATCCCATTATTAAAAAATAATGGTCATTTAAAAAGTTCAATATTTTTAGTCATAAAAGAGGATCACTTCCACCATTTAAATAATTCACTTTCCTTTTAAGATTTCCTTTAACACCTAACCAATTTTTCTCTCCTATCATTCCCTTGTATGTCATAAAGCCCACAGTCGCATGAAGTTATACCAATCCGTCCATTTCCAATGATATATTCATGAGGAAGTTCAAGTTCACAATGCGAGTATAACTCATGACACATTCCAACAAACACGGGTATGTCGAGATGGATGTAAGATGAGAATGTCACCACAATATCACTTAAAATAGGCCAGGGTGTTGAATCTATAACTATGTAGGAATATCACACAAACGAGAGACCTTATACTTTGGTACATATAAACACACGCACACACATCTACATGTAGAAATATAAAGACGGAAGATAAAGATCTCATAATACAAATAAATTCACACCCACTATCAAAAATCATAGAAATATAATTACTAAAATAAAGTGAAAAAAGATATATACAGGTCTGAAAAGTCTATAATTAAACATAATCCAACAAAAAAATGGGGGAAATTATGCAAAATAAAATCCTATATCAATATGAGGATTGTATATATTAACCAAGCACCAACTAATATCCACATTTTCATAGACCACATAGGATTTTAATGAATGGCCTATCAGCATCATAAGACTTGAAATATTTGGGAAGATACGAAGCATAAGAGAGTATAAACATAACCAATACAATTCCCTGAAATCATTAAATAGATAACATCAAATGTATAGTCACACCATTATCACAAAAACATGTCTATTAGAATATAAGGCCTAATAATAATAATAATCCATATATTTGAAAATATATATAAAATGTTTTAATGTAATTTCTTAACTATACTACCATACCCTGATTCTATTACATGATCAAAAGTCGCACTCATTTAAAAAAACATGCCATGAGTTTTTCTCTACTCGTGGAGCTCGTTTGAGACATATCACTCATCGAGTGTTACTATATTGATAAAACTCATCTGAGGTGACATGAACATAAAGGCATTCCAAGATTAAAATTGATGTAAATTGGGATGTATCATTTGTATACTCACTTGATCAGACTAAAACCCGTTGGAAGATAACAGACATTGATACCCAGATAAAGGATCACACCTATGGACTATGGGGTATACTAGACCCTAACTAGAATAACCAAATAGATACAGGGTACCACAATAATATATAGGTCATGTGATTATAGAATACAATTTTATAAGTAGATGATTGGAATGAGGATACAACCCTTGTGACTCATAGAGGGATTCCTGATCTAGTCAGCATAGGTGATATTTTCCATTTCGTTGAATAAGATCCCAGACTAAACCCTCATATATGTGAAATGAGAAAAATCACCATGATATAATAGATGGAGGGAACACACCATCTAATTTAGATCAATTTCATACAGCCATTATTTTACCAAAACTAAACTTAGAATTAGAATTGCTCAAACAGTACCTTTAAGGAGTACACAATGTGTAATGCCCCAACCTCAGTTACCCAGATTTGGTGAATTATTCTAATACATTGGCATGATTATAAGGAATCAAGTCCCAAAGGACTGATCTATTTAGCAGTCTTAGAAAATAGATTATATAAATGAACGTTACATTACACAATTGAAAATTTAAAAACCATATAAATAATCTTTTGAGAACACCATTAATCCCCAAGATTAACCCTTCATATAAATCATAATACACTTCTTGGAATCCTGGGAAAATAAAACATAAGAAAGGGGTGAGCTCAGATGCTCAGTAAGGGTAAATAATTTAGTAGAAGCTACAAATTTTAATTCAAGATGTGTGATAAAAACAACAACCTTTATAAAAATAAACATGAACATAATATGAAAAAAAATCAAACATTACCATATAAACATGCACATTTATATTCTACTAGTTGAATAATTAAATGTAATAACTAATTTCATAATGATGGAATTCCTAATACCGGACATCATTACCACATAGTCAATACCTCATGCAAAGACTAAAAATATAATTTTTGTCAAGGCCTTGTGCCAAGACACTATATTATCAAATGAGACCTACTTCTGCATTGAGGAGCTATAGTGGGCTCCACTAGTCACTTACGATTTGCACTGCATTCCTCATATTAATAGTTGAAACATAACATAAACATTCGTATTAAAACTAGAATACAAAATGTCAATAAATTAACCATAAACCATGAATGGTATAAAAATAGAACATCCACAGGAAAACATATCCTAACTCATTCATTACAATATAAAATATTTTATTATAATAAATCAACCTCAATCAAAAATAATATCCAGTAAAGGATGCAGACATAGTTGAAAATGATGAGTAAAACTTTTTGAGAGAAATATCATTTTTGAAAATCATTTAAAAGTAAAAAATTTATAAAGAAATTAATTTAAAGGATATTTTTTAATCAATGTTTCCCATACCAAATTGAAACTTTTGAACAGAATTATCATTTCAAAACATTCATGTCTATATAAATAAATCCTTAAAATCATTTTGAAAACATGGACATTAATTAAAAATATTTAGTAAGATAAATCTTTAAAACATTTAAAATTCTGATCTTGATAAAGAGTACCTCTCAAAAATCCTTAAAATATTCATTATGAAACCATTTTCATGAAAAATGAACATTTATGATAAATATTTCATAGTAAATACTTACACATAAACAATCTCAGATAATAATCAGATTGGGGAATTAACCCTTACCTTGAACAATCCTTTAGTTGAGGGTACGTTTAACCTCATGTATGAAGATATTATTATGTTATTAAATTATACCAGAACCATATTAATATTTATGATATAATAAATGATTCATTTATGATTCATTTATGACTTTATACTACCCATTTAATAAAAATTTCCATGTTAAATTAACATTTCTGGTAATAATCGCTTTCTTTATCGTACATGTTTTAAATTGTTACTCTTGATTGTTTCACTTAGATAAAGATTTAAATACTTCCAGAATATAAAACATGATTTATATATCATATATATTTAGAATATAAATATGTATAATAGACATATATATGAAATGGAAAAAAACATTTATGGAGACAGTAGTCCGTATGTATGCATAAACGTGGTTTTCAATTTCATATCGTATTGAACGAAACAAAGTGAATAAGATATATGTAATTTCATATATATATATATATATATATCCAGTAGAATTTTTATGTCATATATTAAATACTTATTAGTAATATATATTTTTATAATCTTCAATGAATAGTGAACGTGGAAATGAATCTCATCGCGCTGTGGAGATGGTAATCCGTACATATGCACGAGCGACAATATCATTTCCTTAAAGGTGTTGAATTTGAGGGTATTTTAATTTTACAGAGACATTATCATGTTATTTTAATTATTTATATACATATTACTCATCATTATATCCATCCAAATAACATAGTTTTGAATAACAAATTACACCACGACTTGGAGATGGTAAGACGTACGTATGCACGCATGGTGACATTATCATTCATAATATGGATAGAATAATGAATATAGTTCTTCCATATTTATAAGAATATCATAGTATATATAAGATAATGGATTTATTATTTTATAATGTAAACAACAAAAAAAGAGTAAGTGGAAGAATAAGAGAACTTGAAAGTGGGTGGTGATAACATTACCTCTTCTTCGGGTTCTTCCTTTTGATTTGATCAAAAGGGCTCCTTAGGCTAGCTTTCTGACCAAAGTAAGACCTCTAAGATGAATTTATGATAGTTGGGAGGATATTTGGGTAGAGTTTTTCTGATCCAAATGGATTTGGAGGTGTGAATTTGAGAGAAGTGGAAGTTCCCTTTTATAAGAGGGGTAAGGGGTACCTTTGGAAAAACTTAAAATATTATTTTATAATAAAATCATATTCGGTTTATAATGGCTCAAAAGTAAATTATTTCGAGGATACGGTGGGTATGGGTCGAAATAATCTCAATCAATAGATTTTAGACAAGTTTAGGTTAACATTTTAACCTTATCATTATGATCTAACTCAAAGTTAAATAATTTAACTTTTACCGTGTCTTCTTATATTCTTACACTATATGGATAATAAAATTACTATATGCTGCCATTGAAACCCCAATTGGTTCATAAATGTAATATATATTATTATATAAGTCCTTTTTCCGAACCATATGTTTTTAGGACTATAATATCAATTAATAATATAATTTTTTTAAAAACTATTTTATGTCAATTTTGACACTATTTGGTGTTTGCTTTTTGTTAAAATAAGCTCAGCATGATTACATCAAATTAAAAACATTGAATCAATCCAACCATGTCATATTCACCTATAAAATTCGTCGATATCATAAAAACTTTGAAATTATATTTATATTAATATTTATAATACCACTTATTTGATTCCTTAATAAAGTAATTAATGTATCATCATTATGTCATTAATAAATTTAATTATTTAACCGTGGTAAATAAAAGTAAAAAGTTATTATTCACCAAAAATTATTTTTATCTTATTGAACCAAATTTTACTGATTGATATCAACCATGTCTTTCAGATTTTTTAAATTCCACTCATATAAGCGATAAAATTATGTTTCATGATAATTCACAAATTCTCCTAGGAGGTGGGTAAAAGACGGTGAAATGTTCTATAAAATATTTTATATATCTAAAATTATTATGAATTGACTCCAATGAATTACATTGAACTTATATAGATATTATTTATATATTATTACCTAAAATAAATTTATATAAAATAAATAATTATTTAAATAAATATTCATATTTAAACGATAACTCCGTGTTTTTTTCAATATTCATAAAAAAATGAACGTTTTGAGAAAAAAACCAAAAATTCACCCTAGGCTAATTTCGATATTCCGAATCCAAAAATGAAGTATATTTTACCTAATTCAAAAAATAGACGTTTCATTTATTAATTTAAAATTAATTCTCGTTGTCAAAACAAATAGAGTGTTTTTAAAAAAACAATAACTATCAAAATATTGACACTTTTTTATGTATAATTTCAATGTGAAATTAATTCCAATGACCAACATTGGATTAAAGGATAAAAAAAATCTAATTATACTTAAAAAACATTAAAATGTATAATTCAAAACTATAAATTATTTTTATTAAAACAGTTGTTTTCTCTTAAAATATAGTATTTTTCACTACTCACCCAAAATTGAATGTTATCATAAAAACACAAAAATTTTATTGAAACTAAATTCTTATGTACCTATTCTAAAGAAGATGTATATTTTTTCAAAATGAATATATAAAAGTTTCAAATATTTGATTTAAAAAGTGTTCGCCATTAAAAGGAGACAAAATTGAATTTTTCTAAAAATAATTCTTTTATCTGAAAAAAGAAAATTTATTCTTAAATTATGTCTAAGAAACTCATTGTATGGATTCTAAAATTATAAGGATTATATAATGTTAAAAATTTAGTTAATACCTTTCATAACCGCTTTTGAACGGCTTGTTTGGTAAGTCGTGATGTGCTTGAACTTAGTGTTGCGTGTAATGAAAATTATTGCATTACTTTGAAGAAATAATGTACTAAGAAATCTTCGGGTGTTACAAAATGTGTCCCATTAGGGTACACAATATGTATATATGATTCAAGAAGATACAATTTATATTTTAATCACAAGTAATTCTCTTTTCTATATACATGACATTCCCACTAGAGTTATATGGAATGTAGAGGTCACTTAAGAAGTCAACATGTGTCGTCTAGTCTGGACTGTATGCTCTGGCTCATTCCAGCATACATAGGCCATCCCATGAACAGTAGTTCTTCTCAATCCTATTACCAAGAACATTCTAATGTACACGACTTATTATATGTGTCATATGGCATATAGGGGTAAGTTAGTAATTTGTGTGTGATGTGTACCCAAGACCATGTACCTTCCACGGTACACAATGTGAAACCCTCTATTCATGGCGTGTGAGGCCACATGGACTCTTAGGCATGTACTCCTGGTACATGTTGAGCCATCCACCATGGCTTATAGGACATGTGATCTTTCCACCTGGAATGTGGGGTAACATAAACTGTTGGTTTTGTGCTCCCTATACACACCACACCATCAAACTAATACTCACAAAACCTGTGAGTTAATCACCTAATATATGATATTTATCTCAATTAGAATACCAATTAAACACATATAGGGGACTACATAATCTGTGTTTCTCATAATACTTGTTCTGTATGTTAAGATTTTCCATAACCCATTAGACTCAATACCGTTCCATTTTCATCCTCTTATTTTGATCGAGTAGAAAATATCACCCATGAAACATTGATCTTTGTTGACATAACATAGATTGTTCTCAGTGTCTAGATTGCATCCATCTCTTTCACTCAAGAATCATCCTTCATCATTCTGTATCACTATATATAACATCCATTAAATAAGGAATGTTAATCCATCCTGATTTTCTATCTTTATCATCACACTTGGACCATTTTAATGAATTTCAAACCCACAATAATGATCTATTATTATAAGGAATGATTTTTTAATGATCATTCATTTATAATTTTTTAAACCACTAAAAAATGAATTACCGATGATGAACATATAATGATTGTGGGGATAAAAATAAAAAAATAAGAAATGTACCTCATCCATTATTATAGTTGGCCTCAATCTATTGTCATGAAAGTGATGACTTAATAGGGTAATCAAGAAATAACCCAACCTAAAAACTGGGAGAAAAACTCATCAACTGTAATCTAATAATTAGCACAAGAATTAAGTTTTTTGGGAATTAATTCATGTTCAACATGGTTATATCAATTATGGGATTAAATCAATAAAAATAATTTCTTAAAAAGGATTGGGATTGATATCTAACAAATAAAATTTTCAATTTTGTTTCTTTTGGTAAGATTTGCGAACTCCTTTATTGATGACGATACTCATGGTATCCGATCCTCAATCCCAATATCATCAGCCACCACCTCCTCCACCCATGTATCTATCACCTCACACCATATTGTGTTATGCAACAAACCATAAGAAATTATCCATATATGAGTTTATATAGATATTAATTTTGGGTTTCACAATTAAATAATAATTAAATTAGTAAATTAATATAGCTCATTTAGTCGACCCATGACAAGATTCTACCAAAAGAACCAATGATGATATAACTTATCACATTCCTAGGGTAAACATCTTTCTACGGATTTAATTCTAGTCATAGATTACCCATACAAGACAACATTTGGGAGTTATTAAATTATTTATGAAATATCTCAGTCATGTGACATATTATATTAAATATTTTTAATATATTTTTAACGAGGATCTTTGGTCCTCAATATTTCCCCACAACTCAAATCCCAATATTGGAAAGCATATTTAAAATATCTAAATGTATTACCCAAAAAATATTATTTCACTAATTTCTCACCATCTTGAATTATTTTAATCTAAAAAACTCAAAACATAATCATAATTGATCACACTAATGTTACATCTACATCTCCAACTTTCATGTGCTCTCTTGGGGGATCTTATTTTTTCAAAAAGAACATAACAAGGAAAATAATCACCCATGAAGGATCCTCTTACCTATTAAACACAACTAGGAATCTCAAACGGTAACTAATCCCCTGATATATAGCTCACCAAGGTTTTCATTGTGCAATGTGTTATTCATATATCTCCTACGTTGTGACAAGTGTAAGACATAATTCACTTGGTCTAACAATGGTGGTAGGGATAAGTGATGCACCACCTCGTAACTAAATGTTAGTAACTAGAAATGCACTCATGATCCTTAGAGATAACCTTCCACTCTATCCAAATATCCTAAATCCTCATCAATGGGAGATATCTGAAAACATGATCTCCGTCATCAAACTCCAAATGCCTCCATTGATGTTTTGTAAATGACTCTTGGAAAATCTGGGAAGTCATTTTCCACCATTGTTTGAACATAACCTTTATAACAAATTATTTCAACTTCTTTGGCACAAAAAATGTGGTCTCTTTGGATTTTAATAGTAAAAAAGTGAAATATATGGTCTCTTATACCTAGCCTTTAATGTTGATACATTGATGGTGGAGTGGTAACTATTGTGATACACAATGTCTAATAATTTTAGATGATTCTGCTAAATGTAACCCAAAATTGAATTTAAACTGAAATCATGTTCTTAAAAACATGAGTTCTCCTATTAACATAGAAATCTATCTAAGGTAGGAAAGATGGGCTCAATCATAACTAATGAAAAAAAAGATTCATTTAACATCACTGTGATAGTGATTTTAAGCGAGTATCATTTTCTAAAAAGATTAACAAGGTAATTCTATGTATTCAGACTACCTCATTCATCCATAGGTGTCAAAAAATTCTCACTACGATCTACACTTGGATGATTAGGATGGGATAAAACTTGGTGAGACAATCAATGATCACTATGATAGCATCATGACCTAACTCTAATTATTGAACTCCTCTCATGAAGGTAATAATGATACCATCCCATATATACATATATCTGGGAACCATGGACTTTACCTAAGGATAAGTGAGTCATCGAGAGATAAACTAAAAACTACTACATCATTAGCCTCCCAAACCATTACCAAAGAATCCCTATAAATCCTCAGCTCTCCTGGATGAACTATAGAGGACAATCATGAGACCTCCTTATCACTATATCTTACTACATGACTGGAGTCATCTTCTTTCTTCAAACAAAGAATATGAGATCCCCAATTTCATAAAATACATCAAGAACTTGTCATGTGGATATATATTCATGAAGGATATCACAATCGATATCCCTATAGTGTGCCTCCATGATACCATGAAGAAGTTTTGGGGATACAACCATTAATTGGAGGTATACTAAACTATCATCATCCTCAATGATCAACTGAAAGGAGGTTAACAAAACAATATCCTCACTCTACATCAATAATGGAAAACATTTTTTATTAACATATTCTTCCACAATCATGACATTGGGGGAAATAAAGCTATATCTTCCTCAACATGTTTTTGGTTCCACTATCACCTCCTTGTATGAGAAGTTGTATCCTTTGTCATAGACATCATGATCCAGAATCGACAATATGACAGATTCCCTTAAAAAAAGAAATCCCGATGACTGTATAGAACCATCCTAATATGTATCATGTGATAATCTTCTAACACTGAGTACAAAAGGATGTAATCGATGAATAATAGCATGAAATGATCCATGAAGGGTTGAAATGAGGAGCCCACTTTGTGTATAAATTGTATTTGTTGTCAACTAATTTTTATTTATGGTCAATAAAAATGTTAATTATTCTTGGATGAAGTCCTAAAGTGTAGATATTCCATGTAATATGTTAATATTTTGAAGAAATTGATTTTAATAGTGATTTATGCGGAATTTTTATAGATTTATTTAATGAAATTGGATGTCATGGTTGAATAATTATAATAGTAAATTATAATGAAGATTTTTTGATTTGTATTTCAAAAATCTCACAACTTTTCTAGATAGAATGTGATGAATTAATTATAAAGTAATGTGTGAGAAAATATTCTTCCAATCATTTTCAGGTTTGATTGAAAAGAATGATGTTGTTAGAAGTTAGGGAAGTTACAAATTATTCCTCAGAAAATATGATGACGATAAAGGTGATTGATAAAAGTATAAATATCATGATAGATGGGGTCTGTGGTGAAATAAATCAATGGATTTGGAATAAAGCGATGTTTGATATAATTTGGTTGATTCCTTAACAATGTATCAAGGACCATCCATATGGTTGGATCTTTTCATAAACATGTTTTTATGGTGGCACTATTTCCCAGTGTTTGGAAAATTTTTGGGCATCAAAATTGGGAGGGTTTTTCTCAAAAATGTTTTTTAAAATAAGATTACAGTTCACAAACAATGATGGAAAGTTTTTAGATGGTGTAAGAGGTTGTCAGAATAACGATGCAAAATCAGTAAAGGATTCTGCATAGTAGCGCGATATAGCTGGAGAAGTGTGGTATATGGATTGTGTAAGTAAAATGTTTTGTGGGAGAATGATAGTTCACTTTAAAATCATTGTACTTTGGATAGAGATTCATTCATAACAGAGAAATGGGGATTTTTCTATAGAATAATTAGATACTGTGAGGGAAGAAAGGAATTATGTGGACCATGGAGGGAAAATGGTTCATCGGAGGAGTGTAGTATGCAGTGATGAATGTACCACATCAAAACTTTTTGGAAATCAGATTAGTAAAATTTTCGGAGTAAATTTACTATACCAGGTACACTAATCCCATCATTAAGATACAAAGAATTTTATTAAAAGAGATCATCACTGGTGGAATAATTTTTCTAATTCCAAAAGAGTTATTGGGGATGAAATTATGTTAAAGGGAAGTGACATTCAGTAAATTTATTACACAAAAGGTATTTTGTGGGGAAACTGTTTCTTGGAAAGGATATAGGGTTGTGGTGGGGATTTAGTATGCAAAGCTAGGGGATTTTTTAGAACGAAGGAATTTCATAAAGCAAAGAGGATATCCTCGAAGCATCTGCAGTTTACAGAAAATCATCTATCCCCAAAGCAGAAGAGATCCATGGATGAAAAAATTGTGTATAAAGAAAAGGTTGTCTATAGATCAGGGGTGGTCCACAGAGTATTACCCGTACACAGAGTACTGGTTTTCTTTGAACTAGAGGTTGTTTGCAAAAGGTAATGCTTTTAACCAAGAATATAAAACTTAATAAAGGGATGGTTTTAAATGAATCATTATATCCATGAAGTTCAACTCATTATGCTGTGAATACAAGATGATCAGAGGATACATGATCATTGTTAATCCCATACTTTTTTTAGTGATTCTTGATCAATGATTATGTGAACCATTTCTAGGATATAATAACTCTATTAGGTTTTGCAAAGTATAAGATATTTTTTTACACATTTGTTACACAATTGATATAAAAAATTATGCACAAATAGTTTTTTTGTGTGAATAAGAACATGAGGTTCACTTAAAAACATTGTACACCAAGGAAGATGGATGTGGGAAGAAGAAGCTAGTAGAAAGTCTATATTCAGTTTTTTAGGACTTAATCAATGGGATGATGCTAAGTTGTGATGATCATCATATATTAAACTATCACAAAGTAATTTTTTGATTCCAGTAAGAAGAATATTAAGAGATCTAAGTGTAGATAGTTTTTCAGTAAAAGAGAAAGGGAGATGAAGAGAATAAGATTTGATGAAAAAATTAATATAAGTTGAATATGATTTTTCTCAGAGAAATTACAGTGTTTATCAAACCAGAACACATTCCAATTATTTTGAATTATTGAAGATGAAGATTGTGCAACTTTTAGTTTGCTGCATTGGAGAAAGGTTAGATGTGTTACTTTCATACTCCTAACATAGTAATAATTGACTAGTAGAAGATCATAGCAATATTGTGACATCTAGTAGGGATGAATAGTTGTAATAATTTCTTGTGATTACAAATAATTATTAATAAGGAGAATAATGTCTTGAGAAGAAGTATAATGATCTATCCAAGTGCTATAAAATATACACTATTACATTTTTTTAAATTAACAGATGAGTGTAAGGGTATATGAAACATATTTTATTTCACATTAAAGGATTAATTATAATTAATTGTTTGGTATTGGATTGTTTTCAAATTATACGAAGTATATATATAATCTTTTTGAGTGGGGAACATTACAAAAATGGCATGTGGTATCTTTACAGATTTAATATACATCCATGTGATTGGAAAATAGAATAAGAGAATCAAGATCCTAATAGATATATGAGGTATAGGGATCGAATGTTATAATTAGTTTAAAAACTCCACCACACTGATTTACCCCCATATTAGTGATAGGAACATCCCAAATTGGTCCTCTCATGAATGAACAAATTTATAAGTCTCAAAAACATCTCTTGGAAAAACAACATGTTATAGGGTATCACACTGAACTCAAACCACACATAACATCTTCAGAAATCAACCTTTGATATATCCTCCTATCAAACACATAGATAGTGATAATATATTTTGAGGAAAAACTATATTATCCACTTCTAACCTAATGAATGGTTGAATAAGCCTTAAATTCACTTAGGGGTAGATACTCTTTCATGGAGGACACCTTGTCTAGGATTATTTAGTATATGCATTGTTAAATCTCTAACTTAAGAATTACATATTTTATTGAATTTGATCTAGAATTAAATTTCCTAGAATCCCTAGGATATGTATGTTTTAGTGTATTATAGAATTAAGAAAAATATTACATAGTAAACCCAAAAATTACTAGTGCACACATATATTCAGTCCTTACTTTCACACTATACAAAACATTTTCAAATAAAACATCATTTTTTTTCTCATGATAAATATTCCAAATTTATATAATTACATCATCCTTGTCCCAACCCATTTTAAACCATTAGGAAAAATTTTAAAATGTGGTATGGGAACAAAAAACTCAATAAGGTGAATAAAAAATAAAAAAAAATTATTCCCGTTGAAAACATGAAAATACATAATATATGTACCTTTATAAAATTGTTTTTTGAATTTATTGAATTATTTATTTTATATGAAAAAAACATTTCTATCAAATAAAACTTTTAAAACCCATAAATACATATATAAAACTTGTTGGAAACCTGAGGAAAAAATTAACTAAACATAATAAATTCTCATGGAAGACCTTCACGATTAATTTCTCATCATGAAATTAGAGAAACCATAACATGTAATCATAATTAACAAGAACGTATATAATGGAATAACCATCACATTATACTTAGCAGAAACTAAATATCTTAACTCTATGTAATATATGAAATAACCATGTAGTCGACTTCCATCTTTAGAGTACCCAATATGTTGGAGGTTATTACAAGACAACCCAACCAAAATTTTTTATTGAAGCAATTTTAATTATATAATTTTCAATAATAATAACATAGTTATAAATCTGAAAATATTTAATTTTAAAAATTTGTTTTCGAGAATAACCTTTTATTGTGAAATCATCATTTTTATAAAAACTGCACACATAAAAAGGAAAATATTTTCTTTATAAGTAAACATGTAAATTAATATTAAAAATATTAAGGTTACATGATGTTGGAGAGTTTTTTCCATGCATTATATATAAAAAAATCATCTATTTGGACCTTTCTAAAAAGAGATGAAACAATTCCTTACAATGAGGGTTTTTAGAAGAAAAGTTTATTACCATAAGTCCTACTCATCATGTACATTCTTTATCATCTTAATTAATATACATAGGATATTTTAATAAATTCCTTAAGAACCATTTTGATGTAAATTATATCTTTTCTAACACTTATTATCAGTAAAATTACATAATCATTTAAAATCACATCATGTATTTTGAAGATATTTGGTACATAAGTACAAAATGGCATTGGTCGATTGACTATAGTAAAAGAGGTAATAATTGCATCATCAATAGAATAATATTCATGTATTAGTTATATGTATTATACAGGAATTATAATTTTATTTTTCTACAATTACATTTGGTTATGAAAAATGAACATTGTTACAATCATTGAGAGGGTAGGCTGCACGTGTGCATGAGTAACATTTCCATTTTCCAACAATCATTAAAGAATGAAATAAATTATTATTTTATCATTATATAAGAAAAATAATATATATATATATATCATCCATGTGATGTGGTGAGGTAAAATGAATCACATCCCTCAATGGAGGTGGGAGTCCACATATATATAAAACATTATCATTTCTAAAGAATAGAATGTTATGAAAATAACTGAGATATTTCATTTTTAGAAAGAAATTTCTTTCATGATTATAATAATTAAACATTAACTCTATAACTATGACCATTATTGAGACATGGTGATGGAAGAAAATTATATCGGTTTGTGAGGCGGTATTCTTCTATAAATATTAACAAGGAAATCGTTTCACATATGATAGAAATAGAGATAGATATAGATCATGAAATTAACATAATAACTTCAATGTATATGGAAGATATTGTATTTATTTTTTTAGAATATTTTATGATGGTTTTATTTATATGAAATATTAAACAAAACAAAAAATCTCAATTAATAATGACAACTCTTCTTTATTTAATCTCCAATGATTAGTACCATAAGAAATATAAGGTTGGTATTATGAATAAAATAATATATCTATAATGTGTGTAGATATTATAAGAATGTATTTAAGTAATAATTAGAAAAAATGTTTTTATGTTTGAATAAATGACAAGAAAATGTTCTCTTTTATAATAGAGGGGGCACTCTTGGACTTTTTTAAGATATGAAATTAATATAAAATAATATTTAATTCCAAAAAGCTCAAAATATATTAATATATAATATAAGATGACTATTGTTATCAATATGATAATAAAATTAAAATAATCTAGTTCTGAATATATTTATACATATATATTTTTGTTCTATCTCTAATTCAACCCCTCCCATTCATATTAAGAAAACATGATGTTTTACATCTTGAGGGTCAATATAATTACTATAAAATGACAAAATACACATAAATGAATTATGTTTGATAATTTAAACCTTATATAAATCACTTATAATAATTTATTATTTTGAGGAATTTAATATCAATTAATTAAATATTGTATAGTTTAAAATTCCCATAATGTCAATTTTAATAACTATTCATTACTTTGAGCTTATTAATATAAAATTAACACTTAGAATTATAGAAAAATATTTTATTACATCCCTAACATGTCATGGTTATTTATTATAATCGTTTATTATAATAATAATCTCAAAATAATCTTATTTATATATTTTTATTATACATTATTTTATTTTCCATCAATAAAATAATTACTGCATCATTTTTGTGAAAATAATTAAAATATTTATTTATTTAATAAAATTTGAAAATAATTTTCAATAATGAATATAAATAATATATATTTCCAAATAATATTTATATTTTAACATATACTGTGGATAAAACCATATTAAAATTATTACACATATTAAAAATAACATTATGACATGATTGACTTTACCATAAATAAAATACTGTAAAAGACATAATCTTATCCAAGAGCCCAAAAAAGGTCATCAATTCAGTAGTTCAATGATTATGGTCGATATATACTCATAAAATAATACATTTCTATGTTTTTAGATCATTTATCATTCTTATCATTTTATTTTAAATATAAATTACTCAATTTACCATTTACCTTTGTAACAAAAATTACTAAAGTTTCTATTCATATTGACCAAAAATAAAATAAAATTATTAAATAAATTAGTACCCAATGATTATAAATATGGAATTAATTTTAAAAAAATAATAAGAAATAATTTAATAATATAATTTAATATTAAAAACTAAAAAAGTTACAAAAAATAGCATTTCAAAAAATATATATATATATATATTTTAGTACAAAATTTAAGTATAAAATCCATTTTAAAAATAATAATTCTATTATTTTAAATAAAAATTAATTAATTAAAATTTAAAATAAATTCGAAACATAATTTGACAATGTAAATACTTTTAAGTAATATACAATTTTCAATAAAAGACAATATTTTTTAGTATTCATTGAAAAATAAATAATTTCAAATAATTATAAAAAATTAATATTATAATAATTATGAAATGATTAATTAAAAAATGAAATTAATATTGTTTAATAAATTTTATATAAATTATTTAAATTATAATATTCTCTTATAAGAATGTGAAAATACATTATTGAAGAAAACATATTTTTTGAAGAATAAAATGAATTTTCTAAAAATTATGTAATTATTTTATAAGAACCTACCTGTAAAATAATATTGAGTCGGACCTTTATATTTATTTTATAAATGTTTTATCCCTATCAATTGCCAAAAATTTAATTACTAGTTTGTAATAATCACATATTTATTTTAATATTTTGTTTATTGTTTATACTATATGTGGCATATCTAGTATGCTAATGAACATAGATTTTCTTTTAAAAAGGATTAGATTTTATATTATACACATATTTTAGAAATTTAATCCGCAAAATTTTATACACAACATTGGTAACAAGGGTTTGAATTTTCAAAATACATTAATGGAAAACCCACCTAGTAAAAAAAGCATCAATAAAGCATCCTTTTGGAAAGAGAGAAAAGAATGAGTGAAGGACACCTGAGATAACCACAATAGTTTTACATGAAGGAAAACATGGAAATATAAGATAAAATGTAATTCCCATGGACTGATATATACTTATATAGAAAATGGTCATGAAAATGTTTACCATCACAAAATCATAAATCTATAATGGGTTAAAAGGCCATTGAATAATTTGCAAGATATGTAAATGAGTGACATTTATATTTTCAAAATCATTTATATAATGCTGGGAAATCATTTTACTTACTAAAATAAGAACATAAGAAAATTTACTCACATTATGATTATAATTTCATCCACCGCGATCAAATATTTTTTCTCTAAATGACGAGTCATCAAGGTGTTTTTTTCATGTCAAAATAGACAGAATCAAGATATATAGATCAAAATATCCATAAAGTAATAGTTATCTATTCCATCAATCCTTTTCCATTAAACTAAACTAAAATGTGTAGTATAATATATTATAATTACCAAACAATTATCATTTATATGAAGAAAAAAAATTAAATCACAATAATTCAACATTAATACCCAATGTTTAATATTGACCATTAAATAAATAAGTATCCTTAAAATTTTCAAAAACTATCATATACAAATATTGAAACCCAAAACTCTAAGGGATTTTATCACATATTAAACCAAAATAATTTTAATATTTATCTCCAATTCACATCATTGAATCTTAAAGTCTCATTCCAAAATGTAATTTCCCTAAACACATAATCTCCAAGATATTCTAATCATTTAACAAGATAACATGAATCATCATATAGACCAAATAAAATCATATACATTTCCAAAATATAATTCAACCATCATTCCTCAAAAATATCCTATAGTATTTTATTTACCTTAATCATGTAGGGTTCCCAAAATATAGAATTTATTCTAATAAAACATTAATCAGTTAATCAAAAAATCATTTTCTAATCCCATTATTATCTTCTTGATAAATAATGTGTTCCAAAAATTTACTTTTCCACTATCCATCAGATTGTTTGAATAAAAAATTTTCATTACAACCAAGACATCACATAGTATAGTGGTAGTCAATTAACCCTTATCAACCATTGGTTGTGGTTTCAATACTTGAAGCATTTTCCTACGTAATGGTTTGTCACCCATCATGTTGGTTGTCCATTTTCTAAAATTATACCAACATAATCCTAATATCACTCAAAAAATAAAACAAGCATCCTCAAAAATGAACTAAAATCATTAACATTAAAGAAATTATTTAAACTAAATGTTATCTCATATCTTTTATTTTTCATCCCAAAATGTAATAACTTTTCATTACATCAATATAAAATATCATATATACCATAAAGGCTATAAATAACATTAAATATATTTCCAAAAAAAAAATAAATTAATCCTTCCTCGTTTAAAAATTTCAACAAAACCTATACTAAACCTAAGTGTTGAATTACCATAAATTTCTCTCAAACTACAATTAATCATTTTTTTCATCGACTATGAAAAATTGTAATAGTGGTGTCCATGAATTTGAACATAAGATCAACCTTAAACTTGTAAACTCATGCGGGTATCCATAACTTTTATTAAAACACCACATCAAAACATAATAATATCGAAATTTATGTAAACCCTCATTTGATACCAACTGTATGTACCTATCATTAAGAATTACATTTTCTAGTGTATTTGAGATAAAATTCACTCTCCTAAAATCCTACGGATATTTTTTGTTTAGATTTTTAATTTATTATGCTAAATTATTACATAGTAAACACATAAATTATAAGTGGAAACTTAAAGTAAGTATCTATATTCCCCACCAAATAGAAATTTTAAAAAATCCTAATTTATAAACATGATAAATATTAACAAATTTCCTATTTACCTAATTCATTACCATACACTTCATTAAATTTTGTGAAAAATATTTTAAAACATGGGATGAAAACCAAATGCTTAGTAAGGGTTATAAAAATAGAGAAAACCATTAGTTATCTGAAAAGAATTAAAATCCATAATATACATACCTTTATCACATTATTAATTAATAATATATAATTAATCATTTATATATGAAACAAAATATTTTTTTCACAATTAAATATTTGAAACCCCATAGAAATCTAAGATAAAATATGCTGGAAACGTGGGGCATCATTGGAGTTAACACCATAGTACTGATTGAAGACCATAAATGTTGTCTTATGATCATTACCTTATAGTAAACATCACAAATACTCATGATTAACCATCATAGTAAATCTTATAAAAGCAGTTATTATACATTTCAATTATTTATATGGAGAAACCAAATCTGGTAACTCCCTATCATATATGGAATAACCATATGTTTGACTTCAGTCTTTGGTGTACCCAATTAAAATAAAGGATACAAAATAACCACCCATCCTTAATTTTTAATGGAACTCACCATCATTATAACAACTCATGATAACCATAAAAAAATCATAAATCCTGAAATATTTCATTAAAAAATCGTTTTTATGAAAAGTAACCCTTTTATTTTAAAACCACTTAACTTTAGAAAAACTATATACATAAAAAGAATAAATTTGTTTGAAAAAAATATAAATATGTAAATGATGAATGAATATGTTATGGCATAAAGACTATTTATAAAGATATTCATTCCATATGTGTTAAAAAATCCCTACTTGTGAACATTGTAATAAGAGTTGAAAAAGGAACTTTAAAATAGAGTTCTTAAAAGAAACTCCCTTACCTTATGTCCTGATTATCACATACATTATTTATCATCCTAAATAATACACATAGGTTAATTACTTAATTTCTTAATAAACATTTTCATGATCATTATATATTTCATAACACTTAATATAATTTTAATTAATTGATCATTTAAATTAACATCTAGTACTTTGATGATATTCGATACATAAGTCCAAAATGACTTTGGTCGATTGACTATGATAAAATAAGTCAAAATTATATCAACTCTAAAATAATATTCATGACATAATTATCAGGTTTATATATCAATTATACATTTTATTTTCAATTTTTAAATATGGTTATGAAAAATGAACTATCATAAAATACTGGAGATGATAGGTTGTACGTACAATGAGTAACATTTCCATCTTTCAACAACCATTATAAAAACAAGGTAAGTATTATTTTATCATTTAATAATTATCATAATATATATATTTTTTTTAATAAAAATTTATATATCATCCATGTGATGTGGTATTAAATAATGATTTACATTACTTTATAGAGGCAGTAGTCCACATGTATGAATGTCATTATCATTTTTATGTGTATGGAAATGAAATAAAGTTAATAATATATTATCTCTTAAGAATGATAAATATTTCACGAGTCTCATATATAAACATTTACTTTTTCTTTTTAATCAATATTAAGAGATGGAGATGGAAAACAAATTTCCTTGGTTCATGAGGTGGTAGTCTTCCACACACATGAACGATGAATTCTTTTCCCATTTTATGGAAGTGGAGATGAATATAGGTCACTAAACTAAAAAAATAATGTCAATTAATATGTCAGATAGTCTATTTATTATTTTAATTCAGATTGAATATAGTTTTATGTATGTGGAAGAATTCAGAAAATAGAAACACATGATTAAAAAACATACATATTCTTCAGATAATATCATTCTCTTAACACCATACAACCACTAAGATTGTAATTCTTTCAAAACTAAGACATATAAAATATAGGGATGGATTATAGTAATGTATATAAGTATGTATTTTCTAAATTAATGGGTCTTTCTAGATGAATAAATGAGAAGATGAATTTCCATTCTATAAGAGATGGGAGGGACAGTCTTGGATTTTTTTAAAATATTAAATTATTGTAAAATAATATTTAATAACAAAAATTTCCAAACATATTAATATAAAAGTTAACATGAGTACAGGTTGAAATAACCTCCTAAAATAAAAATAAGATATTTTTAACTATATTTCTACCCTTATCATTTGGTTTAAAATTTTATTTAACCCCTTTAACTCTAACAATGACAACATTTAATTTTACAATTTAATCATTATTATAATTATTATAAATTAAAAAAACACATAATTGGACTATAGATTATTTTTTAAAAAAATATCCAAATCCCATTGATGAATTTAATATTTTTATAAATTATATATCATTAAATAAAATATTGTTTACTATAAATATCCATAATGTCAAATTTAAGAACAATTTATTACATTGAATTTAAAAATTTCCAGAAAACACTTATAAATTGAAACAAATATTGTATTACATCGCTAAAATTTCAAGTTCATTAATAAAAATTATGGATTCCATTAATTGTCCAAAATTATATTTATTATAATATTTTTTTTAATCATTTATTAGATTTTTTCATTAACTAAATAATTATTGCATTAACATTGTCCATGAATTTAGGATAATTATTTTTTTAATAAATAAAAAAATAAATTAAAATGACGTTGATAAGTATATAATTTTTCATTATACTATTTATTGTTGAAAAAATTCTATTAAAAACAACTTATTAAAAATATTACAATTATTAAAAACTAGAGTATGACTTGTTTCACTCTTCCATATAAAAAAATATAATAAAGGTCATAATCATATCCTTAAGGGACTGAAAGGTAATAAGTTCAACCATTGGGAAATTATTATTAAATTATACTCATTAATTAATATTTAGTAATGTTTTCAGATCAATTTATGGGACTTATCATTTTATTTGTAACCAAAATTATCTCATTTACACATTACCCTAGTAACCAAAATTACTAAAGATATTATTCATATTGAATAAAAATAAAAGTAAAATATTTACTAAATGTATAACAAATGTTTATAAATAAATAATATATTTATTAATATTCATAAAAAATTTCATAATTTACTTTAATATTAAATAAGTAAAACATAAAGAAAAATAGTTCTTTTTTCAGAAAAATGAACTTCTTAACTATAAAATGTTTATATACTAAATTAAATAATAAAAATCCATTTAAAAAATTAATTGGATTATTTTATATAAAAATAAAATATAAAATATTTAGAAAAATACGAAATATAGTTGTACCATATTAATAATTTAAAACAAAATATAGTTTTCAAAAAAATTATTATTTTTCACTATTTCTTGAAATATAAATATTTTAAAAAATGTCAAAACAATTTTTTTTAAGATAATTTTGACATGATGAGATGAAAAATTAATTTAATTTTGTAGAATTATTTTTTAATAACATGAAATGTTATATTATTCACTAATGAATAGACGAAAAGACGTTTTTGATGAAAAAACATATAATTTTTTATGAATTAATTGGATTTATTAAAAATTGGGCGATTATTTTATAAGAACATAACCATAAATTTATATCAATTTAGACTTTTATATATCCACCATTTTTATAAATAATTTATAATGGACACTTTTAAATGATAATATTTAGTTGTTTGATTAAGATCAATGTGGTGTATCTTATTTGTTAACGAGAATAGTGCTTCAATTTAAAATTGTGTAATGTTTCATGCATAACAAAAATCTAAGTTTTAATTTCTTGGAAAACAATACTTGGCCTCATAAAAAAAACAATGTGTCTAAAAATCCCTTCTTCTATATATTTTTTCAAAGAAACCTTTAGATCTCACATCCAAATAGGTTCATCTGTTATGCTCTAACAAACACCATTATATCCTTAGGTGAAGGTCTATGTAGAAAATAAACATTCACTGGGGATGTAAGTATGGTTCGTCCTTGGAGAGGAAAAACTAATACTCCTAAAACATCATAGGAATGTGAAAGTATAATGATTCTCTTACTTGAAGGTTCATGTTATCCAATTGAAACGAAAATGGTTGTATCCTCTAATATAAGAGCTCATCTTTCAATGCATATAATTTTGTCCCAACATTGTAGTAAAATTCCATCCCATTAAATAAGACACACTTCAACCCTCACTAGTAACCATCAACTGATAATGGCTGGTAGAAAACAAATACATATTGAGTAAAATATCATAGTGTCTCATTGGGGACGAGGAATGATTCCACATAAGGCTCTCTCCCATACCAGACACATGTCATTCTATCTAGAGTAGTGCATTATCTAAAATCATACTCTCAAGGATCCACAAAATTCAAGGGCAGAGAAGAAAGGGAAAAAATAACATCACTAGGTGTCAAACGAGGGATGAATTCTTTGTAGTGAATATTTATTTTTATGAAAATATATATTGAGCATATAAGACACATACCAAATCCCATACCACAGTCAAAGTCTCCATGATAAATGGTTCCACACATTATGTTGTTATCATTTCCATTTTTCACCACTTCTACATGACTATTGTCACAAAACAAGCTAGGATGTCATCCAAACTGGCACCCATCCTTGTATGTTTCATGGGAAGAAGATCATTCCTACTCCCCACGGGGCATGAAACAAGAGCATGGGTATTAAAAAATAAAACATTGGAATTATTTCATTCTATTGTGTAAATATAGAATCCAATAATAATAATAGATAAACCAAAACTAGAAATCAATAACCAAACATGGTATAAAAAATTAAAAATTTAATGCTTATAACTTAGAACAAAACCCCAAAAATAATATAATAAAAAGGGGACTAAAATGGAATCTCAAACCTTCATTTAATGAGAGAAGAAACATCTCCAAGCCACCTCCACCTATATCCATAGGAGATGATCACTAGAAACCCTAACTGACTTAACCAAACACCTTTCTTTTACCAGATTCAATAAAAATAAGTCTACATATACCCAATGGTGTATGTAGGGTGTGATCCAATGACCAGTATGGTGCCACCAAAATAAAATTATTACATGGTATAACATTGAAGGAAAACATAACTTGCTCATTTATATAAATTTTTTAAAATCATTTATAATAAAAATTATGGGAGACATTCTCAAAATGAATGCTTTGAAGGGAAACCAAATCACACCTACGTGATTTGAAATGGAATTTAAAAATACACATGTGAGGTCCATTGTATGCCAACACGTGGCGCCACATCCTATAATCATCATGTCAAGGTAGATAGCTATGGGTAAATCTCTAAGGATAATCTTGATAGACTAAGACATTAGAACCTTATAACTCAGTGTAGGGAGGTATAGAAACAACAATAACAGATTTCTCATGCATGATCCACTAGTAAGGGAAACCCCAAGGGCTTCGTGGTCCCCAATCATCAATATAGTTTACTTAGTGTTGTAAGCATCAATCCTTCTAAGTGAAACCGATTCTTTTCCACTTCTGAATCATTGGAATACTAGAACTAGTCATCCCACCTAGATACATGGGATTCCCTTGTACTCAAGTTCATGTCACATGTTTCACAAAACAATATTTCACACACACACAATCCAAGAATCATAAATATGCTAATAAATCACCATTTTTTGTAAACCCAACTGCTTTTAATTTTACACACACCAAAATACATTTTCAATGAATTTCTATCAACCGAACTCATAAATCCCTATTTGATAAATCACATGAAAACATATAATATGTGTACCCATTCCTTGGGCTATTCCCCCTTCTAAATCCACACATAAACCAAAATCATTTATAATATAGTATTTTCATCATTTGAACAATTTAAAAATCATATTTAAATGTTCACAACAAAATAAAACAATCCAATGTAACCCAATTTTCCATTGAAAACTGATTTTGAAGATGATCACGTCAAGGATTCCTTTAGAAAACATTTTTTCACCTTCCACAAAAGGCATGGAAACCTTTCTGTAAAACATCACAATAAAATATTAACAAAAATACCCTTATCCCGTTGAAATTCCAATTTCAACATGATCACATTCCCAAACAATCCATAAATATACTTCTCATCACACAATTAATTAATAGACCAAGAATAAATACACAAAAAAGAATATAAATAAAACTAAAAAGGTTAAGGCATTGAACCACCTACCTCATGAGAAGAAACATAACAAATATGAAGTGAATCCCAATACACAACACCATGAGACCCTAATAAGGTATGATTTGACCAAAACCAAAAATATCAAACTCCATTAATAAATAGTAAACCCTAAATCGAACATTATACCTTCTAAAAATATAACCCCATAGTGGAAGGAGAGAAACCTTATAATAGAGGAAGAAATAAAGCGAGGAGATACATACATGAAGATTCCTTGAAGAATCTGAGCTGAATAAACCCCCAAAATGGTCTCTATAGAGAGACGGATAATGAGGGTGGCACACCTAGGTCCAGGGAGGGAAATGAAGAAGAGAAAGAGAAATTTAGGGATAAAAACTGGAGAGAGAGAGAGAAAATGTATAAATGTTATTTTAAGACATGGATAGGCAGAAAGGTTAGTCTGTTCGTTTTTTGAAACCATGCGTCAATTGTGCATACCTCTCTGCCTAAGAAGGTACTTACTGCAAGGTTAATCCACATATCCTGGATTACCATGCAGAAGTTGTGCGAAATATTCTGGCCAAAACCCGTAAACTACCACAAGGTTATTTGGTCTGAGTTAGACAACCTAACTTACCATGAACTAGTTGTACAGTAACTACTACCTCAACTTGCCACCAACCACAAGATCCCCTAGGAAGGGTACACTGTTTCTACTAACTATGCACCAACTATTCACCACACTCTATCCACCCCATAACATATATTATTCCTGGAAATTCAAGTGGAAACTCATGGACATGCTCTGGACTAAGAATAACCAATGGAAACACCTCCAAAATTAAAACTTGTTACACCTGGTCATGAACCAAACCCAAATTAAAACAAAGGGTTAAATCAATAACTGGGGTGTGAAAATTATCCCCACCATAATGTTTTTCATCCTCAAAAATCCACAATAAGTCCTAATCCAAAAAACAAAAGCCAATACATATTATCACCTCAAGTATATTCCTAATGAACATAAATGGAAAGAAGATAAGAACCCAAATGACTAGAAAATTAATGTTTGCAAGTTTAAACTGGTAGGCTAGAATGGAATCCCCAATATATTCCTTCCACCACCAAAGCTGAAACACCTCCAATTGATTGATCAAAATAAAATGAATTATCACAATTCAAAATCCATCCATTCGATCCAAGACACCTTATACATCCCAAATAAAAACTCATACCACTTACTGGGATTGAATAATGAATCCAAACAAGACTAACACAAGCTTGCTTAAATAAAACCAATAGGAAAACTTCCATATCCACACTTACTGAGGGGAAGTACATTGATTTTGGTGGATCTGTATGAGACTACCCACAACCATTCTAAAACTAGAGACTGCAACGGATTTCTAAAAGGGGGATGCTTTAATGGAATACCCACTATAAGAAACGAGGTAACATCATTTCACTACAGGGAAACATCAAGGAGACCCATGGTGGGTCTCCTCTCTATAAGAACCAGCAATCATAAAATGACTTAGGAAACCCAACACAGACAAAAACCCCAACTATAAGGGGAATGATGAAAGAAACTCTAAACCAGATAGAGAACACATTGTGGTTCACTACTCCCATGAGACACTATCATCCTTATATAGGCCCAAACCAAAAAAGAGACCGATTCAGAATGTTGGCCATACAAGGACCACCAAATGGATACTCAAATTTGATAAGGAACAAAAGATAAAATTTATGAACATGAGATAACCATGTTTCTTTATAACCAAGGAGGAAATCTTCCACTCATTGCGGGTCACAACAATGAAATGAGGTCCCCTTGCCTCTTTCAACTAGATGAGACGATTCAAAATGAAAAATGTAAACAGAAGGATAAAATGTATCTATATCCAAAACTAAAGAAGGATGATAGACCAAGGAAATTTACACCCATGGGGGTTCTTGACTACTCCCTAGATTCAGTTTGACGCCTATGGATGGATCCCTAATGTTGGGAGCATCTCCTTTGCTGCAGCCAGGAATTAAAGACCCCTGATTGAAACTCCTATTTTTGATGCCACAAGTAGCCACAAAGAAACCCAAGCAACACCAACAGAACACATCACACCCTAGGAAACAATTTACCTCAACAAGTAACTTCACCCTGACATGGACTTAGAAGATGCACATGAATAATCCATTCACCTCAAACAAGAAACAATTCAGAATTTTCTACAAATCAACCATTAAATTTGAACGAGAATATGATGTTGAAAGATTCTATCAAACAAGACCATTGCAATCTAAGGGGCCTTATAATAAAATAAACTTTAAACTTAGACCCGATCATTACATTATTTCTGTATGAGGCAATAATAGCCTTTTATGACTAGATTTTTCACACTAATAGCCTAACATGATCCCTTTCATGGAAGAAAATGAAGAATGATCCAAAGACCCTTTAAGATAGTTTCCAGAACCAACAATACTTTCCAAATTCCACTCTCCTCATTGGAATTCCCTTCCCCTATTATAGGTTGGACCATCTGGCACAAAGGTGACAAATGTTTCCTTCAACAACTCAGGAAACTAATAAACTAAGGTTTCATTGAATTACATCTGCATCTACTCTTACACTATGAGAGGATCCACATAAACAAAAAAATAGTAGGCAGATTCAATTCCTGATTCCCAAGAAGAAAGTCCTTAATTTGATCCACTATTGGGTGTACTAACAAGAAATCACCCATGACCACACTTTGATTAATCACTAATTCGTTATGGGTGTGCACACTAGCCAATAAGGGGAACTGAGGATCCAAACAAACTGTCATATTGGCCAAATTTTACAAAAAACAAACAACAAACACATAGAAAAAACCAACAAAAAGGCACGCCGAAATATTTTTTTAGATGAAACCACCAACCATTATTTCAATGTAAACTCATCAACAAGAATATAGACATGAAAAAACCATTCACACATGAAGGACTATCGATCTCAAAAAATTACTCAAACAACATTTGAAATATATAAGAAGACACAACACACAATCACTGATTATCAAAACATCCCATTTCCTATAAATATCACAATTGGAAATAAAATAGGATTTTTAGGTTTGAAATTCACAAATAGTAACCCATGGAGTCTCACACATGCATTTACAGTTCCAAACTAGACACTCATCCACTTTCCATAAATATCTGATGCATGTGGGCACTTACGACAATACAAAATTTCAAAAGAAAACATTTCCACATTCCAAAATAAAAATCTAACCTGCACTTCCATCTCAAATCTCATGAATCCACATTTCAAAAACTATTATCCAAAAAACCCAAAACCAATTTCGAATCTCACAAAACCTTTTTACAAAAAATACTATTCATTCAAACAAAACCCATTATCAAACTGTATGCATCAATTCCAAAACATATCATACATTTTCAAAACATTTTCAACCACAAAAAACCCCAAATCCTCAATAATAATTTAATTAAAAACATATCTCTTGATGGGTAAAACATGATTCTGAATCCTTTTTTAAAATAAATTTCAATTTTACAACCAAACAATTTTTGATAAACCACAAGTTTTTATTTTAAAAATAAAATCTTGATAAAATATTGCATATTTAATCGAAATGAATTTATGATAATTATAATTTTTAAATCTCTATTGAAACCATCTCTAATTTAAATTTGGATTTTCTTAAATTTCCAAACAAGGATTTTCAAAATAATTTTTAGAACCCAAGGAGACACAAGACAATTCTCAAAGGGGGAAACTAGTGCCGATGTATGTCTTTTCCATATGGTTGGTGGCTATATTCCAATCAAACCACTATTATAGAGAATATTATAAGACCATATCTCTTAATACACATGGCTTTCTAGGACTTGGTAGCTCATTGATACCACCAACCCAATTCCTGTTTCATTTCTCGAACACAAAATAACCCAAATAATACCTTAAATCCCCTGGTAACATGAATCTCATCATGAGGTGTGGTGACTAGGAACTATGTTCATAACCAGTACTAGAAGCCCCAATAGTTGTATCTCTTGTCTACCCAGACTCTTTCTCAAATAACATTGCCCAAATAAGAATTACCTACTTTGATATGATTTTTCCATGAAAGAATCCAGGAATTCATCTGAACCGGCATCCATACGAGACTGTTTTATGTATTGAAGGCTTTTCCTAATCCCCATGAGGTGGAAACAAGTTCCCATGTATAAAAGAAATAAAATTTGGTAATCAATTATCCTGATTACATAAACATAAATGGATTCCATGATATAACATTTAAAGGAAACATAACAAGCAGATTTGTACCCAAATGACCTCACCAAACTGCATTCCTTTACCTAATTCAATATAACAGGTCTACATAAACCCAATGGTTTATATAGGGTGTGATCCAAATCCATGTAGGTTTGTACCCATATAAATGGATTCCATGATATAACATTTAAAGGAAACACAACAAGCATATTTTTTAAGGACTTTTAAAACATTTCTTCAAAAACATTTTATCAGTAACATTATCAAAGTAACACTTTCTAGGAACCCCATTTAACAACCACCATCATTAAAAAATAATTTAAAAATATACACATGAGGTCCACTATATGCATACAGATGGCAGTACATAATATAAGAATCATGTCAAGGTGGATCGCCGTGGGTAAACACTAAGGTTAATCTAGCTCAAGTGGGACACTAGAACCCTATAACATAGTGTAGGGAAGTATAGAAACCAAAATAAAATTATTCTCATTCATGAGCCACTTATAGGAGAAACCCGATAGGCCTAGTTCTCACGAATCATCATCATAGTTTAGGTGGTGTTGTTACCATCAATCCAGCTAAGTCAAACAGGGACTTTGCAACTTCTGAATCACTTGTGTACTAGAACTAGTCAGCACACCTAAATACCAGAGATTCCCTTGTGATCAAGTTCATGTCACATGTTTCACAAAAAACCATTTTTCATATACAAAAACAAATAATTTTAAACATTTTTCAAATCAATATTTTCCATAAATCCAATGAATTTCTTTTTTAAACACTATAAAAATCATTTTCCAATTCATTTACTATCACTCAAACAACTCATAAATACCCATTTAATAAAGAACATGAAAAATATACATATTTCTAAACAATTCCATGCCATAATCCCTGTTCTAAATCCAAAAATAAACCAATATCATTTAACAAAATTATTTTCATCCTTTAATCTATTTACAAATACAATTTAAAGGTTAATAAAAGTAAACATGCCAAATTAACCCAATTTACCGTTGAAATCTCATTTTTAACATGATCAGATTGAGGGTGCCTTTAAAACCCATTAATTATCCTTCCATGAGAGGAATAAGAACCTTCTTGTAAAACATCAAAATAAACATTTCACAAAAATACCCTTATATCTTTGAAAATACACTTTTAACAATATTGAATGCCCAAAACACTCAAAAAAATACACTTAACACCACCCAATTAATTTATAGAACAAAAATAAATACACAAACAAGAATATAAAAATATCTATAAATGTTAAGGAATGGAACCACCTACCACATGAGAAGAAAATTATAGAAGATGATGTCAAACCCCATACACACCACCAACAGACCCTCGCAAGGAACGATATGACAAAAAATATCAATATCTAACCCCATTAAGAAAGAAAAAACATTAGAACATGGGAATAAATCAGTAGAGGACAGACTTATATGAAGATTCCTTGAAGAATACATGTTGTATCTACCACAAATATGAGCCCAAGGGAGAGGAGGAGAATGAGGAAGGAGCACCTAGTGATAAGGAGGAAAAGGTTGGAGAGTAAATTGGGTTTAAGGCATAAAATTTAGTAGAGATAAAAAGGGAATCCAAATTTTAATAACTTGAAATAGCAGCATGGTTACTCAGCATGGTTTTTCAAACCATATGTGGGTCATGCTCACCACTCCTCCTAAATGGGTACCAACTACACAATTTATCCCCTTTGGCCTAGCATACCATTAGGAATCCATGTAACAAATTTTGGCCAAAACCCAATATATATGGAATGGTTAACTAGGTTAAGGAGCATGATCTGACTTATCATGCATTGGCCATCTAGTATCTACTACCTCGACCAACCCCCAACTGCATAGTCACTTGCGCAGGGCACATGATTTCTACTAACTATGTTCCAATTTCACTCCATCCACCTTCCACCCAAAAAATTATATTTTTATGTAAAAATAATGGGGAAAATCATGGATAAGTAATAGACTAAGAATAAAAAAGGAAAGGCCGCAATAATTCAAACCTTTCACACCCAGTTCCATAAAAAATAATTGAGAACCAAACCTGGTCTGCAAAAAAGAGGGATATCATAATCCTATCAATAACAACCATGGTTTTCTCTAACACCTAAACACATCAAAATGACCTCATACTTGCATGTAAAAAGAACCCACACATCACATGTTATTTCCATCAACTTTGGGTTGTATATAAACACATGTAAGGGTTTAAATCATATCATATGTACATGTATTGGTAGGGGAAGTGACCCTCCACCATGAATTTTTAATCCACATAAAAAATCACTAACATTAATCCCAATAGATTCCATAGGACTCCTTATAAAATCCTCACCATCAAGACCCACATCAAGAGTGGTCTAGACTAAGAAGAACTCTTGTATCACAATCTTGATCCAATCCTCTATTGCCTGAAAAGGGGTTCTGGAATACTATATAACATTCATGACCTCTATCCACAAAACATTTTATGTAAACTCAATACATGTGATACATATAAAGGTAACAAAATAACAAACTGTTTCCCAACTAGATGGGGATCATCCATCTAAACCATTAGATATGGGCTATTATACTGCTGAATGGGTTGAGACTTCACCTACTATGCACTCAAACGACCCACCTCTTACCTAGGATCATAAACTGAAGACTTTTCATGGATATGATCATCACGATGATCCTAATAAAAAATACTATTGAGTTTTTATTATATAATAATCCCACAGTAGCCATGATTAACCCTGATAAAAGTGATTATTTGCATAGCTGACAAAAGAAGGACATATAAACTAAAACCCATTCTTATGTAACACATGTGATAATATTTTTATTGCAACCATTTCCGAAATGCAATGATTTGACACATATTTTATCATTTTATATGAGAATTTATACACTTTCCCCTACACTAGAACTGGTTAACATGGACGGAAATTCTATCTTGGGAAACATTAACACTGTTGACCTTTTTCCCAAAGAAAACTGCATAGGTAGACAATGTCTTAAATGTAGTCCTAAGATGCATCCTATAATACCAATCTCTCATGAACCAACCCACCAGGCCCAATTTTCTAAAAATAATTAAATAATGACACTGAAATCACATATCAAATAGAGCATGGCCAACTGACCAGTGGAAAGTAGGCATATCACACCTATGGGAGGCCTTATCCCAATGTACCTTTACACACTGGCACATCATAATACAAAATTCAAATACAGAAATATAAAGAAATAATACAATAAATTCATTCATAAATATAATACAAAATAATAGTATAACATGTACTAGAGAAAAAGTTAGAATGTCGAAATACAAGACCAACAAAACTACAAAAGAGTCCAACCTACTAGAAACATGTGGGTAGCTTCCCAAAAGAAACTTCTAGATCCATCAGATGTTTTTTAGCAGAACTAATCTAAAACTAATATTAACTTACACCTTTTTAGCTTATGACTCTAATTAACAGCCTATCATCTACATGAGACATGACATGTTTGGGAAAATCCTATTCAAGGGGGACTAAAAATATATCATGTATGAAACATAGAATTCACAAAACAGAAAGTGTAATGTTATTAATTAACTCATCATCTCAAAGATATGTCAATAATAATATGATACATTATAATAATAATTACTTGAATACACTAAAATATAAAAAGTAACTCTAATGATATGGTTACAACTATAATTGCATCCAAGGAATCTACTAGTGTCTCATAAGTAACAATAATTAAAGAGAATACACTCCATGAAAATTTATATCATAAATATAACTCATAAAATATTTCACACTCATAAGGTATTAATATACTGATGGAACTCGACTATGGTAACATTTTCATTTATCCATACCTTAAAATTGAACAGTGGAAATTAAACAGGTTCATTCATGATACTCTTTTTAATTAGGCTAAAATCATTTAAAAGATATCATATGATGTTATATAGAAAGGGGATAACACCAATAACCTATGAGGTTTACCAAAGCCTATATGGAAATAACCAATATATATTGGATCATTCCCATATATTTTGGTCATATTATTTTTAATCCTATATCGGGATGAGGATTCTGAAAATTAAATACAACCCTCAGGCATCACAGATGGATTCATTCTCTAGTACATCAAGGGTATCTTATCTAATGACCAGAACATGCTGTCACATTAAACCCACATGAAGTTGAACTATGAAAACACACATGAAGAAAACAGGTTGAGGTAACACACACACACACACTGATATTGATTAAGGGAACACACCCAAGACTATACCATAGTTTATCTAATAAGGACAAGGGATCCAATAGTCCCTTTAAAGAGTACATGATGTGTGCCATGGGGGTACATGGTGTTTTTCTCTGAGACAGGAACACTCCAATATTTCTAACTCAAAAAATGACTTTCCATATATACATTACATGTTAACTAGGGGTATAAGACATTAAGAGTTCATGATGGAACCCTATGTGTCTCATCTAGGTAAAAATGTACTAGGTCTTGTGCCCATGTACACTGGCCTTTCCTATATACCCTAGCCATTCCCTAGCTCAAGTTTGAGAACTTTCTAAATTACATAGAATATTTTATAAAATAAATTGAATTTATGGTCTTGTGAAGAAATCATTGCATGTCATTTTACGAATCATGTTTACAATTGAAAGTAAAAGGTGTGCGACCTTCTATACACTAAGTGTGTGAACACATGGACTATTGGGAATGTAATCCCTATACACTCCAAGAAATTCACCAAGGGTTGAATGAAATGGGTTCCCAACACATGTAGTGTGGAATCACGTGGACTCGTTAGGATATAATACCAAGACTTGCAGAGTTGAATTGATATGGGTCATAGGAAATGTGAGTAAATCACAATCCATTTGAATTTTATGTCATTTTAAAACCCTATCCACTGTATATAGGGGAATACAAAACATGTATTCATTATAATACATCTCATGCATGTTTAGATTTTCTAGGTCACGACAGTCTCCATATGGTTACACACACACCTAATACTACATAATTCAAGCCAAAAATCACACCTATGAATTGAATAACGGAGTATACCAAACATTGATCATTGTGGTTTCCTAGATTTGGACCACTAATTTTACTCAGGAATGGTGTATTATCACACTGTGTCGCTGAAATGAAAAAAACCCACAAAAAAGTAAATTTAGTCTATCTCAATATACCTTAATAATTATCACTCTACCATTATTCCTTCCATCCTCAATATGAACCTAATGTAATGATTTATTATGTTTATTAATAGTTTTATAGTGATAATTCACTATATATTTATTGAACTATTGAAAAAATGAAATACTGATGATTATCTTATGAAGAACACGGTGGTGAAAGACAAAAAAATAAATGTGAGAAAAAATACCCATGGGTCAAATTGACCTCTATCAGTTGTTGTGAATGTGATATACTAATATGGTAATCAAGAACATACATGACATAATGTAAGGTACAGTAACTCATAAATCCTATTCTAACAATATTCTTGTGAAATAATTTTTTTAAGATTTAATTGTCATTATTATTAGTTAAAAAAATATATGATGAAACCAACATAATATAATTACATAAATTGAGTTTGGTTCAATCACACATGAAGACAATTTCCACTTTGTTGTTTTTTGGGAGCTCGATAAACTCCTTTGTTAAAATCATTCCTATGGTACATGATACCTAATCCTGTGATCATTCGCCAATGTGTTCTCCATTCGAGATCTCTATATATCCCTATTAAATATAGTGATGTATGGATAACCACAGATAATTAACCATATATTGTTTTATACAAATATGTAATTAGGGTTTCATAATTAAATGATAACAAAATTAATAATTTTTTTAAAATCATTCAGTTTTCTCATGCCAACACTCTACCAAAGCACCAGATACTGAAATGAATTATTTCATTCCAAGTGTAAAAACCACAATTTAAATTTAATAGAGGTACTATATTTCACATCAAATTTATTTTTAGGATTTATTAAATTATTTCTAGAAATATTAATTTTCATGATATATTATATTTAATTTCTTTAATATATCTACACTTAATGTCTCTAGACACCTAAAATTTGCACCGACTTTATTCCAAGCCTCAAAAAAATTCTATACAATATTTCGATATAGTACACATAGATTTCAGAGTCAATAGATGTAACAAACTAAAATAATAAAATAATAAAATTTTAGTCAATAACATATGTTACATGCAACACAGAGATTAAATAACCCATGAAATACATTTCTTTAAAATTTAATCTCTTTGATAACAGATAGATCATGCAACACTGAGTCTAAATAAACTGTAATATTTTATCACTATATATCATTATCATTAAATTTGTGGGTATGAACATATAAGTATCTAAATTATGAAAATTATGGTTATCTTTTTATTATATATAGAAGAATAATCATTAAAAAGAAATAGAAATGTTTTTTGAAAATATGTATTTTTTCCTAAAAAGATGGTATATTAACACATTGAAAAAGTATTTTAAAATTAATTGCTAAATATTTTAAAAAATATTTATTAAAAATAAATTGTTTTTTAAATCATCATTTCAAAATAATATAATGGTAAATGTTTGGTATTTTTCTGTAGCATTCCATTTTTAATTGAGTAGTGAAAAAGACAAGATTTATATTGAAAACACCCTGGAATTTTAAATTATTTATAAATATAAATTATATAATAATTTTTTTTAAAGTAAAATCATTTATATTATATAATCATTAATCTATTTTAGGTCATTGGAATAATTTCCACACTCTACTTTGACATAAAATCTTTGTAAACTACTGAATATTTTATCTTTGAGAATGCATTTTCTCATCACATTTGTGGGATTAATATTAAATTAGATTTTTTTACATATGTTAATGGATTCTAGAAAAATCAATTCCATATTTAGAATCATCACAATTTATATTATATAATAAGTTCAACACAAATTTTTACCATAATGAATAGTAAAAACTGTAAAAAAAATATTTATCATGGTTAGGTTAAAGATGAATTTACAAGGACTAAAAATATATTATATGTGTAAAATGACCTTAAAAATTTCAAAAATATATTTTATGAAACTATTTAGACCATATATTATATAATTATTTAGAATAATTGTATATATAACTTTTTTTCATGGAAAAAACTCTGTACACCTTTTTGTTTTAAAATATTACTAGTGTGCCACTCACCACAATTATAAAATACCACCACATCACATCTATTATATACACCTTAAAACCATTTTCATTATGAAAATACCCACCAAAATGACTTCCCATGTTCCCTAATATCCTCCTAGAATCATTATTTTTGGAAAAAAATCAATCCTTAGAAGGATTTTGGGGCTATCCTAAGGAGCTTACCTAGAGAAGAGGTAATGCACTTCAATTAGCATTTTTATTTCATATCATCCTCCAACCCACTCAATTTTTATTAAACCACAAAGATATAATATTAGAAGTGTAAATATTATAATTATATTTCGTTATTCTAATGTAATAACATACAACCATCCTCACTTCCATCAAATGGGTTATGAAATAATCATTCATGCGTATGGTGGACTACTAACTCGAAAACCAATGCAATTCATTTTCCCATTACCACCTATAATAGTTGGGTATTATGATGAATATAATGGATATATATGATATTAATAAAATTATTATAAATATATTTTAGTTATATTATATATAAAAATTTCAATTTACATCTTGTAGGGGATATGATAATGTAACTCCCCGACCCAAGTTACCCAGAGTCGGTGCATTATTGCGTAACATTGGCATGATCATAAAAGGTCAAGTCCCGAAAGTCCGATTAGTTTAGTAGCCTTGGAAACACTAGATACATTCATAAATGTTACATTACATAATAAAGTGAAAAACTACAATAACAAAGTCTCCATAGTCCACACTCATATCATCTTATGACTATCCCTGTAGGTCATTCATAAAATACTTCTTCACCTCCTGGAAAATATTAAAACATTGAAAGGGGTGAGCTCAGATGCTCAGTAAGGATAAAAATAATGTGGAAGCTTTCATAAATAAGAACTAACATTTAAGGCAATGTATAACTAAAATAAAAGCCTTTTTAAACTTGAACTTTAGCATAATATGGAAAAAATAAATTTAAATAATTCCATTTACTTACTCACATGGATATTATACTGGTCGAATAATCCCATTCAATATTAATAACCACTTTCATAATGATGGAATGCATAATGCCAGACTATCATAACCAGTTAGCCAAGGCCTCGTGCCAAGACCACAAATAAGATTTTGTCAAGGCCTCGTGCCAAGACACTAGTTTGTCTCATGAGACCTACTGATGCATCAAGGAGCTATAGCGGGCTCCACCCGTCAGTTATTAAGTCCAATGAATTCCTTATATGAACAGGTTTAAACATATCATAAACCATAACATAATTGTATCACATAAAAAATGCATAAAAGAAACATAAGATTCCCACACATCAATCACAAGATATCAATACAACACATTTATATAATAAAAACTTTATAAAAACCATTTTCAATACCAAAATAAAAGAAAAGTAAAACATGGTATTTATTTTTCTTTTAAAAAAAGTTATGGATTATAAAGGAAGCCAAAACTCAAATAATAGTCATGGCGGCGGAAAAGTCGTTGTCTCCGCATACGTAAGAAAAAACATTCCTTCTGTCGTTTAGAAAAAACACTTCTTATAAAAAGATTCATTTTGAATAAAATCAAAAGTCAAAGGGGTTTATACACCGTATAATGGAAAGTTGTGTATAAAACAAAATATGCCTCAATGAAAGGAGATTGAGACGAAGTCTTTACAAAGATCATTTTTTAAATAAAATAGATCTATTATGTGTATTTACTATAAGTACTCATAAATAAAGTAGAAATAAAAGATTGGACATAATAATATCATGACATAATTTGAAAGTAAGAGATTAACCCAAAGAACGGAAATTGGGTTAAGAAGTTCCCTTACCTCATGTCTAACATGACTCGACCGCTATTTAACCTCCTAAATAATAAACTAGAGTTAATCTATACCTTATTAAGAACCTTTTTCAAGTTCATTATTCCGTTTATATCACTTATTACCATGTCACGAACATTATGTAATTATTTATGTTTATAACGGTCGTTTTGTCGATCTTAGGTACTTGAGTCAAAAATAAACTTCTTATAATTACACTTTGTTCATGCGGTAATATATCCATTATATCCATAATTATATTAATGATTTATATATCATATACATCATATATATCCATTATATACATTAATTTATAATATTAAATAACATTTAGAGGTAAGAAATGAAATACACCGTTCATGGAGACGGTAAGCCGTACGTACGCATGAACGCAACTTTAATTTCTATTTCATATTTAATAGAATGAAGTTATAAATATATAAAGTTATAATATAATCCCATTATAATATAATGTATAATACCATTTACTCCATCCTTTATACATCCCACATATGGCATTAACGATTCAAATCACTTTGAGGGGGCGGTAGTCCGGACTTCCTAAAATGAAATTATCACGTTTACCCATAATGGAAATCATAAAGTATGCCATAAATGAGAAATAAAGAAGCATAAGGAAAACATAAAAATAATATATATATATCATATATGAAAATAGTGTCATCAAAATGGCCACCATTAGAGGTGTTAAAAGAATATGGAACAATCATCGGTTCATGAGGCAGTATTTCGCCACCACAGAAATAGTATGTTCTCTAACCATTTAACGAAGGTTTGTGTAAGTGTAAACCAAATTATTATCATAAAAACATCCTAGTATATTGTATATACTGGTGTGTGTACAAAATAAAGGAATAAAAAGAGTTTAAGGGGTTGGAGAAGCAAAATAAAACAAAACAACATTAGAGAAGACATTACCTTAAAATCGGGTAACTCTTTTTGATTTGAGCCAAAGACTTCCTTGGGAAGACTATTGCCCAAAGTGAGGCTTCTAGGAGTAAGTGAGGGAATCTGGGAGAGTATTTGGGCAGAGGATGGCCAAGCCAAAAGGCTTTAAAGGTGTGAGTAACGTGGTAGTGGTGGAGGCCTTTTATAAGAGGAGAGGAGGGACACTCTTGGAAAGTCATGAAATGTCACTTTATTATATAATGGGTTTTGGATTTTAAAGGTCCCACACTTATATATTAATATTATAAGGTGATAAGGGTTCGAAATATACTCATCTAATAGGTATTTGACAAGTGTATGTCTTATATTATCTTTTCATTTTATTTAAATCGTTAATTAATGAGGTAATCGCTGCATCATCCTGGTGTCATAAATAATTTAATTTATTTAATGTCTAAAAATTATAAAAAATTATCATGATGTAGGAACTCATTTTAGCTTTCTAATGAATATTTATAGTAAAAAATATGACTTGTATAACCCCATTAAAAATTGTTTTAGTGAAACAACTCATGTTTGTGACATTTTTATTTTAACATTAAATAAAAAGTTTTTAATGTCATTTTCCTACCAAAGTGGCTCCATGGGGTCCCGAAGTTGACCCATGGATGTTCATGGTCGGCCATGACTCATACAATAGGGTTAGGACAAGTGTAAGGGTATTTTCATATTTTTATAATATCATGTTTACCTTAAATTTCACTAATTACCTTTAATCGCGATTAATTAAACTTAAAAGTTACTATTCACCAAAAAAATTATTTTAATCCCATTGAACCAAATTTTTCTTCCTAATGAAAACCATGTATGTTTTATTTTTTGAAAATCAAATCCTAGAAGTTATAAAATTTCATTTAAACGAAAAATCAGTTTTTTAACTACCACTTAGTGGTTTCACTATTCATCAAAAATTGAAGTTTTTCCGGACAATGCCAAAATTTCACCCTAAGCTATAATTGATATTCCAAATTAAAAAATGATGTATATTTTAAAAAATTAAAAACCTATAAGTTGCATTAATTAATTTTATAATTAATTCCCGCTGCCACAAGAAATAGCGTGTTTTAATGAAACAATATATATCAAATGATTGGCAATTGTTTATGTCCAATTTCAAAGTAAAATTAATTATAATGACCACCATTGGATAAAATGGTAAATATATATTCTAATTATACATTCAATCCACTAAATAGTATAATTTATAACTATAAATTTTTTTTATTAAAAAATTTGTTTTAAGTATTTTTCACTATTCCTAAAAAATTTAAAGTTCTCAGAAAATTATAAAAAATTCAACTTAGGATAATTTCGATATTTATGAATAAAAAAATGAAGTCCATTTTGAAATATAAAATTTCTATAATTTTAAAAAGTGGGTATTATTATTCATAACAGCTACTTTGATTAGTTGTGGTGTGTGTTTAGAACTCGAAGTTGCGTACAACACACGCTGTTGTATTATTCACAGAGAAGTGTATCGTGAAAGCTTGGGGTGTTACATTCTCCCCTCCTTCAAATAATTTCATCCTCAAAATTTCATATAATATCACTGTATAAAAAGACTCCTGTGATTATTCATCATATGTTCTTGGGTTCCTATGTTGCCTCCTTCATCTTATGGTTTCTCCATAGAACTTTTACCAGACGAGTCGTCCGGTTTCTCATCACTTGTTCTCTTGTATCAAGAATCCTGACAGGCTCTTCATAATAAGACAGATCGGGTTCCAGTTCTAATTTCTCATAGGTGAGTACATGCATTGGGTCAGATATGTATTTTCTCAACAATGATATGTGGAATACATCATGAAATTTGGAGAGACTTGGCGGCATTGCCAAACGGTAAGCTACAGCCCCAATTCGTTCTAGAATTTTGAAGGGTCCGATTTACCTGGGACTCAATTTACCCTTCTTACCGAAACGTATAAATCCCTTCCATGGAGATACCTTCAAGAAAACATGATCTCCTACCTGAAATTCCAAATCCTTCCTTCAGTTGTCGGCATGGCTCTTCTGCCTACTTTGAGCTGTTTTGATGTGGTTTTGGATTACTTTCACCTTTTCCATCATTTCCTCCACCAGTTCTGGGCATACATGTTTTATTTCACCAATGTCATCCCAACAGGTTTGTGTGCGACATCTCTTTCCGTATAATGCTTCATATGGTTCCATCTGAATACTTGAATGAAAGCTATTGTTATAGGAAAATTCTACCAGAGGTAAATATTGATCCCACATTCCTTGAAAGTCAAGTGAGCATGATCTGAACATGTCTTCTAAGGTTTGAATAGTTCTTTCTGATTGTCCATCTATTTGAGGGTGGTAAGCAGTGCTCAAACGATGTTTAGTATCCAAGGCCTTCTGAAAACTTTTCCAGAATCTTGATGTAAAATGAGGATCATGATATGAGACAATCGACAGGGGTACTCCATGAAGTCTCACAACTTCATTAATATACATTCTTGCTAGACATTCAAGTGGTTGATCTTCCCTTATAGCAAGAAAATGTGCTGACTTCGTGAGATGATCAACAATGACCCATATTGCGCCATTTCTTCTAGGAGTCTTTGGTAGTCCCATGAAAAAATCCATTGTAATATTATCCCATTTCCACTCAGGTATGGGAAGAGGATGCAATACTCCATCAGGCAGTTGCCTTCCAGCTTTCACTTGTTGACAAACCATATATCTTGACACAAAATCAGCAATCTCCCTCTTCATGTTGTCTCACCAAAAATGTCCCTTTAAATATCTATACGTTTTTGTGCTCCCAGGGTGTATAGAGAAATTGGAGCTATGTGAATCATCCAACAATTCCCTCTTTAAATCAGGTATATCGGGAACACAAATTCTCCTCCCAAATTTTAAAATTCCATCTACATACACAAAGTCACTCAATCGCCCATCATTCATTGCTTCAATCTTCTTTTTCAACTCTTCATCATTGGCCTGATAACACTTTACCCTTTTTAGTAAAGATGGTTTGGCAACCATTTGAAAAAAATTTGATGTTTCACACTCCATGGTGATTCCCATATAGATCTTTACTAGATCCATGAAAATAGGATCCCTATCCACTCTCATCATGTTCAAAACTCCATGATCTTTTCTACTCAAAGCATCTGAAACCTTATTTTCCTTCCCTGGGTGGTAGTGTATCATGCAATCGTAATCCTTGAGTAGTTAAAGCCATCACCTTTGCCTCATGTTGAGTTATTTTTGTGGGAAAATATATTTCAAACTCTTGTGATCGGTATATATCTAACATTTTTCACCATAGAGATAATGTCTCCATATCTTCAAGGAAAAAATTACAGCAGCTAACTCGAGATCATGAGTAGGATAGTTCTGCTCATGAATTATTAGCTGTCATGATGCATAGGCAATAACCCTATCATTCTGCATAAGGACACAACCAAGTCCTTTCATTGATTCATCACTATAAATAACGAACCCATCATTCACTGATGGTAGAGTCAATATATGAGCATTTACTAATCTTCTCTTCATTTCTTCAAAACATTCTTCACACTCTTTTGTGCAGACAAATTTAACCCCTTTACGTGTGAGCTTCGTCAATCTGTTAGCCAATCGGGCAAAATTCTAGACAAAACGTCGATAATAACCATCCAAACCAATAAAGTTGTGTACCTCAGTTATACTCGTCGGTGCTGTCCATTCTTGGATTGCCTTGGTCTTAGAAGGATCATCGGAAATTCTATCCTTAGAGACAATGTGGCGAAGAAAATAAATCTCCTGAAGCTAGAATTCACACTTGCTAAACTTCCCATATAATTCACGCCTTCTAAGAGTCTTCAAGATAATACGCAAGTGATTTTCATGATCTTCATAGATTTTGGAGTACACCAAGATGTCATCAATAAATACCACCACAAAATCATTTAGATATTCCTTGAAAACTCTATTCATTATATCCATGAATACAGAGGGTGCATTAGTCAATCCAAAAGGCATTACTGTAAACTCGTAATGCCCGTACCTTGTTCGAAATGCTGTCTTCAGAATGTATTCCTTCTTCACGTGCAACTGATGGTATCTCGATTGAAGGTCAATCTATGAAAATTATTGAGCTCCATGCAATTGGTCAAATAAATCATCAATGCGAGGTAGGGGATACTTGTTCTTTATTGTTATAGCATTGATCTCCCTATAGTCAACGAACAACCTCATATATCCATCTTTCTTCTTAAGAAAAAGGACAAGGGGTCCCCATGGAGAATCACTAGGGTGAATAAATCCCTTATTACTCTATTCCTCTAGTTGTTTCTTTAGTTCAACTAATTCCATGGTGTCCATCCTATAATGGGTCTTCGATATAGGCCTTGATCCAGGAATTAAATCAATGGAAAACTCAACTTCTCGTTCTGGAGGATGTCCAGGTAAATCTTATGGAAACACATCTTCATATTCTTTCACAACAGGTACATCCTCTATTTGATCATTACATTCCTCACCCTCAGTCATTTTATTATCTTCCTACCCAATAATTGAATTTAGTTGAGCTATTGGGGGTGGATCTAAATAAGAATTAGGTGGTGACGATTCTGCTCTAAAAACAAGGTGTTCCTTATCGTCATCATGAAAAATCGTAACCTCCTTAGTCTTACAATAAATCTTTGAATAATAGTTCAAAAGCCAATCCATACCAAGGATTATATCAAACTCAATCATAGGCATGACAATGAGATCAGCGGATAATGAATAGTTATGTGCTCTAATGGGGACTGATTCACAAAACATTGTTGCAATAATACTTCCCTTAAGAGTTTTGACTGATAATTATCTTGTTAAATCAAATTGGAAATATCTAATTCTATTATAAATCTGGGAAGATATAAAACAATGTGATGATCCAGAATCAAATAATGCATTTTCTAAACTTGAGGAAACCATTAAATTACCTTCCACCACGTCTTTCGGAGCTTCAGCCTTAGCAGTAGTGATATCATAAGCTTGGCCTTGATCCCTTGGTCTCTTCTAAGGTAAGTTCCCCTGACTCTTAGGAAATTTATTTGCATAATGTACCATCTCTCTACAATTATAGGATTCCACATTGACTACTACATTCTTTCCCTTGCAATCATGAGCTTGGTGGCCTTTTCACCACACTTGTAACAGACTCCCATTCCCTTCAAGAAAGTACCAGGGTGTTTCTTTCCACATTTACTGTAAGACTGATATTCAACTCTTCCCTTCTTCCCCTTATTTCTATTTCTAGATTGACCAGAAGACCTCTTATTTTCTTGCTTTTCTTTAAAGTCATAAGACTTAGAGAATTACTTTTCCATCTTGATAGCACACGAGACAATATCTTCGTATTACGGGAAGGTTTGTGAGACTAATGCTCGACAGATAAATGGTTTTAACCCATCAAAGAAGCAATCAATCTTACTTCTTGGGTTACGTATATAATCTGCAGCATTCCCTGCAAACCTTGTAATGTTATCCTCATACTTTGCGACATTCTCATCCTCCTTCTGCCTCAGACTCAGAAATTGCCTTTCCATATCTGATCGATGGTCATGTGGAAAGTATTTTTCTAAGAAAATATATTTGAACTCTATCCATTCCATATTTGATACTTCATCATCTTCCTTTGTGTTTTGAATTAGCGACCACCATTGATTGCCATATCTAGTGAGGCGGTAGACTGCCATGACAACCTTATCGCTTTCACTACTCCCCAAGGCATGGAATATTTTTTCTAAGGAGTTTATCCATTACTCACCTACTAATGGATTTGGACCCCCATTAAATGTTGGTGGTTGTTGCCTCATGAAGTTTCCTAACATTGATCCTCCATGTTGCGGATCAGGGTGCTCCATACGAGTAAGTTTATTATTCATAACCTAAGTAAGTTGTCCCAGTATGGTAATAAGTTGATCAGCACTAGTTGTATCTCTAGATCCACCATAATTATCTTGAGTTGGAGGGAAATCCCTACACAGAGTGCGTCCATTGATACGGTTTCCATTCCATCCACTAGGCCCCATTTCTAAACAATGGCATCAACTATATTAGATTATGAATCAAAATACATAATTCTATACTTGTAAAATGCTTAAAATAAATTGAAATATTTTTGGATATAATCCATAATCATAAAAATGTTTTCATTGAGGAAGTATATACTCATAACCCTTCATAGTGGTTTGTAAAGAAAATGAGAATTATCCTAAGCGTATCCCTCAGGAGTGTCATAACCAAGAGTGCAGCAAGGCCCGTTGTCGTGCACCAGTTCCCGTTTGAGTCTAGCCCAAAGCGGTGTTTTTGGGTTTTACCCCTAGGTACATCTGTGCCAGAGCCTCCTCTACCTTCTCTTATCGAGACATGGATGTATTTCTCAGAAAACTCACAACATCTCTATAATACCAAAATTCTAGGAAGTTCTTCTATACTAATCCTCAAAGTCTATCTTTGGGCTATGTGCTCTAATCAGATTTTATCTAAATCTAGCTTCCAAGGTTAGTACTAAACTGCCTCTGATGCCAACTGTAATGCCCTGACCCCAGTTACCCAGAGTCGGTGCATTATTGTGTAACATTGGGATGATCACAAAAGATCAAGTCTCAAAAGACCGATTAGTTTAGTAGCCTTGGAAACACTAGATACATTCATAAATGTTACATTACATCATAATGTGAAAAAGTACAATAACAAAATCTGCATAGTCCACACTCATATCCTCTTCTGACTATCCCTGCAGGTCATTCATAAAATACTTCTTCACATCCTGGAAAATATTAAAACATTGAAAGGGGTGAGATCAGATGATCAGTAAGGATAAAAATATTGCGGATGCTTTCATAAATAAACACTAACATTTAAGGCAATGTATTACTAAAACAAAATCCTTTTTAAACTTGAACTTCAGCATAATATGGCAGAAATAAAATTAAATAATTCCATTTAGTTACTCACATGGATATTCTATTAGTCGAATAATCCCATGCAATATCAATAACCACTTTCATAATGATGGAATGCATAATTCCAAACTATCATAAACACGTAGCCAAGGACTCGTGCCAAGACCACAAGTAATATTTTTTCAAGGCCTCGTGCCAAGACACTAGTTTGTCTCATGAGACCTACCGATGCATCGAGGATCTATAGCGGGCTCCAACCATCACTTATTATGTCCAATGCATTCCTTATATGAATAGGTTTAAACATATCATAAACCATAACATAATTTTATCACATAAAACATGCATAAAGGAAACATAAGATTCCCACACTTCAATCACAAGATATCAATACAACACATTGATATAATAAAAACTTTATCAAAACCATTTTCAATACCAAAATAAAAGAAAATTAAAACATGGTATTTATTTTTATTTTAAAAAAAAGTTATGTCTTATAGAGGAAGCCAAAACTCAAATAATAGTCACGGTGGCAGAGAAGTCGTTGTCGCCGCATACGTAAGAAAAAAACATTCCTTTTTTCGTTTAGTAAAAATTGTTCGTACGTATAAAAAGATTCCTTCTGAATAAAAGTAAAAGTCAAAGGGGTTTACACACCATATAAAGGAACGTTGTGTATAAAAAAAATATGCCTCAATGAAAGGAGATTGAGACGAAGTCTTTAAAAAGATCATTTTTTAAATAAAACATATCTATTATGTGTATTTACTATAATTACACATAATGAAATTATAAATACAAGATAGGAAATAATAATATCATGACATAATTTGAAAGTAAGAGATTAACCCAAAGAACAGAAATTGGGTTAAGAAGTTCCCTTACCTCGTGTCCGACATGACTCGACCACTCTTTAACCTCCTGAATAATAAAATAGTGTTAATCTCTACCTTCTTAAGAACCTTTTTCAAGCTCATTATTCCTTTTATATCACTTATTACAATGTCATGAACATTATGTAATTATTTATGTTTATAACTGTCGTTTTGTCAATCTTAGGTACTTGAGTCAAAAATAAACTTCTTATAATTACACTTTGTTCATGTGGTAATATATCCATTATATCTATAAGTATATTCATGATTTATATATCATATACATCATATATATCCATTATATACATTCATTTATAATATTACAAAATATTTAGAGGTACGAAATAAAATGCACCGTTCATGGAGACGGTAAGCCGTACGTACGCATGAACGCTACTTTCATTTCTATTTCATATTTAATGGAATGAAGTTATAATTATATAAAGATATAATATAATTCCAGTATAATATAATGTATAATACCATTTAATCCATCCTTTATTCATCCCACATATGGCATTAACGATTCAAATCACTTTGAGGGGGTGGTAGTCCGCACTTCCTAAAATAAAATTATCGTGTTACCCATAATGGATATCATAAAGTATTCCATAAATGAGAAATACAGAAGCATAATGAAAAAATAAACATAATATATATTTCATATATGAAAATAGTGTCATCAAAATGGCCACCATTATAGGTGTTAAAAGAATATTGAACAACCATCGTTTCGTGAGGCAGTATTTCGCCACCCACAGAAACAGTATGTTCTTTAACCATTAGATGATGGTGTGTGTAAGTTTAAACCAAATCCATATCATAACAAAATCCTAGTATATTGTAGATACTGTTGTTGTTACAATAGAAAGGAATAAAAAGTGTTTAAGGGGTTGGAGAAGAAAAAAAAAACAAAACAACATTAGAGAAGATATTACCTTAAAATCGGGTAACTCTTTTTGATTTGAGCCAAAGGCTTCCTTGGGAAGACTTCTGCCCAAAGTGAGGCTTATAGGAGTAAGGGAGGGATGTTGGGAGAGTATTTGGGTAGATTTTGGCCGATCCAAAAGGCTTTTAAGGTGTGATTATGGTGGTAGTGGTGGGGGCCTTTTATAAGAGGAGAAGAGCGGAACTCTTGGAAAGTCATGAAATGTCACTTTATTTTATAATGAGTTTCGGATTTTAAAGGTCCCACACTTATATATTTAGAGTATAAGGTGATAAGGGTTTAAAATATACTCATCCAATTGGTTTTTGACAAGTTTAAGTCTTAGATTATCTTTTCATTTTATTTAAATTGTTAATTAATGAAGTAATCGGTGCATCATCATGGTGTCATAAATAATTTAATTTCATTAATGTCTAAAAATTATAAAAAATTATCATGATGTAGGAACTAGTTTTAGATTTATAATGAATATTTATAGTAACAAATATGACTTGTATAACCCCATTTAAAAATTGATTTAGTGAAACAACTCATGTTTGTGAAATTTTTAATTTAACATTAAATAAAAAAAAATTAATGTCATTTTCCTACCAAAGTGGCTCCATGGGGTCCCCAAGTTGACCCATGGATTGTATTTGTCGGACACGACTCATCCAATAGGGGTAGGACAAGTGTAAAGGTATTTTCATATTTTTATAATATCATATTTACCTTAAATATTACTAATTACCTTTAATCGCAATTAATTAAACTTAAAAGTTACTATTCACCAAAAAAAATTTTAATCCCATTGAACCAAATTTTTCTTACTAATGACAACCATGTATGTCAGATTTTTTAAAAACAAATCACAGATGTGGTAAAATTTTATTTAAATGAAAAATCCGTTTTTTAACTACCACTTAGTGGTTTCATTATTCATTAAAAGTTGAAGTTTTTCAGGACAATGCCAAAATTTCACCCTAAGCTATAAATGATATTCCAAATTCAAAAATGATGTATATTTTAAAAAATTCCAAAAATATAAGTTCCATTAATTAATTTTATAATTAATTCATGCTGCCACAACAAATTGCATGTTTTTAAGAAACAATATATATCAAAAGATTGATAATTTTTTATGTCCAATTTCAAAGTGAAATTAATTATACTGACCACCATTGGATAAAATGGAAAAAATATATTCTAATTATACTTTAAAACCACTAAATAGTATAATTTATCACTACAAATTATTTTTATTAAAATATTTGTTTTAAGTATTTTTCACTATTCCTAAAAAATTGAAAGTTCTCAGAAAATTACAAAAAATTCAACTTAAGATAATTTCGATATTATGAATACAAAAATGAAGTCCATTTTGAAATATAAAATTTCTATAATTTTAAAAAGTGGGTATTACTATTCATAACTTCTATGTTGATTAGTTGTGGTGTGTGTTTAGAACTCGAAGGTGCGTACAACACACGCTGCAGTATTATTCAAAGAGAAGTGTATCGTGAAAGCTTGGTGTGTTACAGATAACATCACTTGTTTATTGACGAACTACCGCCTCATAAAGCGATGTGATTTTTTTTTTACTAATAATTTTCATAGAAGGTAATAATGATAATTTCAATATATATATATTATATAAATGTCATACTAATTATATATTTATATATTTAACATTCTTAAGATACAATATATCATTTTTTCTTATTTATAATTTCACTAAAAGATGATAACATCATTCGTGTACATGCGGGCTACTACCTTCGTGAAGCAATGTGACTCTCTTTTCATAACCAAACCACATAGATGGTTTAAATAAGTATAGATAAAAAAACTAATATATATATATATATATATATTATGATAATTATAGAAATATAAAATATTACTTACCTCCTTTCCAAAATGATTGCTAAAAAATGGTTATGTTACGCATGTGTACATACGACCTGCCATCTCCATTATTGTAACACACTTCATTTTTCAAAAAAATATTTTCTAATTTGTATTAAAATAAAAATTAATTTATAAATATTATAACCATTTCATTATTATTATTTTGAAGATAATTATTATTTATAATATGCAAAAGAACAAGAACTTTCATAAAGAAACATGAATGATAAACAAGACAATTAATATATAAAACAATTAAAATAATGAAATCTTATTAATGAAATATATATAATATTTTATAAAAGGATCGTAAATGATATTAATTATTTTAATATGGATCATGAAAAATAATTATCATTTTAAAAAACACAATATTTCAAGTTACAAGACGTTTAACCCAATGGAAGCATAAGGTAATGGATTCTATCTCAGTTTTCTTTGATTGAGGAAAATTTCTATGTTACAGTCCATTTTGTTTTATATTGTGTACAAAATTGTAATTTTATATTTAAAATCAATAATAATATATAAATCATGTAATTTTTTTTCTAAATTTGAATTATTTCATCTATGTGGATTTGGATTGAATATTATGATGTAGTAAGGAACTTAGTCTGAATTTCTATGGTGTCTATTCTTCCTCTTGAACATGTAATATCTGGAATGCATCATTATACATGGTATTTTATGTTTCAATTTAAATTATAATATATATGGGGACTTGAATCTGAAATTAAAAAGTGGTAAATAATTTCCTTACTTAATTTCATTCATTGGGTTATATTACTCATTTGTTGTCCTTGATTTTATATGAATATCTAGGTATTTAATTTTGAATACCTTATGTTTTATATATCTTTTTTATTTGTATTTAAATTTGATACACACAATCGATTCATTAGTTAAATTTCCCATTGAATTTTATTAAGGGGTTTATTTGATAGTCTCATGTTCAATAGGATTGATTATATATCAATTTCCTTTGAAATAAATTAGGTGATAATTGTTTAATAAGGCCATTATCTTTAATATCCTATGGAAATTAAGGAATATATTCTTGTAATAGTACCATTATCCCACTATTTGGTACATAAATTAATAAATAAAATGTTTTTAATTAAATCAAATGTTGTTTCTCTCTTCAAGTAAAAATTGATTTTCTTCCGAAACTCTATTTTCTAAAAAAAATTATTTTTAACATTTTCCAAATGGTTTATTAATGAAAATTTTACCCATTTTAATTTTTTATAACAATAATCAATTAAATATTAATTTTTTTCAAAACATGTCATATTTATAATTTACCAAAAATGTGAAAGTAATTTTTTTTACTTACTTTACATGTATTAAATTTACAACCATCATATCCAGTCAATGTTTCAAAAAATATTTTAAAATTTTGATGTTTATTTTCAAATGAAATCATTTTCAAAAAAAAGTGTATACATTTATTTGTAAAATGTAATTCTAAAAATAAAAAGTTTATTTTCCTCAAGAATGTTTCTAAATATATTTTTTATGGAATTTATATTAATCAATAATAACAAATATTTATTTTAAATATACATCAATGGGGATTTTTTGTAGTGATACCAACCTAACTCTTCTTATATATGTTTTATGATCATTTTGACCAAGGAAAGTGTAGACATTAAATTTCTTGATTCATTTTTTCAATAATTAACTTTCCTTTAAAATTTTATATTTCCTGTGATCATTAAACATTAAATTTACCATAAATATGTATATTATTTATTTGGATATTCTTATTTTTTAAACTATATACAATTTATACATCCATTTTTTACATTTAATGTTATCTTATTTACTTTAAAAAAATTGATAATTTGTATTCTTTCTTCTATAAGGATAATAAATGGTAATGCTTATTGATTTATGAATTAAATATATTATTCAATATGTGAGGAATACATTGTACATTCAATAATGGGTGGACCAACTATATCCCCTTGATGCATTGGTAGGTCTCATGAGAAAAATAAGTAAGATAGAATTAAATGGTTTTTACATGTAGTTTTAAACCAAATTCTAAAAGGTCTTAATGGTAGAGTAATCATGTTCATGAGACATGACATCCAATTATTAATCATTTCCTCCATTAATAATTTAAATATTATTATCAATGATATTTTAACAATGATATTATTTATGTATGTATTTCCTTATCATTTTATTGATTAAATGGAATGAGGGTTCAGTTATTTACATTTCCATATGGATAATTCTTTATTGGTTAATTATATATTCTGATATACATTAGGCATACTGGGAATTTCTGCTCATCCTTATTTTTTTTCTACACGTAGAATTATATTAATTGTACTCATAATGATGTTAAAGGATATTATTTATGAAATAATGTTATTCACAGAAAAAATTATGTCAAAATTTGTGTTTTCAAAGGAAATTTGTGACTAAAGTATGTATCTCCTTTACCAAGACAACTAAACTATTTGATTCCATTGTGAAGTTATTCCTTACATATTATGTCAATGTAATAAATTAGAATCCATCCAATGTATATTGGTGTAAGGGTTTCTATAATTGGTATCAGAAGAAATTTAGTTGAAATAATATGAATTATATTTAGGAAAATATATATTTGGGAACATAACCCAGGGATTGACTCAAAGTATAAGTACTGATCAACATCAAGATGGGTTTTTAAGGTATATATTATCTTGTTTTTCATTAGAATACATCACTATATAAATACATCAAATGGATGTGGTTTTTTTTATTGATTTACCCAGGAGTAAAAACTATAAAAAGGGAACATTTTTGTTGACTTGATTGTCACCTGGTGCATGAAAATAATCCTTACAATGCACCTGGTTTGACACTACTAGGGGATATGCTTGGGATAATTATATTTTCATTATAAATTATTATGAATGATTTGAATAGTTTATAACAATCAATAACCATGTTTAAACATAAGGTATCATATATTGAAAAAAAGTTTTATTAATGGAACAAAAACAGGTTTTATGTGTGAAAAAGTAGTGCATAAAGATAATAATTTCCAAAGGAAAATAAAGTGAACAATGGAAAGAAATAAATATAATCCAAGGGATCCATTTATATTTCATTGTATTAAATTTTGGGAACTAGGAAATTATTAGAGTGAATTCCCACTTCTAAAGGTTAAACTGTATACTAAGTAATGATTTATATGGAATAAAAATAGAAGTGTTTATCTGTTTGGGTTCAAAAATTAAATTGTAGAAGTATTCTATATAATGATATTTAAATGAAAATAATTATGAAATATATATAGATTTTATTAAATTAGAGAATCATATATATTGTTATAAACATAATAGTTTTGAATATAATCAAGGATTTATGAGTTTAAAGTTGATCATAAGTTCCATGTAATAAATTCCTCTTTAAAAAAATGTGTTGTGGGAATATAACATGAATAAGTATATTTTTGGAAACAATTATAGGAATATATGAAAATGGTTTATAATATTAAAATTTATTTATGGAATCAATTCTTTAAATTTTTTTGGACACAATATTAAGGGTATTGATATACTTTAATGTTTATCATATATGTGATGTTTTAGTAATCACGGGTCATCACAATTTTGGTATTTTATCAAAATTATATTATGGATTTATAAAATATACAACCCGCATGCTGGGTGAAAATTCATTACCTTAGGAATGGTCATAGGGCTTCAAACCATGACTGATTAACACTAAGGATTCAATACCTACCACTGGCCTATGTGATTGCCTGGTTAATATTTCATTGCTTTTAGTTAAATAATTTGATGAATAAATATTAATGATGAACTACCGGTGTATCAGTTGATGGTTTGAGATTAATGTATTATATTTGATAACTTATGGTAACCCTATTAGATTTAGAAAATAGTTTGAGAAACACAAAATGACTTGTTACTATTTTACAGATCTTATGACCCGTTAAAAGTGAATTTTAGTGATTCAGGCATTAAAAATCATTTTTAGATATTCATTTCATTGATTAATCTACAGAGAACATGTTTTTTAATATTATTTCTTTGAAATACATCTTGAAATAATTTAATATCTTGGAGCTAAGATGGAATTTATTCCTAGGCCCAGTGTTCCCAGAATTAATTTTATAAAAATACTAAATATATTTTACATCAGGAACATATAATTTTTCATAAATTATAGAATATATATTAAAAAAAGTCTCATATTAAAAATAGAAGACCATAGATGAATTTAAAATGATAGGTTTACCCAAGGTGTGGGAAAAAGATGGTTATCATGTGGTGTTCAGATAAAGCAGTCATTAATTGAATTAATTAATTAATTAATTCACTGAACACCTAAAAAATAATATCCCATATAAATTAATTATTATGGTGGACCTCTAGGGTTATCCATAGAATATTTGGAATATTGAGACTAGAATCCCATGTTTTTTATTGGATATTTGAGATCAGACAACAAAAATCATCTAGATCGAGGTGAACCAAGACACAAAAAATACAACAAGTCATCATCCTTCATTTTCGATCACATTATTCACCAATGAGAGATCCAATATCGAGGTTGAATCACCAATTTTGGTTGTATACAATTAGATTAAACTTATAATGTATGGATTATCAATCTTCTTATTGATTACTAACACCTGAAACCCTTGCCTATACCCGTGTCAAATACTATTTCTTATTTAATTTGTTTAATCCTCATTGTGAAAGAAATTTCTCACCATAGATATCATTTATACATTTAATTAGCATATTATTCTTGTAAAATTATTTTTTTATCAGTTTTTATTGTTATCTTATACCAATAGTTTTTCATGTTTTTTATTGGCCTATGAGGTCGTGGTTCGATATTACTGGGTTGGTACAAGTGTGATCAGACCCTAAGATATGTGGTAGAATCCCATGCGATGAATGGATTTAAGAGTCATGGTTGTATTAAGTTATATTATCAGATATGGGTAATTATATCATGGATTAGGGGATCTGGTATTCCTGAAGAGGTTCCCGTGGATGACAGTAGTACATGTGGTCTTAAAACGACGAGTCAGATTCCATTTTCAAGCCAACAGACGGTAAAAAAGGATGGTTGGAGGCTATTTCCACCATTTTTAGGAATGAAAAATGTGGGATATATGAAGGAGGATCCAGATATGGAATATCAAATAAAATATATAGTTTATTAAAAATACTAGACTACGCTATATGTAATTTGAATAACACATAGTGCATAGCCCCTATCTACTAAATCCAGGGTATTGGTTGAGTAAAACATCACACATCATATAGGACACCCACATGCCATGTGACACAGTGCTGCTGACCCATTGTGTACTCTAGGAGTACATGAATATATAAATGAATATGAACAAGGTTATATTACATTTCCTAGGAACATGGACATAGTACACATCCCAGGTACACGTCCGGATTACATGGGCAAGGTACATAAACATGGATAAGGTACACGAACACTACCAAGAGCTCAGGCTGGACATTGGGTGGTAGAGGCATGTCGTGAAGTCTAAAAACATTCCATATAGGGATACATGGGTATTAATACATCTATTGGAAGGTACACTGTATCACCCCAAGACTTTATCATATTTTCCTTTAGAATAAATTTATCTTTATTGATATCTTTTAAATAAACAAAACACCAGATTTAAACAAAACACCAGATTTAAACAAAACACTATTTAGTTAGGCTTTTCATAGTAAATTAAATTATAAATCTTTTAGAGACTTTATAGAATAAAATTATAAAAAATAAATCCATAAAATTATTTTTATATTCATCCAATATATTTTATAGTCAAAAGATAAAAACAAACCCAATTTTACACATAGAATTCTATATTTTAATTGTGGAACATTATCGGCCTTCTAATGGAGAACATATTTCAAAAGAAATATTAGGAAATTTTATTAACTATACATGTCAAATATAAATTAATATGTAAAATTGGAAAATACAAATTAGGTTATGGTTATTTTTTTTGTATTTTTATTGGATGTTTCATTTTTTATTGAATTTTTAAAATTAATGATTACAATTCAAAATTTCTGTTAGGTACACTAGGTTGAATACCATGAGAGGGGGGGGGGGGTGAAGTATGACAGATTAAAACATTCTTCTTTTTAGATCTTCTTTCATTTTTATACAAAACTCAACTCTCTATTCCTCCCATTTCAATATATGAATAGATATGAAATCATGCACATGACAAAACATTTTTTAGTTGGTTCACCCTCACTGGGCTACGTCCAAGGAGCATACAACAGAAATGTGTTGATCTACCAAATTCACTAAGGATAACTTCCATTAATGAGTACAATGTTCAGGATAGATCTTATATTCCTAGGATCACTGCCTTTTCAAGGTTTAGGGTCTTCTCAATGCATTCCCACATGTCACTACCAATGCCTCTTTCTCAAGCTCACTATTGGTGGAAAGGGTCACCATCTTCCTCTTCCTTCACTCACTGCTCATGGAAAATAATCAACTCACACTTTATAGTATTTTTGGTCAAAAAATAGTTTATAGACATGTTTTTCCCTTAATTTGCATGAATTCATACATCCTCATCTATAGGTAGATGATCAATGGAAGTTCCTTTTTCCCCCACAGATAAATTCCAACTTCCAGGGTATTGATAGGTACTGGAAAATACTTTCACAAACTGATTTGAAGCTTTTAAAAGATTTCTTGTTCAAATCGCGAACCACCTATTCCTCCAACATATTGTGTTCTGATTTTGGTACGTGGACTTCATGTTATGTTCCCAATGGCCTCTTCTATGATCTTCCTCAATGAATCGCCCTCTGTCGGTGAACTATTCCCTTTTGTTGGACCGCCTTCACTTCTGCGTACTGGAGCACCCCCTCTGTGTACCACCTGCATAATTCACTCTCTCGTGTATCGGAGATTACTCCTCCATGTATCAAGCCTTAATCAGACACAACATTCTCCTTAAAATTTTTAGTTTAATTTATTGAATGCGAACCACTTTGGTCTTCACAGGATTATCCCTCATGAACTTCCTTTGGTCTTTGCTGAATTCATAGGGAAAAATATATTCTATAATGATGTTAAATCTCTACAGCAATCAGGGGGATTAGAATTTATTATATAGGAAAATATGTCTTCAAAATATTCTTATCCATGATTTACCAAATCTTGGATTCAGCCTCCACCACTTACCGATCCATCTTTCACTACGAACTAAAATCCACCTGTGAACCATTTTCCATGTCATCGACGTACTACCTTTACTATTACGAAGTTGATTTCCTTCATGGATGTTATGCCATCCATTCACTGGACAACCTCTTTGGTGAAAACCAATTTCATTTTCATGAACCGCATCCACAAACTGTTCCTGCCACTCTAGGTACCTTTCTTAGAACATGGTATATGGCCCATAAATTATGGTATGCGGTTCTCACCCATTGATAATTTTTTTCAGAATTTTCAAACCATTCAATCCTATGAAGAAATCCTTCATTTTCTAACTTCAGACTTAAGATCTTGAGGCCCCAAAATTTGGATAACTTTGGGAAACTATGCCACTATAAAACCTATCTTTGGATAAAACAAACGATACTCATTTTTCATAATCTTCCATTGTCAACAAACACAATCACACCCAAAATATTATGAGAGAACACCTTGAGGGATTATTTCTCTACAATATCTTCCTTTGGGTTTGTTGAAAGTTCATATTAAAACAATTTTTTGTATATTTATATCTCAATGAAGCTCATTCCATCTGCAAGCATCATTTTCTTCCTACGATTTAGATAGTGATTAATGATTTCCTCAACACATACTCTATACCCACATGATACATGCTTAGCCTGAGAAAAAAGAGTATAATGAATATTTTATCAATGAATAACTTCATTTCTAATCACCAATTGCTGATACCCTAGTGATAAATAGATACCAATGAATTGCTTTTATCACTAACCTCAGTCTTCGTGATATCTAATCATTTATCGATAACTTCTAGCAACATAAGATTTAATGTTCCCTCTATCTTATAGGTCTTCCAATTAGATTTATTTTAGCTTCAACTCCTCCAATCTAATGGCTCCACATAACAGCTTCTACTCATGTCTTTCCCCCTAGAAGTCACAATTTATCCCTCTTTGTCAACGAACCCGAAGGGCACTTAATGGTTTTCCGTAATAGGGTGAAGAAAACATATTAGAACATTAGGGAATGAAACATCATACCTCAGAGATAGAGTAGAGACCCAGAACATGATGTACATGGACAATACATTACTTTTGCAGAATACTTAATACATAACAAAAACCAAAACTCAAGGACCGTAATAGTTTAGTGTCTTTTGATGCTCGGAACGTAATCTTCTAATCTTGATGAAATATCTTCAACATCTCCCATAAAGATCTTCCCCTTTTGTTTTCTTAACATAAAACATTCTTTAAATCCTAGGGAAAAGAAAACATATAAATGGTGAGTGAAAATGATTAGTAATGGTAAGCATGGATAAAATAAAACAAATCATATACATTTGAACTGATAAACATGAACATAATGTTTGAACTTCAAAATCTTGATCAATGACCTAAAACATGGATGTACATAAGGCATAGATCATAAAGAATCATTAATCATGATAAAATTGCATGGGAAAAAACATGTAATTGTGGAAACCATTAAGAACATGAAATGATTTCAATAGCAGCCAAGGCATTGCTTCCAAGACCATCTTAGTTGACAAAGTCTCTTTTTGAATCGAGTTCACTACTCATTCCAGTCCTGTATTACTGAACCGGTTTAACTTTCCATTCCAGCCATGTATATATCATGAGATATAAATCGTTAACCAATGCATTGTAGGGATATATAGGTCCCACCCATCTCATAATTAAATCATTCTTACTTTTTCCACAAAATCAACTTAAAACATTCATTGTAACCCAAAAAATAAAATGGGTTTCATAAACATCATCCCATCATCACAAAATCCATATAAAAGAAATGGATATCATTTCATAATAAGAAAAGTGAAACTATGTAAATCACAGGGACATTATAATTGAAACATACACATATTAAATAATGTCATCTTATATGGAAAAATGGTTTTGATAAAACACTTGAAATGATTTCTTGAGGAAAATATCCTTTCTTCTTCAAAATCAAATTCTTTTCACAAAACGTCATGCAATTTTAAAAGAAATAGATTTTTTTGAAAATAGTCATGAAATATTTGGTTGTAAGCTTCATGAAAATAGGGCTTTATAAAACCATAAAAATCGTTTCAAGCCGTATAAGTTAAAAAAACATTTTTCTCGTACTTTTCCCGGAAAAGTCAAAAAAGTACCTCGTAAAATAAACAAAAGAAATATTCCTTACATACCATGTAGTAAAAGTAAAAAATGGGTAAAAATGACATTAAAAATACATGAAAACACTTTTATAAAACATGGACATGGATGATAGAAATAACCCCAGTAAATACTAAGAATAAGAAATCTCTGATAAAAATGAGATTTGAAAAATTATCCCTTACCTTATGTATGATGTGCTTTGTATGTATCTGAACCTCCTATATAATGATTTAAATAATGTCATTGACATATCACAGAATAATATTCATTGTTATGATATCATATATTGTTCACTTATGACTTTATATTACCTGTTCTTTTGTAAATTCCAAGTTAAAGATGGTTTTAGGTAAGATCGTTTCATATGTCGTCCGTGTTTTCACTTGTAATTATTCATATGATTACTTAGATCATGATTAATTAATTCAGAATATAAAACATGATTTATATATAATATATATTCAGAATATACATATATATAATAGATCGATAAATGGAACGAAATCCACCATTCATGGAGACGGTAGGTCGTACGTACGCATGAATGTTGTTTTCGTTTCCTTATTGAATTGAATGGAATTAAGTATATAACATACATATATATATATACATAAATCCAGTAGCATTATTATGTCATATATTTCATGAATACTTATTATATATAATTTATAATTATTCTTGAATTGTTAACATGGAAAATGAATCTCATCGCGTCGTGGAGAGGGTAATCTGTACGTACGCACGAGCGATGATATTGTTCCCATATTTATTGAATTGAATTGAAGTGAATGATCAAATATCTTAGATTCAGTATGATTTTATAATAATCATATGTATTTATTCTTTACACCATTATACCCATCCAAGTAAGGTGGTGGTGGAAAAACAAATTACACCACGGTGTGGAGACGGTATTCTGTACGTACGCACGTGCGGTGATTTCGTTTTCCTTAGGATGGATAGAAGGTGAAATAGGGTTGTTTAATAATTATAATAACATATCCGTATATGAGTGATACTGATGTTATTACTTCATAATGAAACAACTAAAGATGAATAAGTGGAAGAAGAAATAAAGTTGAAAGAATCGGTAACGGACCTTACCTCTTCTTTGAAGCGCCTCTTTGAGGCCTCCTCTTAGGGCACTAAAATTGGTCTTTGAAGAAGACCATCACCTCTAGGATGTTTCTTGGGAAGTGGAGAAGATAAATTGGAAGGGTTGTGGCTATGATTAAAGGCTCAAATTGGTGTGAGGAAGAGAGGGAGGAGATGCCCTTTTATAAGGGAGGAGAGGGGCACCTTTGGAATCCTCAAAAATATTAGTTTAATATAAATTCAAACCCCACATAAAAACCTCCAAAAATGAGTCAATTAGAATATTAGATGAGATAGGGTTGTAATATAATCAAACAATCAAATTTAGACATGTTTTGATCTAATTTTAAACCTTATCATTTTGATTTATCCTTATTTAATCTATTTAAGTTTATTTGTGGTAAATAAAATTCTAAATTTTAAATGATAATAAATAATCACTTATGTGTTGTTAATTTTCCATAATTGGATACTTTATGACATTTTAGACTATATAAATTTAAATTTATAATTTTAAAATATTTTTTTGAGTTTTAAACAATTTTATAATATGTTATTTTCATAAAATAACAATAGTTTCAATTTTGACACTATTCATTTATTTGAATTTAAATAAAATATATACATAAGATATGTTCGAAATAAAAGCTTTAATAGATTCATAAAAGGTCATATGTATCTATAATATTAGTTTAGAACATTAAATAGTTCATATAATATTTATTTGATTATTTTTAAAACCATTTATTTTTTTATCTCTTAATAAAATAATTACTACAACATTTTTGTATAATTATTTAATATACTTATTTTTGAGTAAAAATTAAAAATAAAATCCTATGGTGAAGATAAATCTGTTACATTTCCGAATAATACTTTTACTCGAATTTATCATCTTAAAATCACAATATTTAAATTTTTATATTTATTAAATTATGAAGGTGAAAAATTTGGCATCATTTAAAATAAAATAATATAAGTGTCATAATCACCTTAATAAGGATCCAAATGGTCAACAATTATGCCAGTGGATGATTATGGATTATATATACACAAATATAAGTTTTGTGCAGATTTTTGGGCATTTTGATATGTATTACAATTTCAATAAAAACTATATTTTTGATTTTTCACTAAATAAACAATTTCTACATCACTATTGTGTCACAATTAATGATTATTATTTAATCCCATAAAATAATAAATAAATTCATATGATGTAGATAATATTATTTTCTTTTTGGAAACTAATCATGCTCGAAGTTTCATGAAGTTTATCACTAAATTAAAATTATTATACTTATAAGATTTAGGAAAGTGACATGTTGTCACTTTCATTGGTTTTAATAATAATTAAATTATTTTCTTGGCCAAAAGTCGATTAAATGATTCTAATCCGACCCTTATGTGATATGGGCCGACTTTTAGTCATCCAATATGATTTTGGCAGGTGTTAGGTCAATTTTATAATCTTATATTTACCCTTAATTACCGTATTCAGTTTTAACTATGGTAAATAAAATTTACCGTAGATACTATTCATAAATCCCAAAAATAAAAAGTAGCTTATTAACATAATTTGGACCCACTGATTCCAAATATGGAATCAATTTTTACAAATAAAATACACAAAAGTTGCATAAATTAATTTAAAATTAATCCTTTTGTCAAAAGAAAATGGGTTTTTGTTTAAAACATTGCAAAAGATTGAATTAATTTAACCTACAAATTCAATGTAAAATCATGGATAATGACATATGTTATATTAAATGGTAAAAATATATTCTATTTATACTTTAAAACCATTAAATATTATAATTTATCCTCATAAATTATTATGATGAATAAAAGTTGTTTTTAATTAAAATATAGCGTGTTTTTACTATTCATTAAAATATGAAAGTTGTCAGAATAATATGAAAATTTTCTCCAAGGTAAAATTATATATCCTTATTCAAAAGAATAATTTTATTTGGAGAAATTGAAATTATAAACATGTCAAAAACTAGATTTAATGTGGGTGCACCATCAAAAGGTTGCAAAACTGCATTTTTTTAAAAATACTTATTTTACCCGAATTTTTTTTGTTCTTATAACATGTTCTAGAAAATGTTTTAGATGAATAATAATGTTATAAAATTATAAATTTAGTTAACATTATTCATAACGGGTAGTTTATAATAATATTATAATAATATATCGTTGTTTAGTAAAACCTGGTATTGCGTACAACACACGCTATCGAGGAAGGTCATGATTGCATGTAATGAAATCCAAATTAGGGTTGCGTGTAGTGCAAGACTCCTTTGTTGTTTCATATAAAAAAATACAACCATTTTTCATTTATACATTGACTATATATATATATATATATGTATACAAACACACTCAATGGTGCGTAGAATAACAACTATCAAACAAACATGAAATTTTGTTTAACACGATCCAAGATTAGTGTTGCGTATACTGCAAGCTAATACGGTGTTGCATATAGCACAATATAATCTTGGTGTAGCATAAAACACATGACATCAAATAAATTAAAAAGAATATTTATCATAAAATCTCAGGGTGTAACATTCTACCCCACTTAAAATGAATTTCACCCTCGAAATTCATCTGGATTATAATTGGTTTGTTACTTGAGAATTTCTTTCATAAAAACCCACATCGTAAAAAGGAATGCTAAAACCTAATTTCAAAAAGTGAAGTATGAAACATAACGGTTACCCAAATTAACTCATCACTAGTTTTCCACATAGGAGATCATAGGTGAAAATATGGATATGGAGGAGAAATCTAACCATCATGTTCTGATGGAGAGTGGTAGAGAACAGGGCTATGAAAAATCCAACAATCACAAAGCCATAGATTTGTGATGATATATGGTACCATCTGATTCGTCGGATATAATGGCACTAGGACAACATTTTTGGTTTTCAAGATCATTTCCCAAAAGTTGATGAATTAAAAGAAACACTTACATGATTTTGGTAAAATTTCACTGTTGTTCATGAATTGAACAATTTCCACTTCATCCCTTAAAGAAATAAAGTTGAATTTGTTATTCGTGATGTGTAAGTAGATCATGTGATAGAATGATGGTTAATTCCATCTGTTTCAAACAAAAGGTTAGAAAAAGTTATAAGTCCATCTTATGGTAAGATTAATCGTATATGGTTCCATAAATGAACTTATACTTCATATATTGTACCTCTTAATAAAAAAAAACTAGTTTCTACTAACCTGGGACTTCCGGTAGGCCAGTGGTAGGCGATAAAGGCCAGTCGCACTTCGGTTGTGGGTTCGATTCCCACAGCCTTGTCCGACGCGATGGGTTGTCTCCCGTCCTGTAGGTTGTCATTTTTCTAAAACTACATTACTATAACATCCCATAAATAATATTTAAAAAAGTTATATCCTTAAACAATAATAACTTATGTCCAACATAATCCATTCCAATCTTTAGGCTTATCTAAAATAATTCGGTCCAAGATCATAGTATAATGAAATCAATTACAAGAAAGGTTATCTACCAAGAATGTGAATACAATCATTTATCTCACATATTTCATAAGATATATCTTGTTGTTTTCATTCCAAACACATGAATACCATAGTAATATATTCTCTTGAAACATAAATTTCCATAGAACCTCAGTGAAAACATGAATACTGTCAAAAGGTAACTCTTTCCCCATACCAAAATCCTGAAAATATATATCGTCAAACCATAATAACACTTAGTCCTTATATCAGTCATGAGCTCGTGAATACAATCAAAATCTCATTATCTTCTTATCCCTTCATTATGCGCATATCATCTACTTTCCAAAAATATATGAATAAACTACCATGGTTTCCGGTACCATTCAAAATATACTTCCAAATACTTTAGGAAAAAAATAGTGTAAGAATCCTTAGATGATTCTTAATTCCATAGTACCATACATTATTCTTTATAAACATACAATCATTCCACTAACTTCTTAAACCACTGACTGAGCTTCATCATTTCTTTCATCTCATATTTCATTTGTAGCCTCTTTATCATCATCCACATAAATACTACTCATATGAACATACTGATTCCCTTCATGAGATTTTCCCTTAGGGAATTGGTTTTTATAATGCTCATACATTCCACATTTAAGACATCTAATCATTGTTGATGTCGTAGCAATACCATTATCCTTGTCCATGGTGTTAACTGGACCTTTTCCTTTGCACTTGCTAGCTTTGTGTCCTTCTTTTCCACACCCAAAGAATCTTCCAATTCCTTTGAAACAATCTCCCCGATGCCTCTTACCACATGATTTACATGAGGGAAATTGAACTTTCTTTCCTCTATGATCATTATGAAACTCCATCTTTCTCTTATTATCTGAGTTGGGAAACTTACCAAAGTTGAGATTATTGATCATATTATGAGATGGATGTTTAGGAATAATAACAATGTTGGGACTTCCAAATCCCATTTCATTTGGTTTCTCATGAAGAATATCATTCCATTGTCTGTCATATCCTCCATTATCGTGAATCTTCTTGTTTCCAGCCATTTTCTAAAACCCCAAAGGAATAGTGTGAGAGTAAAAAATCATGCTAGAGAAAACAACATATTATAGGAGGAGTACCCTCAATATCTAACATCTTAGGTTAAATTCTAAGATAGTAACTATAGTTCTAGGACTATATCCTATACGTATACTTATCCTTAGGGACATCCCTATACATACCTTAGAAATATCTCTAGGGATCTCACTAACGTTTTCGCATCCTAGTTTCCAAAGGTTGACTAATCCTTTCCTCTGATACTAACAGTAGAGACCCAGAGCTTGATGTACATGGACAATACATTAATTTTGTGCAATACTTAATACATAACAAAAACCAAAACTCATGGACCGTAATAGTTTAGTGTCTTTGGAAAGTTGGAACGTAATCTTCTAATCTTGGTGAAAGATCTTCAACATCTCCCATAAAGATATTCCCATTTTGTTTTCTTAACTAAAAACATTATTTAAATCCTGGGGAAAAGAAAACATATAAAGGGTGAGCTCAAATTCTCAGTAAGGGTAAGCATGGATAAAATAAAACAAATCATATACATTTGAACTTATAAACATGAACATAATGTTTAAACATCAAAATCATGAGCAACGACATAAAACATGGAAGTATATAAGGCATAGATCATAAAGAAACATTAATCATGATAAAATAGCATGGGAATAAAACATGTAATTGTGGAAACCATTAAGCACATGATATGATTTTCATAGTAGCTAAGGCATTGCTGCCAAGACCATCTTAGTGGACAAAGTCCCTTTCTAAATCGGGTTCACTCCTCGTTCCAGTCCTGTATTACTGAACCGGTTTAACTTGTCATTCCATCTATGTCTATCTCATGAGATATAAATCTTTTCCCAATGCATTTGAGGGAGATATAGGTCCCACCCATCTCATAATGAAATCATTCTTACTTGTTCCACATAATAAACATAAAACATTCATCATAACCCAAAGAATAAAATGGGTCTCATAAAAATCATACCATCATCACATAATCCATATAAAAGAAATGGATATCATTTCATAATAAGAAAATAGAAACCATGTAAATCATAGAGACATTATACTTGAAATATACACATACGAAATAATGTCATCTTTGATGGAAAAATGGTTTTGATAAAACACTTGAAATGATTTCTTGAGGAAAATATCCTTTCTTCTTCAAAATCAATTTCTTTTCACAAAACGTCATTAAATTTTAAAAGAAAGATATTTTGTTGAAAATAGTCTTGAAATATTTTGGAGGAAGCTTCATGAAAATAAGTCTTTATAAAACCCTAAAAATCCTTTCATGCCGTATAAGTTAAAAAACATGCATCTCATACTTTTGCCGGAAAAGTCAAAAAAGTACCTTGTAACAAAAACAAAAGAAATATTCCTTACTTACCATGTAGTAAAATTAAAAAATTGGTAAAAAGGACTTTAGAAATACATGAAAACACTTTTATAAAACATGGACATGGATGATAGAAATAAACCCAGTTAATACTAAGAATAAGCAATCTCGGATAAAAATGAGATTTTCCAAATTATCCCTTACCTTATGTATGATATGCTTCGTATGTATCCGAACCTCCTGTATAATGATTTAAATAATTTCATTGACTTATTACAGAATCATATTCATTGTTATGATATCATATATGGTTCACTTATGACTTTATATTACCCGATCTTTTGTAAATTCCATGTTAAAGAGGGTTTTGGGTAAAATCATTTCATATGTCGTCCGTGTTTTGACTTGTAAATATTCCTATGGTTACATAGATCATGATTAATTAATTCAGAATATAAAACATGATTTATATATAATATATATTCAGAATATAAATATATATAATATATCGATAAATGTAAATAAATACACCATTCATGGAGACGGTAGGCCGTACGTACGCATGAATGCTGTTTTCGTTTCCTTATTGAATTGAATAGAATTAAGTATATGACATACATATATAAATATATATATACATAAATCCAGTAGAATTATTATGTCATATATTTCATGATTACTTATTATATATACATTATAATTATTCTTGAATTGTTAACATGGAAAATGAATCATATCGCGTCGTGGAGACGGTAATCCGTACGTATGCACGAGCGATAATATCGTTCCCATATTTACTGAATTGAATTGGAGTGAATGATATAATATCTTAGAATCATTATTATTTTATAATAATAATATATATTTATTCTTTACACCATTATACCCATCCAAGTAAGGTGGTGGTGGAAAAACATATTGCACCACGGCGTGGAGACAATATTCCGTACGTACGCACGCGCGGTGATTTCATTTTCCTTAGGATGGATAGAATGTGAAATAGGGTTGTTTCATACTTATAATAAAATATCAGTATATTAGTGATACTGATGTTATTACTTCATAATGAAACAACTAAAGAAGAAGATGTGGAAGAAGAAATAAAGTTGAATGAATCGGCAACAGACATTACCTCTTCTTTGAAGCGACTCTTTGAGACCTCCTCTTAGGGAACTAAAATTGGTCTTTGAGAAGACCAGGGGCTCTAGGATGTTTCTTGGGAAGTTTATAAGAGAATTTGGCAGGTTTTTTGCCGAGCTTAAAGGCTAAAATTTGTGTTACGAAGAGAGGGAGGAGATTCCCTTTTATAAGGGAGGAGAGGCGCACCTTTGAAATCCTCAAACATATTAGTTTAATATAAATTAAAACCCCACATAAAAACCTCTGAAAATGACTCAGTTAGAATATTAGATGATATAGGGTTGTAATATAAACAAACAATAAATTTTATACATGTTTTGATCTCATTTTAAACCTTATCATTTTGATTTATCCTTAATTAATCTATTTAAGTTTATTTGTGGTAATAAAATTCTAAATTATAAATGGTAATAAATAATCACTTATGTGATGTTAATTTTCCATAATTGGATACGTATAGACATTTTAGACTATATAAATTTCAATTTATAATTTTTAAATATTTTTGTGATTTTTAAACAATTTTATAAGATGTTATTTTCATAAAACAACGATAGTGTCAATTTTGACACTATTCATTTATTTGAATTTAAACAAAATATATACAGAATATATGTTCAAAATAAAAGCTTTAATAGATTCTTAGAAGGTCATATGTATCTATAAAATTAGTATAGAACATTAAATAGTTGATATAATATTTATTTTAGTATTTGTAAAAGAATTTATTTGGTTTATCTCTTAATAAAATAATTACTACAACATTTTAGTATAATTATTTAATATACTTATTTTTGCATAAAAATTAAAAATAAAATACTATGATGAAGATAAGTCTGTAATATTTCCCAATAATTATTTTACTAGAATTTATCATCTTAAAATCACAATATTTAAAATGTTATATTCATTAAATTATGAAGGTGGTAAATTTGGCATCATTTAAAATAAAATAATAAAAGTGTCATAATCGCCTTAATAATGATCAAAATGGTCATAAATTTGTCCAGTGGATGATTAGGGTTTATATATACACTAATAATAAGTTTTGTGCAGATTTTTGGGCCTTTTCTTATATATTACTCTATCAATAAAAACTATATTATTGATTTTTCACTAAATAAACAATTTCTGCATCACTATTGTGTCACAATTAATGATAATAATTTAATCCCTAAAAATTATAAATAAATTTATATGATGTAGATAAATTTATTATCATTCTATATATTATTCATGTTCTAAGTTTCATTATGTTTATCACTAAATTAAAATTATTATACTTATAATATTTAAGAAAGTGACATGTTGTCACTTTCTTTGGTTTTAATAATAATTAAATTATTTTCATGGAAAAAAGTTCATTAAATGATTCTAATCCGACAATTAGGTTATATGTGTCGAATTTTAGTCATCCAATTTTATTATGGCAGGTGTTAGGTTAATTTTAAAATCTTATATTTACCCTTAATTACCCGATTTACCTTTAACTACGGTAAATAAAATTTACCGTAGATAATATTCATAAAGCCCAAAAATAAATAGTATCTTATTAAACTAATTTAGACCCAATGATTCCAAATATGGAATCCATTTTTCCAAATTCAATACACAAAATTTTCAGAAATTAAATTAAAATTAATCCCATTGTCGAAAGAAAACGGGTTTTTGTTTAAAACATTGCAAAAGATTGAATTTATTTAACCTACAAATTAAATGTAAAATCAAGGCTAATGACATAAATTATATTAAATGGTAAAAATATATTCTTTTTATACTTTAAAACCATTCAATATTATAATTTAACTACATAAATTATTACGAAGAAAAAAAGTTGTTTTAAATTAAAATATAGCGTGTTTTTACTATTCATTAAAATATAAAAGTTGTCAGAATAATATGAAAATTTTCCCCAAGGTAAAATTTTATATCCTTATCCCAAAGAATAATTTTATTTTGTAAAATTGAACTGAGAAACATGTCAAAAACTAGATTTAAAGTGGGTGCACCATCAAAATGTGGGAAAACTACATTTTTTTAAAAATACTTATTTTACGCGAAAAATTTATTTTGTTCTTATACCATGTTCTAGAAAATGTCTATGATTAATAATAATGTTATAAAATTCAAAATTTAGTTAATACTATTCATAACGGCTAGTTCATAATAATATTATAATAATTTATCTTTGTTTAGTAAAACCCGGTATTACGTATAACACACGCTATCAAGGAAGGTCGTGATTGCGTGTAATGCAAGTCAAATTATGGTGGCGTGTAGTGCAAGACTCCTTTGTTGTTGCGTATAACAAAATACAACCATATTTCCTTTATACATTTAATATATATATATATATATGTATGTATACATACACACTCAATGTTGCATTGCATAACAACTATCAAACAAACATGAAATTGTGTGTAACACAATCCATGATTAGTTTTGCATATACTGCAAGCTAATACGGTGTTGCATATAGTGCAAGATAATCTTGGTGTAGCATAAAACACATGACATCAAATAAATTAAAAGGAATAATTATCATAAAATCTAAAGGTGTTACAGATAGGGGGCCATAAACCACACTTTTTCAAGTTTGGGAAGTTGACTGGACTCCCAGATCCAGTCAATGCATTTCAAACACTTTTTTGGGTAAGGCCTTTGTAAGAATATCTATAACTTGTTTTTCTATAAGAACATACTCAAACTTCACAAGCACTTACTCCACTTTCTCCTTGATAAAATGATATTTGATATCAATTTTCTTTGTCCTTTAGTGATGGACTTGATTGTTGCTCAGATTTATTGTACTTGAATTATCACAATAGATTCTGATTGGATATTTCACTTTAATTCCCATGTCTTTCAGTTTTTTCTTCATCCAAAATAGCTGCATGCAAGCTTGAGTAGCCACATTTTATTCATATTTAATGGTTCATAATGAAATGAAATATCGTTTCAAGATTAACCAAGAAATACACAACCCTCTAAGGTAGAAGGTACCTACTGATGTTGATTTCCTATCATCTACTGAACCAGCCCAATCCACATCTGTATATCCCAATAAATCTGGCCGAGATTTTTCATTATATATTTGGACAAAATCCAACATTCCCTTGATATATATATAAGAGTTATTTTAACTACAATCATGTGGCTCTCCTTGTGATTGTTTCGATACCTCGCTTCTTGGAATGTGGAAAATACAATATCAGGCCTTATCGTTGTTCAGTACAACAAACTTCCAATTATTTTCCTGTATTCTATGATATTAAATGGATTTCTTTCATTATATCATGAAAATTTCAACTGGGTAGCAACCAGAGACTTTATTTCTTTCGATTTATCTATTCCAAACCTTCTTAAGACCTCCTTGGTGTATTAATATTGTGAAATAAAAGTGGAATTCCTTCCCTGTTTCACCTGTAATCCTAGGAAAAATGGAATATCTCTAATCATCTACATTTTGAACTCACTTTTCATGAATTCAAAATATTATTTTCATTTTGCTTCATCTGATCCACCAAATATTATTTCATCGACATAAACCAGCACCATCATCCTTTGACTGTTTCCATTATTGAAATAAAAATTTTAATCAACTCCAAAATGCTGAAAACTGAGCTTCTTTTGAAACTAATAAATCCTCGAATACCATGTTGTTGGTGATTTATTAAAACCATAAAAATCTTTCTTTAGTCGAAAAAAATTGTTCCAATTTTCATGAATGGGAAAACCATCTGATTTCTCAATGTAGACTTCTTATTCTAGAACTCCATTCAGAAATGATCACTTGGCATCCATCTAGAAAACTTTAAAATTTCTTTGCACTGCTATTGCTAAGAAAATTTTAATTTTCTCCAGACTTGAAATAGGTGAAAATGTCTCATCAATGCCAATACCCTCTATCTGAGAGTACCCTTGGCACATAAGTCAGGCTTTGTTTCAAATCTCAACACTCTCTTCATTCATTTTTTTTTTGCAAAAGACCCATTTTTTCCCCAATGGAATTATTTTTTTCTAGTCTCGAAACAATTTCCCATGTTTAATTCTTCTTAATTTAGTCAAGATATTAATTTATTTCCTGAACCCAATTCTCATAGTTTGCTGTTGAATCAAAGCATTTAGGCTCTACTTGTGATATGAATGATGCATGATATAGAGACATCATCTTTCTAGTATTCACTGGTTCTATATGATCACCAATTATGTTCTGCCTATATATTTCAGCTCTTCTTACTGGACCCACGGTAGACACTGATTTATTCTGATCATCTGAGTGTTCATTAGAATCACTATCTAGAGCTAGAACGTCTTTTAATCTATATATCTCTTCATCGCTATCCTCCTAAGTCTGATCATATATTTGCTTAAGATTATGATCATTTTATACTATATTTACATAATGAATTTCAACTATCATTCCCAATCACTTATTTAAGAACTTATATGTTTTTATTTTTATTTATTAGCCTATAAATATCCCTTCACCCCCACCAGATTCAAACATACCATCATTCTCTTTATCGAGAATGAAGTATTTACTTCCGAATATTCGAAAGTATATTAATGATAGATTTTTTCCATACCATAACTTATACGAAGTCTTCTCCTCATATGGAAAAAGTAAAATCTCGATTTTAGATGTAAAATACTGTCATCACTGCTTGTTTCTAAAATTTCTCCAGAAGGTCTTTCTCAATGAGCATTGTTCTGGCTATGTTTTTGATAGTCTGATTTATTCTCTCAACGACTCCATTCTGATGTGAAGTTCTTATAGCTAAAACATGATGATGTATCCCATGTTTCTTGAGATAATCCTTTACTTGACTATTTGTGAAATTTGTTCCATTATTTGTTCGAATCATCCTGATTTTCTAACCAAACATCATTTCACACTCCTGTCAATATCTTGTAATACAACTAAACACTTCATATTTGTGGGTGATTATGGAAAACCATTCTATTTTTTTCTAGTCATCAATGAATAGTATATAATATATCATCCCATCAATAGACTGTGGAGAAATTGGCCCACACACATCAATATAAACCAACTCAAGCAATCTTGTTGACTTTTTCTCCTTTTTTATGTCCTTCAAATGATCTTCCTCTATTGGCCTGCATCACACGTATGAGTACGATCACGTGATAATCTATAAAGATTTAGAGTTTCATTATATTTTACCAAATCATCCAAGGAACCTTGGATTATGTTCCCAAGACGCTTACGCAATAAATTGTTTTCATTAACCTTGGATAGAAATCACCTAACTTGTTCTCCAGTCATGAGGTAGAAATTCCCTTTTGTACACTTCCCTTGGAACCCAACATCACAATCCTTTTCCTTGATGATACATAATTTCTTGGAGAAACATAGGGCATGTACTGAGTCCCACAACTAACTAACAATAAGAATGTTTTGATTAAGCCCCTCAATAACCAAGACATCTTCTTGTCTCTAGTATTTTCCTCCATACTTGGTGTTTCTAGAACCAATAAATTCCAGGCCCTCATCATTACCAAATCCCACAACTTATTTATCATACTTGATTCTAGTTACTAGATTCATATTTCCTTTCATATGGGATGTGAATCCACTGTCAATTATCTATATCCCAGTGTGATATGATGCCTTGAACGCAATTTTTGCAACAATGGCATGCTCAGTCCTTTTTCTTTTTGACCCAAGTCTTTGAATTCATACCCGACATGGAATGATAATCTTAATCCTCTTCATTATATAATCTACTTCCTTCAACCTACGGAGATGCAAATTGATTTTGAATTTTCATTTCTCTTGAAGAATCATTTTTCTTATTATTAAGAACAAATCCTTATTCCTATCTCTTTCCTCTTCATTGTTGATGTGTAATATCTTTCCACATGTCTGAGTCCTGTACATCTGAAACAATGACCATAAAATGAAGACTTGTAATTTTGAGCTCTGTATGACCACCTATGTTGGTCTTGTTCCCTTTGGTACCTATTTGAAGTGGAACATACATTTTGAGAGTGTCCTATGTTACTACAACAATAGGATCTTATGTGATGCACATTCCTATATGGCAATGATGCACCACTAGTTGTTCATTGGGTTCTCTAAATCTTCTAATTCTACTTCGTACCCAAATAAATCTTTAATCTTCATGTGTGTTCTTATTTTATGACTTAAACCATAACAACTTTTTGTTTTAGTTCAAGACATATACTAGCCTTATTATTCAAAGTCGATTTATGATTCTATTCTGATAGGCCACTTTGTTGAACTATCATCTTCGTGGTTACCCGCGTGATATTATTTCATAGAAGTTTCTCCTGATATTCAATTTTCATTTATGATTGACAAATTATTCTTCTAGTAGTTCGAATCATTTTATTTTATCATTTCTAGAATAAGAAAAACTATGAATTTAAATTTTCGATTCATCAATTTTGATTTTGTACTCAACCACCTTTTCAGAGCTTTATAAAACCAAAGACCTCATCTTTTCAATTTCTTTATTCAACTCATAATTCTCTTCTTCTTGATACTGCATATAGAGTTTGGAATCACAAAAAACCTTGTTAGATTTATACATTTAGGATCTCAAAATATCTACATATTCAAGGGAAGATTCTAATTCAGCCTTAATATCTACTCTTCCTTCAATTTCTCCTTCTTGAATGTCACTTTCTTCTATTGTTAATGAATTCTGGAAAACTACCACTAAAGCATCTATTTTATGATCTGTGTAGTTATCCAACTCTTCTGCCTCAGATTCATATGAACTTTCATCCTCTCTTGAAAGCATATTCTTGTTTTTGAGGAAGTTTCTACTTGAAATTATCCTCCCTTTCACATTTTATATGTACTTATTTTAGGTAATTTCACCATTTTCTTCATTTTCATTATCAAAAGTTTTACTACACTTTGCTGCAAAATGACCAATATTTCCACATCGAAAGCATGAAAATGGTAGTTTACATTTTAACATCCATTTTCCTCTTTGATGATTGGAGGAGAGAAATGATAGTACGTAATCCATTTTGTCCTCATCATGACTATATTCAACAAATAGATTATTCATGGCCTTAAATGACACTTCCTTTGACATCCCCTTTTACACTACATCGTTTCCCATTTCATACGCTACAAGGGTACTGTGTAGGTTATCTAGTGTCAGCTCTTTCAGGTCTTTGTCTTCTAATACTGAGAATTTCAGATTTGATCACGGTGGAAGTTTCCTCAAGAAACATTTCACAATATTTATATCTTCAACAACTTCTCTAAGACCCTACATGTCTTCCACAATAATATTTATCTTGTCGAAGATTGCATAAAAAGTCTTATTTAGATTCATTCTAAGATCCTCATACCTATTCCAACGAACTTGTAGCTTTGTTTCTCAGACTTTTGAGTCTCCCTCATAAATGTTTAAAAAAAATTTGTGATGTTTTACAGGACATCACATTCACGTAAATTGAATTTTATAGGGATCTCCTTAAATCATGGATCCTTTTAGCGTCATCATCTAATTACCTTATTTCAGCTTCCAGTATAGCACCACTATTAACGTGAGCTGATATTCCATGAATAACTGCTATGAATACATCCATCCCAACTGATCAGGAGTATTGCTACATTCAATTCTTCCATAGTTGAAAATTATTTCCATCGAAGATCAAAATTCCTTTATTATTGACCACCTCCATTTCTTCTTCTGGAGAGATAACCAATGACTTTCAGCCATTCCCTTTAATACCAATTGTTAGGTCCACTAGGTCAAATAACCTTAGGGGTGAATTAGTGTATGATATATTAAAACTTTGTACTATTTTGATCTTGTTTCATTGTTAAACAAAACTCAGCTCTCTCTTCCTCCTATTGAAATATACAAATAGATATGAAATCATGCACATGAAAAAAAGATTTTTACTTGGTTCACCCTCACTAGGCTATGTCCAATGAGCATACAATGAAAATTTATAGAGGTACCAAATTCACTAGATATCATTTCCAATAATGAGTACAGTGTTTTGGCTAGTTCTTATATTCCAAGGCTCGCTATCCTTACAAGGTTTAGGGTCTTCTCACTATATTATCAAGGGTCACTCCTTATACCTCTTTCTCTAGAACACTATCAGTGGAATGGGTCAACATATTCCTCTTTTTTAACTCACTACCCTTGTAACGGAATCCACTCAAAATTTATCATCTTTTTTGTAAAACACAGTTTATGGACATGTAGGTCGCATCATTTGAATGAATTATTGCATCCTCAACTATAGGCAGATGCTCTATTGATGTTATTTTTTTACCTGTAGATGAATTTCACCTTCTTGAGTACTGATAGGTTCCATAAAATACATTAATAATCTAATTTCAAGCATTCACAAGATTCTTTGTAAAAATCGCGAACCACCTATTCCTTCTGCATACTGTGTACATGGTTTGGTAAGCAGACCGCCTGTTATGCGTACAAATACCTCATTGGTGAACCTCCTCTGCGAATCACCCTCTATCTGTGAACTATTCTCTATTAAAGGATTGCCTTCTCTTCCACGTACTGAAGAACTCCATCTGTGTACTGCTTTTGGAATTCACTCTCTCACATACTGGAGATTCCTCCTCTGTGTACCATGTCTTACGCGAACACAACATTCCACATAAACTCTTCAGTATAATTTCTTCTTTGTGAACCACTTTATCCATCTTGGGATTATCCCTCGCGAACTTCCTTCAGTCTTAGATGAATTATTAGAGAAAAATATATTCTCTATTGATGTTCAATATCCATAGTAATCGGTGGGATTATTGTTTTTATATAGGTAAATATATCAACAAAATATGCTCATCCAAGAATTACCAAATCATCGATTCCGCCTCCACCACTTACTGATAATTCTAACCCACGAACCACAAGCCACCCACAAACCATTTTTTCATACCGTCCATTTAGTTCCTTTTCTCTTACATGGTCGATTTCTTCCATAGACGTCGTGCCATCTGCATACCGTATTACCTCACTAATGCAAACAATTTTCATTTTCGTGAACCACATCCACGTATTGTTCCTGATGCTCAACATACCATTCCTAAAACATGGTATGTTGCCCATGAATTATGGTTTGTGGTTCTCACCCTTTTCCTTTTTTTCTTCAAAGTTCTTCATACCATTCAATCCTATGATGTAATACTTCCTTTTCCAACATCAAACATTCTATTTTGAGGCCCCAAAATTTTGAAAACACTATGAAACTATGCCCCCTTAAAAACCTGTCTTCGAAAAACTCCAAGGATTCTCATTTGTAGTCATCTGGTATTGTCAACAAACACAATCACACCAAAAACATTCTGAGAGAACACCTTGAGATATTTTTTCCCAACAACTTATTTTTCATATAATTTATTAGTAAAGTAAAATTATATTTTTAAATTATTTTAAAGTTTAATTAGATTAATTATTTATCAATTAAAACAATTTACGTAACTAGAATAAATTTCAAATTTAGTTTAGATATAAAAACAAAGAAATTTTTGAACATTTTTAATTTAAAATCCCACATTGTCTCTTTATTTATAGGATTACTTTTCAAATAATTTAGACTACTTATGTGTTTCTAATTTTTAGAAAAATTTAAATATTTGTAATCATCATAATTTATAAGTTCTAATAAATAAAACATAGTTTTTCGAAAAAAAATATTTGTCAAACTAAATTAAATAAATTATAAAAATTATTGTGAAATTAAGATTAAAAAAGGACAAAACCACTAACTTAAGGGGCCAAATGACTTTCATACTTGTACAAAATCCATTGGATGGCCATATTTTGACCCTATAATCAATTTTATCTACAATAGACAATTATTGGATCCTCTTATTATGACGTCCCAGACCCAGATGCCACTTAGAAGGTTCTTCGAGCATGGTGGCCCACATGGCCTCAGGCACATCTCCACAAACACTAAAGGATTCCCACTAGTATTTAAGGCCTTGGGTGTGTCCATGGGTTAAATTTTATATCATTAATAGAGTATAATACATTTGTTAATTATAAACAGATGTTAATAGAAGGATCAATAAGTAAATTGAATGCACAGTGAAAAGAGACAGGGATAAAAATAACTGGAAAACAAATAGTAGCTTATGATGATATATGTAATGTCACTAGAAAGATATAAAATATGGAAAAAATGATAATTCATAGATGAAAACCACAATGTAGAAAAAGAAATACATAAACTATTCCATGCATCCTCAACTACAGATTAGTTATCTTCTACCAACTCCATCATAGTACAACAATCACTCAAGTGTATGATGAATTATGTTTCACTTTATCAACACTTACATACATGTAATCTACCCCGGTTACCAAACAACACCCAGAGATGATTTATGATAAATCTTTATGTGAAACCACTAATGGTGTCTATAACATTTTGACCTTGTAATTGAAATGTAATAGTTTCCAAGCATGCATATATAAATTAAACTCATACAGTGAAACTAAATATCCAAGTAAAACTTTAGTCATTAGCTTGTGGCTGAACATGTAACTAGTTCACTAAATAATTGACTAATAGTTTATATAAACAAGTATTACGAGGCATAGATAGCACTATTATCTATGCATGATAGTATAAACAGTGATGGTTCCAATGTGTAATAAGAAAACAATAATTGATAATTTTTATAAAGTTGTTCCACGGTATTTACCCAAGAAACCTTAACCTCAGGGGATTCTAAATTAGTAGTAACTGAGTATTGATAAGGGGTAATTGTAAAATCCAAGGAGAAACATCCATGAAATTTCCACAATAATGATTGTAACTGAGTCCAAGGACATCATCAAAGTTTAAACAACTTATAAGTAGTGGCCATTACCAAGGGTGTAAAAAATGCACCTTATGTCACACTAGATCCACAGAGTGAATCTAAGGAATCCAGAAATAATAATGAAGGGATCCTATATTGTTATACTGACAATACATGGTCAAAAAAGTATTGGGTTTATGGGTACTCCTCCAAGGAAATTGGAATCCTTGAATAAGAATGGCATCCTCAAGTACCCAATGCATTACCTCAACATTCCAAGAGTTTTCATGATTCAAGCCATCCTATAATGATATAAAGGTCTATGTGAATAAATAGTTACCCTACATTTAATTCAATACATTTAATTTCGATGTATGATAACAATTCCAGTAACAATTTCACATGGTTCAATCCTTTCCTTTTATTTGTTTGATAAGGCCATGTGTCATGCAAACATTTAATTAAAACCTTTTAAGTCAATTTCAATTAATAAGGTTCACTCTTTTTCCTTCCATGAACAACGATGGGTGTTCTGAGGACATGCAACCCAACATTCCTTTACATTTAATAAAGACAAGTCATATAATTATGTATTCATTCCATACAATCATTTTAATGAATTACATACATTTAATAACTTACAATAGGTAGGTCAGGTGGAGGTTTCATTGTAGAATCAATTCAAAATTTCATTATTCAATAAAAATTTAAAATAGGAAATCTAACATTTGTGTGGTCAAGGTTGATCATACCTGAATAATAGCTAAAATGTCTTAGGGCAGTAACAACTCAATTATAAAAAATCACCATATATAGGGTGTTAGGAGTCATTGACATAACCACCAACCACTAATCACTTTTATGGAATGATCAAAACCATACAGTTCTAATAAATATTAGCATGGAATATGAATTCAATAAATGTTGGCCAATGAAATTGGTGGGACCCACACATCCATTCAAAAATCAATGAACTTGAGGGATGCGTTATAGACCACACACCATAAGCTCCTATGACTCTCCTCATCCAGTATTAGTACTTTATTTAGCTTGGAATTGAGTAGATTTTAGAAAAGTGTAAAAATTATTACACATCAATAACAACGTTGAGAGAATAAGATACAAAGAGTCACTCAAACAATCTCAATTACTTACCATTGAACATACAGCATGACGAACATAAGCTCGAACAAATCCCAAATGATGGATATATATCGATCCCTATGTTAATCCTTTAGAAATATCCAAAAATGGTTGAAAATTGAGTTCATACCACTAGAAATTGAATTTGGGATGAAGGGTTAGGTTCATTCGATCCTAAAGTGTAAAATAGTTAAATTGTAGAAAATTTAGCTTGTGGGTGGTTTCGACGCATGATTTTCCAAACTATGAACCAACCTTGCATGGGTACCTAGAGAAGAGAGGGAACTACAATAGTTATGTCACATGGTTTGAGAAACCTTGTTCCAAACATGTGATATGGTTCTTCTTGAAAAAGAAGACTATCCACACAGTTTAGAATAACCATGCATCCTACCCCCATAGTTTACTCTAACCATATACAAGGATAATGTTTACCAAAAACATAGAGTTCTAGGCTGAAGGGGAACCAAAAACCCTGATACATTCATTAATTAATTAGGAATCCATATTAGGTCTATAATAAAGATTTGGAATGATGGTTAAAGGATCCATACATGAGTGAGAAACCACGATCTTAAAGTCTTCCTACTAAAATGAAATTTTCCTCCAGATCACCTTCCATGTGTTAAATTATAGAATATGAGAAAAACTATAGCCATTGGTCATGTACAACGACCACCCACTCCTAAGTCTCATCATGCACGTGGTTGTCCTACCACAACACCCATACCAGGGTGCAGATAGGCCTAGTAGAGCATTCATTCTCTTATCAGCAATGCATAATAGTTACTCATCGATGGTTATATAGGCATAAAACTAAACATCCTCAATATCAGAGGATCGAGACGAGTTGATATGATATCAGAAAAGCTGTGAACCATGAAAGACGTCATGCATGGCATGATACCTTTGATCTAGTATCTCTTGATAGGCTACTGAACCAAATATCTCTATAATCTCAATCTCCCTTACATAATGAGGAAACAACTTCTATTGCTTATATAATAATCTTTTCCCTATCTTAGGCGATACCCATAGGAAAACATGGTCCCTAACCTCAAACTATATAGGTAATCGATGATCATTAAAATAATATTTCTATCTTGACTAATAAGTATACATACACTACCTCACAAGTTGAAACTGCTCCAACATCTCATCTACAATATGAGGTCATAGTAGGGCTGTCTCACCCACCTCTATCTAGTATAGGTGAGAAAAAAACATTCTACAATATAAGGCGTTAAAAAGATCTATAAGAACTTTTACCTAAAATCAATTATTATTGGATAACATGACTAGAGGGATAGTATTATCTCAAGAACCACAAAAGCAAGGAAATATTCCTTGAGCATTTTCTCTAGAACTTGTATCATATGTTATGAATTCCAATTTGTCTGAGGTTGAAATGTTTTTCTTAGAAGCACCTATGTACCCAAATATTTCTATAAGTCCTGTTAGAACCAAGATGTTAAATGAGAATCCCTATATAAAACTATAGTATGAGGGACCCCATGTCATTGTATGATCTCATGGACAAACAATCTTCATATCTCATCAATTTAGAAGGTCTCTTGAATAAGAATGAAGTGGGATGATTTCGTTAGTTTTTCAATTACTACCCACACGTCATTGCTACCCCTCAGTGACCTAGGTAAGATATCTACCATATCCAAAGAAAAATATTCTTATTTATATTATTTAAATGGAAGTGGATTTAACAATCATATAGGTCTCTAGTGACCCCCCTACACATACTGACATGTGGAACACCTAGCAATAAATCCTTTCATCCGTCATTTGATCTTAGGACACCAATACTAGCATCATATATCTTGATACATTTGGGAGATTCCTGGATAAACTGCCCCCTAAGAAGCATTTGAATCTTTCATCAAATCCTCACTCAAATTTGTAGATACCTATACACACCAATGAATTCATAGGATGTCATTTCTATAAACACAAAAATATGGAGGCGGGTCAAATCCTAATGTACTCTCAAGGAGAACAAAGGACTTAGGATCTAAAAATTGTCTTCCCTTCACCTTCTCATGGTGGAAAGACCTAACTATCAAGGCTATGATTTAAGAATTTTCATGAAAATCTTAAAATTATAGATGTAGTTTGAATAATAGGTTCATTAAATTTGATTCACCAATATCTACCCATACAGACTCTTTCTGAGTTTTCCAACTCAATGCATCGGTGACAACATTTCTAGTTCTAGGGGTATATGCAATATTTAATTCTAAGGACTAAATATATTCAACACATATACATTTTATGATGTTATATTGACAGTGTGAAAAGAATATTTTAGCCTCTTGTGGTCTAGGTACACCAAAAAGTGCTTACCCAAGAGATAGTGTCTCTAGAAATGCAAGGAATTTAAAACTGTTACTAGATCAAGGTCATGCGTCCGGTAATTTCTATCAAGATTGCAGAATTTTTGAGCTCCAAATGAAATAAATATGTCCTCATAAATCATCCCCACTCCTAGGACTATTATTGATGCATCAAAGAAGAAGGTATAACATATACTAAGTAATAGAAAAATCAAAATATGTTCCAAGAGAATCCACTCTTCCATCTCTTGAAAGGCTTTCTCTCACTCTTCTGAAAAAAAGAATGTTACACCCATTGTTTTAAGACTAGTAATAGGTGAATAATGTCATGAGATTTTATGTATAAAGAGTATGAAATATTCATCTAGCCTTAAAAAGCACCGTACATCTAACACATTATCTGATTCTCCTAGAAAACCTCTATAATCACCTTATATGGGTCAATAGACACTCCAAATTCTGAGATAATATGACCCAATAAGTGAACTTTGTAAATATATAAGGGTTACTTTTCCAACATCGCATAAATATGATTCTCTTTCAAGGTAATCATATTGATCTCAGTGTTCATGGCATGAATTCTACAAGTGTAAAATATAGCAAGATGTTCTCCATAATGTCTACTAAAAAAAGAATCCAAATAGGGATTGAGCACACTATTCATCAATGTAATGAAAACAACAAGCATGTTCCTAAAACCAAGAGTCATAACTAGGTACTCATACCTACTATACCTATTACTGAAGGCTATATGAGGTATGTTTGATGGTCAGAGTCACACCTAATGAAATCTCAATCTTAGGTCAATCCTAGAGAAGGCACTATATCCTCAGAGTTGGTCAAATAGATCATCTATTTTAAGCAGTGGATACCTATTCATGATTGTAATATTGTTCAACTAGCTATAATCCACACATAGACGAAGGGTCTCATCTTCCTAAATGGATAAATACACAGGCGAACCCCAAGAGGAAGTGATATTATGTATAAAAACATTGGACTCTGGATCCCCTAACCACAACTTGTGATCCAAGAGCTTAGTATATTCCATCCAATGTGGAGAAATAGACACTTGAGTTTCTCCTATAAAAATCTCTATTCTAAACTATACATCCCTCTAAGGAGGTAGGCTATAAAATCCATCAATGAAAAATTCCCTGAAATGATCTACTACTGGAGTAAATTCATCCCGACCTAATCATTGATCCTCCATGAAGATATTTGAAATATGCGTAGTACCCCACCTATCCCATGATGATCTGGTCGAAGATTTATAGCACGTAAATCCCACTCACCATTATATAGATAACTGCTCCCCTCTAGTGATGTAAACGATACCCTTCATCGATACTAGATTACAATGGCATGACGTGGTACTAACCAATCCATCCTATAAATGAAATATAATTGCATCATATCTAGAAAAAAGAGGTCCCACGAGAATGGGTCACTACCTAACTCATGGTCATAGTCCCTACCCTAGAGTATACCATATGATCTTACCCCCAATCAATGTATCTAGAGTCATTATGCTATAATAATATTTTATTTACAGCCCATGTAATTATGAGAGAGATAAAAATATAAATGATTGTGATGAACATGTATCAAATAAAGCTGATACTACAGCGGAGGCTACTTGAATGGTATCTCGCACATTAAATTATATTATTGCCTAATCTTTGGGTATCGGCTGTAAACAATACTTATGGATTGATCTGCGGCCCTATAAAACTGCTGGACTACCTCAATAAAAACTATTTTGTTGGTGCTACTGGTGATCAGTGGTCTGGCTACCATAGACATGACCTCCTCCTCAGCCATTCCGACCAGTACTTCTCCAACTCCCCTCCTAACATGGTGTTAAAGAACCTATACCTAAAGGTGCAGCTGGTTCAGATCCCCTTCAACTAGAATCTGATGGGAAATCCTGAAAATAAACACTAAATATGACCCATTTGACTAGAATCCTAACACTCTGGTTGGTATCTATCACAATGAGGCTTTAGATGCACCATACATCCACACTAGATACAATCTATAGATCTACCTACTTAGATACTCTATATTTCACTACCTGGGTGAAAAACATTGAGGGAATGTTTCCTTCCACCAAAAGAACTACTGGTCTGATGAGGCATTGGAGCTTTATATTTTATACTCTTTATATCCCTCAAGTTGAGCTCAAAGTTAAGATCCCAATTTACTATATTAGAGAATGTAGGTAGGAAAAAAAGTACCTTGAGTATGTATGTCATACTAGATCCCATCCTTGAAGTATATATGACATGAAATATCATCACCATATAGAAGTAGTACAAAGAAATTCAACTCTATGAAACACTTTAAATACCCAATAACTGATATAGATACCTTCTCAAGAAGCATTAATTATATGGCTTTCTCTTATCTCACTGTCTGGGGAAAGAACTAATCATATAAGGCAGTATGGAAATCAAACCATAACATGCCATAATGACTACCATCGTGGGTAATCAAAACCCAATAGTGCTCAGCCAAATCACAGTGCATGTAGGTTGGATGTTTGACCCTCCTCAATGGAGACATATCTAGATGCACAAAAGATAGAAAATGTCGCCTTTAGCAAATAATCAACAGCCTATACACTCTCATCCCTTGATAAGGTCGAAGGATACAGTGGTTATACCTCACAACTCAGATTACCTTTCATAGGTGCAGCTCGTGGTGCACAATTCATGGACTTCATCATACATAGAAAGTTATCATAGGCATGGTCATCAGTTTCTAGATCAGGTACACTATGAGGTTCCTCAAGTGGTACTCCAGGTGGTAAGAATAGAAAATGAAGGCCCACGACTTCTATAGTATGGTTTTTACCACCTTGTGTAAGACACAACAACATCATAGAGACTTTGGTTTACAAATTCCAAGAACACACCTCAGAAAAAACGGAGATTAAATATATAATTCCAAGAAAAATATAAACATAAGAAAACTACCTATACATTGAATACTACCCCATATGATAAATTAAAGGGTCATGTATCATAAATTGCTTAGTTATACGTTTTAGGGGTTCCAATAGATAAAGGTTCAATAGTAAATTGGCTCATCATTTATTGGAAATTATATCACATCATTTTTCATTTAATTGCTAGGTTCACACCTTTACCATTAATAAGTATGAAAAGGTAGTATAATGATGTGAAACCATGCCACTTTTATGTTTGAATTTTCTTATTACTTGTATCAATGTTCTTTTAAAATGATTTGTTCATCCCTATGATATATGCCCCATACACTTTATCCTTAACACCCACTTGAATTTTTAACTAAAGGCTTGATTTGGAAAATTACACATTCCAACCCATGAGGGGCCATAACGCCTCATGAATTGAAATAAGAAATCACTCTATCACAACCCATAACATAAAATGAAACATATAATCTGGGAAAGTCTCACTCATCAATCACATGCAAAATAGTAAATGAAATAAAGTGAAATACACCTATATAGCATGGTAATATGAATAAAAAAAGAATTTTAGGTGCCTATATGATACATGTAACAAATACCATTTCCATTATATCATCAGTCTAAGGATAAAAGAGATTCCCAATTAGAATAATAATCAATAAGACCACACATCATGTGCATAACCCAATGGTGAAATGATATCAACTTTAATAGGAAAATGAATAATGACACTTATAATTTTGGAAAATCATCCTTTACCCTAAACATGGGTTCAGGATTCCCAATCATAACTTATGTCCATGTTCCAGGAGTTCCTAATTTGCAATCTATTGTCTCTGATTTGTATGGAAAGAAAAAAACCCCTATAATAATCCTTTGTGATTTCCCAGACCTAGATGACCCCAAGGGGGTGCCCCAATACTGATGGCCCACATGGTCTCAAGAACATCTCTCTAAACACCAGAGACTATCAACTAGTAGTGATGGCCTAGGGTGTGTTCACGTGGATACTATGACCTCCTTACGAGAGTATAACACATCATATATTAGTAAACATAGTTGAATAATGAATGAAATAAGTAAGGATAAAAATTAGAGAAAATATAAAAGGATAAAAATAACAAATATAACCACCAAAACACACAATAGCTGTTGATGATATATTTCTTGTCACTAGAATTCTTGAAAACATGGATACAATGTATTAGGAATACATGAAAATCCCAATGTAGTAATATATATATATATATATATATATAATCCCAAAAATATCAGGATATATTTCAGTCATCTACTTCAAGATCCATCCTATCACCATATGGAATTCAGTGTACAAATCATTATTCTTCCCTTTATCAACACCTTCATTTGTGTTATCTTCCCTCTGTACTAAAAGACTCTCAGAGAGTGTGTGAGATAAATCTCAATGGGCTACCATCAATAGAGTCTATAACATATGGCCTATGTAATGGAAATTTTATAATGTAAAATCATGAATATATCATTTAAATCTATACAATGTAACTAAATACCAAAGTACCTACTTTAGAGCTTGTATGGTGACTCAACTTGAAACTAGTTAATTAATTAATTGATTACCAGTTTATATAAAAAATTATTGCGGGGAATAAACCACACTGACATCACCTCATGATTTTATAAAAAATGAAGGTTCTATAATGTGACAATGAAACCATAATTGATAATTTATATGAAGTGGTTATTTGGTATTGAACAAGAAAACGAAAACCTCAAGGCTTGATATGTCAGTAGTAGATGAGTATAGATATGGGGGAAAGAGTGTAATCCAATGATCATCATCCAAGTCATTCCAAAAATAATGTTTCTAATCGATTCCAAGGAATTCATCCATGGTAAAATGGGAAATAAGTAGTGGTCAGGCCCAAGGATGTAACCATGGAACTTTATGTCACATTGTATTTGAAGAGTGTATCTGTAGAATCTTATAATTATAATCAAGAAATCCTATGGTGTCATACCAGGAACCAAATGGTGGACAAGGATTAGGTTCCCGAGTAGGTCTCACCCAAGGAAACCTAAATCCAAGAATGAGAATGACGTCCCTGAGTACCAAAGTTATTCCCTCAGGAATCCAAGAGTTAACACAAGTCTAGCCTTCCTATAAAGGTTTCAAGTCTCATTATATAAAGTATCTACATATATTTAATTAATTTTATTTAATTTGGCTATATGATAACTATTCCACTAACAATTTCACTTGTATCAATCCTTTCCTTTTATTATTTTTTCAGGTACATGTAGCATGAATCCTTTTAATTAAACCATTTAAGTCATGTTAAATTACTAAGGTTCAATCTATTGCCTTCCATGAACATGGAAGGATGCACTAAAGACATGTAACCAAACATTACTTTACATTTAATAAGGCCAGTTCAAATACTTAAGTATTCTTTCCATAATATCATTTGAAGGAATTATTTACATTTAAGAACTTACCTTAGGTGGGTTTAGTGTGAGTTGAATGGTTAAATACATTCAAAATTTCATGGTTCAACATGAATTTAATATAAAAAGTCTTATAATTAGTGTGGTCATTCTTTAAAACACCTAAATGATGGATCAAAAGTGTTGCAACACTAAAAGCGCAATTATGATATATCACCAAAAATGGGGTGTCTGGATTTGTACACATAACCACCAATAACCAATCACATTTATGGAATGAGAATAATAATATGGTTCTAATGAATATAACCAAGGATTATAAATTTAATATATGGATACTGATGAAATCGGCGAACCACACACGTCAATTCCAAAATCAAAAAAATTGAGGGATGAGTTATAGACCACCCATATTAGATTTGGATGACTCTTACTAGTGAATTATTATCCTCTAATATGGAATAGAATGGAGTAGATCTAAGAAAAGAGTAAATATTTTTACACCTCGATGACTAGGTTGAGAGAAAGAGAGATGAATAATGACTCAAATGTACTTTAGTACTTACCGTTCCACATCCAATGTGATAAGCATTAGTTTGAATGAATCCTAGATGAAATAAATATATTGATCACAAGGTTAGGCCTTCAAAAAGCTCTAATATGGGAGAAAATAGATTTTATACCACTAGAAATTGGATTTGGGAAGAAGGGATAAGTTAATTAGATCATTATAGTTAAAATAGAAAAATAACCCAAAATTTAGCATGTGCACAGTTTGGCTGTCCGTGTGCCAGCCATGCATAGGTACCAAGATAAGAGTGGGAACTCGTATGGTTAGTATACATGGTTTGAGAAACTATGTGATATGGATCTTTTAAAAAAATCATACCAACCACATGGTTTAGACTAACTATTTATCCTCCACACATGGTTTACTCTAGCCCTATGACAAGATAATTTTCCCAAAATCTAGGTGTCGGGCACTGAATGGGCCCCAAATACACATTAGACCTTCATGGAGTCATTTTGAATCTATATTGGGTCTAAAATAACTCAATAGTAATAAATTTAAAGTATCTACACCTTTGTGAAAAACTAGGTTCTTACACTTTTCACATGAAACGAATTGGTGGAATTCGCTATAAAACGTTTAATAAGAGTGCAACTTCTCCTCCACTATAAAAGGCCTCCTCTCCTCCCGCATACTTACACCCTCTCATGAATGTTTTTTCAAAAAAATCTCTACACAAGAATATTCTCCACATACCTACCCTCAATCTAAATGAATTATGTTGTTTAGAAATACATCCATTGAAGCCCTTTGATGAAAAAACAAAAGGAGCTACCTTATTAAGTGGTAGCATCCTTCCTTAAGTTCATTAGTTTTATTTATTTTTTCCAATACATAAATAATTATTCTTCCCTACAAATATAAAAACATAAGTATCCTAAATATATTTATATTTTATATGTTAATGTTTCATTCTACACTAACACCGACTTCCATATAATATGTAAGTAGCACTGTTTATGTGTACATCGAACCACCACCTCATAAAATGAATTTTTTCCTTCTTCCATTACATCCTATCATGTTGGGAGTTATGATGGAAACTAAATTTATATATTATTTATATTATAATTATAATGTTTTTATTCTTATATACTTTTTAAATATAACCTACCTTTAAGAATCACATCTTGTGAGAATATGATAATTTTTTTATTAAAGTGTGGATTACTACCCCTACAAAGTGATGTGATTCATTAAAACTATACATGGAATGTATAAAGGATGGTTTTAATAAAACCATGTAAAATATATGACATATATATGATACCACAACTATAATATAGAAATATGTAATATTATTTTAATTATTTTAATACAACAGAGAGTTGAAACTAATATTCATGTGTATGAACATCCTGCCCTCTTGATGAATGATGCAATTCATTTCATATTTTAAAATATGATATATTATTATAAATACATACAAAAATTATATATATTATATTTAAATCAAATTTTACATTTTTGAGATAATGAAACCATCATATAATTAATATTACTAACAAGTAACAAGTCAAAACATACTTGAGATACTAAGAAATTAACACCCAATACAGTAAAGCTAATGAAAGATTATCCACAAAAGGGTAGTAAGATATTATAAAACAATATTATATGATATCAATGATTATGGAACTAGTATAATTTATTAACATTCTTAAAACCATTATATATTAATTTAAAGGATGTTCATCCAAAATGGAAACCCAAGGAAATGGATTTTGTCTCAATTTAAATTCAATTGAGACTTATTTTTTATTATGCACCAATTTACTTTTATATGATGTATATAATACCCTTTTAAATGTTATATCTTGAATATAATCAATCTCATGATATTTTATGTTTCACATAATTTTGACTCTTTAAGGGGATTATGATTTAAAATGTTTCAAAGTGGTATGGGACACTTTGGAATGTTTAATGATTATTTTTCTCAAGAATATGTTTAATGATTACATTTTAAATCTCAATTTATTTTTTTGAAATTTTTCTTGAAACAATCAAAAACTTTTCATAATATTAATTTTTTATAAAATTTATCTTCTATATCAATATTCTCATGTAATGGATAATATTATTACCAAAACTGTATACCATTTTCCATATGGTGTTCACTTAGATAGTTATATGATTAACTAGGTAATTATTAATAAATAAATATATTATATTAAATATGAATATTTGATATGGAACATTGTTAAAGAGATTATTTCACATATAATGAAATATTTTGATAGGTACATATTAGTTGGGCCCGGATATAGATATCCCCTCGATGCAGAGGTAGTCTAATGAGACAAATCAGTTGGACAAATGAGATTTGTTTTTACCCAATATGTTGTAAATCATCATTTGAATGATTTTGATGATAAAGGAACCATGTTCCTAGCAAAAATGGCATCCAAAAATTATGAATTTATCTCATTATTATTCTATTATTATTCAACCCATGAGATTTAGTGTCTATATATCTATTGATTAATCTAATTCTCAGTTTTTTTTATTATATGGAATGAGTTCTCAGTTATTTAAATTTCCATGTTCACTTATTCTCAATTATTCATTATTAATTACTTTTCAGTTACCATTTCTATGCATTTGATCTCACCCTTACATTTTTTTCTTTTCCCTAAGTACTGAATAAGAAATTTAAATATGATTTCAAGGATGCACTTTTTTTCATTTTATTTTGTATCATGTATTATTTTATATTTCCAAATGTAAAATAACTTCCATGTATGAAATATGGCATTCCAAGTCTACTAAAATAATATTTCCTTTGGTATTTTATTCATTGTAAACTAAAAATATAAAAAAATAATGCACCGGCTCTATGCTTCCGGGGTTAGGGAATCACAGTGGGTATCCTATAAAGTTTATAAATAACTTTGGAAACTAGATTTAGAAAACATTTATTAATGAATCAAAAAAAAAGATAGAATTTTATGATAAGTATAGAAGACCATCCCAAAAATATTGTATAGTATATATTATGTGGCTATTATATGAAATGCATCCCTATCTGGATACTACATGTTGGAATGATTATGGTATTGATGTACCTAATACTATCAACTCTGACAATATGTGTTGGGCTAAACTCGGTGTAAACTGTTACTTGAAATGGACCTTACTGTGCACCTTATTTGACCCACCTAGTGGATATGAGTATGATAATTAACATTTCCTTTAAAAAACATCACGAGGGATTTGAAAGTAAATATTCCCCCAAATAAACTAAAATTTCTAATTCCTAAATTTATTTTATGGGATATAACATATTTGTAATTATATATCCTGATTTTATGACTTATTATGGTGTATTATAAAAGCTATGAGGAACACAAAAATCGCATTAGGATCATTTTAGAGACACTTAAAATGGATAAATTATATGGTAAATTTAGTAAGTGTGAATTTTGGATTCATGTAGTTTATTTTAATGGCCACATCATCTCTAAAAATGGAATATCAGTTGATCTTACAAATACAATGTTAGTGAGATAATGGACCACACCAACAAACAAAAGTGAGTTATGTAGTTTCATTTTTTGAAATGTTACTATCAGTGATTCCTTCAATGTTTTCCCTGATTCGCTATCCCATTAACCTATATTATCTGAAAAGTGGTTATGTTTGTTTTGACAATGTAATGTAAATAATTCCTTCATGAACTAAAGATAACATTAGTCAATGCTCTTATTTTTAATCTATTGTTGGGAAGTGATGAGTTCTTCATTTATAGCGATGCATTATAGAAGGGAATTGGATGTTTATTAATGAATAATGATAAAGTTAATTCATTTGAATCAAGGTAATTCAAAACTCATTATCATAACTATCCAAACCATGATATTGAGTTAGTTTCTATAATCTTCTATTTGAAAATATGGAAAATTATCTCTATGGTTATTGAATTGAGATATACACAAATTATAAAAGTTAGTAATTCATTTTCTCATAGAAAGAGATTAATATGAGACCAATATGATGTCTTAAGCTACTCAATTATTATTATTACTCAATACACTACAACATAGGGAAAGAGAATAATGTGGAGGATGCATTGAGTAGGAATGATCAGGGATTTTTAACAAAAATAAGGATTTAGAAGGATCCTTTTCACAAGGATCTAGTAAAATTGGATATGGGAATTTTAAATAAAGGCGATACATCAATAAATTTTCAAATGATTTAAAAACAACATTTATTAAAGTGGATAAGGAATTATCAATCTGATTATGAGGACTTCCAAAAGATAATTAAAAGCATGAATGAAGGAATATTAAGAGATTTTGTTTTTTAAGATGTTGTTCTAATATTTGGAAAGAGGATACGTATTCTATATATACCTGTTCGAAAAAGTGAGTTTTTTGATGATGCTCATAGCACAAAATTATATATACACCATGGTGGTAAAATATGTATAGGGACTTGAAGGAACATTTCCATTGCGATAATATGAATCGGGGAATGGTAGATTACATTTCAAGGAGTTCAGTGTTTCAAAAAGTGAAAGATGTGAGTAAACATCCTAAAAGAGTTATAAAATCTCTTCTTATTCCTTTTTGGAAATTGGATGAAATTACTATAGCTTTTGTCACTATTTTACTAAAGAATTCTAGGAAGAATTATGTAAAATGGGTTATCAGTGACTGACGGACCAAATCTGACCATTTTATTGATATAAGAGAAGACCTACCTCTTGAGTTCATCACACGGATCTATATTATTAATGGTTTAAGACTTCATGGAACACCTCTGTAAATTATTTCTGAGTGGAATCTAAACTTTATATAAAGATTATGGAATATTCATCAAAAGGCTCTTGATATCGAGATTCATTTGAGCACTGCCTATAATCATCAAACTAATGGATAGTCTAAAATAAAAATTCATATGATGAAAGACATGGTGAGATCATGAAAACTCAAATTTCAAGGTATTTTAGATTAGTACATACCTTTGGTAGATTTTTCCAATTATAAAGGTTTTTGTTCAATTATTCAAATGGCTTCATATGAAGCATTATATGGAAATAGATTTTATACTCTAACATGTTGGAAAAATGATTCTTAAAGGAAACTTGTAGGACCATAAATTATTGAAGAGATGATGAAAAAGGTAAATGATATTCATCCTCATATTAAATTACCTCAAATTTGTAAAAATATTTTTTCTAATAATGAGTGGAAATTTTTGGAGTTACATGTGGAAGAAAATGGTTTTTAAAAGTAACTTAACAGAAATGTGTTATAAGGTTTCATAAAAATTGTAAATTGAGTCCTTCATACATCAGATCCTTAAAGATTCTTCAAATAGTTGGATTTGTTTCTTATCATTAGGCAATGCCACCAAATCTCTCAAAGATAAACGATTTTTTCCTTATATATGTGGTATGGAAGTACAAGCGAGGCAGAATACATGTTCTCATCTTTGATGAGATAGATTTGAAACCTATAATTTAATACTATGAATAACCCATCAAGATTATTGATCCCATAGATAATTTATTGAGTAATCATATGACTCATCTAGTAAAGGTACTCTTGAGAAATAACAAAATAGAAAATCGTCATGAGAAATTGAGGATTCTATGACGGAGAACTACCCACAACAATTTCTAGGTAGTAGTAATAATATTATGAGTAAAACAATTTTCTTGGTGGGAATAATGTATCAACCCAATACATTACTATATTTTCATTTTAGAATATATTTATCTTTGTTAATAGTTTTTAAATACACACAAAACCTGATTTAATCAAAATAAAATTTACTAATGTTTTGAATAATAAGTTAAATTATAAAAATTATATATATTTTATATTGTGAATTTATATATTATATATCAAAACAAATATTTTTACACTAATTTAATATATATGATAGGTATAAGATAAAAACAAACCCAGTTTTATACATTAAATATAATATTTTTATTAAAGAACTTTTACCGATAGAGAACATATTTTAAATCCAATTTTATGAAAATTAATAAATAATATATGTAAAAAAATTAATAGTTTAATGTATAAAATAAAAATATGTTTCTATTTAATTTTTGGAATTTTTCTATGTTTTATTTTTTAATGAATAGTAAAAAATAATGAATTTTATTTCAAAACTCCTTTTCATCTAATTTATTAAAAATGTTATATTATATATTAATTTTTTAAAATATTATTTAGATTAATTTTTAATAAATCAATACAATGTTTTTCATTATAATCAATTTCACATTAAAATTGGATATAAAACCCTAGCAATCTTTTGAATGTTTTTAATTTAAAAACCCACATTTTCATCTCATCTACAAAATTAAATTTAAATTAAATTATAACACCCATATGTTTAGAATATAGAAAAATGAATTTCATATTAGGAATCAGAATAATTTAAAACATATAATAAGTTCCACTTAGTTTTTTACTAGAAATATTTGTGGAATTAATTAAAATTTATTGCAATGATAATTGTGTAATTATGTTTAACAAAAAAATAAATGTTATTATTAAATTTCAAAATGACATAAATAACAATATGAAATATATTAGATGTCCATATTTATATAATATCATCCCTTGTATCTACATTAAAACCTTATTGGATCTACATTTCATAGAAAAAATGTCATTGGAATTCCCTTTCAAAAAAAATTACAAGAGTTCCACTCCTCCCCCACTTTAAAAGGCCTCATCTCCTCCCACTTAATCACACCCCTATATACACCTTATATAAAAAAAATATTACCAATAATGTTCTGAAAATAAACTCTCATTACTTATAATCCTCCCCTTGGTCATAAATCCACCCATGGAATCCCTTTGGTGCAAACCAAGAGGAGTAACCCGATTAAGAGGTAACATCCTTCCTCATGCTCTTTACTGTTATTTCCTTTTCCACTCTTTAAAATATTCTTATTCCATGAATATATAAAACAAACTAGTATCATCAATATACTAATATGTTGTTATGTTATGGTTTTGACCTATAATTTCCCACACTTCAATCTAATGGGAAACAAACTTATCGTTTATGTGTTTGGTGAGATACCCCCTCTTGAAACAAAAAATATTCGTTCTTACATTATCACCTATCATGGTGAGAATTTTTATGGAAACTATTTTTATATATGATATATATTATATTTATAATTTATTTATCATTATTTAATTTTTATATATAACATACATTTATTATTTCCATCTTGTTAGAATATGATAACATCATTTTTGGATGTGTGGACTACCACACCTAAATGAGATGTGATTCATTCACCATATACATGGAATGTATAAACGATGGTTTTAATAATCCTATGTAACATATATGAAATTGATATGATAATTGATTCATAAGATAAAAATATATAATTCATGTTTCATTCTATTAATATAAAAAAGATATTAATGTAGTGTTAAGGTGTACGTACGACCTACCGTCTCAATGAATGGTGAATTTCATTTATTATCTCCAAATATAAGGAATTATTATAAATAAATATATAAATAATACATATGATATCTAAATTGTGGTATAAATTCTAGATATGATGACACCATGTATTAATTAATATGTATAATAAGAAACAAGTCAAATCATACATGAGAAACTAGAAAATTCCCAACTGAAATAGTGAAAATAATGAAATATTTCTAATAAATGGTAATAATATATTATAATAAGATCATATTTGATATAATAAATATGATTATGGTTTATTATAAGTTATTAACATGTTTTAAACCATTACACATGACATTAATGATGTTCACCCAAAAAGGAAGCACAAGTTAAGGGATTTTGTCTCAATTTACATTCCATTAAGGATAATTTATTGTTATGCACCAATTAACTTTTATATGATTTATATACTTCCATGTTAAAGATTATATCATTAATATACATATTATCATGATATTTTATGTTTCAGTTAACGTTATTACTTCAAGGGGAATATGATTTCATAATATTCAATGTGGTATGAGACATATGGTAATGTTTTAAGATTATTTTCCTCGAGATTGTGTTTAAGGATAATCTTTTAAATCACATCTTATTTTATGATTGTTAAAATTATATTGAAAGAATCACTTAATTTTTATCATATTTTTTATTAAATTTATCTTTAATATCCATATTTTCATGTAATAGATATTAGTATGTCATAAACGATATAACATTTTACATATGATGTTCACTTTGATGGTTATTTGATTAACTAGGGAATTATGGATAAACTAGTATATTTTATCCAATAAGGATATTTGGTAGGGAACATTTCGAACTATTTTATTCAATATATGAGGAATTCTTTGGATATGTATGAAATGGGTGGGGCATGATTAAAGATATCCCCACGATGCATCGGTACTCTGATGAGATAAAATAGACGGCTAAATTTTATGGTTTTTTCCCAATACGATGTAAATTTTCTTGTAAATGGTCTTTATGGTAAAGGTAACATGTTCCTCAGAAACATGGAATTGATTAATTAATAATTTCCTTTGTTTATATTCAATTATTATTCATCAATGGGATTTGTTTGACATATCTATGTATTCATTTCAGTATTAGTGTATTCATTGAACGACATGTGTTCTTAGTTATTTTTATTTCTTGGTTCATTTATTATCATTGATTAGTTTTTGATTCTTTTTTACTTACCCTTACTGATATTTTGAGCTCAAGATTAATTTATCCCTTTCCCCATTTTATGAAAACGAAATATTTGAATAAGTTTTCAAGGATAAAGTTAATTTCATTTTATTATTTATCATATCTTATTTTATATTTTGAAATGTAAAATGGGTTCTATGTGTGAACAATTCCATTATAATAAAGATAAAATAATGGTTTATTCAGAATTTTATTCATTGTAGTCATACGAATGTTATAAAATAATCCATTTTCTTTGGGTTTCTAGGGTCGGGGTGTTACACACATTACTTGGAAGTAGGGTTAGACCACAAGTTGTATGGATCCCATTACAGGATCAGAAACCCATTTTATTGAAATTTATACCTCTTATATCTCTTTAATTTATAATTGTATATTAGCCTCTGAGTAACATATATTGAGTGAATTCCCATATAGACAATAATTATGGGCTTCGTATTGGATTTTGAGATACAATTCCAGGTTTATCGAGCGTGAAACTTCTTTAGGTGACATTTGACCATAACTGTGGATATGAAAGATATTTAGTGTAGTAACCCCAAGATAGAATACAACATAGGTCCTATACCTATTTAGTGGTACCCCCTACAGAACTAGGGATCAAGTTATCCTTATGTTGAGTGGTACCCCATAATGTAATAGGCTCAGAATCCACTATCTACTAAGTAGAATCACCCTATAACAATTGTACGTGGTTCCTCCATACAATGAATAGACCCCCCCCCCCAAAATAGACTAGGGTGAGGGTCCTCTATACACTAAGTGGTACCCCTGTAGACAATGGAATATTTCCAATATCTAATGAGTCGTACCCCCTATGTAACTAGGGTAAAAGTCTTTCTTACCCTGAGTGGTACCCCTTGATAGACTCCAGAAATTGGTCCTCTATCTTCTTAGTGGTATCCTCAATTGGTCCTCTACATGTATGCTTCTTCTAGAAAAAAGAATAAGATGTTCAGAATAATTGATGGACCTCTTGAAATCATTGGAAGTCTTAATTCCAATCCTTGGTTGTGATATGAAGATCCTCTATCTCCATTTTTGGGTTTTTTGTTCATAATATATATATATATATACACATCTTTCTATGTTGTTGGATTTTGTTACCCTCATTGATTTGGTTGAGTTGTGTTTTCCTATAGTGTCTCTTACTACTCCACCATAAGCTTTTAATATGTCCTACTAGGTATGTTTATAGTCACCTCATCATTGTATTTTCCCACACATGGTGTGTCTTAGGTAAAAGATGGGTAGGTCTATGGTGATTATAGAGGATCATAGGGATACCAAGGTGCACTTGATTGTCTATGTTTTTCAGGTATAGGAGATTCAAATATGGACACACTCAACATGTTTATTTTCCATTTTTTGGGATATGAAGTATTTATGGTTGGGCTTGTATTTGTTTCCATTTTTCCTTTAAGATTATTATTATGTACTCTTTTTCTCCTCAGAGGTTTCACATTCATTGTTATTCTATAGTTGTTTCGTGTTTTATTTATTGTTCATATACACTTATTCATCAAGATAGTTGGGGTTTATCCTTACATGTACATCAGGTAATGGATTTCCATATTAATGATTCATTTCGACAATTGTCTCAAAAAAATTCCATATGGATGTAGGATTAGGTTAGATGCAGCTCGTGCCACATTGGGTTGGGTCATGAAAGATTGGTTTCATGGAAGTTCATTCATTAGAACAATTTTTTCGAGTTATCCCCTTATGAGTATTTGGTTGGGATGTAGGTCAAAAGAGTTAATGTGTGTTGAGTGTGGATCTCAGTATAGAGAACCTAGTGTTGGTGTAGTGGACAACATATCCATTCATCAGGACTCTGACTAATTACTTATAATAACACCATATTGAGACATTGGTGGTAGGGATCAATGGTACAGTCATCATATTGGATTGAGTCTTTTCACATTCCTTCTTGTGTCAGCTACCCACATGTATATTTTTATTCCTCTACAATGATATCCATCCAGGTTACTAATTCTATATTAGGGCGATTATATGATGAGGGATGTGACATTAGTTCAGGAGCTATTATGTGAGATTCTTGTTCTTGGTGGATATGGAGAACCACCCAACATACCAAGAAACATAAAATACCTAAAGAGTAAGATGAGGATGTCCTAACACATAACACATTCCATGATAACCAGTGCTAGAGGCCCCTGTGGTTCCACAGTGAGATAGATCCCAAGGCAGTGAAGGATTGGCTAGATTTGGTGAATCAAGATCTCAATCTTAATTGGACACTGACTAAAGATGTAGTTTCACTAGAATCTATCCTTATCCATGGAGAAACTGGGTGTTAGAGGAGTCCAGTTGTACATATGCATGATGATTCAAGACTCTCCTGACTTGAATTCCAATAGATATTTCATGAGGTGTACTAGAACTCATGTTTATTCTCAATAAATATTTAAGATATTATAGAGCTAAAAAATGGATGGGTGATAGGGGTTGAGTATGAAGTGAGTTTCACTAACCTTACATGATACTCCCTCATCATGTTTTGATAAGGAAACTATTTGGAACAAAAATTTGAGGATAGTCTTTGTAGATTGGTATGTGCCAATGTGGTATCCCGATACATTTAGACTTATGATGGATTATTGTAGACGGAGATGGATATGGATATTTTCCAAATAGTGTGATACGGTGTAGCTAGAGAGAGAAGATGATATAATAGGAACACGTCATATGCATCATCTAGAAGATTCCTGGTGGTGGGTTCTCAGAAAAGGACACCTCCCAATGAACAGAATCCGAAACATATCCATTCATCCCAGGGAACATAAATATGAATACAGATTCCCATTGAGGGGTAGTTTTATACATGGGATGAGCTAGGTAACATGGAATGTGATTTCTCAACCATACATGCTGAGGTGGGAATGAATATTATTGATGGACTTGAACATCAGATGTAGAATTGTGATCATTGATCTCCCATGTGATGGAAAGACTACCCCCAAGGTGTCGAAATTGGAAGAGGGGCATGTTGGGCTCTTGGAGGAGGAAGTTTCAGTCATGGGGGACATTATGAATTCCTTCCAGCATCACCACCAAGCATACCAAGCCATAATCAGTGAGTTGGAAATCGAGGCCATGAGAATCTACATACTATGAAGGTGTATAGTCCAAAAACCTATAATATGATAATAAGTATAAAATATATTTATTTTAAACATTCTTTATCATTATTATATAGAGGTTCAAGTCATTCTTTATACACTTTACTATTAGTGTGAGATCTAGAGATCGGGCTCCCATTTGAGGCTTTAACCCATTATATTTTCCATCAGTTACCTACAAGGATCACATTGTTGATCTCATTTATCTACTGGTAGAGAAATATGTCACTAGAATGAGAGAGATTATTATGGGATATTTTGGTCATCACAATGATACCTTAATATTTCATCTTTTGTATAGATTTTTTTCCACATTCCAATCCTATATTGAGTTTTTTCATAAATGATTCAGATGCCTTGGAACTGATGGAACAAGATTCTACTTTATTGGTGAGAGAGATCTCATATAAGAATGAGAGGGTTTTGGGAGCAGGCGGATGAAACCAATCACTGATCAGTTAGTGACTATATCCCATGGTGAATAAGGATTTTCAGGAATCTAGATAACTTTAGTCATGGATGATTTTATAGATTCATTTCTCGAGGACATTACAAGACTACCTTCATGGTAAGGGATGAAGTTTTTCATTAACTTTTATCTTTGGACTACTCCAATATCTTCTTAGGGGTATATATAGGTCCCTATTGGGATCAAAGAGATACGAATACATTTGACGATATTTGAGGGAATAGTTTTATCAAACCCAATGTGTCTCCATGGGAAGATCTAGTGTTGTTTGTAAAAAAAGGTTGGAAGCTTATATATTTGAACATATCATCATTGGATGAACCAGGACACAATAAATAAAAAGTAAAATTTTTGGAGGATTGATGACCTTTTTGATCATTTGAGATGTGAGAGATGGTTCTTAATGGTCAATATTAGGTCTGACAACCACTAGTTAATAGTTTGTGAGGCTGGTATACTGATGTTGTCATTCTGATATCGCTATGAACATTATGAGTTCCCGAGGATTCCATTCTATGTGATGAATTTTATCATAGTTTTTATGTATTTGATAAAAATTATCATGTATCCATACTTGGAAAATCTTTTTCTTCATCGATTAAAAACTCATATACATCACGTCAGAGGAGGAGAATACATAGAACAAGAGTATTGTCATATATTTTCTTTTATATCATCAATTTTATGATAAGATCTCAAAGTTATAGATATGTATCCTTAATATTAACTATTTAGGGCATGACATTTCAAGTAACGGATTACATTTGGACCTAGAAAATATTGATGCAGTTATTTATTATGAGATACCCAATAGATTTTTGGAGTTGTCATGTTTTATTAACTTTGTGAGCTACTACCAGATGCATTTTGAAGACTTTTCCTAGATATATACCACATTGACCACCCTGACATAGAAATGGAGACCATTTAAGGAGATCAAGTTGTTCCATAGATACTTCAAGGATATGAGGATGGGGTTGATGAGTGATTCTATTTTGATACCATTGGATGTAGGTGTAGAGTACGTAGTTTATTACGATACATAAAGTGCTGGGCTTCAATTCAAGTTGTTGCAGAGGCATCCAATTAACATATATGGGTCGAGGAAGGTGAGACCCCAAGAGTATAAATACTTAACTCATGACCTAGAGTTGGTACCAGTAGTCTTTTCACTAAGAATTTGGAGGCTCTATCTTCTGGGAGATAATATTGTGGTGTACTCATACGATTAGAGCCTAATGTATGTCTCCACCCAGGGTGTCATGAACTTGAGGTAGATGAGTTAGTTGGGGGTTCTTATTGGATAATAACATTAATATATTCTATACTCATAGAAAGAGAAATTTGTTGATTGATTAACTTATAATGAAGTCTTTAGATCCTTTATTAATGGTGAATTCTGATGAGTTTTCTCCCTTAAAGGTGATCTTGGATGACCAATACATGAAACCTTTATTTGTTAGATGGTTCTGAATCCCCCACTTCTCTAATTTGTGACATATTTCTAGTTGGGATACATCAACTGTGAGGTATTACGTGACTATAGATCATTAAAAGATTCACCAGATTAATTCTATTAAGAATATAATTAGGCGATCATTTTCCAGGGAAAAAATGGTGGTCCAAGTCATGATGTGAGAGGAGGGGATGATGTATTTTCACACATCTTCTTTATTTTGTGCATCCTAGTGTGTAGAATATGTATATATCCCTTAATACATAGGTTTGGTATCTAGAATGAGATAGTGTGTGCTCTAGTTTCTTTCTTGGTTCCTCAGATGTCAGTAGGTGAAGGATGATCACCAAGTTCTATTAAGTTTATTGTATTCCCTTGAGACCCTAGAGTAAAAATGGGATGGAATATAAATTTACTTTTGGATAAGGATTCCATTTAATTTGAGAGGCCAAAACTCCATATGGTTGATAATTAACTAGATTACAAATTCATCACACTTCCTTGCTAACTGGGAGTAGAGTGTGGTGGAGAGTGTGGGGTAGTTGTACCAATGAGATATATTTCTCTTTATTGAGGTTCCATCAACTATTGTCTCTGAATGCGAAGTTTGATTATTATCTCAATTGTTTAGAGGCCTACAAGAGAAATTCATGAACCAGATGATTTTGAGTATATCCTTTCACCCCTAGACAGATGGGAAGACCAAGCAAACTAACCGGATTATAGAAGATATAATGAGGGATTATATGTTTTACTTTTCTTAGAGATGGGAGGATCCCTTTCTATTCGTAGAGTTTATGTAAAATAACATCTTCCACTATACTATTGATATGGAAATTTTTGAGTCCATGTATGGGAGACCTAGTTAGTCACACTTATACTGGACTGAGATCGTATAGGAATCTATTGTTGGCATAGAGATGGGATATGTAATGATAAAGAAGGACCATGTCATTCCCTATAACATGAGGAAAAACTAATTCTTTAAAAAATCCTACATAGAATGGTGTCATAGTCCCTTGGTGTTTGAATAGTGAGACAATGATTTCCTGAGATTCAGCCTATGAGAAATATTATGAATATTTGGATAGAGAAGTAGGTTATCCAAGAGTTTCATCACTCAATTTGATATCTTAATGAGAATTTGATAGGTTTCTTATAGCTTTTCCATATCCCCATAGTTGGAGTTGGTGCATGAGATATTCCATAAATTACAGTTGGGGAGATACGTGCAAGACCAAACACATGTTATTTATTGGGGAGAGATTGAAATCAAGTATATAAAAACTTTTTAAGAGAACCTAGTTGATATTGAGGGTAAATAGGAGATGATCCTTAATTTATGGACCATTCCATTGATTCATCTGCTGTGGCAACATGTGATCATGTAGAAGAGCTCCAAGGAGCAAGAGAGTCGGATGCGTTCTTAGTATACTGTCCAATTTGTTTAGCCTATGATTTTCAAGGATAAAAATATTATAGGAGGGAATGATGTAGAGATCATATTTGTTACTATTAAAACATTGAAATATATCTCGATATATGATTGGTTCAAGGTGTTGAGACAACATGCAATTCTGAGGCCCGGTGTACCAGAATTATTTTAATAAAAATATTAAATTTATTTTAATTCAAGAATTTATGATTTTTTAGGAATAATGAGGTTACTCTTAAAAATATTTAGATATTGAAAATCCAATTCCATGATTTAATTTGAAATGCTAGGTTTTCCCAAAGAATGACCTATTTTTGTCAGCATAGGGTATTGAAATATTGCTTCCATTGGCAGATAAGTTCAGTTAATTAAAAATATAATTATTTAATTAATACATTAAACAAATAAAACATAATTTAATATATATAATCATAGTTAGGGTTGATATCTAGGGTTATATTCATAACTCTAGGACCATTGAGGGATAAAAACATGTTATTATTTGGCTATTTGAGATAAGACGACAATGAGATTCTAGATCCAGGTGAATTGAGATGTAGTGAACACAACAAATCATAGTCAATTATTAGAGAGTGGGTTACTCACCATTGAAAGTTACAATATCAATTTAGGACTCTTAAATTATGGGTTTCTCCCTAGTGGTTAATATTTTAAATCCTGGGCTTCCAATATTATTATTAATATGTGATTCATGAAACATTCACAAGATCCCTTTTCAAATTAAATTTATTATTTAAGTTGTATAAATATAGTTATTTCTTAGTATTATTATACTAACTATCCCCAATGTAGTTCATTGGAAAATATATACTGGAAAATGATTTTTAATCCTTTTCTGGTGATATTCTCCTATCATTTTTTCTATTCTTTTCCATTATCCTATAGGGCCACTAATAGACTTTTTCGGGCAGGTAAAAGCGTGATCGGTGTCCCGAATTCATAGAAGATTCATGTATGATGAATGAATTGAAGACTCAGGGAAGGATTTTAGTAGATTTATTTATTATGGTGATTATAAAATGGATTAAATGATTTATTATGGTGTCTAGAGGCCCCATGGATGATTAAGGTTTATGTAGACTTCGAGCGGCAAGTTGAAATCCATTTTCTGGCAAATGGATAACAAAATACTATGGTCAGAGGATATTTAAATCAATTTTCTTGTGAGAAACTAGTGATATTCATATTGGAGGATGATTATTTATAACATCGTGGTAGATCTATTGTCTTGATGAAAAACCTAAATATGCGTCGTGTAGTCTGAAGAACACGTGGTGTGTAGCCTCTTAGCAGCAGTGGCTAGGGTTTGGGTGAGTAAAATTCCACACGGTGTCTGGGACCCCCACAAGGCATGTGACCTAATGTTTGTGACCCAATGTGTAATATGTGAGACCATAGACATGGTTATGGTCAGACACATGACCAGAGTACAATTAAAAGGTACAAACACCTAAGAATATGTTGATGGTACAGAACTACACTACATGGAAGAGGTACACATACACAAATTAGGTATAAAAATAATGCCAAGAGAATGGGAGGGGCCTTAGGATAATGAGTCAGCCTATGTAGTCTACTTACATGTTATATATGGATACACAAAAAGTGATCCACGTACTAAAAATACATAACCATTTATAATGTTGATATCACATTCTATGTGGGTTTCATTACACTTATTGTACTGTACTGTTTTTTAGAAACATCAATCTCTCATGTCTACATCATTTAGAGTATCAATTTTTCTCATGGTTAGTCTATCCTGAGTGAATTTACACCCATAATTCAAAGTGTATTTTGTGATACAATGTGATTTGTTTCATGAATGATTCTTCTTAAGGAGACACTCATTGAACTTAGTGATTAGGTTAGATCTTCTGACTCATATCCCCATAATGGACTAGGGTAAAGATCATCTATCTACTGAGTAGTACCCCATATGGAACTAGGTAATGGGTTCACATACAATTAGTGGTACCCCATGATGTACTAGGGCACAAGTCCTCTATCTGCAGAGTGGTACCCAACTATGGAACTAGGGTGTGTGTCATCGTTACACAGAGTGGTACCCCTGACAGGCTTGGGCGGGAGTCATCTATCAACAGAGTGGTACCCCCTATGGACTAGGGAACATTTCCTCTTTCAACTGAGTGGTACCCCTTATAGAACTAGGGAATTAGAACTCCTTACACTATGTGTTACCCCTAATGGAGTAGGGTGCAGGTCCCCTATATATCGAGTGGTTCCCCCTATGAAACTAGGTTTCATGTCCTGTGTATATGGAGTGGTAACCAGATATGGAATTGGATAATGAGTCTTCTACTATGAAATATTATCCCTTAAAATATGTGGCATAATGAAGAGGTTTTGCTCGACATGGATTAATTTACAAGACATATGTACAAGATATTGGACATCATTTTTGTGCCTCTTTAAACTGATAGAGACCTCTTTTCATGGGATGGGTTGTGATATGGAGATCCAATTTCTCTCAACAGGGCTTCTATTTATGGGAATATATTTATATATATATCCATGTTATTATATTTTGTAACCATCTCTCTTTTGGTTGAGATATCTATTCTTATTATGCCCCTCAATTATCCCCCTATTTTTTTGGGACATCATACTCTATATGTTTATGCTCCCACTTGTATTGGATTTTTCCATACATGTTGTATCTTATGAAGATGAAAGATATATCGATGGATATTATATAGGATTACTAGGTTACCCTAGTTTATTTGACCACATTTGGTAGTTGTGTCTTAGAGATTCCTATCTTAGGTCCCTCATCACTTTACTTTTCTAGTTTTCTTTGTTTGTGAAAACATTATTGTTGTTCTTGTATTTTCACCCTTTTTAATTTAGATTACATTATTTTACTCCTATATTCCAAAGAGGTCTCACATGAATTGATATTCTCTATCTATTTTATATTTTATTTATTGTTCCTATACACTTCTACATGGATTTGGTTGAGGTGTGTTCATACAGGTATATTAGGAAATGACCTCCCATATTAGTTATTACTTTCAGTGCATGTCACCATCCACTAGACTATATAGGATGGATTATGGTATTTTTATATAGATCCCTTTTGGTTTATGTTGTAAAAAAGTTATGAATTTCAAATTTATTGAATCATAACTAAAGGGTGAAATTGTTCTTATGAAATAGAAATGTTTAAGAAACTAAAATTCCTTATTCTCATAGGGAAAAAAGGAATTCCACAAATTTGGAAATGTGATATTTAATCAAAGATTTATTTTATAACATTTATATATAAGGAATTAGGTGGAATTTTAAAATATAATAGATTTATGTTTCTAAGGTCTTGATCTTTTCATAGTTTATTCTCTTTTTTGTGATCAGTGTCCTCTACCAATCTATATCATTATTTTTTATTTCATTATATGTACATATCATCAATTTAAAAACATTATCTACTATATATGAAACTATTATATGTTATTCAATATGAACTTTTTAATTCTCTTTATATCATGTTAATATAACATTTTATTAACCCTTATTATAATGGTATTTCCATATGAAAAACAATAGATTTCCAAGATCAAGTTTATATTTTTAAGATTATGTTTATTTAAGGATGGGATTATAGGACACCTTTAAATTAAAAAATATTAACACTTTATTTGATAATTTATTTGACACACAACATTGATCTTAACAATTATTGAAATACATTTACTTAAAATTAATCTCTTTGATAGCTTGTGAAACACGCTACCCTAAGTATAAATAAACTATAGTATAATATAAAATTATAAAATAGCCATTAAATTGGTGCATTTTAATTGTAAAATATAAATTATAATAATTATGTGTTTCTACTGATTATAAATATAATATAAATCATTTTAAAAAAATTCTCTAAAAAACAAATTTTTTTCTAAAATATAGTTTAGTCAAGCATTACACACATAATTGAGAATTAATTTTTTATACATTTATAAAATTTATTTGGAAAATTAATATCCATTTATTAATTTATAATACCAAATTTTTATTATGGTTAATTTTTTGGATTTTTCTAAAATGATACATTTTTCGAAGAATAGTGAAAAATAGTGAATTTCAATTAAGAAATTTTTTTGTTTAAATTAATTATAATGATGAATTAGGATTAAATTTTTTTAAAGATAAATAATTTCAATTAAAATCTATTAATCCAATTTAGGAAGGTGATTTCATTTTTAATGAATTATGGCATAAAAACCATGTAAAATTTTGAACATTTTCTCTTTGAAACCCCACTTTCCGAACATGAATGTGGGATTTTTTAAATTATATTTCCACTTCTATAAATTAAATTTGGAAAAATATATTCCATATTTAGAATGATAATAAATTATTTTCGGTAAAAATTTCATAAATTTTTTTATCATAATGAGTAGTAAAAACAGTAAAAAAATTATTTTACGTAGTTATGGTAAAAATCAATTTTCTGGGGGTAAAACTGAAAAGATAAAGAAACAAATGACATAAAAACATGTATAATATTTTTTATGGACATATTTCAAAAATATTGTGTATAAGGAATTATTAATAATCCATTTTTACACTTTGTCACATTTAAAAATGTAGTTCCAACTTTTTATTTTAAAAAGTTTCATGTATTGCACTCACATCATTAATAAAAGATTACCCATATTATATCTTCATAACACCATAAAATCAATTTTACTTCACCAATAAATACCTACATAAAACAAAGAATTCCCTAATATAATCCTTTAATCATTTTTGGGGAAAAATCTAAACAATAAGGCCTTTGGTTCCCACCTAATGATGTTACCCGAAGAGGAGGTATCATTATTCAATAAGCATGATTATTTTACTTTTTCCTCTACCACCAAAAAATATTATTAAGGCATGAATATATTATAAAATTATTATCTTCAATATATTTAGATTCTTTTACGTTATTTTAATTACAAAAAACCATCCCAAATTTAATCAAATGTTTTAAAAAATAATCATTCTTTTGTATGGAAGACTTCTGTCTCATGAAGGGATGTTATTAGTTTTTAAATTACTACCTCTCACTGTGGGGTATGATGATGAATTTTAATTAAATATATTATATTTAAAACAAATATGATCCTATTTAGTAATTATATCATATATAGCTTTTTTACTTTTCATTACAATGGTGATATGATAATGTCACTCCTATGTACGGCAGACTACCGCCTCATGAAGCAATGTGATTCATTTTTCAGTAATGATTTCCAATGAATGTAATAAGAGAAATGATAATAAATATATTTGATATAAATTAATTAATTATGATATTAATGACATATTTATAATTTTGAAAAGATAATATTTCATTTTATTTCACACATATTCACATAGTTAAATGTGATAACATAATTCATGTACGTGTGGACTACAGCATTCACGAAGCGATTAGAATCTCTTTTTGTCCCCAAAAACAAGGATGTTATAAATAAGAATATTTAAATAACTAATACAATATTTGTAAAATTATTATAATTCCATAAAAATAAAATTTTTCTTTCCTATTTTTCATAATGATCATTGAGAAATGGAAACATTATATGTCCATATATACAACCTACCTTTTCTATGATCATAACATGAATCATTTTTCAATACAATCATTCATGATTATTCATAAAATTAAATTTAATGTATAAATTGGATAAATATTTCATTATTATTATTACTTAGATGAAGAAACTATGAAATATCCACAAGAACTAAAATATTCTAGAAAAACACGAATGACAAAACAAGGTAATTAACACCCGAAACAATTAAAATAATTAATTATTATTAAGTAATGTCTGATAATATGATATAAAATGATCATATATGATATTATAAATATTAATATGATTCTGTAAAAAGTTAATAACATGTTTTGAACCACTATACAGACAGTTAAATCAAATTAAATAGAAGGAAGTGTGAGCTAATGAATTATAACCCATTTTTCATTCATTGATCCATATTGGTATGTTAGGCACAAATTTATTTTATATGATCTATACAATACCAATTTCACATCTAATATCATGAATACTTCATACATCGTTGTATTTTTTGTTTCAATTTTAATTTTTCCATGTTAGTTTATTTGACATTAATATTTGCATGTGGCTATAGAATTAATCTTACATTATGTACATTGACGAATATAGTAATTTAATACACCTAATTTGTTATAAATACTATTTTAAATTAATAAGATAGTTATTTAACATTTTAAACTCAAGTAATATTTAACACCAAAATGTATTTTTTATGAGCATAGAATAAAATTAGATTTTATACCTTTTTAAAATTAAATATATAAAATTTATTTAATATTCAAGATAGTCATGCCCATAACCGTGAGTAATGTGAATTTCATTTTTAATCATAAAAATGTGATTACTACAAATATTGTTAATTATCACAATAATTATTAAACAAACCTTTTTAATGAATTGTGTTATTAACATTGTTTGTTTTTTATCTAATAAATTGAATTAATAGTTGTTAAATAATGAATCTAATATTATTTTAAATCACACAAACACACACACACACAAATATATATAGATACATTTAATTTTTTTAACTATAAAATAATGTTAGAAGAGACTTATGAATAATATGTCATTCTTTATAAAAAAACATGTTCTCAATTCATTATATGTTTTAATTTAATTTTTAAATTTCTAATATTTACAATTTAAGGAGAATTAAATGGAGACTAAATGAATATTAATAAAATAAAAAATACGATGGCTTATTTAATTTTTTTAGTAAAATGTAAACTACATGGGTGAAAACTAGTTACCATGGTAAAAACAAAAAAAATGTTTGAGAAATAAGGTAAGAAAAATGATTTCAAACTTGTTTAAAACATGTTTCGAAAATTCTATTTGACAATGTTTCAACCCAAGGTCACGCCACACTCCATTATTACTCATATTGACATCCATTTAACCATGAATAGTTTCGTAAAAATACTTAAAAATTATGGATATTAAAAAAAGTTATTTTTCTTTACATAGAAAAGGGGAATACTTCCACACATTCAATGATCTATTTTACCTTTGAAATTTATTTGAATTCCTACCGAATTTTCTACTCCATTAATTTCAATTAACTTCCTAAATACCCTGTTCACTATAATTTTTCCAAGACCAATAATTCTAAGGAGTCTTTCATGTTAAATTTCTTGGTGTCAATGTGAGTACTACCTAAACCTTAACATTTTATTCATAATAATTCAATTTAAAACCAACAAGAATATAATATTATATTAATTACATTATTATTATTATAAGTTTGTTTTATTTTACTAATTTAATAACAATTATATATTCCATTCCATTCACTTAAAAAAACAAACAAAGATCATGGTTATGTGTAAAAAATTTCTTCCACAAAACAACATCTTAGGTTTTTCATCACTTCCTATAATTTTAATTTTAATTATGGTATTGATAAATAAATAAATAATATATATACATATATATGATATTTATGAATAAAAAATACATGATATTATCTATTTTCATCTAGTCACATTAATTGACAAATGATTTCCTTAACCTTGCATAAATGGGGATAACTTCCACCAAAGAGTAACATTTTAAATTTTTTATGTTGATTTTTATTTTTTATACAAAATATTAAAATATTATTCAATAACTAAAAAATTTATTTATAATTTAATTATAAACATATTATAACAGTATTTTAAATTTTTTTAACTGTTCTCACCCATCGAGTTATGTTGTGCTCTTATTTGTGTCGATTTATCAACATACATGAATGGTGCTCTTAAAATCTATCATTGGAAAATATATGAACATAAATATGTATATTATTAAAATTTATTATTAGAATAATTACTGATTTATTATTATCAATATGTTATATTATTTATTTAATTTACTTTTGAAATGACCTCTTTGAATACTAAAATTTCAGAAATAATATAAACTTGATTTAATTTTGACACAACATAACTAAAAAAATGTGGAATGAGATTAGAGATTAAAAAAATTATATGTTATATTAATTCATTAATTTATACAAGAAAACATTGTATCAATGAATATATAAAAAATGCAACATCCTAAAGTATGTATGAAACATTTAATGTTACTAACACTCGATGTCAAAAATAAAAAATAAATAACTAATAAAATCATAGTAAATAAACATAAATAAAATTGTTAAAAGGTGATTTATATAAATGAGGTTATCAATTTTAATATTAATACATTTTTTATTTTTTTAAAGTGTTTATATCATATTTATCTAATATATGATAAAAGGTAATAAATTATTCTATTTTTGTTTCCTTATTTCGAGTTACAGGATTTTCTAATGAAATAACATTTAAAATTTCTAAATTATTGTAAATATTGCAAACTATATTTTTTATTTACACTTTAATTTTGGATTTTTAAAATTAATATTTATAGCCAAATTTTCAAAATAGTATTACCTCAATGATTATGTCAAAGGTAATGGTTATTTGTTTCTATTTTCAATCAAATTTGACTTGGTTTTATAATAAATACCATAATTAGCTTATATAGTGTACAAAATACCCTATTTATTTAAATTATAATTAAATAAGTTAATTTCATAATTTTTTAAAATTCATTTTTTTTAATATTTTTATTTCATTTTGATTCATTAACTACCATTACCATATGGGTTTCTTCTTCAATTTTAATTTCTAATTATAATTTTTTTAAAGATAGTCCACATAGGGAATTTATATAATAATTATTTATCTATCCAAACTTTATTTTATTCACATATAATTATTCCTATTTTTTATTTGTCTTAAAACTATTTCATATTACACCTTGGAACATTATTTAACCATTGTATGGAAACTAGCCCTACCACTTGTTATCAATTGAGATTCCCCCCATATGTGGCCATATACAATTGATGATTTTATTAATTTCTATATCTATGGACCAATAAATAACTATTGTAATTTTATACTAATTTTGACAACATTAATTGTTTTATATAATTTTATATCATTTTTCTTGTTGTTTATTTTCATAAAATTTATAAAAACTTCTCATTTTAATGTTTTCTATATAATCATTAAATTTTACTATCTACCTATTTTTCTATGAAACATATGCTCTTCATTTTCATGTTTTATAAAACATAATCTCATTATCCTAGTTTTATTTAATATTCCAATTAAAATATATGATTTCAATTACATTATTAATGTTTCTTATTTTAAATTAATTTTTCTAAATGCTCCTAAATAAATATATTTCATCTAAGTCAACATCCATTGATAATTGTTATGATTTATTAAGTTTATAAATCAAATGATACCATGTAAATTATTTATGAGGATATAATATGAATTTTTTGTTTCTATGAGAGGGTTTATCCATCACAAATTTCTTCTTTCCTTACTATCTACTATGTGTAAATATGTATTTTCCACCAATTGCATTACTCAATGAAAAATATATATTTCATTACTTTGATTGAAGGTTGTTCACCTAACTTCCATGCATCAATTTACGGGTGAAATTAATTAACAAATCTTCTGAAATATATCTATATAGTGTAAATATCATATACCTTATAATAAAAATTTAATGATATTTACATATAACATTACAAAATATATTTGTATACACTTATATTTTATATGGGTTTATACTGTTATGATAATTGATGGAATTATAGGTGAGTTCCCTATGTTAATCCATCTTAAAATTATACAAAATATTTTCTCATTAAATATGTTATTTATGAAGTGGTGAATGAATCCAATTTTTGTTTCATGGGTTCTTTAATATAAAATGAAATATTGAATTAATGAGGCATAAGTAATTAGGAATAATTAGTGGGTAGGATCCTTCATCTCTCTCGAATACATTATATTAAATGTTATATCTCATGAGATAGGCTAACATATGAAAAATTTAGTTTCCCATAAGAATGGGTGCAATTGTGTGAGTCAAAAATGTGATAATTATTTATATTCATGATTGTACCACATTTCCAAATTATCCAAATACTAAAATCACATGGCTAGGATTATTGAATATTGTTTCTATAATATTTTAATCCATGTGTGTTTTCTTAATCCAAGACTCATGATTATGATCTATGCTTTTTTTGGTTGGATTATCTTATGTTATTTCCATTTTCCTTAATTATACTCTTATTGTCATATTGTACTCAGTTTTTATCTTGGATTTTTATCACATATGTTTTACCTTCCTGATAATTTTATCTAGAACCAATGTTGTGATCCAAATGTCCCTATTTTTTGAAGATTTAAATAATTATTGAGAATTCTAGAAGGGCACCTAGTGTTGTTCAATTATAATTTTTTTTTCAAAATAATCAAAAAAATGTTTCTTATATAGAAATTCCTATAGGACACTAATCCTTTCATAAATTGTAGTATCTTGTTATATATGATATGTATTTCTTAACATATATAAATTTTGTAAAATAGAGATATTCTTACCTTGTTCCAACACATATGGTATCATATCCTATTTGTAATGTATGTGTTTTTAGGATAGAATCTGGGAGTCCAGTTCTAGGGGGGTTATATTGTTGGAGATTTAAATTAATCATTTCCTGCTGTAATATTATTATCAAAGTCATTTATTTAGTAATACATTATTATTGATGATTCATGTTTTACATATTGATTTATTTCTCTTAGGGATTTAATTATTAGTTATATACACACTACTGGTAATGCTTTTTTCATATAAATTCATGAGTAATTGTACAAGGTGTTATGGTTTTTCCAAACATAATTATTTTTTTGTAATAAAATATCATATAATTATTAATGGAAATGAAAATAGATTTATTACACACTATTTAAAATAAGAGGAAATTCATGTACCTAATGAAAGGTTCCTCACATACAACTGAGTTTAAATGTTTAAAATATATATACACATCAATGAGACATGTCACTCATGATTTGATTTAATTTATAGAATTTAATTCTCAGGTATAGAATTTATTTTGTATTTTGTAATATATATTTGATGAGATAGTTATCATATGCTAGCTCATATTTTCAAGTTATATTAATATGGTATGTTAGTAAAAAAAATCTAATCACCTTAGAAATTTAAGATGAATAAGTCTCAAAAGTTATCCTAAGAAGGTGATTTGTACAATATATTTGAGTTAGTATTGTTAGATGATTTTTATGTTGGTATATAGGTATATTTCATAGATTATTTTTGTAATGGATTGGTTAGTGCGTGAGAGGTCAGATTTCTGGATGTCTATCCTAATGATTATCTATATAAATCAAGGAAAATTATTTCTAACATAGTATGATATATTATGAGTTGATATTCAATTAATATAATAATTTATACTTTTAAGAGTTATTAAGTGTTTTAATCAATAATGATGATATTTTAGATCAACTTATTTATAAGGATATATTTAAGGACCCTGGTTCATTATACACAAGAGATAATTTGACTATGTATTTTATTTAAAATGAAATCCAATGGAAATTCCCCCAGGAAACTAGGTTACAAATAGTGATTAGTTACGATTCTACTCAACATGTGTGGGAAGACAGAAATCTTAGAATGTTGAATGTTTTATAAGGATATCGATTTTTAAATGGTTTTCCTATAATGTTACATGAGTTATTGATATTCTTTTAAGTGGGTTGTAATTTTTTGAATGAAAATATTACATAGATATTTAAGAGGTGGTGGATAATCATCCAAGACAAATTTCCATTCTCTATATTTTTCTGGGAAATGAAGAATAATGATAATGCTTCTAGGAAGGTTTTAAAGGTTCTTGGAACATATAAGAAATTTAAAATTAGTTATATGAGATATTAATAATTATTAATGATCATTTGGATCATTAATAATCTAAAAATGGAATAAAATATGGAGTCTCACTCTATAAGATAGGATTCAATGATTTTTTTCATGTTCTTGAAATACTCTCTTACCATGGCACATATTTTGAAGTGATATAAAAGAAATTGTGTAGAAAAAATATGGGTTTATACCTCATGAACCTAAAAAGTATAATTAAATTATCTAATACAAGTGGGATGAAGATAATATTCTTTCGAATGATAGATTTTTTTTCATTCATATAGGTGAATATAAACTATTTCAGCTAAAGAAGTGTTCTTTAAAGTAGTTTTGAATTATAAATATGATTCTTAAAGAATGTTTTACTAAAGTAGTTATCTATTGGTATAATTATTTTTATTATAACTATTTTAATACATGATTAGGATTGAAAATATATTAATTATTATTTATGTTAATATGTTTTATAGTTAAAGATACAATATGAATTAAACTGAATATTGGAGGTCTATTGGTTGATCAGAACTAAGGAATGATCAATATAGAATATATATGTTTATAAAGAAAATTATAATTATCAGAAACATTATTATCTATTATTATGTGGGGTTAAATTAACATATATATTGATATCTAGTTATTCTTGGGATTGTGTAGATCGTACATCGATTGAATGAAATCAATCCACTAGAATGAGTGATTATGAAAGATATTATTTTCAACAGTTTTGTTAGTGTGTTTGGTTTTTTTCTTTATAATTTTAGAAGAGGATTTATAGAAGGATTTTGTATGGAAGGGGATCTTCTGTTGTTCTCTTAATATGAATTTTTGTTGAAATGTTTTATAAATTACTTATGAAATATGTGGATATTCATTTCTGTTGTCTTGTTTTTAATGGTTTACTTGAGGAATTATCCAGAATGATTTTTTCTATAGGGGATTGGTTGTGGAAATACGAAAATAGATGGAATCTCGTACCTATAAAAGGATAGTGAAATAATATGAAATGAAATTCTCTATATATAATGTGTGGGAAAAAAATAATTCAAATAAATTTGATACTCAGTGAATTTTTTTTACCAATTCCACTAATCTGGAGTCAATAATTTTTAATATGTTTTAAAATTTTCATTCTTGAGTAATGAAATACTTTGCATTTTATCATATGGATACTAGAAATTCTATCTAAACCATGCAAAACAAAAGTGTTCTTAATCTTATGTCATTTACTTGTATTATATGAATGTATTTTAGTGAAAATTATTGATATTGGTTTGAAATAGTGGAGATGGATGGGGTGGAATTTTTTTATTAAATTCCATAATGTTTAGTTAGAGAGTATCATTCAAAATCTATTTCACTAGCTGATTACAAAATTACTAAATCTGATTAATTAATTAATATAAATGATAGAGGAACTATCAAAATTTGTATCGATTGTATAGGTTATCAGGATGCTCAGAAATTCATTTGATAGTTTACATAACATGAATTTTCCTTGATATGTTTTTAAATTAAGTGTGAGTCATTATTTTGGGAATGATGGGATCAAAAGATGGAAAAATTCATATTAAAATTCTCCCTTGAATATATTTTTAGTTTTGGAAAATGCCAATAAAAGACTATATCATTTTGATGTATCTAGAGCTGTTGTTGAAGGGTTTCAAAATAGAAACAATAGAGAAAGTTCAATGATAAAAGTCATATTTAGGGGAACATGGATTGATAAAAATACATTTAATATGGAATGTGTTTTTTAAATTTTTTTGAATAAAACTAAAAAAATATTTATATCAGCAATTAAATATATACATGAGAGACCTGCAACCACGAATAATGTGTTCTTGATGTGGATGTTATTCATTGTGATGTTACTGAAATAAATATATACTTCATATCTCTGGAATGAATTCAACTTAATCATGATTCGACTAATGTATGAGATTGTTACATTTTTTTAATGTTTGGGTGATTTTTTATTTATCATGTATACCTAAATCTTTGGAATCCATGGTTATAGATGTTAGTAGATCAAGAGTAATGAATTTTTTGGTATTCCCTGATGTTCAAAATGAGATTCTTAACGGGGAGAACTAAATGTAATAGAGTAATTGAATACATATAGACATGGATTCCCACATAATTGATGTAATATAATTAAATTAGAGATAAATTCATTAGAAGGAACCATATAGAACTCTTCTATATGTATACCTATTAGTTGTAATTGTGTAAAGAGAATTCACATCACAAAATATTGTCTTAACTTAAAGACAACCACCAAAAGGGAATTCTTCTAGAGATTTGAGTATGGATATATTGGGTAATGTAAACCTAATCATTAATGTTTCTACACTGATGGAATCATATATTATCAATTCATGAGCTTCATTCCATTTCATTGGGGAAAAACAGTGCATAGTAAACAATTTATCTAGAAATGTTTGTAAAGTGCATCTTGCGGATAATGATTATCTTGATATTGTAGGATGGGGATATATAAAGTTCAATTTAGGAATAAGATTTTTCTTGTACTTATGTAGGTGTTTTATGATACAATACATTTAGAAATCCTAATTTCAATGGGTCTTCTAGATGGATAATGCTTTAGAATGATCTTTGTGGAAGGAGTATAAAATATTACACAAGGATATCTAATCATTGATAGAGGTGTAAAATATTCTTCACATTATCTGTCTGAAAGGGTAGTGGTAGCTACAGTAATCATAACATAATATTCCAAAAGTTCATAACGTTGGTGTAATTGGTGATGGGACCTTAGTGGGAATGGTATGAAGATTTTAGCAGGTAATGGTACATTGAAGTAGGATCATTCAGAAATTATATCGTGTGAGAGTTGTATACTAGAAAGGAAGTGGATTGTATCGTTCAATATTTCCATAAGAATAACTATATTCTATAATTTATAGTTGGTCTATAAATATATTCGGTGACCTTAAGTGATTCATTCTTATATAAAATCTTTGTACATTTTATCATTCCTTGATGATTCCAGAATAAAAATATGAGTATACATTCAAAAACATATAAGTGAATTTTTTGGAATCATCATTCATTGGAATGATATGGTTGAAAGGTAAATGATGTAATGTTTAAATAATTGATATTTTGAAATAGTGATTAGTTTAATATAAATTAATTTAGGAATTATTATATGAATAGTGGGTTCTGACATAAAAATATTATTCCATGTACACCTGAACAAAATGGTGTGGTTGTGAGAATGAATTGGAAAATAATAGAGAGGTATGACGTATAATTATATACCCTATAATTCATAAGGTGTTTTCAGTGGAATTAGTGGACACATTTACTTACATTATCAATATAATTATATTGACACTATTTGGAATTTTGTTACTTGGTAAAACATTGGAAAAGTTCTAATGAATCTTGACTAAGAGTGTTAAAAATATTATCCCATATACTTGTTAATGAAAAATATTGAAATAATATTTAAGAATAATATAATCAATGTCTATTTATAGGAAATGGATCTGAATAATTTTTTTCTTTATGATGATGAAAAAAGAATTTTTTCATAAGTCAGAATGTGCTCTTTAGTGATAATATCTAATGGAATGATCGAAACATTTGAGAGGAGGATGTTCTAGATATAGATAAAATATTATTCCAAGTATATTTGATTAGTGTTTTCATAGGATCACATAATCCATAATTTTTATATGTATTTAAATATAATGGAATGACAAATATTCTAAAATGATGTTTAAAGGCTAGTGTAGTTGATTCCGAATATTACCTCGAAGAAGGTATATAAAATAAATAAAAAACCATGGATGCTTGGTCAATAGTTCTAAAAGGTGATGCTTCTAATGTTTTGGTTGTAAGAGAATCTGAATCATAGTATAAATTGTGAATATATTCTAGGACTAGATTAACAGATAAGAGTTATAATGATGATATATGTTTATTACATTTAATAGGTATGGTATAATTAGGGCGTCTAGAAGATTGCTCTACTCTAGGATATTTTAGATGGTTATAGCTATCAATTTACGAGGAGTTATATTTATTGTGATTGAATAACTACTGGAAATATAAAATTATATTATTTGATAAGAATTTACTTGAAAATAAGTAGATATTTTAGTTGAAAAAATAGGATGTTGGAAATGAAATATATTAATAAAACATGTCTCTGAATGGTTTTTAGAATAAGTAAGGTATTTACTTCATTGAGATATTCATTCTGGAAATAAAATATACTACCATAATAAGCAGGTAATGTTTGGTTTCTTCTCGAAATTTATATATAAAAAATGGATGTAAATATGGAAGTTCTTCATAGGGATTTGGATGATGAAATTTTTATAATTAAATCCATTGGTTTCATGGAATTTTAGAATTATGTTATAGTGTAAAAAATACGAAGGATAAATTATTGTTAAATCCAAGGACCAAAATATTTGAATTGTATGTTTAATTTATTCATGTAATAGAATGGTTTCACACATATTAATTACAATAATTATTATTAAAATTAATAATTTAGTCGAAATGAATATATTATCATAATCCTATATGTAGATGATATTCTCTTAGTAGTCCTAAATATTGAGCTTATTTTCATTCATACCAATGATATATATTGAAATTTTTAGATTAATGTTATTGTTAATTGTATAATGATATTAGAAATAATGAGTGAATTTGATATTAAAAAAATAAATTTAGTTTTATCATTTATGGATTACATCCATAATATCATTGTGAGATTTGTTATAATTGAATGTAACCTAGTTTTAAATTATCTTGTTGGGATCATTAAAATTTTAAGTGAGTGGGAATCATGATTCTAATAAAAAATTACATGGTTAAATTTATTTATGAATCCATAATCAAGATTTTGATGTATAGAATAGTGTGTACACATATATAAATTGATCATGTTGGGTTAGTGATCACCTAGTTTAAGGAAAATCCAATAAAGTCTTATTATGATGTCATTAATGTTGATTATTTGGTGTCTTATTGGAAAATAATGTATAAATATTTATTTCGGGAATGATAATTTCTTGTACGAGTTTGTTGATAATAATTTGGGGGGATATTCTAATTCAGTATTTATCACACCAAGATATATTTAATCATATAAAGGAACCATGATTGGTTGGATGTGTAGGTAAAAAAAAGGTGATTACAATTTGTACAATAGAAAACAATTTTTTTTATTACAAATAAGGAATGAAGGTGGTATGGTTAAGGTGAATAGTTAAATAACTTGGATTAATCATAGGTAAAGTGTTGTTATTCTGTGATAGTTAGTGTGAAATTAATTTGGATAAGAATATAGTGATACATTCATTAATAAAACTCATTGATCTTATATACCATTATATCCTCAAGAATATAGAATATAGTGACTTTTATTATATGAGGTTTTTGGAAAAAGTAATATAACATATGTGTTTACTATGATTTGTAGTCCACAATTATTAACGTAATATAATTCTTTAGTTGGTCTTGGCAGAATGGAAGCAGGTGGATAAACAATGTATGTTGGGAAAATTAAAGGCTATTTTTCATAGGATAAAAGTGTTGTTGTGTTGTTTTCTATAATTATATCTGCTTATTTGAGATTATAGCAATATGTGATGGTTTTTTTAAAATTAATGAAATCATTTAACCAGAATGATTATTTTTTGAAATATTTTCTTTTCGTTTGAGTTGTGGATAATTTATGTTTTTCCTTCATAATTCTAAAATAATAATTTATGGAATGATTTGGATTAAAATTTGTTGTTCCTATGTTATTATAATAATAATTTTCATTCTAGAAGTTTTAACCGGTACTTAAAAAAGATAGAGATGTTCACTTATGTTATGTTCTAGTAGTTGGTTTATTTGAGGAGGTACTAATATTGAGGTTTTTTATAAGCGATACAGGATGTGAATGATAAAATGGATAAACACCCTAAATTTGTTGAGGCTAGTAACTGTGAGTATTAGAATAAATTATCTATATTTATTGGTTTGGTCCACCTTTTTTCAATAGAATCTGATACTTAGTGTAATTTTGATTACCCTTTATAGTTATCTAGTGTAACTCGTTAGTAACTATTTTGTAAATTTTCTATTCTAGAGAATTAAAATATTGTAATGTTTCTCCCATGGATGTAGGAAATTCATTGTGAACCATTTAAAATTAAATTACTCTTTATCTCATAAAATTTACAATTATTTTATGAATGTTTTTTTCACTGAACAGAGTACAAGTTAGTTTGAAATTGTGGTGAAAATTTTCATGAAGATTGTTTCAAACATGTTTTGGAACATTATATTAGAGTGTTTAAAATGGAATTTATTTTAATCAGGTGATTCTATAATAATTTCATTGGATTTATTTTTAAAAGGGAAGTGTATAGAAACATTCAGTAATTTTTACATGTTTCCTAAGATATTTTTTTCATTATTATTGAACCTATTTTTTTGTATATTTATTGTGAAAATTCATATAGATGTGTTTTAGGAATATTTGAGTTCAATTTCAAAAAATGTATTTAAATTTCATAAACTTGATAGAATCGAGGTGTTATGGAATTCATATTTTAATATGATATGTTGAATCATATGAGTATTTTATTCTTACATAGTAAACCATGGAACATACTTACGTTTTCTACTATAAAGATTATTTTGAGGAAATCATATCCCTTTAATTATGATACAATTACTAGGTATGAATTTTTTATTACTATACATTTCAGCTAAAGAATACAATTCTATATGAAGAAGACCATTCTCTATTACGTGGGATCATTCTATAAAGATTCAACGCTTATATATTTTTAGGCATGCCTATATTAGAGAGAAAACCCCTCACACTACAAATCATGTTCCACTATATTACTATTTATTATATAGATAGTAAAATATTTAAAAAATTCATTATAATATAGTTTTTTTTGAAGAAATTATATATTGAATTTTGTGGATCTAATGATATTTTATAATGAGATAACGGGGTTTATTTTTTATTTATTTATCACAGTACAGTGTGGGTCATAACACAATCATGAATAAAATGCCCTTAAAATGACTCATGCTCCAAATAAAATTTTGGATGAGTTTTATTGATAGTTATAAATTAAATCTATTTAGAACTGTATGATATATTTGGATAGAATTAAAAATAAAAACATGGATTCACACACGATCCAAATATAGGGGAACCTAAGAGGCTATGTGAGATAGATCAAATTATTGAGAATAATTTATATCATTCATGAAATTATAGTTTCATACATTTTTCTTACTTATTTTCTTTATTATTGTTGAAAATAAGATATTATTATAGATATTTGGATCACAAACATGAGACACTATGGACTATCAAACCAATAACATGTGTGAATGAACACTATAAAAACTAATATATTGTATGTGTTCTATTACTCTCTATTTCCGAACTTAAATTTGTTTCATTAATTCATCTAACACACTATCATGAAACAATAAATGTTAATTTAAGACTCTGTGTCTTAGTAACTATTGGTTCAACCCCCTATCATGGTGGTTTAGTCTCACCTGGTCCAATTAATTAGTATCAATTGGTTGATAATCATGAAGATAATTTCCAACTGTTTTTAATTGGTATACATTGGAGGCTGGAATAAAAATATGAAGTTCAAATTATTTTCCAATGTTCATTAAATTTTTAATATTTTTATCATCTTATTGGATAAATATATTTATGGAAAACACTAATACCATTAACAAGAATGTATATTACTTATTTTATGGGAAGGGGTTCAATATATGGAAGACAGAAATGATTCCACATCTTCTTATTAGTGTCTCACACCTTTGGTGGTTGTCTAATTTTTCTTTTGAATGTGATAGGGGTTTTAATATTTGTCTCAGAATAATTTTGGGAGTGTTATGTAATGATACACAATTTTATATAATATAATTCCCATTTTAAAGTACAGTTATTCTATGATGGTTGGTCGTATTTCTGGAATGTATAGCCTGATAACGAAACAATCATTTTTGTAGTGCTAACGTAAAGGAAGTGTTCTTGGTGTTTTAGTGTGGAATTTCGAAGGTGTGGTCATGGGTAATTCTTAGTGAAATATATATGGGAAATAAGCAATGTTTAAACATTAATTTCAGATACCTCAAATCCATTATGTTATTGTTTTTATAGTAATACATCATTGTCACTTAGGAAATAAAATGTAACAAAATTGAGGTTAGGGAAGCTATACAATGGTCATTTTTTTCTTATGTTGGATTTCAAGGCAAAAATCCGAATATCTAGGTCCACTATGACTTAGTGAAGATGGAATTTTATTTTTAAACTGTTCATGATTTCCATGATAGTTGACGGATTAATGACCTTTTAAACTCAATGAAATCTGAATCCTAGTTGATTGACGCGAGAAATACTCATATTGGGATTCACTATTATATGATGGGTGACCGATTATTTTAATTGTAAATTAATGGGAATAAATAAGTTAAATTTGATTATATCCACATTTATAAAACCCTAACCATCAATTGGATCCCATTCTAGGTCCCATGTCATATTATTTCAATCACATTGTTTCATTCCTTATGCGATGAATTTTATTGGTCAGAGTTAATTTTCCCTCTCACTATTATTCTCTCACCCTTCATTAGATTATTCATTTTTTTTCTTTCATTAGAGTCCATTGAATGAGTTTTATTTCGAATCATGATGGTTACATATTGAGGCCTGATATGGGATGAAATCTGTAGGTTATTTTAGATTTCTTCTTTGGAATCCATGATGGTATATATTTCATTATTCTTTCCATTACATTACAATAATCATTAATGATTAATATGGAGTTGGGGATTCAAAAAACTAATTTTATTAATATGTATGATTATTGGATTATAATTCCCTAATTTTAATTTTGTAATGTGATGGAATTATCCAAAGAAGATTTTAATAATTTTATAATAAATTATATTAGATATGTTCATTGAAAATTCTATTTTCATGATTTTGAGAATATATTATTTGTTTGATTTTTTTGGATTAATTGATCATATAATTTTATGCATGATATTTTTTTATTAAATATGTTCATAGCGGATTAATAACATAAATATTTATCAGAAAAAGATATTGAAAAATATAATTAATGGTTGTTTTTTCTTATGATTTAATTTTTTAAATATGATTTTAGTATGATTGAATATGTTACATCAATGTTGTTCAATAATATAATTGTATTTTATATATAAATATTGTTATTGTAAGTTACTATAATTTCTACCCCTATATTGTTACAAGAATAGTTTTCATATAGTTGTTTTTTGTGGTTTTATGGATGGTGAATCATTGTTTAGGATTATGTGGTTTGTGTGGTTGATGTTGTGAACTAATGGGGTTGATGTCATGGTTTTTTCTGAGTAGGGGTATTTATGGTTTTTTAAATAATAGAAATGATATTGTGGTAGTGCATCTGTTGTGGTTATAGAAATGTTTAGATGTGTAATTAATTGTTTTAGTGTTTTAGAAATAGTGGGTTAATAATGATTTTGTAAAGTGGTAAATTTGAATGGGTTTTTATAATGTAAATGGGGTTTAATATATGGTGATCAAATGAATAAGTTGACTAAATAAGAGTGGAAGAGGTTTTGATGGTATAATGAAGTATTTATTATATGATGTTTGGTAAATTGAAATATAATATTGAAATGAAAATTTGAATGTTTTGTGAGATGGTTGAAATATATATGTGGGTTGGTGAGAGCAATAAATAAGATAAATGATAATAAGATTAAATATGAAGTGGGTGTTCTTTTAATAATAATGGGATAATGATAAAACCTATATTGGGGTTGATAATTAAATTAGGTTAATTAATTGTTAAATATGAAATGGGATGAAGTTATATTATATTATAAGTTTATTTAATATGATGTGGTACTGGAGTGGATTTAGTTAGAGGCGGTAGTGGAATTTATAAGTGGTATATGTAGTTATAATCATAGTATCATAATATTAGTTAGTATAACCGTAGGTTAGAATGTTGTGTTATTTGATATAATCATTGTAGTTATTATTACACCAAGGTCAAGTGAAGTGACTGAATCCCAAACAAGGCCTTTATTATATTTTTCATCATTATTAATGTTTTAGAGGATATAGATGGATAATCACTTACCCTTACATTTCCTATCTTCTAGTAATAGTATGAGACCTAATTTCAGAAGGATGTCGTAATGATGAGGGTCTATGATTGTAACACCCCAGGTAAATAAAGAATATGACATTTTTATATTTATCCATATTTGTGAATAAAATTTTAATATTAATTTAAAGGGAACTCTATGCTCAATGGCTTACCCAATACGCAACAATGAGTTCCTTTGAAATCTTACGCTTCACTCTAATAATAAAATAATTTTATTTTAAATGGTAGTTAACACCTAGCCATTGTAATGATGGGAATGAATAGAACTAACTAAAATATGATTATATATGTTTGTCAAATATTTTTACTTTTTACAATAAATTTTAGAGGATTAAAAATGCGAATGAATCCTATTTTAAGCGTAAACATTCTAATATTCTTTACAGGGTCGATTAACCGCCTTTTGATGGAGAACCTCTTTTAAATCCACTTTTTGACAATTTTATGTGTTATATTTGATAAAATAAAATTCTTCTTTAGAATAAGGACATCAAAATTTACTTTGTGTAAATTTTTGTATTTATCCGATAAAGTTCATTTTTAATGAATAGTGAAAAATGTTGTATTTTAATTCAAAACAACTTTTTAATATTATTTATTTATATTATTATATTATCTTTTGAATTTGTTTTAAAGTTAAATTAGAATATATTTTTACCATTTAATCCAATAGTGGTCATTGGAATTAATTTCACTTTGAAATTGGACTTAAACTAGTGTCAATCATTTGATATATATTGTTTCATAAAAACACGCTATTTGTTCTGACAGTGGGAATTAATTAATAAAATAATTAATGTAACTTATATGTTTTGAATTTTGTAAAATAGGCATCATTTTTGAATTTATAATATCAAATATATCTTAGGTTGAATTTTTGGTATTTTTCGGAGAAACTTCAATTTTTTATGAATAGTGAAACCACTAAGTGGTACTTAAAAAACGGACTTTTTGTTTAAATAAAATTTTACCACCTATGTGTTTTGAATTTCAAAAATCCGACATACATGGTTTTCATTTGGAAGTAAAATGTGGTTCAGTGGGATTAAAATAATTTTTTGGTGAATAGTAACTTTTAAGTTTTTAATCGCGATTAGAGGTAATTAGTGTAATTTGAGGTAAAAATAATGTTTTAATATTATTAAATGTCCTTGAAACATGTCCTACCCTTATTAGATGTATAATGGACGACCAAGAAAATCCATGGGTCAACATGGGGACCCCATGGAGCCACTTTGGTAGGAAAATGACATTAAAAACTTTGTGTTCAATTTTAAAATAAAAATGTCACAAACATGTGATGTTTTACTAAAAGAATTTTTAAATGGGGTTATACAAGTCATATTTTTATCTATAAATATTAATTAGAAAGATAAAAATATTTCCTACATCATGATTGTTTTCTTATATTTTTTAGACATTAAATAAATGAAATTATTTATGACACCATGATGATACAGTGATTACCTCATTATTTAACAATTTAAATAAAATGAAAAGGTAATGTAAAATATAAGACCTACACTTATCGAAAACCTATTGTCTGTGTGGATTTAGAACTATTATCACCTTATACTCGAAATATATAATTTTTGGCCCTTTAAAATCCGATAATCATTTTATAATAATGTTACTTTTCAAGACTTTCCAAGAGTGCCCCTCCTCTCCTCTTATAAATGGCCCCCACCTCTACCACCATACCCACACCTCTCAAGCCTTTGTCTCGGCCAACCCCTGCCCATTTAGTCTCTCCACATCCCTATCGTATTCCTAGAAGCCTCACTTTGGGCAAAAGTCTTTCCAAGGAAGCCTTTGACCTCAAATCAAATAGAGTAACCCGATTAAAAGGTATTGTCTTCCCTAGTGTTCTTTTGTTTTATTTTGCTTCTCCAACTTCCTAAACTCTTTTTATTTATTTATTTTATAAAAAAACCAGTATATTAAATATACTATGATGTTTTTATGAGTATTATTCTACCTACACTTACACACACCTCTGTCTAATGGTTAATGAACATATTGTTTCCGTGGATGGTGAATTGTTGCCTCACGAAACGATGATTGTTCTATCTTCTCCTATCACATCTAATGGTTTCCATTATGATGGAACTATATTTATTTACCATTAATATTATATTTATTTACTCTATATGCTTCTGTATGTTATATTTAATACATACCTTTATGCTTTTAATGTTGTGAAAATGCGATAATTTCATTTGAGGAAGTGTGGATTACCGCCCCCTCAAGTGATGTGACTCGTTCATGCAATACATGGAATGTATAAATAATGAATTGATTAAAATATCTGATCAATATAACATATATATTATACTGTAATTATAATATATATATATATATCTCATCTAGTTTAATTCCATTAATGTTCCAAAGAAATGAAAGTAGCGTTCATGCATACGTACGGCTTGCCGTCTCCATGAACGGTACATTTCATATCATATCTTCAAATTTTATGTACTATTATAAGTACATATATATAATGTATATATATGTCATATATTAAATCTAAATTATGGATATCATTCTGGAAGTATAATATATATATATCTCTCTTTAATCATTAATTCCATTAATATGACAAAAAAATGAATGTAGCGTTCATGCGTACGTACAGCCTACCGTCTCCATGAACGGTGCTTTTCATTTTTTGCATCTCCAAATGTTATGGAATAGTATAAAATGAATATATACTGGATAAATATAATATTTATATCATTAATACTATTCTGTAGATGATTTACCAATAACTACATGGAAAATTCTTTTCCAACAAGTTCAATTTTGACTCATGTACCAAACATCGACAAAAATGTCTAATATGAACTCACATTATTAACCAATAATTATAACATTATAATAGTTGATATGAACAGAATAATAATCTTTAAAGGATTTCCTTAAGTAATTATAAATTTACCAAAGTTTATTCTTCAGTAATATAAAGAAACTAACAAGACAAGTCGGACTTGAGGTAAGGGATCCTACCCCTATCTTTATTTTTAAGTATACTCTTTTATGTCATTCCATTTAAGATCATCTTTCTTATGAATGGGATGTTCTTTTATATTACACATACAGTAATTTTTATGTTAATATGATTAGAGGCCATTTTTTCTCTCATCAATCCATTTTGGATGTTTTGAGTGGTGCCGTTAGGCTTCCGAATTTTCGTAAGAGATCCAACCTCTCTCTTTATTTTTAAGTACTCTCCTTTATGTCACTTCTATTAAGCTCCTCTTTGTTTTGTTGAGGGATGTTATTTTATATTCATCTTGTTTTAAATATTATTTTAATATGATGAGAGATGCTATTTGATCTCATCAATCCATTTTTGGAAGTTTTAAGTGGCACCGTAAGGCTGCCGAGGTTTGGTAAGGGATTTTTCATCTCACTTTTATTCCCGTCAGATTTATGCTACATTTTCCACCATTTTTTTGAGTGGTGTATGTAATGACCATTATTCTAAACATTGTGTAATATACTTTCTTTTATGGGTATTTACATCAATGTTTTATCGTCTTTCATTCATGGGGTGTACGATTCGGAAGTTACCCAATTCGGTAAGGGAACCTTTCACCCTCCTCTTCTTTAGAAAGACATATTTTGTTATATCTTTTCAATTACATATTATTATGTTGGGATATGATCTTATATATCCTTATGGATTTAAATTTAATGGAAAATTGATGATATACACTTTTTATCTCTCATCAACTCATATCCTGATGTTTGAGGTGACGTCGTTAGGCTGTCGAATATTTGCAAGGGAACTTCTTAGCCCAATTTTTATTCTTTGGGATAAACTTGTACTCCTTGAATATATCGTTCTACGAATATGTTTGAATGACATCTGATTATTTTACACTTAATATCCACTTATATTTGGTGTATTATTTTGTTACACATAATTATGTAATTGATTTATCCTTAATCCAAGTGTATTGTCTTTGTAAGGGACTTCATCTCAATCTCCTTTCATTGAGGCATATTTTATACACAATGATCTTTTATACGGTGTATAAAACCCTTTGAATTTTACGTTTATTCGAAAGGAATATTTTTTAAACAAACAGTTTACTAAACGACAAAAGGGAATATTTTTTTTGCCGTACGTATGCGGCGACAATGACTTCTCTGCTGCAGTGACCATTATTTGAGTTTCGGCTTCCTCTACAAGCCATAACATTTTTTGAATGAAAAATAAATACCTTGTTTTAAATTTATTTTATTTTGGTATTGAAAATGGTTTTCATAATGTTTTTATTATATCAATGTCTTGTATTGGTATCTTGTGATTGAAATGTGGAAATGTTATGTTTCATTTATGCATGTTTTATGTGATACGATTATGTTATGGTTCTTGGGAATTATTTTGAAGATGGGCGGTTCCGTGATAAACTAAGGGTGGGTGAGCCCGATATAGCTCTCCAATGCATTGGGTAACGTGAAGGAGTTAAACGTTAAGGTTTCTCCGAAGAGATTTAGGGAATATACTGTGATGGGTATTCCAAACATAACCAAGAGGGTTACTCCCTACGTAATAATGTTATGAATTTATCAATTTTCCATTATGTATTATGATTTATATGATTTATTCATGATTTTATGAGGTATGTTAAAGTGATTATGTTTTATGAGTAAAGTATGATTTCATACATGGACTAATGTTTTCATTTCGTACTTTTATATCCTTTATTGGGATTTTTATGCTCATCCCATGTTTTTGAAATGTTTTTTACATGTAAAGTGAAGGTACATGATGTGATGATAGGGTCAAGGAAGTTTCATGAAAGAATCCATGTTTTGTTTTAAATATGTTTTTGTCGGTGGGAAAAAAATGAATACTACCTTTTATGTAACCACTTTGTTTAAATGTGGAATGTAATGCATGATTTATGATCTAATTCTCTAAAACTCTAAACATGAAAAGATCCTCAATGTGTAATCTTATAATAACACAATATTATGTATGGTTTAAGACTGGGGACTTATATTTGGTATCATAGGTCGGTTTAGACAACTTTAGGGATTATGAGTTTTTGTTAGAAACATGGTCAGTCCATATATCTATTATTTCAGTTATATACTTGTTTTATAACTTTTTTTAGGTCATGTAAAGTCAGTTACGAATGGAAGGAGGATGATCTCAAATGAAATTCCTATCTCTTCCTAATTACATGCTTGCAATAATTATTGAAAAGTCATGTTCGGATGATTGTGAAACTTTTTCTAGCATACAACTCACTTGCAAGCAGTTGTTTGAGATATCAAACACCTCCACTATACCTCGTTATCATCGTGGATCATGTGTTGTATTTAGGCAAATAATATTTTCACAATATTCTCATATTTTCAAGAAAGGTAAATATTATCAAGGTATTTTCAAATATTTTACCTTATCACAAGAATTTGAAGCATATTATGATTTTAAAAGTGGTGCTGAGGAAGGATACCCTTGCACAACCTATTTATATTTTCTTTTAAAATATAGTCTCTCAGCACATACTTATGGTATTTTAAAAGGACCAATAATATAAAGTTTAAACTCAAATTATGTCAGACTATTTTATAGAAATCATGTTTTATCAGAAGTTTTGGAATTATATGTCATACATGATTATTTTCCAAAACTGTTTTTCTGTGAACACCCATATGACCCATGTTTTACAAGGTGTATTTGGATGGAGAAAGCAAATTATTCTGAAGCATCTATAAATCATTGTTTTAATTCATGGGACTTCTAACTATGTGAACAATATGATGATGAAACCTAGTGGACTCCATGATCAAGGTATGCTGTTATTCATTTTGGGAATCATTTTATTTTATGGTGGTGAAATAAGACTTCAAGAATTAAGCAGTTGAGATCATAATGAATTGGATGAAAATGAGAGGTATAAGGAAAATATTGAGGTTAAAACATGTTAGGGTTATTTTGGAGTTTTATAAAAAGGACAACACGCAGACCGTGTGACAACCCGTCGCGTCGGACAAAGCTGCGGGAATCGAACCTACAACCAAAGTGCGACTGGTATTTATCGCCTACCATTGGACTACGTGAAGTCCCTGGTTAGTATGACTTATTATTTTTATTTAGATGATTTTTTGAATTAATAGTAAGTTGATTTTGGGTTATCTATTGAAATTATTAACCTATCATGGAGGATATGTGATTAGGTTAATTACTTTTCAATATGAGACTTTTAGATCAACTAATGTTATTTGGAGATAAGTATTAATTTGTACCTTGGAAGACTATGTGAATAAATCCTTAAAATATATGGGTTTCAATATTATTTTGGTTTACATTGAAGAATTTTATGGACAAATTGTTTTTCGAATAGTCCTCGTTGAACTTTGGGTTTTGTTGGACAAATTTTGGAGATTAAGAATAGATTTTCTTTTTATAAAGGGATATCCTTTTTTGGATTATCTGATCTTGTTCTAACAATTTTGGTTTTGGTAAGGGTTTAAAGACATGAGAATTATATATTTCTCTTTTGTTGATTAGGTGATTCTCATGAAGTTGATTATAGTACTCTTAATGTGAACAAGTCTTCGTAAATACTCATCATTTGGGGAATGTATGAGTTTGTGTAAGAAATATAGTAAAAGTTAAAAGTCAACATGACAAGTAATTATGTTTCCTTAAGATCAAAATTAAATTCCTTAATGAAAAGTAACTTAAAAAAATGTTGTCTATTAACATTTCCTACTCGGGAATCGAATACCGTTTAACCCACCACAACTTTGTGATTTTCTTGTGGTTAACTTTCTCCTAAACATGTTTTCTATCACACTCCCTCAGTACATGAACCATTGCTTTTTCTCCCATATCCATGATTTCCTACATGAAAAACTAGTATGGTTTAACTCGGGTGACCACTGTACTTCTCTTTCTTTCTTTTAATGTGATTGTTTTACTGACTCTTATTCTGATGTGGGACTTTCAATGATGTTTCTGAGCCCAATTTTAAAATTTCGAGGAAGCAATTCCCAAAAGGAGGGAAGGATGTAACACCCAAGGTAAATAAAGAATATGACATTTTTATATTTATCCATAATGGTGAATAAAAATTTAAGATTAATTTAAAGGGAACGCTATGCTCGATGGCTTACCCAATACGCAACAATGAGTTCCTTTTAAATCTTACGTTGCACTCTAATAATAAAATAATTTTATTTTAAATGGTAGTCAACACCTAGCCGTTGTATTGACGGGAATGAACAGAACTAACTACCAAATTATTATATATGTTTGTCAAATATTTTTACTTTTTAAAATAAATGATAGAAGATTAAAAATGTGAATGAATCCAATTTTAAGCGTAAACATTCTAATATTCTTTAAAGGGTTGATTAACCGCCTTTTGATGGATAACCTCTTTTAAATCCACTTTTTTGACAATTTTATGTGTTATATTTGACACAATAAAATTCTTCTTCAGAATCGGGACATCAAAATTTAATTTGTGTAAAATTTTGGTATTTATCCGATAAAGTTCATTTTTTAATGAATAGTGAAAAATGTTGTATTTTAATTCAAACCCTCTTTTTAATCTAATTTACCTATATGATTAGATTATTTTTTGAATTGGATCTAAAGTAAAATTAGAATATATTTTTACCATTTAATCCAATAGTTTTCATTGTAATTAATTTCACTTTGAAATTGGACGTAAACTAGTGTCAATCTTTTGATATATATTGTTTCACAAAAACACGCTATTTGTTCTGACAGTGAGAATTAATTATTAAATTTATTAATGTAAATTATATGATTTGAATTTTGTAAAATAGAAATAATTTTTGATTTCAGAATATCAAATATATCTTAGGGTGAATTTTTGGTATTTTTCTGAAAAACGTCAATTTTTTATGAATAGTGAAACCACTAAGTGGTACTTAAAAAAACTGATTTTTCGTTTAAATGAAACTTTACCAACTTTGTGTTTTGAATTTCAAAAATCTGACATACATGTTTATCATTAAGAAGTAAAATTTGGTTCAATGGGATTAAAATAGTTTTTTTGTGAATAGTAACTTTTATGTTTTTAATCGCGATTAGAGGTAATTAGTGTAATTTAGGGTAAAAATAATGTTTTAATATTATTAAATGACCTTGAAACATGTCCTACCCTTATTGGGTGTGTCATGGCCGACCAAGACAATCCATGGGTCAACTTGGGTACCCCATGGTGCCACTTTGGTAGGAAAATGACATTAAAAACGTTTTATTCAATGTTGAAATATAAATGTCACAAACATGTGTTATTTTACTAAAACATTTTTTAAATGGGGTTATACAAGTCATATTTTTGATTATAAATATTCATTAGAAAGATAAAACGATTTCTTACATCATTATATTTGTTTTATAATTTTTAGACATTAAATAAATAAAATTGTTTATGACACCATGATGATGCAATGATTAACTCATTACTTAACAATTAAAATAAAATTAAAAGATAATGTAAAATATAAGACCTAAACTTGTCAAAAACCTATTGGATGTGTGTATTGCGAACTATTATCACCTTATCCTCGAAATATATAATTGTTGGCCCTTCAAAATCCGAAATCATTTTATAATAATGGTACTTTTCAAGACTTTCCAAGAGTGCCCCTCTTCTCCTCTTATAAAAGGCCCCCACCTCTACCACCTTACCCACACCTCTCAAACCTTTGGCTCGGCCAACCCCTGCCAATTTTTTCTCTCCACATCCCTCTATTACTCTTCTAATCCTCACTTTGGGCAGAAGCCTTTCCAAGGAACCCTTTGAGCTCAAATCAAAGAGAGTTGCTCAATTTAAAGGCAATGTCTTCCCTAGTGTTCTTTTGTTTTATTTTGCTTCTCCAACCTCCTAAACTCTTTTTATTTATTTATTTTGTGAAAAAAACAGTATTTTAAATATAATATAATGTTTTTATGAGGAGGATTCGAGCTACAATTACAAACACCTCCGTCTAATGGTTAAAGAACATACTATTTCCGTGGATGGCGAATTGATGTCTCACGAAACGATTATTGTTCTATCTTCTCCTACCACCTCTCATGGTGGCCATTATGATGGAACTATATTTATTTATAATTTATATTATATTTATTTCCTCTATATTCTTCTATATTTTATATTTAATATATACCTTTATGCTTTTCATGTTGTGAAAATGCGATAATTTCTTTTGAAGAAGTGTGGACTACCGCCCCCTCAAGTGATGTGACTCGTTCATGCAATACATGGAATGTATAAAGAATGAATTGATGAACTTATGTGATATATATAACATATATATTATACTGGAAGTATAATATATATATATATATATATATCTCATATAGATTAATTCCATTAATGTGCCAAACAATTGAAAGTAGCGTTCATGCGTATGTACGGCTTACCGTCTCCATGAATGGTAAATTTCATTTCTTATCTCCAAATGTTATTTACTATTATAAGTACATATATATAATGGATATATATGTCATATATTAAATCTAAATTATTTATATCATTCAGGAATTATAATATATATATCTCTCTTTTATCTTTAATTCCATTAATATGACAAAAAAAATGAAAGTAGTGTTCATGCGTACGTACGACCTACCGTCTCCATGAACGGTGCTTTTCAGTTTTTTTATCTCCAAATGTCATGGAATAGTATAAAATTAATATATACTGGATATATATGATATTTATATCATTAATACTATTCTGGAGATGATGTACCTATAACTACATGGAAAATTCTTTTCCAACAAGTTCAATTTTGACTCATGTACCAAACATCAACAAAAACGTCTAATATGAACTCACATTATTAACCAATTATTATAACATTATAATATGTGATATGAACTGAATAATAATATTTAAATTATTTACTTAAGAAATTATAAATTGACCAATGTTTATTATTCAGGCATATAAAGAAACGAACAAGACAAGTCGGACTTGAGGTAAGGGATCCTACCCCTCTCTTTCTTTTTTAAGTACACTCTTTTATGTCTTTCCTTTTAAGCTCATATTTCTTATGATTTGGATGTTCTTTTATATTACTCGTACTATAATTTTTATATTCCTATGATGAGAAATCATTTTTTCTCTCATCAATTCATTTTGGATGTTTTGAGTGGCGCCGTTAGGCTGCCCAATTTTCGTAAGAGATCCAACCTCTCTCTTTCTTTTTAAGTACTCTCCTTTATGTCACTTATTTTAAGCTTATCTTTGTTATGTTGGGGGATGTTATTTTATATTAATATTTCTGTAAATTTTATTTTAATATTATGAGAGACTCTATTTGATCTCATCAATCCATTTTTGGAAGTTTTAAGTGGCACCGTTAGGCTGCTGAGTTTTCGTAAGGGATTTTTCATCTCACTTTTACTCCTGTGAGATTTATGATAAATTTTCCACCTTTTCCTTTGAGTGGTGTATGTAATTACCATTATTCTACTATTTGTTTAATATACTTTAATTTATGGGTATTTACATCAATGTTGTATAGTCCTTCATTCATGGGGTGTACGTTTCGGAAGTTACCCAATTCAGTAAGGGAAACTTTCACCCTCCTCTTCTTTAAAAAGAATTCTTTTGTTATGCCCTTCAAATTAAATCTTATTATGTTGGGATCTATTCTTATATATAATTATTTTTGTAAATTTAATGAAAAAGTGATGAGATACCCTTTTTATCTTCCATCAACTCATTTCTTGAAGTTTGAAGTGACGTCGTTAGGTTGTCGAATTTTTGCGAGGGAACTTCTTAACCCAATTTTGATTCTTTCGGATAAACTTGTACTCCTTGAATATGTTGTTCTATTAATATTTTTGAATGACCTATGATTTTTTTACACTTAATATCCACTTATATTTGGTGTATTCATTTGTCACACATAATTATGTAATTGATTTATCCTTAATCCAAGGGTACCGTCTTTGTTAGGGACTTCAACTCAATCTCCTTTCCTTGAGGAATATTTTATACAGAACTTTTTTTATATAGTTTATAAAACCCATTTAATTTTACGTTTATTCAAAATGAATCTTTTTTATACGAATCATTTACTAAATGACAAAAGGGAATGTTTTTTTGTCGTACGTATGCAGCGAAAATAACTTATCCGCCATCGTGACCATTATTTGAGTTTCAGCTTCCTCTACAAGCCATAAATTTATTTGAATGAAAAATAAAGACCATGTTTTAATTTTCTTTTATTTTGGTATTGAAAATGGTTTTCATAATGTTTTTATTATATCAATGTGTTTTATAGATATCTTGTGACTGAAATGTGGAAATGTTATGTTTCCTTTATGCATGTTTTATGTGATATGATTATGTTATGGTTCTTGGGAATTGTATTGAAGATGGGTGGTTCGGTGATAAACTAAGTGTGGGTGAGCCCGATAACTCTCCAATGAATTGGGTAATGTGAAGGAGTTAATCATTAAGGTTTCTCTGAAGAGATTTAGGGAATATACTGTTATGGGTATTCCAAACGTAACCAAGAGGGTTACTCTCTACGTAAGAATGTTATGAATTCCTCAAGTTTACTTTATGTGTTATGATTTCTATGATTTATTCATGATTTGATGAGGTATGTTAAAGTGATTATGTTGTATGAGTAAAGTATGATTTCATACATGGACTAAGTTTTTCATTTCGTACTTTTATATCCCTTATTGAGAATTTTATGATCATCCCAAGTTTTTGAAATTTTTTTCACAGGTCAAGGGAAAGGTACATGATATGATGATGGGGTCAAGGAAGTGTCATGAAAGAATCCAGGTTTTTTTTAAATATGTTTCCGTCGATGGGAAAAAAATTAATACTATCTTTTATGTAACCACATTGTTTAAATGTGGAATGTAATGCATGATTGATGATCTAATTCTCTAAAGCTATAAACCTGAAAAGATCCTCAATGTGTAGTCTTGTAATAACTCAAGATTAAGTAAGGTTTAAGTCTAGGGCCTTATAATGATGGTGGTGTACATAAAATTAGGAGGGGATTAGGTTGATTCCCTTCATGATTATGTACCCTAACATGAGATTATTTATTATTGAGTTGGAGATATTTTTGTAAATATTTGGATATATTTGTGTCAGTTTGGTTTTGGTTATGGCATGATATATAGTTATGAGTCTATGTGGATATGTGGGGAAGTGATCACTAAGTAAAATCTTATTTAGGTGTTAGGAGGACCAATTTAGCAAGGAAGTGGATGTTGGGTACCTTTTAATTTTTTATAATATATTACCTTCTTTTTTAGGATAATATACTAGTGGGCCTCTAGGAGGTTTAATTTAATATTTTACAAAATTAGGTTATGATTTGGTTTCATGGTTTATTTACATGGGATATAGAGTGACTCCAAATTTTTTTGAAGAGATTTATTGAGGAGGAACACACTTATTATACTAGTATTCTCTCCTATATCTATATAATTATTTTTTAAGGGTCATAAGTATGAGGTTAGTGAAAGGTAGAAACCTTATTATTTTTTGTTATTGGTTTTTGATAGAGTATATGGAGTTTATATCATAAGAGTTCCTTTATTATATTTTTTTGGATCTTCATATTTATGTAAATTATTACACTCTATATCAGATTGGTTTTTTTTATAATAAGTTAATTGATGGAATATTTCTTTATCCCTTATATTAATGAGGATGATTCCTCCCATATGTGAATTGATATATATTTTTTATTTTCAACCTATATCTTATTGGTGGTAGGATTTAAGAGTCACTGTTATCTTCATTTACAACCTAAGAAGGGTTAGAGTTTAGGGAACGAAAATTGAAAGTATTCCATAAATTTTATAGGAAAAAAAATTATTACAAAATTAACATGATACATAGGATAGGAAATTTGGCTGGGAAACAAGTGACCATGGATCCCCAAGATCTACTAAAAAGACCTTAATCTTACATAACAATATTTATGAGGTTATGATACTAATAGTTTAGAGACCTATATGTGGTTCATTCATCTTTCCTACTTATACCTAGGATTGAATTAATATAGATGATAGTAAACCTTTTATTAGTTAAATTAAATTTTACTAATATATTACATAATTTGATTATTTACAGTCATACTATTCTTTATATATATGGCTCTTAGATGGTTCCCCCATGAGGTTTAGGCAGATAAGGTAGACTTTCATTCTCCACCGAAATAGAAAAGTGTTGAAATTTATGCATATTATTCTTAGAGGAAATTTTTTTATGTTATGGTGTAAGATCATAAAAAACATTATTTATTATAACTTCGATTAGAAGATACATAGGTTATAAGATGATTTTTAAATCACATTATGCCTGATTCCTTTTGAGAAGGGGAATTAGATTTGATTTATTAATAGTTTTTTTAAGGAGAATTTTAACATTGGTGGATCATATTTATTGGTGATAAATAACTTCAATGGTTTCATGGGATGTGTTTTTATCACTTTCAGGTTAATTGTTCTCATTAATGTTGATGGAGGTGTAGTGAAATAAGTTTATTTCTCTAATGTAGGTGGGATATAGTGTATGGTATATTAGAAATTTATTCCATGATATTATTTTTAATTGTACCAAGAGTTCTAATTAGATTTATTCTCCATAAAAAAATTAATGAGGTGTTATATCTATGAATTTAACACCAGGTCCCAGTATTTTTTCATTTGATGTATCATGAGCCGCTATAGAAATTGAAGGTAACAGATAACATGGGGTGTATTCTATTTTATATCAATAAGATTTTTATTAGAATTACATGTGGAGAAAATCTATAGATATAGTATGTAAATTTTTTGGGAAGTTAATGTTTTAGCCTGAATGGAGTTATTTTTCGCTTCTGTATGCTTTTTCTTCCATGAATAATAGTACATTGGACTCTGTAGGAAACATGGGAATGGATCTTTTTCCTTAATTTGACATATGAATTTTTTTTATGAAATTGTTTATTAATCAATATATATAATAGATGACACAATGTGCAGGTTTTGTATCAATTTTCATCAAGACCTTATGAGAAGAATCTATAGAATTAGTAAATTTTTAGTTAGTAGTGAGGAAATGAATATGGAAAAATAAATCCTAATGTTTTACCATCATTGAGGATATGTAACCGATTGTTTCCATGGTGATGGTCATAAAATAGGTATGTGAGGTAGATAATCATGTTTTGGTAGGATGAATATGATTAGTTTTTTAGTTCTAACCAGGCCAAATAAATTTTTTGGTTAAATTTATATAACTTATACCCTTATATATGTTTTTTGTCATGATATTATCATGTGTTCCTAAAATTTTCCTTGATCTATGCTCTAGAAATCCTTATATAAAGAGATCTTGTTCCATAGTCTTAACTATTCCAGTTTTAGGTCTATATATCTTGTTTGATAATTTTCAATATTGTGTGATAGTGATGGGGTTTCATCATCCAATAAGAGATATCCAATTATTGGTGATATATATAAATATATATATATATATGATGTCATTATTTTTAGGTATTTTAGGTATTTCATTCATTAATATTAATAAATGCTTTTGGAGGATAAATGTATGATTTTATTTGGATGGAAAGTGTGTTGTTTTTTAGTTCGTAGGAGAGTATGATAGATCATTGTCATGAAAAACCCCTCTCTTTCTGGTTGTATCTGTTAATAATAGAGAATATGGTTTTTGAAGATATGTTATTTCCCAAGGTCATTGAGAAGTATCACATCATATTACTTGATGATTTTGATCTACAAACCCCTAAATGTGACATAAATGTTTGGTTTGAGTCACATCTCAGGGACTCTTAATGTTCAATGGACCCTTATAAAATGATTATTCTAATTTAAAAGAGAAGGTGATTCAATAGATAATTTATTTTAAATGGGTTTTATTCATCTCAGCACAAGAACTTTGAATGATCTACTATTGTTTGCAAGGATAGAAAGCATCAGTCGTAAAATATGTATGGATTACCATTAATTATATTATATGATGGTATATAACCATTATACATACCCTAGGATGGACTATTAATGTGAGTGTTGGATATTATATAGATATTTATAGAATTTTAATTTACATTAATGGTTTCATTATATGATAGTGATCAAGTATCATATATTGATGATAATATTCAAATATAATTATGGAAACATTGAATAGAAATAATTTTTTTAGTTGTATCAAAAACCTAAATATTTTTATAATACAAATGAAGTATATATTTCAGGAGTTCCAAATTTAAAATTTTTTTTGTGTTTACTGATGTTATTATTTTTTATTCAATGTTTCGTGATGATTTTGATTAAAAGAATTGAGGTATTTTGGATATTTATCACCAATATCATCTCTATGGGATAAAATATATGTTTATGTAATTTATTTTAGAGTTATATATTATTGGGAATGTTATATCTCGATCATGTGTATTTTTTAATAATAATATTTACATAGCCGTTTCATAGGTCAATCGAAATAATATTGTATGTGTTCAAAATTTCCTTGGGTTGAAAGGAAATTATATGAGATTTTTACCTTATTTATTTCTACTTGTGTATTATTTAACAATATTAACTAAGTCAGATTATGATTTATTTTTTTTCCAAATATTTTATATACATGTTTGAGTACTTTTTTGAGATTATGTTTAGCGATTATGCAGTTTATTTACAAGAGTGATGGGTAAAGTTTGATCTATATCATTATTCTACCCATCTTGTTATGTTTTGATGAAATGGAGGGAATTCATATTCAATGGAACTCATTATTTACAATGTTAGAAATTTAAATACATTACACCTAATCTTGATATCACATTTATGATGTTTTCATAGAGGCAATGGTGAAACTACCTTATTCTGGAGTGTTTTATGGTCTATAAGAAACATAAGAGTTTGAGAAATATTTTCTACCAACCTGATTTTATTTTTTCTTACTTATGGTGGATTAGATTTTTACTTGATTATAATTTCAATATATCTTATGGAAAATGATAAGTAAATTTGATATCTTATGTTGAAAATAAAATAACTCTTATAGTGACACTATTATTGAGTTTATAGACGTGTAGATAATGATAAAGGATCATGTAGAGCTTCATGTTATCATAGAGAATATTGGTGGAAAAATTTACATGTATCTAGTAATAGGGAAATCATATATGATGCATCAGGGGTAGAAGTATCATTTCAAAAATATTTTGGTGCTTATTCATAATGAAATAATAATTAATGGTGACGCTCTCGAGGGATTGTCGGTGGATGATAAATATCAGGTGTTGTTTCAGGGTAGACTCTTTTATCTTTGATTTTCATAGATAAAATTTATTATTCCATCCCATAATTACTAATATATATAATTCTTAGAAGACATATTTATGGTGTCTTTGTATAAAAATCATAGTAGTGATGTTCTGGTCATAGTTTTGAGTGTACCAAAAGGAATCAATTAAATTTCATGTTCATGGATCATTTTCACAGACATTGGATTTTATATGATTTAAATGGGAGTACATATCAATAGATATCATTACAAGTTTTCTTAGATCATAGGGAGGATGTGATTCTATCTTGGTGATTGTGGATCATTTTTTAGGCTATATCATTTCATGGGGAAATGGCAGTCCGACATAGTAGATAATTTTTTATGGTTGTACATGGAGAATATTTTTTGGATTTATTCAGTTTTGAGAATAATCATCGCTATTTATGATATTCATTTAACTCATTCAAGTGGAAGGTTTTCTTTAATGATTTTGTTTCTATTCAATTCATTACACCATTTTATATACTTTGAAAATAGTTAGGTGGACAGAATTATCCAGACATTATATATTGTGGTTTAAAATTTGTTCTGGATTCTAATGGTTCTTAGGTAAATTAAAAACCTTTTTATGTTTTCCATATAATAATATACAATAATAATACACTTGGATATATCTATATGATTGATTTTTCAAGTGGACTTACATATTTATTTTCTGGTTGAATTATATAAGAGCATTATTGAATCGTAGAAAATAATTATTATAGAGAACAAAAAAGAAATTTGCGATAGTTCATGATCAGATGTTACCCAATAAAAACACTTAGAATTCATATGTCCACTATAATAGGGGGCCTCTGGTTTTTAGTTTTTATGATCATGTATTATTGAAGGTTTTCCGTCAACCTCAAAAGTATAGGTTTAGTCATGGTTATAGTTCCTCCCTTAATTTATTAGACAATTGATGTGTTAGACTATAATAGTAAGGTATCATATCAGTTGGTACTTAAATAGTCAATGGATTGGATGCATGATGTTTCTTATGTGTTATAACATTATTGATATCTTAATAACAACACTCAGAACATTGATTGAGGTGATTTTGATGATGAGTGTGATGTGAAATATCTAGAGCAACTAATAATGAATCAATATGCTGAATAGAAGGTGAAAAAATCGGTGAAAAATTACTTTCTAACATGATTTATAGTAAAATTCATGATTAATGGATTATACATGGGAATATAATTCAATAATGAATTTCTTGTATCCTGAAATTTTTTATGCGTGATTATTTTATAGAAAATACTGTTATAATTACATGATCATTGTATTGGGATTATTTAATTAGTGTGATTATTGTTTTCATTTTCCATTTAAGATATGATATACTTTTATTAAAGTTGACTTTCTTAATTGAGATGTATTTATAAGATTTTTTTAGTTCCATGGGTTATTATTTCTCTATGTCTGGTTTGTTTTTGATTCTTGAAGATACAAATCACTTGGTAGAAATATAATATAAAGTCGAAAACCTTATTGGGGTCTCAATTTCTTAATTTATATGAATTTAAGAACTCATAGTGGGATATGTAAGGAATTTGGGATTGTAAAGTTGAGTTTTTTAATTCATGTGTTAAAAATAAAACATTTTAGGGGAGGGCTATGACCTGAAGGTTTATCATTTTTTTTATTTTCGAATCATGGGAATGAAACAACCATTCTGGTGGTTTCTCCATTGTAATGTCGGTGTTGGAATTTTTGTGTACATTTAGGAATGTTTTTCCTTTTTTATGTTCTTAATGGTTATTTTTTCAGAATTGGGTAAGTGTAAAAATCCATGTTGAAAGTAAATATATCATATGTGTTATGGATATTAGATTTTTATTCAATTGTATTTAGGGAATGAAAATGCATAAAATGTATAGGTAGGGTTACTATATCATGGCCATTATTTTTTAGAGTTAGGGGGTTGAGCCTAAACATATTATTTACAGTTTCACCATACCAATGATATGGTTAATCTAGTTATATATATATATATATTCCGAACAATAATAATGATATTAATACCATTGAAAATTCAATGAAAACATGATCTTGGTTGGCTGATGTAAGAAATTGAAATTGTGGGATTCAACATGTTTTAGTGGGGATCCCTAATGTTTTTAAATAAACTCTTGTTTTTTATCTCTTTTAATTGGTTCTCTGAAATTTCTTTAATCCCTTGCCCAATTCATGGATCTATTTGTATATCCCAGGGATTATATAATATTTAATGGTTCTTAATTTGAGTGAAAATTTTACTTTCTCTCTCAAGATCCATTTTCTATCCCAATTATATTAACATCCTATTCCGTTGATTATTCTTTGTTTATTGGTATCAAAAGTCCATATAATGTGATATGGTTTGAATCAATATGGATCATGATTAATTTTTAATAATGGATACCAGTTATAAGTTTGTATAGTTCTCCCTGGTGGGGGTTTCCTTGTTCATGTTTTTTTATTGTATTACGATATTCAGGGATTCATTTAAGGTAACAGATTTGAAACTCCAATTTTATTATTTTTACTAAATATAGAATTAATATTCTCATAATTCTATTACATAAATCAATTTAATTGAGATAAATATATTATAGAATATACATAATAATTTTTTCAAATAGATATTCTTTGTATGTTATTTATATTCCTCGTGATATTGATTATATCTCATTATTTAGATTTTTTGGATTACCTAATTCTACAGTATCAAAGAAAATTTATATTCATAATATTGTTCATATTGGAATTATAAATTAAAAATCATAATGAAAAGGTATTTTGAAATATATAAATTATGTTTGTTATTTTTTTTTGATTTCATTAAATATCATTATTTTATTATATAATATATTAGATTGATGTTCATTGACTCTATAGTTTTATTTTATAGTTTTTTTATAAAATTTGAAATTATTTTTTTATTAAAATCTTTACTATCATTATAATGGCACCATTGTTGTTGGTTTTTTATGATTATAATGGGTTATTTATTCATTGTAAAGAAGGTGTTGGGTTGTGCAGTTGAGGTTAAATATTGATTGGGTTCTTGTTAATATATTTTGAATAATATAATTATTTTTTGTTATTTTGATTATGGTAATGTAACTGATGCCAATATGTGGTCTTGGTGTCTATGTTTTTTCTCCAAAATATATGTTATAGAAGATATACATATTAAACTACTCCCCATCCCCTAATCTCTCTTACATATATATTATGTTCTATAATGACATGAATATTTAGATATGATGGGGGTGTTTGGTGGGGTTGTATATAGGAAAAGGATTGAATATGATTTATATCCTTTACTGTTATATACCTTAACATTACATTAGTTTGGTATGTGGTAGTTTTGTGGTAGTGTCATGGTTCTGAATTAATGGTTTTTGTGGTAGTTATAAAATATCAATTATGGCCTGATATGTACATATGAAGATTTGTAGATGTTAATGAGATGAAAGAACCATGGAATATGTCAATGGAGATTAAGGGTGAATTGTTCTATGAGGATTTATTTGTGTGTTACATTATTATATATTTCATCTTATATTATCTCTACACAATTATTCACAATAATGGGTGACTGAAGCATAATGAGGTTTAAAAACTTATATGACCTCGTAAGGTACTAAGTAGGTTTTTTAGTCCATTCATCAAGGTTTTATATTGTTATTCTACATTTTAGTAGGAGTTTTGAATGATGATAATTCTGAGTGTATTTCTATACCCATCCCTATACATAAATAAATAATATATATATATATACATTTATGATGTTGTAATTAAAATAGTGAAAATTATTCACTCATGGTAGTTTCTTATTTTAGCTGCTATCTATAGATATTTTATCTTAAGAGTTTATTCATTTTATTCTTTTTAATAATATTCATTATGTATGTAATTACGTGTATTATGATATTAGTTAGTTATATATTTCTTTAACTAGAAGATTATTCTTTATTTCATAGATTAATACTGGTATTTCCTCTTATATATTTGTTCCTACCCTATGTTCTAGTCTCTTACCTATCTTATTTTAAAAGTGGGAATTAGGGGTCACTTTCATTTTAACTTCTGACCTTTGAGAAATTCTAGTAGGGTAACATTGGGGAATTCATTTATTTCTTTAAGAAGTTATTGATATCATTGGAAATGGAGTATATATTCCTGATCTGAAGATAAAATATAATTTTTATAATTAAAACAACAATGAAGCTGATACATGGTTGAAAAATGTTTTACCCTTATCCGTATTGTGGAATGAGTTGATATATGTGATGGGTAAAAATTGATAAATTTAGTTAGTGGAAACTCTAATATGTCCATTATAGTGATATTAAAGTAAATGATTCAGGATTAAAAAATATTTGTGCTCATTTTTTTTGTTTTTAAATTGGATAATTTGAATTCATGGATGGATTATTTGTTCACACAAAAAAATTGTTATCCCAACTCAAGTATTTATAGAAATTATTGTGGATTTTGTCATATAGATTAAGGAAGTGAGGATTCTCATAAATATGTTCAATGATAATATTTATAATCCTAAGGATCATGGAATAGATGATTGGACCCCTGGTAAACTCAATAAATTCTTTACATCTAATGAGAATATGAGAGTGTTTTCCTTAAGGAGAAAAATAATATCTATTGATATTTATTTCAATGCTTGAAAAAGTTCTAAAAACACTAAATTAATGAATTAATATATATAGAAAACCGATGTTCATGGTGATTCAATGAATTTCATTAAGGTTATTTCATTATTTTTTAATGGTATGGAGTGAGTTAAAAAAATGATAAACTTTTATTTATGTTTTTTAATTAAATAATGATTGATCATGTTTCATATAATTTCTTTGGGAAGTAAGAGGATTATATATAAAATAAGTAGTCAAAATGATCATCCAAGAGAAGTAAGTTTGAAAGTGGTAAAAAAAATTGAAATTCAATTAAAGGGAAAAATGATAAAAACATATATGCAACGAATCATTCTAACCAAATATGATTCCACATATAGTGTTGACATAATCAAATATTAAGATATTCAATCAGAGGGTAAATTTCCTAAATAATTAATAGATAACTCAAGATAATTTATTTATATTCCTATCAAATAATGTATTAGTGAGAAGTAGAACCATGATGAAGATAAAATACGGAATTTTTAGTCAATTGTGGATATCTAAATGTTCTGGAAGAAAAATAGGAATCTCACGATAGAGAATAAATAATTGAAATCTGATAATGTATTATTTATCATAACCATTCATAATATATGAATTTTGGAATTATATAAACAAAATTAATATAAAATATAACAAATATCAATACTATAATTATAATAAGAGACAAAGTTTCAAATATAACTATATAAAATATATTTTCTTTTGCTTTCATGGTAAATTCCATTGAGGTAAATTTTCTTGATACTAAAAATTTCATGAAACAATCACAAAAATAGTTTAAAAATTATGCTAAAATTGTTATTGAGTACACTAAGGTAGTGAAAATGATTTTTTACAACACAAATACACATGTTAAATTTTAAATGATACATTGAATTTTCATTTTGGACCTTTAAGGATTCATCTAAAATAGTAGAAGAAGTTTAAATATTGGAAATAATTAGATTACTTAACCTAAAATGAATATAACCCAAATTTTTCTACAATTTATTGATAATGAAAATTCCTAATGTAATGAGGACTGTAAGAAGAATGATTTTGAGGTCAATAATATTATAATGTTCAAGATAAAGGAGGAAACTTTTAGGAATCAAGAATTAGAAAGGAAGAAAAGGATTTTAAATCTAATTGTAATTCATTAAGGAAATTTTGACAATACGTATCTATAAATAATGATATTTCTCACTTTATAAGTTTTTTAATATTTCAAAATATATATCCAAAAATCAAATATATGATTGTATAAATTATCACTCCATGAATCTATGAGAGTCTGTGAATTAAGGGGAGTAAATTTGAAATTCCTAGAATCTAAATAACAAAATGTCTAAAATATAAGGTAAACTTACATCATACATTATATTTTATAGAATAAACTTATTAGATGTGTAATCTACCCATAAAAATTAATATTATCATCTAACACCATTAGAATACTTGATGAAGTGGGATTGCCCGAAATCTATTATGAATATGAGTAACTAGGAAATGTAAATCTTTTTTGAGGATATGTAGAAAGTATAAAATTCTATTAAGGAATAAATGATTAATATCATTTCTTCATCACATAGAATAAAAAATAGAAAACTCTTGAAACATATCAAAAATTTATAATGTAGGAGAAATTACATTAGGAAATATGGGGTTATTAAATTTACATGGATTTAGAAGTGAAATTATTTTATGTAATAATCATTTATCTTGTGACATTCATTTTTTCTGGGATAAGTTCAAATATCTCAATTTTCCCATAGATTTGGGAAGTTCAGAATATCCTATAATTTCTAAATAGTATATATTTTATTAAGTGACTAGAAAAATGTACATTCGTGTTTAAGGGATAGTGAATTAGTGTAAGACTTTTTTCAAACATCCAATTATAAAAATTGTTTCTTTGTGAGCTTGATGGTGTTCAATATGGATTTCCATTAAATTCATAGAACTTTTGGTAAAATTGTAAATACTACACAAGTTAAATATATGTTTGGAATATATAAAATATAAATCAAGAAATAATTAAAAATATTGAAATATTTCACATAGTAAATATTCTATATAATTGACATAATATAATGGAGATCAACAGATAATTGCTTTGAGTCAATTACCTCAGATTTATGTAGTTCAATGATATTTAATTAAACCAATGGAGACATTTATTTCAAGTTTTTTATTATATAATTTTACACATATTAATAACATAAATTTTATATAATGTAAATCATATGATCTATAGATATTTTTGATCATTTATATGTTTTCTAAAACAATGTGAGATAAGATATCAATATATGTTTTTTGAAAAAAAAATGTAAGAATATATGAATGAAGTGTTTGGAGTATATCTTCAAAATCATGGAATATTTCATGAATATAGTTATCCATACACATCCCCGACAAAATAGAGTATTTGAGAAAAAGAATAATATTTTAGTGGGTATGTATTGGATGGATCATGTTATCAGAGCATGTCACCTCAATGGTTACTTGGATATAACCCATAGTTGTGGATATTGATATCTCCAATTAGTGAACACCTTGATAATGATTAATGAATAAACCGTATGATATTTTGTTTAAAAATAAGTTCAAAATCAAATATATTATTATATTTTGAATCCCTAATTATATAAATATCAAAGGATTTCATTTGACCAATATTATTGATAAAGGTTATACATTGATATTCCATGGAAATACACTCGGTAGAAGGAGTTACTAATGTATTAATAAAAGTACACCGAAATTCATTAATAACAACAATTCCTTAATATAGAAAAATAATATTTCCTTAAAAATAAAATTAAATATCTGTGATGAGATAGATAAAACTCAAAGTTAATTCCGTTGATATCATGGCATAAACATGAATTTCATAATAGATATTCAAAATTTCAAGGATGGTTTTGAAATTTTTAGGTTTGAGATAGTAATATATTCAGAATAATAAATGTTCAATATATATGAAAAACATTTATATCATTATGAAATAATTGAAGAAAATAGTAGGGGTCAAAAACTCAATGATAATAGATAATTTCAATATATATTAGTTAGCTTTCAAAATTTTACTAAAAGAGTTTTGAGGGGATAATGAAACATGTGGAATACACTATAATTATGTAAGATGAGTGAATTCTAGTTAAAATGAATGACACATGGTTATTATTGTCACATCCAAAAAAAACAAGAATATTATTAGGATGAAATAAAAATTTATAAATATATTCAATGAGATCAGATAAGTATTTTAGAGAAATAATTATCTAGTATGAACTAGACTATATAAAATTGAGGTTTTTTAAATTAATACAATATTTTTTCTCGTAAAAATTCATTAAATTAATTAATTTATTGTTACCATATATTCTCAATGAAATTATAATGTGTTACAAATCAATAAAAAATAAAATTTCTAGTACTGTGAACATGAGGACCATGTTCACATTGAATAACAATAATATTTTATACTTACCAATAATGGTTCAAATTTGTGAAATGAAATGAAATAACCTTATATACTAAATAAATAACATCAATCATTGTATTAATTTCTGTATAATTACCTAATAAGTATTTAATTTTAATAAAGGAAACTTGTATTGTAATCATTATGACATTGGAGATAATACAAACTCCAAAATTTAATTATTCATATTAATGGTATATTTTTACCAAAAAATAAGGAATAAACATATGGAATTTTTTTCGAAGAAATATAAAATACATTTAGATTTTGTTGATTTTTGAGAATAAATGAATTTTTTTATTTTAAATTCACGAATATAACATGTTTTTTCATTATTCTATAATAGAAATTTTTTCCTATATTTTTATAACAGTTTAAAATGGAATAATTGATAGAGGAATGAACTCCTATAACACAAGTACATATGATTTCCATTGATAATAAATTGAAGAGTATTGATCAAATGATGTTTTGAAGTCCTATCAAAATCAAAATATATATGAAAATTTCTTGATTGGGAGTTATGTTTTTACTTACTCATTGTACAAAAATCTAAAGAAATACTAAGTATTAAAATCTATTAAATGTAAATTGAATCTTTTCTTAAATTAATGTAACTCTAGATTCTTCATTAAGTTATGAGAAATGCTTATATTTAAGGTATTATGGAAATTTCTATTTGGATTGGGTAGGATATATTTATGATTGAATGTAAAATTATGGAGATGTTGTTTTCTCTTATAGTAAGATATCTTCCTTTACACTCTAGTAATAGAAATTAAATCCCCTTAATCTCAAGGGATGTTTTTTATTTTGTGGTTTCATAAGATAAAACAGAAATTATGATTATCAAGCAGAAACTATAAGAAATTTGGTTGAAGTTTTTATTCTCATTGATAATTTTTTGTGCAGAAAATGTAAATGGACTTTTTAAATAATCCAGTGAAACATTCAAGGTCCAAATATATTATCATAGTGAACCACTAAATCAAATAGATTGTATAATTTGGAGAGGATTAAGGGAAATATCTCTAAAAAGGTAAATGTTAGGGATATATTGATATATATCATATTGAATGAATCCTTCTAGTACCTGAGTGTTTTTTAGAGTGTATTATCTCCCAAAATACATTTAGGTTTTTTTATTAATTTTCACTTCTTAATTCAGATTCATTTATTCATAATGGGAAAAAACTAAAAAGATTTATTAATGGAAAAATGAGAGAGACTGTATTTATTTTTAATGGTGATGATCAAGTGGGATAAGAGATATATTTTTCCTTATAGGGGAAGGCATGGGTCGTTTGTAGTTAAAATTTTGAGAAAATCTAATTTTATTTTTCATATTGGAAAAAACATAAAGCGAGAGATTGAGTAGAAAGTGATTTTTGTATAATGTTGTGGAGCCATTAAAATTATGATCCCATTATATTTGAATTTTGAACAACGTATATATAAATTAATATTAATTGAGGCATTATCAATATAACATTGAAATACCCACTAAGAGTTGAATCATTCTAAATAAAATCATTATATACAATGATGTGGTGTTTAGATAACATCCAAACTGGGTTCATGATGTTCATTTTATCATTAGATAATTCATTGATGAGTATTAAGGGTTATTTTATGTTTTATATAATGAAAAAATGTTTCAGAATTATTTTTATTGTGATTGGATCTATGTTATGTAAAAAGTAATGAAATTAATTTGGGTGGTAAAAATCGTGGAATTAAGGACTCCATGTTTCACTTTTATTTGTTGAGTAAAAATATCATGTTATTAATATTTATAAAATAATTCCATATCCCTACTCATTTCTCCATGAATTTGATTTTATGAAAATCATGGTTTTTGTATTGTTTTGAAGAGTGGATATAAAATATTGGCTTGGGGATATCTGTGAGAGCTCATGAGCATTTCATAACTATTTTAGAGAGAAAACCCCTAACATCCAAAAGCATGGGGTCCCTCTATAATAATTAATCAAAAAATATAAAAATTTATGGGTAGATCATTACAATGAATCATTTCAAATAATAATGGTGTGGTGTTTATATGATTGATTTAATGTTTTCAAAATATATATGTTTGAATTTGGGATTAATGGATCATTTCATAATAGATATGTTCATATTATATTGAATAAATGTTCTTTAAATACCATTTAATTGATGGAATATATATATGAGTAAACTTGTTGATAATTTTAAATATATTCACGAGAAAATTACAATGAGGATTTGGCCTCAATCGAGATGAATAATAAGGGTGCACTCCAAATCAATTTTTATGAATGTGAAAAGGATGTTGCATGAGATTGACCTACCAATTGAAACTCATATTGATATATCTTAAACTATTAGTTTGAGACAATATTCTTTCCAAATTTAATTAGATATTTTATAATAAGATAAAAATATGGATTAGAAAATCAAACCATTGGACAATATAGATTTGTAATTCGATAATAAATTTTATTAATACTTTAAAAAAACTTTTTAATGCATATTATATCTCTCTTTATCGGACATAATTAATTTTTTTATGTCCAATAATCATATGAAATATTTTTTAATGAGAAAAATATATTTATGAGTTGGTCTTTGGTAATCACTTATCCTCCCACTCTTAGTAGTGGTTTACTATAACTTTTTAATTTTTTCATTATGAAAAGTGGTCTTAATTTCTTTATTATGATTATAAAAAACACCTTTGAGTCCTATATCTTAGAGAGGATGTATGATTAATCAGTAGTCTATTTACTGTAGTAATTATTCATAACTTATAATTATAGGATGAATATGTACATATTTTCCACCAACAATTAATAAATATTATATAAAGAAAATGCTATAGTGGGTAGCACACTATCAATAATCAGAACATGACCTTTCTCATGAGTCACGTATGAAATGTCTTATAAATGATGTATTATGTGATCTATGGACTATTTTTATGGTGATATCACATAGTCAATTATGTGTGACTAATACATGTGGCTTCCAGGTGTATAATTGAATTTATAAATTTCAAAAATACTGATTGGTTGATAGAAACTACAATTCAACCCATATGCCCTTATATGGGTATTAGTCTGTAACTATAATAGTATTCAAGAACTAAGGTAGAATAGAAATTATATTTTTTTTATTTTAAATTCTCGTCAATTTTTTATGAATATAATAATTTTAAATTGATAAACTATCTAGTGTAGTTACCCATATAATAAATTTTTGAATTGGGAGATTAAATAAAAATGATTGTTAGAATAAAAATTATAATTGCTGACCAGACTTTTTTAAATAATTAAATATATTAAAATTTATTATTACTAAATGGGTTCTATAAACTATGATATTTTACATCATTTCTTTTTTCCTAATGGGTTTTTAATTGTTGTAATTAAAAGTAATCAATTATGGGATGTATTAGTTAAAATGTATCATATGTGTTTAGTTTTGATATAGTATGATTATTTTTTGAAATATCACACTGGATATGACTAATGTGGAATAATGGTCAGATATTTATAATTAATTTGGAATATATCTCTTAGAATTAGATGAGTGGTATGACTATGTCTTGTTTATAAAGTGGATCTATTGTGATGTTTATTCATGTGAGTGAGTTGAATGTAGCTGAATTATGTGAAAAATTACCACTGTTAAGAAGTTCTAAGGTGGGTATTTTTTAATGAAATTTATCTTATGATTTTTCTAATTCTATTATCAAATCAAAAATTGTTTTATGTAGAGTCGTGTGGATTTGAATTTGGACTTTTACATTGGAGGAGAATTTTTGTAGGACTGTTTTGTGTGAATAAAGGTTGGTATTAGTTTTGTTATAGTTTTTTGAAAATTACAAGGTATGAATTATATATATATATATTTTTATCTGAAATCCCTATAATATGGTAAAATATTCCTACAAAAATTCTATTTGGTTTCAACTAATATATCAGGGTTGATGGTAGTGGAATTATAACCAATATCATGCAACCCAATTCCTTTTGGTAATTTCTTATGGAATTGATATCTTTTAAATTATTAATGGAGGGTAATAAGAATTCTCATGAGGATATCCAATGAGAACACTCACAAAAATTCATCATATTAATTTTATTCAATACTCAATGATCATTCATCATCTATTGATCCATTAGTTTCTAGGATATCATTATTCTATTTTTACGGATTAGACCAATTCAATTTTATATTTCCCTAACTATCAGTCTCTACTATGTTTATAACACTTATTTTATGGTATGGGTTATGGTATATTCCTCTATGAATTTAGGGATTTGAATCCGGATTAATAGGTGGTTATTGGTATGTATTATCCTTATTGTAATAATCCCCTCATACGTGGGTATAAATTTGATGATTTGATAAATTACCAATGTATTTTGGTTATATTACAAGGCTATTTTATTTGGAATGGTCCAGGGATCCTAATTGAACAAAATGATCTTAGTGATAAAAAATTTTCCATGGTGTCTATTAAAAATTCTTGTTGGTGAGTAACAAACCAACCTAGATACCTTAAAAATACTATTACATGACTTAAACCACCATATGCCCAAAATATATTAACGATTCCTATGGGATAGCGACTAAAACTCGGGCATGAAACAAAAACTAGAGATAATTATTTCCCACAACCACAACTAACAACATGGAATATATACCCATAGCGGAGAGAAACAGTGGAAGAGATAAATATATTTCATAAAATATTAAAAAACATGAAAATGAATCAAATGAAATTGTAGAAGAAAAATATCTAATAGAAAATTGAAATATATAATAATGACATAAATAAAATTACTTCTCCAAAAATCTTTAGGTGATAGCATGTGAAAACTTCCACCATCTCACAACCATCTATCCAAACTCAGCTGACAGAAAACCTCACTGTGTAACTATAATGCCTTTACTTTCCTTGATTTTAATGACATAAAAATGTCTATGAACTTCCATTAGGGTGCCCACGGTATAACCTAATAGGTTAAATAGGGCCCCACCAAAGTGTTCCATGTCACGTCTCTGTACAAATAATCCAAGCATGCTAACATTAATGAAACCAAGGCATGATAAATAGTTTAACAGTTTTTATATCAAATGAATTTAAAAATAATTAATTTTTCCTTTTCCACATTTTCAAGAAATATAGTTAAATCAATTTCAAATAATTCCATATACATATATTAATGAATATATATCGAATAAAAAAAGATAATATACTGTATATCATATCAAAATACATGGAATTACAACAGAAATAGTTAATTCTAATGAACATGTTACATCACACCAATGATCCCACTAGGCCATGATAGCTTTGACACTTATAATTAACATTGAATATTGAATTGATAATATCCCTAGAAATATTGAATTAATAAAAATAGTATAGGAACACACTAGAATGTGACCCCCCATTAGTTCAAACATGTCCCTAGAATAATAGACCTATGGAGTAGAGGAAATCCCAATTAGAAACCCCTTGACATTAAATGAGGCTTATTAGTAGACCCTCCACCTAACTAACCGAGGCTTCCAGTTTTCTCTATTTTCCCAATCCATTCATCAAAAAATACCACAAAAAATGATTTTATAACCTATTCAAAATTCCATTTCATAGTGATTTGAAATCCTTTATCATTTATCAAAACTGGGGGAACCCATATTTTATCAAAAAAATGATTTCAACACACAAAAATCAAAATTTTCAATCATTCCATTAAGTTTTAAATTTTTTATAAAACCTATATCAATGAGGTTCTTAAAACATTTTCTAGAGACAGAACCAACTACCTCATGTCTCTAGTCACAAATTCCTACAATGGGATCCAAAAAACAATAAGAACGCAAAAACATACATGTAGGCCCTAAAATCAATCCACGCATCCCAAAATAGATTAAATTTAACAAAATGGGTTAGGAAGATGATAGAGCACAACATACATCAAGAATTCACACCTGCCTCACCATAACCAACAAAGGATAGGTCCTAGAAATAAGATCGCACAACGGATCTTGAATAGAATCATGAGAAAACAACATCTCAAATAAAAATTTAATTGTGAAATGAAATGAAGCTACTACAATCCTAGGGAAGAATATGTATATAGGATTCCCTAAAATGGAGAGGTGTTGTTCTATACCATGACAATCAAATTCTAAAAAAATCAATCTAGAAGGTGTGTTAGTCCCAAAAATCATCAGAGAGTGAATCTTGGATGATAGATAATTGAGTTGTGGAATGATGTAATATGAATTATCCTTTCAGTTCCCTAAATCCACAACTCAGTAAACATACTTTTCATGTGACCCATTTACTAGTTTCGTACTGCATGATGTCCATACTCACTAAACAACAATCAAATTTTTATTAGAAACCTTATATTTTAACAATACACATCTTTTAACCTTTCACATTGCATAATCATCTCATGACATTATCCAGTAGAATATTACCCATCCTATACTCCGATGAAACAACATGAAAATTCTCAATAGATAGTGAATACAATAATTTCTTATACAAAAACCGAAACCACATTAGGAATTCTTAGTACTCAGGAAGATCCCCACTAATCCATTAACACATTTATAATCAGACTCCATTAATTGTAGAAAACATACATCCCTAAACGTTAGCTCATTTCCAATAAAAAATTCAATCCATCCTCAGTATTCCCAAGATTAACCTAATTAAAGTGTAAAACATGAAAAGAGAAGTTAAAGTACTGAAATATGGAAATAAGAAGTTAAAAACGCTCCACCATAAGACTTTTCATCCATAAGAATCCATATAGAAGAATGATGTATGGTAATGAGTTAAGGCCATATCTCTATAATCAATGAATTACTCTCAAAATTCTAATGATAATATGATCCATGACACTATAACACTCAGAACAATGGAATAAACATCCCATGTAATAATATTACTAGATATTCAAAGATAATTATTGGATACTCCACAAATCAAACATATGGATCTAACACAATTTTTCCCCAACTTATAATGTGAGAGGGATCAGTATGGTATTTCTTAATATTTTGTATAAGGAAACAATATATATACGTGTCAACTCAACTAGAAATGATGACCGATAAACAACATTCCCAAGACACTTAATGACCTAAAATGGTCCAACATATCTCAAATCCAATGTTACCTATTTTCCAAGACCGTGATAAACCAACCTTGAAAAATATATCATTAAAATATGATCACCTATATAAAACTCCAAATCATGATGGCACTTATCCACATAATATTTCTATCTACTCTAGTCAATAATCAGATGATGTGATATATCTTGATTCCTTATAGACATCTCAAAATCCAAACATTATCCCACTAAACAATCTTTTCCCACCACTACCCAAAAAAGATATGATCTATATAAAAAGACTCAAAAGGATACATTCTGGCTGGCAAATGATGTATATTGTTATAATAAAACTCACCCAGACGACGATGGATATCTAGAGATCCATCAAATCCAAGACATGTGCATCGAGAATATCCTCATGGATCTAAATATCACACTCCATCTGACCAAATATTTATTGATGATAAGATTTAATAAACCCGACCATAGTCCCATTCATATCATGGAGACATCCCTAGAAACACCAAGTAATCCTAGGATCACTTTCATAAACACTAGTAAAATTAATCACATTTAACTTCACGATCTTCTGATCATATAACATATAGAGATATTCATCTTTTTTGATTTCCCTAATCCAAGTGATAGAAGAATACTTTTTAAACCAATCTATCACCAGCGAGAAAGAAGTCCTCCCTCTATGAGTCTATGGTTTTCCAAAAAAATTATAGGGAAACTCATCCAATTTTAAAACCAACAAAAAAAGAATAGAGTAATCTAAAAGCTTCAAAATTCTCTACATGTATCTGTTGGTAGGTGTAATAGTGGGAAACATAATCGACAATGTCACCCTTCATACACAGTCACAAAAATATCCATCTCATGTCATAATACAACTTCAAATTCCTTGTATGAATAGACCATGAATAAATTTTGCAATCAAAATAGACTGAGATATTTACAAATGTTGGGACATCAAACTGATTCCTAGAACTGAGAATACCATCTATATAGTTACACCAACTAGAAATGGACTCCCACCATATATTATTTCTCAATTTATTTTGTACCCAACATCATGGTGTTGACTCTCTAGAATAGACTCAATGGGGGTTATGATTACATAACACTGGTCAAAACCATTCTTTAAACACCCTCCTCGGAATCCAGATGTAATTGAGAAAAAATACCTATAATTGTTTCGTGTTCCTTTGATTCCAATCAACCTTTGATGGATATTTCCTACTACGAGTATATGCAGTGACATTCCCCTTCCCTAGGGTTTTGGTGTTTTTGAAGATAGATATTTTATGGTATTACAACCAACAACTCCACTTGAGATTAATGTATTTATGAGAAAATATATAGCTCAAAATTTTATGGTTATAAAAAATTGTGAAAATTTTCTCAAAATGATAGTGCCTCTATTAATTAAGTGCATGTATGAACACAAAAAGCCCTAAATCACGAGTGGGGAAACTATTCTTATGAGGATGAAGCTGATGAGAGCTTCAAGATACCACACGAATATATAGCATGAGAATACAACACAAACCAGTTACATAATAATCATAAAAAACTACATACCACTTACATGGATCAATTAATTTCAGAATATGTGCCAATTCCCAAAGCCCTTTCAGATCATTGAATGAAAACCATGAATTTTCATCCCATATGAATTTCACCCCTTTCCTTGTAAGAGTAGTAAAGGGTAACCCCAAATTTAAAAAAAACCATAGTGAACAATCAGTAGTCTCTAGAAAAACTATACAAGATTCAAAAATCAAAGACATTCAACAGTTATTACCATGAAAAAACCTCTTTCACCTTCTTAGGATCCAATGATATTCAATGTTCAGAAATCAAGTTCCTCAAGAACATCACCTATAGAATATAGAAATAATAGTTTGAAATATTTATGTACAAGAATTGAATCATTGGGATTTCTATAATAATACTCATATGGTTTTCTTTCACGCACTCAGGTCTCTCAAACTCCAAAATATCATCCATGAACAATACCAAAAAAGTATCAAGATACTGATCCAATATCTGATTCATCAATGATATAAAACTGTAAAATATTTAGTCAAACCAAAAGAAAATTGAAAATATTAGAAACTTCCATACAATCACTTGAAATCCATCTTAGATATAGAAGACTCCCAAATACTAAGATGATAATAAAGTGAGAAAAGATCAATATTTGAAAAGTACATTCCCCTCTTTAATTGATCAAAAAGATCATCCCCACAAGGAATAATATACAATTTCTTAACTATTACCTGATTCAACTTCCAATAGTCCACACACAATCAGAGTGGACAATATTTATTCTTGTAAATCAAAACTATAGATTCCCAAGCCAATTCCTTTGGGTGAAACACCCTTTATCCATTAGCTTGTTCAACTGAATCTTGATCTCTTTCAGTTCCGCTAGTTCCATATGATAAGAAGGTATATATATTGGATGTATTAATGAACCAGGTCGATCATGAACTCTATATCCCTTTCTAGAAGAATCAAGGAGGAATACTCTTGAATAACATCAGTAATATCTAGAACAAAAAATGGGAATATTGAAAGTAGATGAAAATTCATGTAGCATAACATCTACAAAATACAAAAAACTCTTGAACTCTTAACATGAAGGTCCTACCCAACCAAACCTCTAATCCCACTCTCTATGAAACTCCTATTATCTCCCCCCATATATAAGACACAATACAGATAGATGATAACAATAAACCCTAGGATGATGAGAAATAAGCAAATACACCCTAATGATGACATCAAACTAATCCAACTCAAGAATAAAAAAAATCATAAACTATCTATGTATCGTGTATTGATAGAGAATAAGGAAACTGTAAACCCTTCTATTTCCTCTTACTAAGAGGTGTTTCTAACTCCACAATATAGGAAATAATATCCATTGGAAGTTTAATAATATCCAAAAAATACCATATATGAATGTGTAGGAAGAACCAGAATAAAATTAATCAATTGCTGCTGAAGATTAAATAAATATTTTACCTCTCACTGTCATTGGACCCACATCCACATCCACCTCCATCAAAAACTCATCTACTATGTGAAGGTTCTTCACATCTCTATTATGTGTATAGTTCCCTTGAGTCTTTAAATCATTTGATTACCCCACATTAGCCCTTAGATATGAAGATCACTAAATGTATTGAGGTGTAGACATAACTTAGAAGCAAAGATGCATATGACCATAACATCCACAATAGTTACACATCATTATAAAAGAAGGAAAAAATTCCTGGTTTCTCTATCCATTCCACCTTGATTGTAGAGACCCGAAGCTTAACGTACATGGACATTACATTACATTTGCGGAATACTTAGTACATAACAAAAAACACACACACAAGGATCGTAATAGTTTAGTGTCTTTGGAAACTCGGAAAATAATCTTCTAATCGTGGTGAAAGATCTTCAAAATCTCCCATAAAGATCTTCTTTTTTTACCTAAAACCTTTATTTATATCATGGGGAAAAGAAAACATAAAAGGGTGAGCTCAAATGCTCAGTAAGGGTAAACAGAAGAAATATCAATCACATCATATACATAAGCACATAACTTTTGGAAATCTTAACCTGCAAAAGAGATCATAATTTCATAACATGGGGTAAATCAGGGCAGTGAAATGTAATCACAATAATCATAACTTAAAACATGAAACTTTGTGGAATTCATACATAATCATAGAGAATCATTTCTTGTTAGTCAAGACTCATTGCCAAGACTATCTTAGTGGACAATGTCCCTTTCTGAATCGAGTAACCCTCGTTTCAGTCCTGTTTCACTGAACCGGTATAACCTACCATTTCAGCCAAGTCTATCTCATGAGATATAAAATCTTTACCCAATGCATTGTAGGGAGATATAGGTCCCACCCATCTTATAATGAATCCTTTCTTATGTGTGGAACATAATCATAAACCATACATCATAGCGTAACCCATGTAATAAAAATGGGATTCTTAAACCACATGACATCATAAAACAATTCATATAAGATAAAGAAAAAAAAATATTTCCATCACAACATAATCAAATCCATTTAATAATATGGATAAAAACATAACCCTTTTATTATCTTAGATGGAAAATAATTTTGATAAAATACTTGAACTCCATTCTTGAGGAAAATATCATTTCTACTTCAAAAACACTTTTCCTTTCTTAACATGTCATACAATTTTAAACTAAAAAAAGTTGATTAAAAATAAACTTGAATACTTGTAAAGGAAACTTCTTGGAAATAATGTTTTATAAATCCATTAATGCCGTATAAGTTAAAAAAACATTGTTCGTACTTTTGTCGGAAAAGTAAAAAAGTACCTCGTACGAAAAACGACAAAAGATTCCTTTCATTTCTTTTACTAAAAACTCACCGAAGAGTAAAAATGGATTTAAACAATTTTAGGTGGATGGAAATAATATTACATATTTATGAAACATGGATTTGGATGATAAAATACACCCCAGTAAATACTTACGAATAAACAATCTCGGATAAAAATGAGATTGTGATATTTCCCTAACCTTAGGTCCGACTTTCTTTGTAAGTGTCTGAACCTCCTGTATAATGATTTAAATAATGTCATTTACTTATTACAGAATCATATTCATTGTTATGATATCATACATGGTTCACTTATGACTTTATATTACCCGTTCTTTTGTAAATTCCATGTTAAAGAGCGTTTTGGGTAAAATTGTTTCATTTGTCGTCCGTGTTTTGACTTGTAATTATTCATATGATTACTTAGATCATGATTACATAATTCCAGAACATAAAACATGATTTATATATATATATATATTCAGGATACATATATATAATAAATCATTAAATGGAAAGAAATACACCGTTCATGGAGACGGTAGTCCGTACGTACGCATGAACGCTGTTTTCGTTTCCTTATTGAATTGAATGGAATTAAGTAGATGACATACATATAAATATATAAATAAATCCAGTATCATTATTATGCCATATATTTCATTATTACATATTATATATACTTTATAATCATTCATGAATGGTTAATCATTGAGAATGAATCTCATCGTGTTGTGGAGATGGTAGTCCGTACGTACGCACGAGCGATGATATCGTTCCCATGGTTGTGGAATTGTGTTTAAGTGTATGTATACTATTTCAGTATCAATATCACTTTATAATTATCATATATAGTTACACAATAAACCATTATACCCATCCAATTAAGGTGGTGGCAGAAAATAGATTACACCACGGCGTGGAGACGGTATTCCGTACGTACGCACGCGCGGTGATTTCATTTTTCCATAGGATGGATAGAAGGTTAATTAGGGTTGTTTCATATTTATAATAACATATCATTTTTTAAGTAATACTGATGTTATTACTTTATCATGAAACAAATAAATAAGAAGAAGTTGAAGAAGAATGGAATTGAAAAAGATCAGTAATGGATATTACCTCTTCTTTGGAACGCCTCTTTGAATCCTCCACTTAGGGAACTAAGATTGGTCTTTGAAGAAGACCAGGACCTCTAGGATTATTCTAGTTAAGTGGAGAGGAGAAAATGGAAGGGGTTGGCCGAGCTAGAGTGCTCAAATTGGTGTGAGGAGGAGGGGGAGGAGGTGTCCTTTTATAAGGGAGGATAGGGGCACCTTAGGAATATCTCAAAATATTATTTTATATTAAAGTCAAAATCGGTTTATAATGGTTCCAAAGTGTCTTATTTCGAATCTAAAGTGGTGATGGGTCGAAATCCTATCAACCAATAAGATTTAGACAAGTTTATGTTATTATTTTAACCTTATCAATTAGATTTAACCCTAAGTTAAATAATTTAACTTTTACCGTGTCATTTTGTTTTCTTACACTATATGGTTAATACACTTACTATAACATGACAAAAGAACCCCAAATTGTTTATTATTAATATATATATCCTTATCTAAGTCATTTGTCCGAACCTTAGATTTTTAGGAAAAAAATAAAAATTAATAAAATAATATTTGATTTAAAAACTATTTTGTGTCAATTTTGACACTATTTATTTATTTGAATTTAAATAAAATAAATACAGAAGATATGTTCGAAATAAAAGTTTTAATAGATTCATAAAATGTCATATGTATCTTAAAAATTATTGGAGCACATTAAATAGTTCATATAATATTTATTTTATTATTTTTGAAACCATTTATTTGGTTTATCTCTTAATAAAATAAATACTACAACATTTTTGTATAATTATTTAATATACTTATTTGTTGCATAAAAATTAAAAATAAAATACTCTGATGAAAATAAATCTATTACCTTTCACAATAATACTTTTACTCGAATTTATCATCTTAAAATCACAATATTTAAATTGTTATATTTATTAAATTATGAAGGTGACAACTTTGGCATCATTTAAAATAAAATAATATAAGTGTCATAATCTCTTTTATAAGGCTCCAAATGGTCAAATATTCGACCATTGGATGCTTATGGTTTACATTTACATGGCCAATAAGTTTTGGTTAGGTATTTGTGCATTTTATGGTCACTATTAGTTTAATAAAAACAATATTCTTGATTTTTCACTAGATAAACAATTTCTGCATCACTATTGTGTCATAATTAATGATAATTATTTAATCCCTAAAAATTATAAATAAATTTATATGATGTAGATAATTTCATTATCTTTCTGGAGACTATTCATGTTCGAAGTTTCATGAAGTTTATCACTAAATTAAAATTAATATACATATAAGATTTAAGAGAGTGACATGTTGTCACTTTCTTTGGTTTTAATAATAATTAAGTTATTTTCATGGACAAATGTCCATTAAATGATTCTAATACGACCCTTAGGTGATATGGGTCGAATTTTAGTCATCAAATAGGATTTTTACATTTGTTAGGGTAATTTTAAAATATTATATTTACCCTTAATTACCCGATTTACCTTTTACTATGGTAAATAAAATTTACCGTAGTTACTATTCATAATTCCCAAAAATAAAAAGTAGCTTATTAACATAATTTAGACCCACTGATTCCAAATATGGAATCCATTTTTTAAAATTCGAAACACAGAAGTTGCAGAAATTAAATTAAAATTAATCCCGTTGTCGAATAAAAACGGGGTTTTCTTTAAAACATTGCAAAAGATTGAATTGATTTAACCTACGAATTTAAGGTAAAATCAATGCTAATGACATAAATTATATTAAATGGTAAAATTATATTATATTTATACTTTAAAACCATTCAATATTATAATTTAACCACATAATATATTACGATGAAAAAAGTTGTTTTTAATTAAAATATAGCGTGTTTTTACTATTCATTAAAATATGAAAGTTATCGGAAAAATATCAAAACTTTATCTAATGTAAATTTTTATATCCTGATTCAAAAGAAAAATATTATTTTGTCAAATTGAACATATAAACATGTCAAAAACTATATTTAAAGTGGGTGCGCCATCAAAAGGCGGTAAAACTGCATTTTTTAAAAAATACTTATTTTACCCGAAAAAATTATTTTGTTCTTATACCATGTTCTAGAAATGTGTAAGATGAATAATAATGTTATAAAATTCAAAATTTAGTTAATAATACTCATAACGGCTAGTTCATGACAATATTATAATAATATAACATTGTTTATTAAAACCCGGTATTGCGTACAACACACGCTATCGAGGAAGGTCGCGATTGCGTGTAATGCAAGCCAAGTCAGGGTTGCGTGTTGTGAAAGAATCCTTCGTTGTTTCGTATAACAGAATCCAACCATATTTCATTTATACATTTAATATATATATATATATATATATATATACTCAATGTTGCGTAGAATAACTATTATCAAAATTGTGTGTAACACGGTCCAAGAATAGTGTTGTGTATACTGCAAGCTAATACGGTGTTGCGTATAGCGCAGGGTAATCATGGTGTAGAATACAACATAAGACATTAATGAAATTAAAATATTATTTTTCATAAAATCTCGGGGTGTTACATTCTACCCCCCTTAAAATGAATTTCTCCCTCGAAATTCGTCAGGGTTATAAATGGTTTACTATTTGAAAGTTTCTTTGATAGAAACCCACATCGTAAAAAGGAATACCAAAACTTATCTTTAAAAACAAAAGTATGAAACGTAATGGTTACCCAAATAAACTAATCCCTGGGTTTCCACATAGGTGAAAATATGGATATAGAAGAGAAATCTAACCATCATGTTCTGATGGAGAGTGGTAGAGAACATGGCTATGGAAAAGCTAGCAATCACAAATCCATAAATTTGTGACAATCTAAGGTACCATCTGATTAATCAGATATAAGAGCACTAGGACAACATTTTTTGTTTTCAATATCATTTCCCTAAAGTTAATAAAATTGGAATTAGAAGAAATACTTTCGTGATTTTGGTATAGTCTCACTATTTGTCGTTCTTTGTACAATTTCTACTTCATATCTTAAAGAAATGAAGTTGAATTTGTCATTCGTGATGTGTTAACAGATCATATGATAGAATGATGGGTCATTCCATCTGTCTCAAAAGGTTAGAAAAGTTATCAAAAAATACATATGTCCATCTATAGTGAGATTAATGATATATGGTTCCTAAAATGAACTTATACTTCATATATCATACTGCTTAATATAATAAAACTAGTTTCTACTAAACAGGGACTTCCTGTAGGCCAGTGGTAGGCGATAAAGGCCAGTCGCACTTCGGTTTTGGGTTCGATTCCCACATCCTTGTCCGACACGATGGATTGTCGCCCGTCCTGCAGGTTGTCCTTTTTCTAAAACTATATTACTAAAACATCCCATCAATAATATCTAGAAAACTTTGATCCTTAAACAATACTAACTTATTTCCAACATAATCCATTCCAATCTTTAGGCTTATCCATAATACTGCAGTCCACTCTCATAACATAGTGAAAATGATTACCAGAGATTTAACACCATCATCGATCCCCATATATCATAAGATATGTTTTGTTGGTCACATTACAAACATTCAAAGTCCTTAATCATGTATTCTCTTGAATACCCATTGAACCTTAATGAAAGCATGAATGCAGTTAAAAGTTAACACTTTCCACATACCAAAATCCAAAAATTCTATATACTCAAACCATGAAATAACCTTCTCCTTATATCAGTCATGAGCTCATGAATACTGTCAAACATTTAATTTTCTCCTTATCCCTTCATTATGCGCATATCATCTACATTCCAAAAATATCTGAATAACCTTTCAGGGATACTGATAAAATTAATCATACACATTCAAAACTCAAGGAAAGACAACAGTGTAACAATCCATAGATGTCTCTTTATTCCATAGTAGCATGAGATTACTTATACAAAATTACACATGATAAACATGTAATCATTCCACTACATTCTTAAACCATTGACCGAGATTCAAAAATTCTTTCATCTCACATATCATTTGTAGTCTCCTCATCATCATCCACATAAATACTACCCATATGACCATACTAATTCTCTTCATGAGTCTTTCCCTTAGGGCATTTGTTTGCATAATTCCCATACATTCCACATTTAAAACACTTAACCATTTTTGATGTCATAGCAATACCATTATCCTCATCCATGGTGTTAACCGAACCTTTTCCGTTGCACTTACTTACTTTGTGTCCTTCTTTTACACACCCAAAGCATCTTCCAGTTCCTTTGAAACATTCTCCTTGATGCCTCTTCCCACATGATTTACATAGGGGGAAATTGAACTTTCTTTCCTCTATGATCATCATGAAACTCCATCTTTCTCTTATTAGCCAAGTCAGGAAACTTACCAAATTTTACTTTATTGATCATATTATGAGATTGCTGATTCGGCATAATAATGATGTTTGGACTTCCAAATCCCATTTCATTATGAAGATTATCATTCCATTGTCCATCATATTCTCCATTATCGTGAATCATCTTGTTTCCAGCCATTTTCTAAAACCCAAAAAGAATAGTGTGAGAGGCAAAAATCATGCTAGGGGAAAACAACATAATAAAGGGGGAGTACCTTCAATATCTAACATCTTTGGTCTAATCTAATATCGTTACCATAGTTCTAGGACTATATCCTATACGTATACTTATCCTTAGGTACATCCCTAGACATACCTTAGAAATATCTCTAGGGATCTCACTAATGTTTTCGCATCCTAGTTTCCAAAGGTTGACTAAACCTTTCCTCTGATACCAACTGTAGAGACCCGAAGATTAACGTACATGGACATTACATTACATTTGCGGAATACTTAGTACATAACAAAAAACACAGACACAAGGATCGTTATAGTTTAGTGTCTTTGGAAACTCGGAAAATAATCTTCTAATCGTGGTGAAAGATCTTCAAAATCTCCCATAATGATCTTATTTTTTTTAAACCTAAAACCTTTCTTTATATCTTGGGGAAAAGAAAACATAAAAGGGTGAGCTCAAATGCTCAGTAAGGGTAAACAAAAGAAATATCAATCACATCATATACATAAGCACATAACTTTTGGAAATCTTAAACTGCAAAAGAGATCATAATTTCATAAAATGGGGTAAATCATGGCAGTGAAATGTAATCAGAATAATCATAACTTAAAACATGAAACTTTTTGGCATTCACACATAATCATAGAAAATCATTTCTTGTTAGTCAAGACTCATTGCCAAGAATATCTTAGTGGAGAAAGTCCCTTTCTGAATCGAGTAACCCTCGTTTCAGTCCTGTTTCACTGAACCGGTATAACCTACCATTTCAGCCATGTCTATCTCATGAGATATAAAACCTTTACCCAATGCATTGGAGGGAGATATAGGTCCCACCCATCTTATAATGAATCCTTTCTTATGTGTGCCACATAATCATAAACCATACATCATAGCGTAACCCATGTAATAAAAATGGGATTCTTAAACAACATGATATCATAAAACAATTCATATAAGATAAAGAAAAAAAATATATTTCCATCACAACATAATCAAATCCATTTAATAATAGGGATAAAAACAGAACCCGTTTATTATCTTATATGGAAAATAATTTTGATAAAATACTTGAACTCCATTCTTGAGGAAAATATCCTTTCTACTTCAAAAACACTTTTCCTTTCTTAACATGTTATACAATTTTAAACTAAAAGAAGTTGATTAAAAATAAACTTGAATACTTGTAAAGGAAACATCTTGGAAATAATGTTTTAGAAATCCATTCATGCCGTATAAGTTAAAAAAAACATTGTTCGTACTTTTGTCGGAAAAGTCAAAAATTACCTCGTATGAAAAACGACAAAAGATTCCTTTCATTTCTTTTACTAAAAACTCACCGAAGAGTAAAAATGGATTTAAAAAATTGTAGGTGGATGGAAATAATATTACATATTTATGAAACATGGATGTGGATGATAAAATACACCCCAGTAAATACTTACGAATAAATAATCTCGGATAAAAATGAGATTGTGATATTTCCCTTACCTTAGGTCCGACTTGCTTTGTAAGTGTCCGAACCTCCTGTATAATGATTTAAATAATGTCATTTAATTATTACAGAATCATATTCATTGTTATGATATCATATATGGTTCACTTATGACTTTATATTACCCGTTCTTTTGTAAATTCCATGTTAAAGAGCATTTTGGGTAAAATTGTTTCATTTGTCGTCTGTGTTTTGACTTGTAATTATTCATATGATTACTTAGATCATGATTACTTAATTCCAGAACATAAAACATGATTTATATATATATATTCCGGATACATATATATAATAAATCATTAAATGGAAAGAAATACACCGTTCATGGAGACGGTAGTCCGTACGTACGCATGAACGCTGTTTTCGTTTCCTTATTGAATTGAATGGAATTAAGTAGATGACATAAATATAAATATATAAATAAATAAAGTATAATTATTATGTCATATATTTCATTATTACATATTATATATACTTTATAATCATTCATGAATGGTTAATCATTGAGAATGAATCTCATCGCGTCGTGGAGACGGTAGTCCGTACGTACGCACGAGCGATGATATCATTCCCATGGTTGTGGAATTGTGTTGAAGTGTATGTATACTATTTCAGTATCAATATCACATTATAATAATCATATATAGTTACTCATTAAACCATTATACCCATCCAATTACGGTGGTGGCAGAAAATAGATTACACCACGACGTGGAGATGGTATTCCGTACGTACGCACGCGCGGTGATTTCATTTTTCCGTAGGATGGATAGAAGGTTAATTAGGGTTGTTTCATATTTATAATAACATATCAGTATGTAAGTAATACTGATGTTATTACTTTATCATGAAACAAATAAAGAAGAAGAAGTTGAAGAAGAATGAAATTGAAAAAGATCGGTAATGGATATTACCTCTTCTTTGGAACGCCTCTTTGAATCCTCCACTTAGGGAACTAAGATTGGTCTTTGAAGAAGACCAGTACCTCTAGGATTATTCTAGGGAAGTGGAGAGGAGAAAATGGCAGGGTTTGGCCGAGCTAGAGTGCTCAAATTGGTGTGAGGAGGAGGGGGAGGAGGTGTCCTTTTATAAGGGAGGAGAGGGGAACCATAGGAATATCTCAAAATATTATTTTATATTAAAGTCAAAATCGGTCTATAATGGTTCCAAAGGGTCTTATTTCGAAGCTAAAGTGGGTATGGGTCGAAGTCCTATCAACCAATAAGATTTAGACAAGTTTAGGTTATTATTTTAACCTTATCAATTAGATTTAACCCTAAGTTAAATAATTTAACTTTTACCGTGTCATTTTGTTTTCTTACACTATATGGTTAATCAACTTACTATAACATGCCAAAAGAACCCCAAATTGTTTATTATTAATATATATATCCTTATCTAAGTCATTTGGCCGAACCTTAGATTTTTAGGAATAAAATAAAAATTAATAATATAATATTTTATTTAAAAACTATTTTGTGTCAATTTTGACACTATTTATTTATTTGAATTTAAATAAAATAAATACAGAAGATATGTTTGAACTAAAATTTTTAATAGATTCATAAAATGTCATATGTATCTTAAAAATTATTGGAGCACATTAAATGGTTCATATAATATTTATTTTATTATTTTTGAAACCATTTATTTGGTTTATCTCTTAATAAAATAAATACTACAACATTTTTGTATAATTATTTAATATACTTATTTGTTGCATAAAAATTAAAAATAAAATACTATGATGAAAATAAATCTATTACCTTTCACAATAATACTTTTACTCGAATTTATCATCTTAAAATCACAATATTTAAATTGTTATATTTATTAAATTATGAAGGTGACAACTTTGGCATCATTTAAAATAAAATAATATAAGTGTCATAATCGCTTTTATAAGGCTCCAAATGGTAAAATATTCGACCATTTGATTCTTATGGTTTACATTTACATGGCCAATAAGTTTTGGTTAGGTATTTGTGCATTTTATGGTCACTATTAGTTTAATAAAATCAATATTCTTGATTTTTCACTAGATAAACAATTTCTGCATCACTATTGTGTCATAATTAATGATAATTATTTAATCCCTAAAAATTAAAAATAAATTTATATGATGTAGATAATTTCATTATCATTCTGGAGACTATTCATGTTAGAAATTTCATGAAGTTTATCACTAAATTAAAATTAATATACATATAATATTTAAGATAGTGACATGTTGTCACTTTCTTTGGTTTTAATAATAATTATGTTATTTTCATGGACAAATGTCCATTAAATGATTCTAATCCGACCCTTAGGTGATATGGGTCGACTTTTAGTCATCCAATAGGATTTTGACATTTGTTAGGATAATTTTGAAATATTATATTTACCCTTAATTACCCGATTTACCTTTAACTATGGTAAATAAAATTTACCGTAGTTACTATTCATAATTCCCAAAAATAAAAAGTAGCTTATTAACATAATTTGGACCCACTGATTCCAAATATGGAATCCATTTTTTAAAATTCAAACACAGAAGTTTCAGAAAATAAATAAAAATTAATCCCATTGTCGAATAAAATCGGGTTTTTCTTTAAAACATTGCAAAAGATTGAATTGATTTAACCTACGAATTTAAGGTAAAATCAATGCTAATGACATACATTATATTAAATGGTAAAAATATATTCTATTTATAATTTAAAACCATTCAATATTATAATTTAACCACATAAGATATTACGACGAAAAAAGTTGTTTTTAATTAAAATATAGCGTGTTTTTACTATTCATTAAAATATGAAAGTTGTCGGAAAAATATCAAAACATTATCTAATGTAAATTTTTATATCATGATTCAAAAGAAAAATATTATTTTGTCAAATTGAACATATAAACATGTCAAAAACTATATTTAAAGTGGGTGCGCCATCAAAAGGCGGTAAAACTGCATTTTTTGAAAAATACTTATTTTACCCGAAAAATTTATTTTGTTCTTATACCATGTTCTAGAAATGTGTAAGATGAATAATAATGTTATAAAATTCAAAATTTAGTTAATACTATTCATAACGGCTAGTTCATGACAATATTATAATAATATAACATTGTTTATTAAAACCCGGTATTGCGTACAACACACGCTATCGAGGAAGGTCGTGATTGCGTGTAATGCAAGCCAAGTCAGGGTTGCGTGTTGTGAAAGAATCCTTCGTTGTTTCGTATAACAGAATCCAACCATATTTCATTTATACATTTAATATATATATATATATATATATATATATATATATATACTCAATGTTGCGTAGAATAACTATTACCAAAATTGTGTGTAACACGGTCCAAGAATAGTGTTGCGTATACTGCAAGCTAATACGGTGTTGCGTATAGCGCAGGGTAATCATGGTGTAGAATACAACATAAGACATTAATGAAATTAAAATAATATTTTTCATAAAATCTCGGGGTGTTACATTGATAGTAAGTTATAGGAACACTATTACCTTCAAATGGATGTACCAAGGAGACCTACTATCTAAAACCACCTCTACTACTATTGTGATGATCATTCAACTTCATCTTCTTTTGACACACACCAGTGATGTTACAAATTGGTGAAACAGAAGGGGAAGAATGTCTAAACTTGCATTCCACATTCATTTAAGACGTCCTAGACCTTTTTACTATCTTAGAATTGTCAAAATCTTTATATTATATATATATATATAAGATTTGATATCCAGTCACTAACCTCACAAGTAAATATGATCATTCACCAAGTCATTATTTACAACCATTGAAATAAATGAACAAGCTCAAAAAACTGATTTATTTATTTTGACAATGAACTCTCTCTCTACATTAAAGATTGGAAGTCTAGATACATCTCCATTATCATCGACTCTAGGGAAAACTATTGTAATAAGAGATTCTGGAAACCCTTCCAGTAAAATACCACATGAATATCTTAATATACCATCGTATCCCCCCAATGTATTATAGGATCATCACGTATAAACATCGAAGACATCTACTTGATACTCTTTGTTGAATAAAAGAAATCAATAATCTGATCGATCTAGTCAATTATATAATCTTATTTGTGAGGTTCATTCATTTCCTTAATGATGGTGTCTTATTGTGTAAATCTTTCATGATCAATATCTATCACCACTTGTTCCTAGATGTACCTCTATGATTATGTTTTGGGCATGTGGTGGATTCTGATCGATATCACAAACTACTAGCATGATATCCTTGCCTGAATTCCGGTTGAGGTGTAGACTCTATTGAGGATAATTAGCTACACCCACCTATAGAACCCATGGGACACATATCATAGGCATACTAATGAAAACAAAAACATAAAATATTATCATATATGTAATAATATCAATCAAACAATAAAAACCATGACAAAAAAACCAATTTTTATTTTTAAAATTCAAAACACAAGACACACATCTCAACATCCAATGGTAACTTGAGTCTTATTATGACAAGATATGTCCATTCATCATCAATTCATACCTCTCAATACCCAAAAAAATACTTTCTACGGTCTACAAAACATGAAAAGACAAGGAATATTGATGAAAAACTACCATTTATACTATTTTCTAACAAATCAACCTAGATAACCACTTAATACTAGAACCTATATCGATTTTATGCATGCCCAAATGGAATTCTCAATCCCCTTAAGCTGGTGACTAGCACATTAGAATCAAATTACAACAAGAGGGAAAACTTTCACCCAACCCTAAGAAGCAATAGAGAACATTTACCCATAGTACATGGAAGTAGTGGAAGATATAAATATATGCCATAACAAATTGAATATAATTGAAATGATAAAACTGAAAAGGTAGAAAATTAATATCCAACAGATAAGTCCAAAAATAATGGACGAATGAACAGATATTGCTACTCTAAAGGATTCCATGTGATAGCTTTGGAAAACTCCACCTATCTCACCACTAGGTACCCATAATCAGAAGACAGAAAACCACTCCACTTTAATGAAGCACCTTTAATTTTCCAACATTGATAAACATAACATGTTCTATGTTCCATTGAATATGTTCACATGATTGGAGGTAACATGATTGATATGGTCTCATCCAGGTGTTCTATATCAAGTCTCTTTACAACTAATCCAAGCATTCTCAACTATATGGAAAACAAAGTGTGATATATAGTTTAATAGTTATTATATCAATATCAGGGAAAAACATTTAATTTATTATTTATTTATATTAGCTAATAAATAATTTGCATTTGTTTCAAATAATTTTATTTACATATATCAAAAAAGATATATAGAATAAAATATAATGTATCACATGTCATCTCAAAATTCATGGATTTACAACCAAAATAGTATGAACTAAATCCAAGGTAACATCATACCAAGGATAACAATAGGTTTGGATAGATAGGAAACATTTTCCTAACACAAAAAATCATGCCCATCAAGACTATAGACATAATTATTGAATCTAGAGAGTATATGATGTCCCTAAAATGTGAACCCTCCCACATGTCTAACAAGTCCCTAGAACAACCGGCCTAGGGAGCATAGGAAATCCCCCAAAGAAAACCCAATAATAATTAAAGATGTATATTACTCATCCATCCACCTGTGTAACCAATTCTTCTTAGGATCTCTATTTTCCTAACCAATTCATGAAACTATTTCACCAAAATCGTGATTTTAAATCCTTTTCACAAATCCATTTCATAATTCTTTAAAAAACCCTTTTCATTTACCAAAACTAGGGGAAACCATCTATTATAAAAAATGTATATACACTAATATTTTTTTTGCATCATTCCATTTTATTTATAAAAAAAATATGAGAACCAGTGAAATTAAATTCAGCCAACATAGACTTGAGACTAACCACTATCCTCAAGACAAGGGTTGCACATACCTGTAACTAGATCAACCAAGAAGAACAACATAGTAATGAAAACATAGTACCTAGAATCAATCCACACATATCATAATAGAATCAATTAAATGAAATATTCGGTGAAGAAGACAAATCACAACATACCTCATGAAGGCACACCCATTTCACTATAATCAAGAATGGTGGAGCCCCAAAAATAATAATTCATAATAGATATAGAAAAAAATAAGGAGAAATACAATCTCATATTAAAAATTCTAGTATCCTAATAAAATGGAACAACCTCCATCAAATTCAATGAAGAAGAAAAAAATTGTTGTTTTTTCTTAGGAGATACTGAGAGGAAACATATTGATAAAATTTCGAATGAATAAATCTGGAAAGAGAGGAGGTCCAAAAAATTTAAATATAATTTTTCCAAATAGGTAATGATGAAGGATATAGAGTAATAAAATAATTATTAGAAATTTAGATCCCTAATTCCACAACATGTAAGACTTACATGGCATGTAACTCCTTAACACATCATACAATCCATGGGGCCCATATACACTTTTAATCTATCACCATATTATTAAAACCCAATTTTTTGAAATTACACATTGTTTCGTATTTACATGGTGTGAAACCTTTCATGCTGTGTACACAACTCACAACATGTTCCGAGAAAACATTAAATGTCTTGTACTGCCATTACATGGTGTAAAAATTCCCAAAAAACCGTGAAAACTTTAGATTCTTATCTGAAATGCATAAAAACCCTGAGAATTCTAAAAACTCAAGGGGATCCCCACTAATAAATTCACACATATATACATGGACTCCATGAATTCAATAAAACATAAATACCATCACATTAGTTCATTTTTGAAAACATATTATCTCATTGTTTTTCAGTACTAAGATGCACCCAATTAAAGAGTAAAACAAGTTAAGAGATGGAAAATACTTAAAATTTAGTAACAGGATGTTATAGGTGACCAAGTACCATAATGTTGTTGGCTAATACAAGGTGGGAGTGGGCCTAGTTAAACCATCTAACAACTAGTTTTCTTTAATGGATGTACTTGATAGGGTAACAATTACCTATTGAGGGAGGATCAAGTACCAAGTGTTCTCATACAATATAAATTTTTTTATTTTTGAGATAAATATAATTCGAGTTAAATTAAAATTACATCTAAACACAATCATTTATATATAGAAATCATGGTCTAACATCACTCCTGCTTATCTACCTCTCTTATCATTTTCCTTTCATCATCACATGATCTCTAATCAAAGTGTTTTCCATCCCCTTGGATCACCATAGTTTATTCTAACCTTATTATTCTCATTAATTAATATGTTTCACAACAATTTCATAGTATTCAACTAAAATGATTATTTTAGGGGTTTATGTATGCTTTTTTACATCTATTAAAAAATAATTAGTTGTATGTTGTGATTCAATAAGAGGGAATTACTGACTTTGTGGAATGGTGTCCCCACATTCCTTTTTATAACAAAGATAGAGGGTTGATGATCGATTGTCGGTGTTTGAGTATAGTCCTATGATATTTTGTTACATGTTTTCCATATTTATTTTATATCCATTTTTGGTGATATTCAATAGGTTTTGTTAGTGGAAGCATAAACACATAATGTTTCATGTCCATGGTATGGATCTGGTTTTCAATAGTAGGTGATCACCATATATTTTTTCCAACGACACTTGGGGATTCACATTGTTTTAAAGGCGGGGACATCAGAATCATCACACCATTTTTGGGGAATTTATTTATTATATTGAAGTTATCTTGATGTTCTATGTCATGTTATTGAATCCTTTATCAAAATCATAAATTAATGTGTCAACCCTTCATATAGGTAATTAATCAAATATACATATAGGAGTAACCGTCTATATGAATCAGAGGTTATCCATCAAGGGAACTATATGTATGTATCAGTGATTAACCATCAACAGAACAATTTGAATATATCATAGTTTATGTATCAATAGGTTCATCTGTATATTTCAGAGTTTATCCATCCCATATTTTTATTTACTTATTAACACTTTATTCTAAATAATTATTATTTATTAACATACAATTGAGAAATATAGACTTTACTAACATCTAGGGAGGTAATTGGTAGTTTTAATGTTGGGGATGGTACCCTAGGATGGGATTCTTGTATATCCTCATGAAAGAAATATGTACCCATGTATTTTGGTTTCACTTAATGAGACACATCATTCCTTTTTTATGTTCATGTTTCAAGGGACGAACCATGTAGTTTTCCATCATGTGATATAGACTTCCTGGAAAATGGTTCCTTAAAAATGATGGCGTGGAAAAAAATGAGTTGTTTTTTTGTTAGAATCCATGGGAAATATTGAATGATAAGAATTGGTTATTCATACAAGGAATATTTCCCCATGAAGATAGATCTCACCAACAATATGGGATGATGATGATGAGATCATGGGGAATCAAAGTATTAAGTACCACTAGGAATGATTTTGTAATTATCTGGATTATGGCCCATTATAAATGATGGTTGTTATAATTTGTTAGAATTGAACCTTAGGTAAGCTTCCTACATATCCCATCAAGACATGAATCAAACCCCATGTGGTTCGAAAATTTGGGGCTCAAAATTATGAGGGATGACCAAAGTAATATTTTATCATTATATTTATTTCATCACCACAGACCTTTAAACCCATATGAGTCATGTTAGAAGTGAGAAATTAGAGGAAGTTGATGATCTGGAACATTTCATAATATCATTTTTCAATGGTGGATGAGGAACATTGTATGAATGGAAGGATTTCACCTACAAGGATGTATGGGGGATTACTCAAGGAAGGATGTCTAATTCCTTATTTTATAGAGGAGCAAAGAGGGATACAAAACTATCCATAATCCATGGGAAATACAAGTGGTTCACATCACTGTCTTAAACAGGGAGGTCACTATCCATACCAATAATATTTTAGTCACCATTATCGAGATGGTGCACAATTTTAAATATCCTGAGGACCCTTACTGCAATATAGGTTATGTATTAGACAACTTTTACTAATGTAATTAAAAATCCAATCATAGACACTCTAGTGTTCATAATGCTCTAATCATGTATAATAGAGGGCTTCATTGGAGGTTTTCCATTGGTTTAATTCATATGGTAGTCCCATGAAAGGGCCTTCTCATTGGTCAAATGAGAGATAGAGAGATATCTAAGATGGTGGTTAGCTTATGTTATACATGTACGAATTTAGTTAGACCATTCCCATGTGATAAGTAGAAGAGATAGGTGGTTGTTTTTAGAAGTGATAACTGGGAGATCTATATGGTCCATTGCCCTAGTGCTTCCATGAAGAGTTGGATGGTTATACACCCAAGTGACTCCTAAGTGAACTAATTAATTCTTGGAAGAGATGATGATGAAATCTTGGGTGAAGAACAAAATGGGAAACCACACTAGGGATATACCTTCGTCTAATTTCCATGGGTCTCCTCGGGTTCTCCATAATGGTTGGAACTCATGTTCTGATGTATGTAAGGGCCCCTTACACAAATTTTTTTGTACATGAGAGGGATTTTAACTTGTATATGGTCATTGGTGTTTTAGTCATTGAAAATATTTAATTTCTTCACTCATGTTAATTACCACTTCTTTCTTAGGCATACAAAGTTGCATGATGGTTTGGAGGAATTTGGAGAGAGGCTAGTATAATAGATAATTGATCTATCTATTTGTATATAATTCATTTCAAATGAAGATCCTATGAGCCATATTAATATGATAAATAGAGATTGTTGAAAAGATGTATTGTTAATGGGGGTGAATTGCATAGGTTACTCTCACATGTGGTTCCTTTTGGTTGGTCTTCCCAAGCAGATAACATAGATGTGCTACACATGGTGAACAAGTGCTAGAGGGGGTTTCATGTGGGTGTTGGGTGTAGGATGTTCCATGAAAGTTACACTAAGTTTTTTCCTTTAGTATCTAGGACTTATATGATATTGGTAAATGCGGTGGTAAAAAACATTTGCATGAATCCTAACTCAAATTCATCAAAAAAGTGAACATTTTATGATAGCCATAGATTTTGATAAATATATCCTTTTAGTCTCCAAAAATAGCCAAATTGAAACCCCCAAAGAAAACTACACCTGTGGCTATATGTTATACACCACTCTAGGATGTTTTATAATGTCAAAAAGTTTTTATATGACCATCAAAAATACATTTTAAGGAATAAATAAATTTATATCTGAAATTACAAAAATCCATGGCCTACTCCTAAAGGTAGGATCTCCCAAATGAACCACCATATTTGGGAATGTTTCTATTGAATCCTAGTACCTTTTTGTTTGAATAGTCTTAGGGAATATATAAATATGACCTTATTTTCATATAACATGGAGACACATTTCAACTCAAACTCACCATGTGTTTTCTATATGAGGATAGTTTCATCAGTCATATGGATATATTTGTTGAATAAATTTTTTTGATTCCAGAAAAATTAACTAATTATAATAGGATTTTTTCATTTAAATTGAATCTAATTATAAAGTAAATGTAGTGAAATTTGACACATTATTAAATAAACTAGTGGTCTATGGAGTCTTCTCACCAGTCAGATAATGCTCTAACTTTTTCATTGGATGAGGGACCTAGAGTTCACAGTTTGAATGGTGGGGCCACATGATATACTATGTAGAAATTGTGTCTTCTGTGTCACTCCACTAATTTTTTAATATGTATTGTTTATTTTAAACATAATGGGAAGACATTTGTTTTCATAGAATATCATTTTTATTTTTTTCATGTAATGATATTTTTTTTGGTTTTCAGTTTTAATTTCATTATTTTTTCAATATCATGTTGGGTGAATGCCAAGTGAGTGGATGCTCGATTGTTCCCAGGGTGTTCTATTGACTTATTTCTTCCCGGTGAGTACTAAGTCACCTTATATTGGATGTTTAGAGTTCCAAATGCAAAAATAATTCAATTTCTATTTATGGTTTTATATCATTAACCAGGAGTTGTGGGATTAATGACCAAAACTGGATTTTCTAGATACGTATGATCCAATACCATCTGGATATGTGGAGGGAGTTTTTTAATATTGGATCTTGGGGTTTCAAGATATGAATAAATTTTATGGGAGGTATATGTATGCAATGACCATGAAACATGTCTGAAAATTGAATTCAACAATGATGTTACCATTGGATACATAAATAAAGAGAGATTCTCCGAAGGATAAAGGGTACTACAGTAGGAAGGTCACATTAGGGTATATTATATAGAGCCGCATTTGGTAATGATGTGTTTATTCAAACCCAAGATTCCCTTAAATGTTTGTTTCCCTAATAACTATTAAAAAAACTATGCTTATGACAATATGAATTTCTCAATATCATAAATTGTGGTTTTGAAGATAATGTTTCTTAGACAATTTAATGAATGTTTCTTGTCATAAGAAATTCATAGAAAACATCATACATAAATTTTATTTTTCTGTATGTAATGGGTTTTTTTCAATCATGAGTTTTCCAATGAGGTAACCTGGAAAAAAAAATTAGCATTATTCTTGGATTGGGATTCTGTCCATAAATTATGGAATACACACATTTTTTAATTGATAGTACTATAATATAGGATCTATCCATCACTACGTATCCCATTGAAATGTGAATCAATCCACCCATTATTTTGTAAAAGTTTTTGTATTTTTTTGGATACAAACACTAAGAATAGGGACCTTAATATGTGATTCCTAAAGGGTCTTGAATTTTTTTTTCATGTGATGGGGATTTCAATCTTGTAGTTTAATGTATTATGACTTGGTTGTATGATTAAAATAATTTAGGTTCATATAGTTCTGAAAAAAAACTCTTTGGGGATGCAGGCTATGAAGAAACATTAATGGAATGACCATTTGTTAATAGACAGTCAAATTTATAGTATAGAATATACCATGGTTATATGAACTTATTTTAAAGACATTATAATTGGATAACTAGGTGTATAGAATTCAATTTCCCAAAACTTTTTTCAGTTTTATGTATTTTAAAGTCCTTCACCCAAAACATGAAATGCACCTTAAGGTCACGTGATAATAACTAGTGTTCAGTTTTGGTGTTTGTATAACATAACCATGAAAATTTAAATAATTGACCAAAATATCTTTTGTCACATAAGTAATTCTTGATGTGAAAAACATGAGAATTCATTGAATCATACAATTATTACCAGAATAGCTATCATGGTTTTCTTCCATGGGTACTATGTGATTATCAATTTCATGGTAAACCATTCAAGAATATCCCAATATTCTCAAGACGTGAATGATGAAATTTGTAAACCATGATCTTAGGGTTTTCAGATCTAAAGAAAAGTGATGGGAAAAGTATGTACTAAATGAATGTGAACCATTTTCCAAAACAATAGTTTTCTCTATGATGTTTTCAGGGTATAAAACATAAAAGTATCTCTTCATAAGGATGATGGTTCCTCTAGTAGACAGGACACATTGTGGTGTATTATGAATTTCCACATCTGATAATGTCATAAATTTTCATAACAATGGTGTATATAAATGTTGAATACAATTTTCACTGACATTGAAAGAGAGGCTTATTAGTAAATGAATTTCTCAATACATGGAGTGTCACATTGGAAAGGATAGTTCTTGTGTATGATTAGATAATTTAGATCTGGATGGATCATGAATGGTTGGAATTTTACCTGCATCAATTTGAGCCATTCATAATTATGGGAACATTTTTATTATCCATGAGTGTGAGAATATGGGAAACCATCTTGTTCTCTCCTACATGGATTTATGTCGTACCGTAGAGAAGGATTCTATTATTATTATGATGTGCATGGGCCTCATATTTGGGACATGAGAATAACCATATATTTTTTGGAAATAATTATCAAGAGACATGTAATTTTGGTGATTATTCTGAACTATAATAAATTTTTTTTGGCGGGGGAGAGGGTCTTTTTACAATTTTTTGGTTGGGCCTAGGATTTGAGATTCAGGAATCACTATGCACCTCTTAAAATGAGAATGAATCCATACATTGTTCTATGTAATAGATTCTTTTCTCTGGTATTTCCCATATGTTAAGAGTGGGGTATACATACATACATACATATATATATATATATATATATTAATACATGTTAATGAATGAATGGAATAACTCCTCCCAACTCACCTTTGTAGATTTGGATCATATACAGTGAAACAGGGGAATTTTTAGTTTATTTTATAACTATGCTTAGGATGAGGTATCTAAGAATCAATACATATCCTTTCAAATAAAGAAATAAGATACATTTAGTTTTAACATAATGGTTTAAATGGTTAATGGAATTAGGATTGGTGACCTTCTTAGATGTAGTCTACAGCAATGTGTAATATAGCGATGTATGAAAGGGGAAACCAACTGCATATTTTAACATATTACATCAATGATATTTGGTTTTCATTTTAATTCATTACATCGAAGACCATTCGGGTATATAGTTGAATATTATTCTATTCAGGAGGAAGATCACATGAAAATAAGACATGAGGTCCAATATTAGTGAATACCATTATACATGGCATCAAAACATGTGGTTGTGCTTGAGAAATAATGTCTAAGCATCACTATGTATCTTGTGTGGTTGGAATTATGACATGTGTTGTTTTTGGAAATTATTTCATGCACTAATCTTACTCATATGTAGGGAATGGGGAATTTTTTTGTACGATAGTGATCAAGAGAAGAAATAGGATCTGGGTGTTACTATGTATCCCAGAAGAGAAAGAATCAAGCCATTTGTAATTAACCAATTTAACCGTGATAAAATTTAATTCTCTTACAATTTCAACAATAGCTGGCCAAGAAAAAATAGGTTACTTTTATGTTCATGAACTCAATAACTTTCCAATATGTTTAACATCATGGGGTAAAGAGTCTTGTTCCCTGGAATGAGTGAAAATACATGATGGTATATTACTCATAAATTGAAACTTCTTAAGTGTTTGGTAAATTATCTCACGTTAGGAATCTCTTTTTGTTTCTATATGAGGCTTCCTCAACATATCTCATAGGAAATCCAATGTTCGGTGCCTTGGGTATGACTATATTTTAATGTAATTTGTAGTAGAATTTTTCATATAGTTTAATGTCTTCTGACTCGGGCAGTATGGGTCATGCCTATTAATGTCATGAAATTGGAATGATCCATGTCATTTAACATCATAGGGTAAGGATGATTTTTCATTAATAACATGAAATATTTCATTATAAACCTTTCATTGGTTGGGGTTTAGTATTCTCACCATATATAGTAATAAATGAATATGCACCATTAGAGAGAAACCCATATAGATAAAAAACCTCCCTTCTTATTTTGGTTCAAGATTTGGATGTTTTTTCCTATATATTATCAAAGTATTGAGAGACAAAACATGTTCTCCATGGATAAATGAATGAAGGTGAACATTAATATTTAAGGCTTTTTCCAATCATTTTTGGTGATCCAGTAATTTCTGCAATGTATGAAATATTTCATCATACAGTCATTTAAATAAGTCCATTCACATTTTAGATTTATTTCCATGGGTTGTATGATTTTAAATGACAATGTGAAGTGAATTAAATTATACCTCTAATGGAAGGACTTATTTGTTCTCTTATAAGAGTGAATACTTGTTTTCATGTTGAGAAATATGAGTTAAAGTATATTAATACTACATGGAATGTATATGTATGTCAGGAAAAGACTTATTATATTTTTCCACCATTTACTAGAGTACTTCTTTAGGGTTTTTTTTAAAAAATATATCATTCCATTTGATGAGACAAAATTTCATGATGATTTCTTAGATTCAATGTAATTCTCATGATAAATACTTTTCAATTCAGAAAAATTAGAATTGGCATCGTTGTCCATAAAAATTATTTGAGGAAAAAAATTGGTGACAAAGATGGACTTTAAAAAATTAACGAAATTCCTCCTCACAACATTTTTGAGTGGTATCACCTTAGACCAATTGGTAAAAAAGTTTATACTTAAATTTCTTGGTCATAACAGAGGGTATAGGCCTACAACATCTATTCCCCATTTGGTGAATGGAAATTAGTTTTGGTAATTGTAAAACAACACATGTGGTTGATGGATGGGGTTATAATGAACTTGATAGGGATGGGGAGTTTTGGGAAATTATGGGCGGTCTTACATAATTATTGGAAAAAATACCCAATACATTCAACTTAGTGAGAAGGATTTCTTGTGAAGTGATGGGTGGCATATGTGTTATCATGGACTTGTTTTATAATTGTACTATTTCCAATCATTCAATACATTTATGAGGACTCTATCAAAATCCTGTTTATAAGGTATCATAAGATAATATGGGTTATAATAAACAATGAAGTTGGATTCTTACTGTTGGATTTAATCATTCCTGGCATTATGTGATGGAAGAGTCCCAAAATGAAGGTAGTCTAGTACTGGAATCATCTAACCAGTATAGGTATTTTCCAATTTAGGGACGAAATTGACATTGGTTATCTCTTCCATGCTATTATGAATTAATGAAGACATTATTCTATATATGGAAATGTTGATGAATGATTCATCCCTATGTAGGTATTCCGAGGTTGAATTTATATTAAAAAATGAATCTTTATTGTTGTTTTATGAGAGAAGGATGCGACTCAATGTTGCTTTCATGGGTAATTCTCCCATAAACACTCAGACATAATAAATTAGGGGTATAATATATTCTATTATAATGGTGTAATCAATATTTATTTACTTTATCACCATCTATGGATCACTTTTAGCATTGAGGTGATCAACTAGTATTTTCCATGCAAGTTCTGAAACTACAATGAGGGATTGGTTTTATACCCCATTATTAGTGAATCCTTCCAACAATATAAAGGAATAATTTAGGAATAACTTTTATGAATGAAATAAATAACTTCCAAATCACCACTATTGGTCATGGAGTCTTCCATCATATTTAATATTGTGATTATGGATTTTCCATTGAAGTATATCACTAAAGTTTGGGTAGGGTCTTGTTTAGTGAAAATTACTTCTTATATAGGATTGGTATTCACTAGTTTTTCTCCTAAAGGGGGATAATATATGATAAAATCTACTAAATCATGTTATTTTACACCTTGTGAAGAATGTACCGAATGTAAAATTGTTGCACAATGACTTCCCACCATGACAACCATCTTGTGAACATGGGATAACTGATGATATATGTGAGTTGTTCAAAGATAGAAATCAAATGGACCTTATAATGTTTTAGGTAGTGAATCATTTTCTAAGATGAAAATACTACCACTATATAGTTCTTCTCAATATCAAAATAATGAGTCTCAATATCAAACATTTTCCAAATGAGGTAATAGATGATGTTTTAATTTTTGGTGACATATTTTTTTAGGAAAACAACCAGTACAACTCTAAATCGGTCATGTATATGATGAGTAACTTTCCTTTGATTGGTGGAAACAACCCAGATATAATAAAGAGATATTTATAAAAACAATCATATTCTTCTAGGATGTACTCATTGGGCTAATAATTGACACCTTTTTGCTAACTAAGATATGGGAGGACACATTCCCACAAGATTTCCTATAATGAATCAAATGTATGAAAGGAATATTTGTAATCCTCTTAACTCTTTGTGTTTTTAAGGAGGTGACATGTCAAGGATAGACATAGTCACCTTAGGGTCAAATTGGATGACATGATGCAGTATTATGAATCAATAAAACATTCCCAACATGAAGAAAATATAACATTTCAGGGGGTTCATTTTCCAAATATGCTTTCATAACTTTTTGAAAATGATCTCCAGATCAATATGATGATTAGGATGCCACATGGAATTACACACAAGATCATCGATGATACACTATATAGACATCCCTAAGAACAAATTTAATATGGGATACACAGAATGTTGGTAAGTAGTGCCATCATTCTTTAGACCAAAGGGAATTACATAGTAGATATATACCTCATGTAAGGCCTTGATGGAAGTGGATTCAACACCATTATCATCCATTCTAATTTGGTTGTATCCTAAATAGTCATCCATACAAGATAGAGATTTATAGTCAGTCATTGCGTAGATCAGCTGATCATTATTTGTAAGTGGTAAATCATCCTTTTGGATGTATATATTAAAATTTATTATGTGGATACAATATATGATCTATACAATATTCTTCTTTATTGGGGAAAGATTCATAATCCATTTCGGGTACTGGAATTCCTAAATTAATTTTTTCGTAATGAGTTTATTAACATCATATTCAACTTTAGAATAATGTGTTGGATGTCCCCTTATGGATTCCTTCTTGTAACATTTATGATCTTATGGAAGTACATGGTGGTGGGAATGTACATTAATATTGGGGCTTGTAATTTTTATATAATTATAAAAAAAGTCAATGGTAATTTGAAAAGATGGTGTCTAACTATTTTTAATCAATTTGTATAGTTTCACTGGTAAATGTAGGTAAGGAATCTTATCTATATACAAATTTACCATTTAGATTTTATTAACTATGGTATAGACCCCCACCTCAAAATTTGGAGGAATTACGTTGAGGACGTATTCCAATTCCTTTTCGACTTCCTATATTCCCACATTAGGATTGATTTGTGATAAGGGGAAATCATTAGAGTTAGAGGGGAGATCAATATTATGTGATCCTGAAGCAAAAGTAATTCCATTTTCAAGTGTTGGAATGATAATTCCCCCTAATTTATCCAATGTTGATGGAGTATGTTAAATTTATGTGGATAGAGAATGGGCCTCTCTACATAAAGAGTCTCATGGGTGGGAGGATTGATTATTAATTCAATGCATGAGATTTAAACTTACATGACTGATATCATGTGAGTTGACAAGTACACGTAATAATTTAAACTCTCATTTTCAGTTTGGTTGATGGGAATTATATATTCATTATCGTGCTCCATGAATGGGTTTTTCGTGGTCATTTACAGAATATTTCGTGCAGTAACATGACCAATATCATTCATCAGGGGGTTTCCCCCTCCCTTCAAAATCATCCTACATCGATTATGTTATATTTAAAAATTTCAAATAGAGATTTATCATCAAGAAATTTCCCAAATAAACCACTGATGATGTATTTGAGGCATTTGTGATATAATTAAGTGATCACCACATGTTGGTTAAACCATGGAGTTCCTAGTAATATTTAGAAGGATATATATTTTTAGATGGATAAGAATTCAGAATAAAACATAGGGTCCTTAAATTTCATCGTATGCTTGATATGGCCATGGGGGATTCAATTATTTTCATACTGCTAAAGTTTTAAAAGGTTACTCGAACAAGTCATATTTGATATAGCTGAAATAATAATGTTTTTGGATTTAAATTAGAAATAATCCTAATATATTATCAATGAAATCTTACTGAATGTCAATTTCATCCAATTTTTGATCCACACACAATGGTATAATGTTTCTTGTATAATATCATTGATATGATACACGATGAAAGAGATAACCTCATTAAACCTATTCCTGTAATTATCTGCACGATATAACTCATGAATGATGACATCAACTATATAATTTTGTAGGATTATTAGAGCCTCTATAATTGATTCCCTAATGTCTTATAACAAATTAAGAGAATACATGATTTAGAGTTTTCCTAGAGCATCTATAAACAATTTTAATGTGTCATATTTTTGAAATAAAGTTCTACACTTCCCCATGTGGGAATTCTATATAGTTGGTTCTTTAGAGAATAATGTAAATGGATTAGAAAATTATGATGGGTGAGTAGATGTTGAGGTCATTTCAACAACTATTGAATTAGGTAGGCTTATCGTTCCCACCCATCTAGATTAATCAAACTGTTTCACACCTCCCAATTTATCTTCTAGAATTTTTAGTTCTAGAAAATATTTATTTAATTAGAGTTAATAATAAATCAATTATTTAACTTGTTTAAGGAATATTCAATGAGTTTAGATTGCATAAATATCCCAAGAGAGGATGTGGTGATAATATTGGGTATATAAATTATTTATCTAATGAGGAAACCATTTAGTGGGATGGGTCCCATGGCCCTATACCTAGAGGAATTAAGTTTTGGAGGGTTAAACAAGACATGGGTTTAAATAAAGATTCATATTCATATGATTTTTATTCTACAATCTATGTTGTTTCTTACATGATCGACCCGTAGATGATTGCGATGAAAATAAATCTTCTCATTAAGTGGTACAAAAAAATGGGGGTGTAATTGGTTGTTATAGTTATCCCTTGAGGATATCATGTTTTTAATTCACTATCTGTATATTCATAAAATCATTGATCTTATTAATTATTTTTTATATAACTTCCCAACATTCTCTTTCTTACTATGGAGTTTTAGAGGAAACACACCCCACTTGTGATGGTGGTTTAACTATCATTACTTTCCTATAGTGAAGAATTTATTATGATATATTTAAAAGAAAAATAATCGTGGATAGTGTTCTCCAATGTGAGATGAAATGTGAAATAATTTGGGAGCTCATCCAAACTAACCTGACTAATCTACATAGGTTAATGTAACATTAACAAGTTGTTTTCCAAAGCTTCTATGAATTAACCATGAACCTAATCATTTCAAAAGGTGTGTACTTTATTATTATGATCTTCAAATTGAGAACATGAAGGTTCATTTTCCTCTTCTTGATGGGTATATTTATTATATTTATTTTGAAGAAGAGGCAGCACATGATTGGGTACATGATATGGATTTGGGGCTACCATAGGGGTGGTATTTAAGGGTATAGCTAAATCTTTAACTCAACCTATCAATTTTCCCTAAGCTGTTAGTGTTGGATAAGAAAAATCTATAGTTCAAAACATTTAATATTATAACCATTGTGAGACTAAAACATGATATCCAAAACCGATGGGATATTTTAATAGAATAATATGGGTTCACATCTAATCAATAATGTTCTCAATGTAAAGACCCAAAAATCCCTCATGAGGAATTTCTGAGTTCATGGAATATGTCAAATCCTTCCACCTAGAAATAAAATTCACGAACCAATTCTTTATCACTATTTCCATTTTGAGAGGTCAAGGATTTCCATATTCATTAGCATGTAGTTTAATTTACATAGAAGATATCGTTTAAGAACTTCTAATCATTTTCTCAATCATCACTATAAATTGATATATCAAATAACAATCATTCCCTAGAGATCCTTTATGAAACACAAGAGTTTGGATGCCTCTTGTTACTCAATACTTCCCGTAATGGGACCACTATAGAGAAAAAATCATGTCTACTTTTATTTCAATCCATCGATCAATTGACTATAAGAAACATAAGATACCAAAAATTTGTTAGGGTGAGAGTTGCATCCAACCATTCTAGGTAGGGCTTCCTCTATGGACATACATGTTTACACCATCCCTATATAGCTTCTAATTGATTTCCCATTCAATCAATGGTGTCAATTTTCTTCAAGGGGATGATGATCAAGGAAGTATCTTGAATTGGGGGAATGAAGGGTTATGTTGGTTGTGGTGGATCTAACTATACTCATGGTAGGTAAACTACATGGGATGTCATGTGAGGATGTGTCTAACATAGATCAGGTTGTGTCCATAATGTAGGAAATTATAGATATCTCCCCGTGATAGGGTCCATGTATATTGGTCTACAAGATATCATGTTTCCCAAATATTCTATCGATACTCTCAGTGGTATGATGATCTCTTCTAATTGAGGGGAACTATGAATGATGGGGAGATGAGGATCCACTAGAATGAAATATCTAGCATAGATATTATCTCTAAGTATTTATTTAATTTAGTTTTTTTAACACTTACATTTATATCCCATATTATAAGAACCACCACACTAATGTATGTGGTTAAAGTCTTTCAGGTAATGGATGAGATAACCCCACTCATTTTCCCATTTCTTTTATTGAATATCAACATCAATGTAGTAGTTGGGAATTTTTAAGAAATATCTAAATTCATAGAAATATTTTATTTCTATTTTCACACATTCTTGAATTACATTTGTATGAACCATGTTTCTAATGGATATATCATCCTCTTATTTCTTTGTATCGACTTCATGTTCTATAGAATCTATAGGGTTGGTGTTAATGATGTTCATTAATGAATTCATTCTTACTAGTGTCTCAATCTTATCTTAATGACATGTTGGTATGTTCCTCAAGAATATATGCTTAAAGTGTGTTGACATTCATGACATGTTTAACCATTAATATATTTATTTTATTTTCCAAAACTGTGGGGCCTCATACTTTTATTCAAAGATTATCTTAGGTTAAATTTTAAAAGGGGGTATGAATGGAATCTATGAAAATTTCATCATATCTGTTGCTAATTAGAAATTTGGGTCACTACATCAGATGAACAGGAAGTTCCCACCTTGCGGTGATCCTCCTAAACTGAAAAAGAACAATTTTCATCAGGGAGTAGGTGGAGGAAAATATTACCTCTACCATCTTGGGTGGGTTCCCTTTGGTTCATTTCAAGATCACATAGAAATGGATTTAGTGGTCTTGAAGGAGGTTGTATTGGTAAAATATCCCCCTTCCCTATAAGTTGTGAAAACCCATGTTTCACCAAAATTGTAGCTGTTATGAAAAATCTCTTGATCGGATAGATATCTAGGTGATCTTGAGCTAGGTTCACTGTATAGTTTTCATATGAGCCATTTTATTCTCAAGGAATCAGTGGTACCTGATGATTTTCTTCCCCTAAGTGGGCATAATTATAAATTTTTTTATTCTTGAAGAAAATGTTTTTGTTGGATCATTCTCATCAGGACTTCTCCTTCTGATATTCCATCATGGATAATTATTACTAAAAATACCATCATTCATTAGTATATATTACTTCTGATAATTTTATTAGAGTAGTGACATTAAATGATTTTACTTCTAGTTTACATTATTTATTAGAGAGTGAGGTAAAATAAAATTCTCCATTAACCACCCCATTGATTAATATGAATTCGGTATAGGGTTTCAAAAAATAATATCATATAACATGTGTAAAATAATTAACACATGTTCACAGAAGACCCTCCAGTTTTTTTCCTTGTTTCGATCCTTTTACAATTATAAGGGACACCGAGATAATTTGATAATGAAGTTTGTATATTTCATTTACATGATATTTATATGCATAATTATGAATGATTTTAACCATCATAAGAGATGATATTTCAATAGATTCAAAATAATTTAATGTATTATGTTTTCTAGTAATGTCTACTGAATGAAAAATTGAGGGGTTGATGAAGAAAAAAAGGTGGCTAGTATGTTATGAATTTCCAATTTCATCATAATAAAAAACATATTATCTTTATGTTAAATAGGGGATTGATCTAATTTATTTGACCAATAAGGAATTTTCTTAGTGGTTGTATTATAGAATGTGGGATTGGTAGGAATCTAATCTGTTATGCTAGTAGGATAAGGATCCAACGATTCTTCTGAGAGTGACTATTTCATTAATCTATCTTCTATTTAATAAATAATATTAGTTATCATTGATAAATCACCATTAATTAATGGACACCACTTACCATGTTCCTCATGATGTGAGTTCTTTCTCATAATTGATTCAGAAATGGGGGAACTTGGTATTTAAAAAAATATCACTATGGGGTGGAACCTCACAACAAATGAAATTTTGGGTAGGACTACAATCATGGATTAATTTCCTAATACAATGAGAAATATTTGAGTGTATTCCCCATGGTTTACCTTCATGGTGGATGATAGAAATAAGATGAACATTATGTAATTTGATATTTTGACCATGGGGAGGTTTTTTTATTGAACTCATCAACATACGGGTTCTCATGAACAATAAATTTATGACGATATAGGAATAATTCATTGTATATATTATGATGAGTACCTCTAGAGTTTCTCATACTAAGGTTGTGAGGAGGAACTTTTCACCAAAGACTATTGGTTTAATAATTTTGTATCAAATACTGAAAATCATAAGCCACTATCTATAAATTTTATAGGGCATCTTGAGAACTATCATTGAGTACATATGTATATTGTATCATTTCATGAATTCCAAATTAACTCTAGGTTGATTCCTTTTATATTATCTCTTTTGGTGGCCATAATTGTACACTACAGATAGTGATTTTCATGAATGGGGGAAGGTTGGAGAAACATATGTTTTGATGATTGAATTTTTCTACATGTTTCTAGGATTTGGTAAGGAACATATTCCAGCCCTGGAATATATATTATAATGAATAGATGTTATCTAATTGGGATGGATATTTATACCCGATCCTACTATCCATTTACGATAGATTTCTTCCAATGAGCCTCCTATATGGGACTAAGTATTTGTGTCTTCTCAAGATTAAACATGTGATTATGGGATATTCCAATTATAGGTGTACAGATTCATTCCCAAACACTATCCTCTACCAAATTGGTCTTTATAATCGATCTGGTTTGTAGAATTTGATTAAGGATTGATGTCCATCCCTCTATCATGGTCATTGTGTGATGAGTGACTTCTACCGAAAAAATGAAAATATATAACCATTTATGGTTTCATTTAGGGTGTATATTCTCACTTATCCTTTATATATTTTTGGTATATAACCTTATTAACCATGTGGGGGAACATAGATATTTTCTTACACCCTGTCTTCTGCTGAAATTTTCCATCAAAATTAATTGATTGTAGCCAAATTGTGTTTCCAAGATTGGGGGATGCCGTCTTGATTTTACATCTTCCAACATATGTAAAATATAATATGTTTGTGGGATTATCTAGATGGAATTTGGATATTTTACAATTTCTATTAAATTGATTTCCACCCAATAAGGTGATCTTGGGAACCCGGGTCTGAGTAATCTGAGATGGAGCTCGTAGGGTGATATCCAAATCTTGTTGAAGATAAGATTCTGTATGGATTTAATAGTGATGGATGTAGAAATGATCCATTTTATGTGAATCTTATAAAATATTATTGAAGATATTCTTGAATACTCGGTATCCTCCATCATGTAATGGAGGAACATTTTATTTCATTTTAGGAAAGGGATCCCAAAGTTGTTGAGACAGTGATGTGTTTCATCTGGTTTGTTGCTGCTAGCCATCATTGGGCAGACGATAAACACAACGTCATTCCATGGAGGGTTTCAAATGCTATCTTCAATTATTAGACATTACAATTTATGTGGTACATGTGGTGAAATTATTTTTTTCTAGTAATACTATAAAATATACTAATATGTATTCTCAAAGCTAAGAGTTTAGACAAAAATAAATTTTGAGGCCTCAAGAGCCCATAATTGATATTAATTTTTCAAAAAATATATTAGTCTCATGAATGTATAGTTTTTTAGAAATAATATAATATCTCCAAATAAATGACCAAAATTATAAATTTTATACTAGTATTGAATCCATAATTTGGGGATTACTACAATTGAGACCTATGTTTGATCGATGTTCTGTTGAGATAGAAGTTGGGGGTGATTTGAGTGAATTAATAATTTTAATTGATTTATTAATTTAATAAACCTGACTTGAAAATATAACAGTAAATATTTAAATATGAAAATCTTCATGGGTTATCTGCATTAAACATTATAGATCATATAGGAGGAGTTTAGTGTTCTTATTTGGAGGATCGACATTAGACAATGATTGAAAATCAAATCAGGGAATAATGTTAGGTAGTAAACCTATTAGATCATCTATAATGATGGTGAAAACCTTATTCACCAATGATAAACCCATAATAAATTTAGGGATCATATATTTATTTCTCCTTGATAAAAATTTTGAGCATGGATCATTTATCTAGTTTATATTTGACTTATTTTTTTCACCCTTCTCACGATGTCATCTAGATAATTGAAATATTTAATCAATTTATATTTTTTATTCCATGATATCTCCGATGGAAATCCATATTATATAGTCATCATCCCAAAATTATTTTTCAATGAAGTATTTACTTTGATCTTGTGCATTTCCCCTCTCAATTCATCGAGTTCTTCACTATTCGCCTACAGGATCACGATTCGACATTCATGGGGTGGGTTCTAGCATGATGGAACCCCTAATTAATTACAGTAGCATGACTAACATGCATATCAATGTTTTAAAGATGGATCAAATAATTACACATTATGTAAGAGATACTCTTTGTATCCATGATCTGGAGAGTGGTAGGATCATGTGGTAGGAGATTGGAGGCATGACATGCATTGTTGGGAGCTTCATGGAGATTAGAATAATCCTACTTCCATACACAATAGAGTGGGAATTAATGGTTTCAGGTTGTTTCTTCTGATTTTGGGCGGTCTATATGAGTTATTTAGCATAGGACAGATCTAGTGAACAGGTTAATAATATATACATTCTATAGAAAAAACCTAACCACATGGCATGTACTAGGATGAACACACATCGTATAGTCAATCACAACTATTACAACTAGGGATTCACCTATGATAATGATCATACAATATGTTACTCATCTGACATGCCACGTGACCCTCCTTGGGTGAAAATTCCATGTTATAATATCACATTATTGGGACCACCTATGGGAGGACAGAACTAGCACACAAAGAGTACATGGGAATAGGCCGGTACCAGTGCATGAACATGTACACAGACATGACATGATAACCACAAGCATAGCTAGGGTAACATTGGCAGACCTCTAGTAGCTAAGAAATACCTTTTGGGCCCCCTTATATATGAGGTACAAGGGAATTTCCCCAATTCTATGTCCAATGGATAACACCACCAGTCTGCAAATTTAGACCACGCACTCTGTGGACTACATACTCACTTCATACCACTATGAGATACATCCTCCTTTAATACCTCTTTCATCTGGAGCATGATTTTGGCCCATGAATATTTTTTTATAGAAGTTTTACATGTAAAACATGAGAGTTGAATTCATAATGGTTTTCTAGATATGACATAGAATTTTACAAGCAAGATGCTCCTTTAGAAGAAGATAAAATATGTTAGTGATCAGGTAGGATCATCCGTTAAAGTGGTAGATGTTGGAAACCACATGTCATACCAAGTTGCATGTCCCTTTTACTCCTTAAACTAGTTGAGTGGGACCCACATAGTACTGTGGCATGACTCCTCTACCAACTATGGCACACCCCTATTATACTTTCTAATGGGACATCTACCCCTATGTGGAATACACTAGTGTACTTGGGTAAATGTCCTCTATCAACATATATTGAGTGGAACCCCTAAAACATTAGTTTGTGGGTGCTTTATACTTTCAGTGTCATCACTTTGATGCACCACTTCATGAGTCCTCTATCAAGCTATTAAGTTTCATCACCTCGACGCACCAGGGTGCATGTCCTCTCTATACTGAGTTGTACCCAATAACGTACTAGGGAATATGTCCACTTTGTATTAGATATTTCACCCCCTTAGAATGTGGAGTACTGGATCAGTGTGAGTCATCTTAATCAATTTATTATACAGACATAGAAGATGTTGGACATTAATGATGGACCTCTGGAGCTATCATAAAACTCGTCATCTTGGGTGGGGTTATGATATGGCGATCCCCTATCTCTCTTTTCTTGGTTTTTTCAGTACACATATATAATGTTAGGTGTTGTTTACCTCATTCCATGGGTTGAGCTGACTAATTCTATCATATCATTTATTTTACCCTTTTTTTAATGGAATCCTACTTGGTATGTATAAACACACACCTACATGGGATTTTTCAACACGTCTCATTTTTTATAAAGATGGTTCATAATTCTGTGATGATTTTATTGGAGCATAGGGATACACATGTGTATAGACCAAAAACGATATTTGGGCATGTATTTTAGGATTCAGGCTCTCTCAAAAATCATTTATTCTAATTTTTAAATCATTGGGGAGTTATTTATTATTGGGTGTGTATTTTTTCACATTACACTTTAGTTTTATTCTATCAAACACTAATTAATTCCCAAGAGTATATTGTATTAATGTTTTACACAAGATTCTAGAACTCTTTTTTTATTTTTACTCAATGCTATTACATAGATATGATTGTGTGCATGCATATAGGTACACAAGGAAAAATCCTTTAACTTATTTTATGCCTTATCAATGATTAACATGAGCCCCTAGTTTATTGGTGGTGGGCTAGGGGTTGTGACTACCCATCCATTGTCCAACAAGGGGGCCCTGATGAGTTAGGTTCTAACAATGTGGTATATGGGTTTCTTCTTTAGTTTGGTGTAGAGATAGACTTGTGGTGACGACTGGTTGAGAACTTAGGGAAATTTTTTCTTAGTGTCTTGAGGGTGGTTCCAAGCTAAGGACTCTGTTCTTGGTGTGGCGACTGAAAAATGAATTCACCAAGACTCTAAAAACATTCTTTTTGAGTCGGTATACCATGGAAATTATTTGAGTGAATAAGTATACATGCATCAGATAGGATTGAGTCCTTTGATTTTACTTCATGGATCACCTTTACACACACTGATATATCTATATGCTCAACTAACCACGGTACATCTTGATCAATTTCTATTTTCCTCTATGAAGACAAAAAATTGGGTTACTTATTTTAGAATATGATGATTATCTGATGAGGGATGATTCCTAAATTCACGTTCTATCTCATGAGTTCATCCCTTATGAAGGATATGTATTAGAACCCATACCAGTTAAACGTTAGAAATTAATATCAGGTTAGGTTTCAGATGCACACATAATTAGTGTTCTTTACATGTTTTATAACCAAAGGACGCTTAGGTTCTATAGTGATCTAGATTTCTAGGTTGTGGAGCATTGGACCGAATCTTTGATATCATTTTTCTTGAAAATAAGAATCCCAACTGTTGAACCCCAATAATTTACAAATAAATTTAATGTAGAATGTAATGTAAGAAACACAGAGTCAGTGTGAAGGAAAACATAGTTATTATAAACATTTAAATAAGATTGTTACAACATAGCGATTATAATTTTTAATATTAATCCTAATAACTAATATTAAATGGTATTTAAAGTTTCTTCACATAAATAAAAAATATTTATAATGAAATATATAATTTTTTAAATCATTTTCCAAAAAAAATTATGGTGGTGGTTTTGTATTTTTTTGAGATGTTTCATTTTTTGATGAAAAGTGAAAAATATTACCATATAGTAAAAAGTTTTGATTAAATAATTATTATAATTTAATTTGATTTCTAATGTCACAATAGATCAATTATTCATATTTAAATCCAATACAGATCATTAGAATCATTTTTATCTCAAAATAAGATATAAAAATTTACTTTCCTTTTGAACAGTCTTTTTACTCACCTTCTTGCCACACATACATGATTAGCATTAAAAATATTTTGTACTCTTCTATGATTTAAATTTTGAAAAATTGACCCTCAAATATTTAGATTCTGATAGGATAAACTTAATTATTTGGTGAATAGTAACATGAACCTCTGGAATAGTAATGTTACCCATATGACTTGAATGTATAAACAAACTTTTTTTAAATATTAGAAATGATGGTATGATATAAATAGATCACACTATAAAAAAGTGAATATTTTAAAAATAAATAATTATGTTTTGGTATTTTTGAGACTTATATAGATTTAATTACAGGTTTACTAATAACAAAATTATTTTAAGGAAAATTTATTGTCATAAAATTTATTCATAAATTAAAATTTTATTGTCGTATGATTTTAGGAAAATTATATGAGACCTTCTAAAAATTATCAAAGTGTAATAAAATAAATTATAATTTTGAAATCTATATTTTACAGTAAATGATAGTTTTAATTAAAATTTTATGTTCTCATATTTATAATTTTATATTCATAAAATATTGTTCATTTTTTATACACATCAAAAAATATTTATGGTGAATTTTTGGATTTTTCTAAAATACTTGAATTTTTGTTGAATTGTAAAATACAATAATTTACGATAAATGTTAAATACCTAAATTATTGTGTCATAGGTGATGCATGGATGTTTTAATACAATATTCTCTCACTGTCCTTTCTTATTTTAATATATTTTATGATAATTCTCAATCATTTCATAGTCTTAAGAAAAAAATATACATATGAATAAAATATTAAAAAACACCCAATCTCCTCCAATATAAATACCTCCCCTCACCGACCATTCTCATAACACCTTATAATAATTGATACTTGTAAAATTTATTCCCAATACTATTTCCAAGCCCCTCCCTTGCATCAAAGAGCTCATCGTCTCATCAAAAGGCCCAAACCAATTCCCTATAGAATGTTTTCTAGGAGAATATTCAACGTGTAAAAATCAACTTCCTTTTCCTTTTACTTTCATTTCAAGTTATTTGAATTTTTATTATATCATTATATCCCATCATCCAAATGGATTGATAACTACAATACATTAAATATAATTTAATTTTGATATTCTAATGTAATTTATCATCAAACCCACTCCCCACACTTTTATCTTCAAAATTGAAATGTTTCATAGGTGGTGTTGTTTCATTATCTTCACAGAAGAAAAAATTTCACCTTACATCACCATATTAAAGGATAATAATAAATCCATTTTAATGGTTGAAATATACTGTAAAATATATACTAAAATGATTTTTCTTTACTAGATGTAACATATTAAAAAAATAATTAACAAAGGAGTTCTATGTGATTTAATCTACTAAAATTTATCTAAATAATGATCATCACCATGATATTGAATGATTCATCCTCATATATAAGAATAAGAAAAATATATAAAACCAATTGAAATTCTGTATGTTCATTCTCCAATTCTGGATAATTATACCCATTTTACATGAACTTCTTTACTTATAAATTTTTGAATTGATCAGGAAAAATAAGAAAATAAACGCTCCCGAATGATGATGTTATTCTCCCTAACAGACAAATAAATATATAAATTAACATAATAAATATATAATGAATCAAATATAGGTATATAATTTTATTAATTAATTAACTAATTGCCTACGTTAATTTTCCAGGACATTATGGTCAAGTGCATAACATATTTAGACATAAAGTAAGGCTTTTCTTGTCTCACTTTTATTTCTATGAGATATGCCTCATTTACCACTATTTTTTATTGGTGGTGTATTTATACAAAAATTTATGTATCATATAATTAATATCTTTATCATCATGGTAATAAATTTCTTATTTTATTATCATTAATTTTATCAGGCATATGGTTTGACTGTTTACAAAGTTGTAAGGGATTCTACCTGAACCTTCAATTTTTCCTTTGTGTTATTCTTTCACTATCTTTACCTTATTGTAATTATTCTTTCATTTAATTTATTTATAATATATTCCATTTATATGTTCTAAAATCATATATCTAGATCATTTCAGCTCCCTTTTATGGTAAATGCATGTATCATATGGCTCCCTTATCAATTCATCTGGATACGCAATCTCGATTAAAGGGACCATATCTATTTCATACCCTTTTTCAGGTACTATAAATAATCTGAGATATCACCACAATATTTTTCTAAAATCACTAATTTTTTATTTAAATACTATCTTTGATTATTTTTTATATATAAATAAGTTGGATTTTCCTTTTTGAAATACTCTTTAATATTTTTCTTAAACAACATTTAATATTCTCATTTGTAAACTCTTTTAAAAACACTATTAGTATTTTTTCACATCAGTTAGACATAATTTATTCATAAAATGTAATTTCATTGTACATACCTTTTATTTAAGAGGACATGCATGTTTATAGTCCTATTTTATGAGAAATACAAATTATTTTCATAAAGAACTCCTCTTTCTAAAGTAAAAAAAGGGGTTTTCTCGTCTCACTTTTACTTCTATGAGGTATATTCCATGTTCACCACATATTCCTTTAAGGTGGTTTATGTACTACCCTTAAATGTATAAAATCTTTATCATTCTAATCCTTATGATATTATACCCTATTCCATTAGAGGGATTATGATTTAAATGTTTTTAAGTCTTATGGAAAAATTAGGAATGTTTGAAGATTATTTTCCTCAAATAATTTATCAATGATTATTTAGAGAATTTTCATATGTGATTATTATTCAAACATTTTAAAGTGGCATGGGACACATTGATTTAATGATAATGTTTTTGATGATGTATCAGTAGGACTCATGGGAAATAATAGAAATGGATTTTTCCCAACACCTTAACCATTTGTTTTCCAAAGTCTTTGTTGAGGACTCAATGATAGGTTTATGATGTCTAACATATAAATTACCTCATAATGATATTAGTAATTGATAAATCATGTGATTATTCAACTAGTATAATATACATGGTTATATTTCATGTGATTATTTATATGTCATTATTTATTAACCATTTATTACTTCTATGTTACCCTCATGATTATATTATAATATAATGTGTTTTTATTTATTCATTATGTATTATTTTTTATTTAGGCTTATTTTTTATTACATACCCTTACTAGGAATCTGAGATCCCCAGTTTATTATATTTCCTTTCCCTAGGTTATAAAGAAGAAATATTTGAATTATATTTTTAGGGACACATTTTATTTCATTTTATTATGTATCATGTATTTTTTCTTTTTCCAAAGTATATTTGGAATCAGAAATGTAATATGGTCTTCCAAGACTGCTAAATTGATTGTTCCTTTGGGATTTTTTTACTTATAACCAGGTGAATGTAATGAAATAATTCATAGGCTTTTGGATTATGGGGTTGGAGTGTTACAATGGGTATAAATGGATTTTTATCAATAACATTGAAAACTAGATTTAGAAAACATATATTAGAGAACATAAATCTATGATTTAATTTAAGGATAAGTATTAAAGAACAACCTATGATTTTAGTAAGGTATATATTATTAAGTTATTATTAGCAATACAACCTTGTCTACATAGTAATGTGGACTTGATTCTGGAAAATTTGTACCTAGGGGTAACAACTCCAATAAGGAATCCTATGCCAGACTCAGGGTAACATGCTACAAGAAAATTTTCCTTACTGTGCACCTTCTTTGATATTGTTGGGGGATATTATTGGGATATGTAACATTTTCTTTACAAACCAATATGAATGATTTAGATGTAAATATGTCCTCAAAGAACCCATGATTATGATTATAAGATTCACTACACATAAATATTTTAATTTAAATTAATTATTTCACTAGTATTGAGATTATATATTAATTTTTATATTGTAATAATGTAATATTCTGTATAAATTATTTATAAATGGATTATAAGGGAAGGAATGGGAACTAAAACAATGCACATAATCCAATGAGTATGAATGATCATTTCATCAACAGGATTATGCCAGTTTTTCGAGGGGAACTCATATCTCAAACATTATCATCAAATGAGGAGATAATATCATGTTCTAATAAAGAATGAAAAATAATTTTCTAATAATAAGAACTTTGAAAGGAAGGATTATAAATCGAAAAAAAGGAATGAAAATATGGATAAAGGGATTAAGGAATAGATGTTTTTTCTCACAAGTGATGATTGTGGAGGGAAATAACTTGAAATATTCTTAAAAGGAAAAGTAGTTTACTTCTAGTGTGTATAAAAAGGAAACCACAAACATTTTTGAAAGGATAATAAAAAATTCTTCTAATATACAATGCTTCAATTGTAAAAATATGGGACACAATGAAAATCAATTTCCAATTCTTCAAAGAAATATACCTGAAAATAAGATAATTGATCATGGTAAAGACTATTCTAGTAACATGGATGAAGAGGAATTACAAATGTTATTATATTGGGATTAACGAATTTGGTCAATTGATTATTTTATCAAGGAAAAACTAGTTATAAGAATTGTGTAATATATAAGGAATGTACTACAGTACTATTTCATTATGTATATGAGGTCTTACATTGAATGGTACCAGGAAAAATGATTTGGAACCTTGTTAAAAACCTGTAAACATAAAGTTAGGGGAATGATAAACACAAAAATGTACCGGGTGATGAGATAATGATTTTGGATATATAGATGATTGATATGGATATAAAGTAAATTTTATAGTGGTAAATAGAATTTGAATGATTATAAAGTGTGAGATCATGAGCTTTTAATACGTTTAACAATTTATGAAAGGGTTAAATTGATCATTGTATGAGGTTTTATAGGTTAATGTATTACTTCACCACATGACCCAATCTTATCAAAGAGATTAAGTATAAATATATTAATGAGAAATTAATTAATAAAATTGTGTTAATGAAATATAAAGTTATATTTATACTGTTATAGAGTGGAATAATTCCAAAACTCTAAAAAATATTTTTAAATTTTTTTTGTCTTATTATCATAATTTTTTATGATTTCAATGAAATTTTTCATTGTAATAGTTTATTGTTTTTTGGTAATAAACTTTCATCTGAATATGTTCTTGATCACATTCCCTCAGAACTTCAAAGTTTGATTTTTCTTTCATATACAAGTTTTCAATTTCAAATAATGTCATCCAATTTGAAAGCATAATTTTGTGGTGACCACCACATTTCCATTAAATAGTTTTTAAATGATATATTATTTGCCATATTTTTTATGTGGGTTTCCCATAACAGAATTTTCAAGTATTAACATTTATCATTTTAAATTGAAATCCAAAATTGTGTGAATTTAATTTATTAAATGATGGGTGAATGTAACACCATAGGGATTAAAAATGAAATATAATGTTGAATGTAATGCATGCGACACTGAGTCTATGCAAAAAAACATTATTATTATAAACATTAAAAAAGGTAGTTATAACATAGTCATTAAATATAGTTATATTAATAGTAATAACTAATATTAAATTTTATTTATAATAGTTTCACCTAACTAAAAAGTATTAATAACAAAATATATAAATTTCTAAAATAATTTTTTCAAAATTAAATTATGGTGAATTTTTAGAATCTTTCTGAAAAGTTTCATTTTTCATGAATAGTGAAACATAATGGATTTTTGTTCAAACTGAGTTAACCTTATAAATAATTATTATACATTAAATTGATTTTAAAAGTCATAATAGATCAATTATACATATATTAATCCAATGTAGATCTTTAGAATCATTTGTATAAAGAAATTATATATAAAAACATTATAAACTTTTAAAAGTTATTTACCCACCTTCTTGCCACACATGCATGATTAGAATTAAACATAATATTGATTCTTTTATGATTTGAATTTCAAAAAACAGACATACACAATTTCAATCAATAAGATATTTAGAGTCTAATATGACCAACTTAATTCTTTGGTGAATAGTAACTTGACCCTTTGAAATAGTAATGTTACCCGTATGAATAGAAATATGGCATAATGAATTATAACCCCACCCATTAAAGTATAAATGAAATTGAGGCATATTATAAATTAATTTATGATATAATTATATCATATTATATGAAATTTAATATTTTAAAAAAAATAACTGTTGGTATTTTTTAAAAGTCATAAAAATTTTATTTAATGTTTATAATTAATAAAAAATTTAAATGAAATTTATTTTCAGAAAATTTATTCATAAATTAATTTTTCTTGTCTTATTACTATATAATAATTTTACAAGACCTTAGTTAATTATTCAATATGTAATAAAATCAGTTATAATTTGAATGTTTTTATTTTTTAGTAAATAGGGATTTTAATTAAAAATAAAATTTCACATATTTATATAATTATTTTCATAAAATAGAGTTTATTGTTTTAATTATACATGTATGAAAGTGGTTATGGTTACTTTTCAGTATTTTTCTAAAATGATTTAATTTCTATGAATTATAAAATACTATAAATTACGATAAATGTTAAATACAAGAATTATTGAGTCCTAGGTGATGTGTGGATTATATAATCCAATAATAATTAAATAGATATAATTATTTTAATATATATTATGATAATTAGAAAACTATTCATATTCATGAGCCAAAATAATAAACATATGAATAAAATATTCAAATAACACCCGTCTCCTACACTTTAAATACAACCCCTTGTCACCCCTTCTTCTCAAACATTTAAATCATTATTTCTTGTAAACCTTCATCAAAATACCATTTCCAAGACCCTCCCCCACATCCATGTGAAATTTTTATCAACAAAATAAAAAAATAAATCTTGTTTAGGAGGTTCTCAAGGAGGAGAATGAAGAGGTAAAAATCCCCTTCCTTTTTCTTTTATTTTCTTCTAATGTTATTTTTTTATTATCTCATCACAAAGCCTCATAAAATTTATTTGATAACTCAATTCACATAAATATATTTCAATTTTATTATTATAAGGGACTAATCCTTCATCAACCCAATTTATATCTCTTTTATTCTAAAAATGGTAATGGAATTCGTGAGGTGTAGTTTCATTGCATCCATAGACGATAAGTTTTCATTTATCTTCAATCTCTTCAAGAATGTTCATGAAACCATTTGAATTACTGAAATAAATTCTTAAATTTATATTAAAATCCTTTTTATGTTTTGGAATTAACGTATTTATATAATACTAAATGATAAAACAAACAGGCTCATTGTGATATAAAACTATTAAAATTAATGTAAATAATTTTCATTTCCATTTTATCGTATGGTTAATCCTCATATCTATAAATAAAACCATATATAAAACCAATTACACATTTGGATTTTCATTAATATAATTTCACTTTTGGATATTTACACCAATTTTATGTGAACAACATTACTTATAAACTAGAGAACTGAACATGAAACCGAGAAAACAAACTCTTCTGAATGATGACATTAAACTTTATAACTCATCAAAAAGAACATAAATGATATTAATAAAAAATATTGAATAAAATTAATGTAAATAAGGTTCTGAATTAATTAATTAATGTAATTAATTTGATTATCAAAATCTTTAATTTAACACCCAATATTTCATGGTACATTACCTTTAATAGCTTGTGTTGCACGCAACAACAAGTTTGAGGGCACAACGATATAATAAATTATATGTTTAAATAGAAGTTATGTATAGTATTTAACATGTTATGAAATTTATAAATTTATATTCCAAAATAAACATAAATTTTTGTATCCATAATATCAAAATTACTTTATGGTGATATTTTTGGTATTTTCCAAAATTTTTTTTATTTTTTATAGATAGTGAAAAATATTGCATTGTAGTTAAAACCCAATTTTTTCATTTAAATATTTAATTAAATTTAAATTTATTTTAAATTAATAAAATATAAATAATAAATATATTATTCTAATGTGGGCCATTTTAATCATTTGTATTAAATAATTTGATATAAAAAATTATTGAGCTTTTGAACGTCGCTTTTACACACCTTCAAGCCGATTTTACGGGATTAGAATTGAATGTAATTTTACGACATATGTGAATATAATTTCAATAAATGGCCATACATAATTATAATCATTAGGAATAATTTGGTCATAAAGGATCCAAATAAAATTTTGTGAATAGTAACTTTTGGATTTTATTTCCCGCGTTTAATGGTAAATAGGGTAATTAAATGAAAAAATAATATTATAATAACATAAAACTACCCTAATAATTTTCCTAATTTCATTGGATAAGTTTTTTGAATAGAATAAACCATAGTTCAAAAATATGATCCTTTTTTAGCCACTTTTGAATGATTATTACATTTAATATATTTTATTTAAAGAAGGGTTAAAATTTCATATTTAAATTTTAATAACTATATCATTTTTAATTTGAGGTCATATAAGTGATATGGTCGACTATAAATATTAAATATAAATATAAAATCATAATCTACTTTAGGGTAATTTATTTATAATTTTATAAAATATATAATTAATTTAAATGGTGACGCAATGATGATGAAATAATTTATTTTTTAAGGGATGAATAAAATAAATGATATTAATTGTATTAAAATAGATATCATTTGAAATAATTAAATCAAAATAAGAATTTTTTGGATAACTATAATAGGTTATATATGAGTTAATTTTTTTATTTTTTGATGGAATTAAGTTTTTATGAATTTTTAAAATGTTAAATAATAAATAGTGACAAAACTAACATAAATGATATTTTAAAATAAATAATATTTTATTAAATGAAAAAAAATTAATAAAAATATATAATTCCTCCAAAATAACTAGGATAATGTTTAATGTGTCATAAATTATCCAATTGGGTATTTTAGAATTTTATTGTAACTACATTAAACCTATAGTGTAAAAAAAAAAGTTGTCATGGTAAGAGTTAAATTGTTTATATAAGGGTTAAAGCCAACGATAAGGGTAATTTTGTGACCTATATATGTCTATAATTCATTTAATGAGAGGATTGTGACACATAATAATATAATCATACAAATAATTAACATTTGTGCTATTTTAAATCAAAAATTAATTTATAATAAATTAATATTTTTGGATTTTCCTAAAGTGCCTCTCCTATCTCTTATAAAAGTAAACCTCTCCTTCTCATTTCAGACCTATAAATATAATTAGTTATGGTAATTATATACCATTTATCCTCCCATATTCCCTAACTTCATTTTCTAGGTCATAATTTTGTTATAACTCAAACCTAAGAAAGCATTTTGTGAAATCAAAAGGAGGCACTAGAAAAATAAGTAATTTTTCTACCAACACATTCAAAGTTCTTTTCATCTTCGACATCCATTTACTATGTTTTTTCCACACTAATGTAATAATTCTTGAATATAATATATGATCATATTTTTTTATGATAATATTATAACCATATTCCTCCTTTAACCCATCCTTCAAAAAATAATATCATCATGTAGGCGTACATAAGTTTTACCATCTCCACAATATGGTGTAAACTATTTTTCATCACTACATTATTTCAATGCATATAATGATGAATGTAATGTATATAAAAAATAAATATGATAGGATATTGATATAGTATAATTTAAATTCATTCCATTTCCTTAACCATTTACCATTACGTAAATGAAATTGTTGCTCACGTGTATGTATGACATACCATCTCCACGACGTGGTGAGATTCATCCCCCCTTACAACCATTTCAGAATGATTATAAAAATGTATATACTGAATAAATATGAATAATATGAAATTAAAATCATACTAGAATAACTTATATATATGTATTATTTATATTCTTCCAGTCAATATGATAAGAAAACAAAAACATCGTTCATGCCTTTGTACGACATGCCGTCTCAATGAATGATCTGTTCTATTTTATTTATCTATTTATTATATCTATTAATATACTAAATTTATATGATATATAAAAATATTTTTTACATTATTTAAGTATGTTTTTCATTATCTATTTAACATTATCATGAATAAATTTTCAAAATACATATGATAATCAAGTGATTATTACACAAAATGTTTCTTTAATATTGAAGTTATTAATAAATGCATAATATAAATTCATAAATTAATTATATATGATATGAAAAATATTTTTATGATTAATTTTTCAATTAATAATATCTTTAAAACTGTTATATAGGGTTTTTGGATATGCATGGAGAGTATCAGACCTATGGTAGGGGAAATCATAAGTCCATTTTCATTAATTGATTTAAACTTCTATGCCATTGGTTATATTCTTTCAAAAATATTTGTGAAAGAACTATGATTGATTTATACTTAATATCAACATATATTGGTTGGATTTATTTTTTTCAAACATAATTGTTTAATTGATTTACCCTAACTCTAATTATAGAATATTTTTTATGAAATTTCATCTCACTTTTAATTTTCTTGAGATATAAGACACGTTCACTACCTATCTCTTGTTTCTGGTGTTTGTAGGTACCATATTATATTATATATAATCAATATATTTATAATAATTATATTTAATGATTCATGTGATGTTATTGGGCTTATTATTTAATGGTAAAATATGGTACCTGACACTTTGAATGTTTAAAGAATTAATGCTTTCCCCAATTCAATAATCTTGATATTATCATACATATATTTTTATATGTATATAAAGAATTATAATGAAAAATTTATATCAATTTTAAATTTTATTCAAATGTTTTCAAAATTAATATTTTTAAGGGTTTATTTAAGGGACTTTTTAACTAAAACGTTTTCAAAATGATTTAACGATTTATTATTTTACGTTTTTCTCATTAATGTCAATGTTTCCAAAATAGTATCAAGGATTTATTTATATAGATATGAATGTTTTAAATTATTAATTAATTTAAAAAAATTCAAAGTTTTATGGGACACTTGGTTCAAAAATATCTTTTTAAATGTCTTATTTTATATGTATATGTATTTTTTAATAAATGATTTCAATGAAAATGGAGTACATGTCCCAATATATTTTTTATGATTTTAATGATGTATTTTCACCTATGTTAACATAATTTAATAGATCTCATACTTAATTTAGGTTTAACTTTTTTAATATCATTTAAAAAATTTTATTGACTGGATTATGATGAGTTCGACTATCGATTTTCGTTTAATTTAACATTCTTAGTTTTTAGTTAAAGTATTAATATTTCCATTAAATGTTTTTTAAATGAATGTTTATGTCATTTATGATTCACCATTTTAACATGATGAATGTATTTGAGTTGTTAATTGATTTTTGGGTCCCTCTAAATCCCCCTTATGCATTAGTAGGTCTTATGAGATGAAATTAATTGGAGAGAAAACCTTCATGTTTTTTTCCATGTAGTTTTAAATTGTCAGGAAGATAGATATAGGAAGAAATCAGATGGGTTTCTACACACCATTATAAACTGTCACGAGGATAGATCATCATTATGATTATTTTTTGACAATAATTTTCATTCTATTCTTTCCCTTAATGATCATCTATGCTCCCCCTTTATTATGATTTATTTTCCCATGATTCCTAGAACTGTATTATTACTGATATTCAGGGTTAATCTAGGAGAAAAACGGTGTTCTAAAAGGATTATCTATATTATTTTTTTGAATTTTAATGTAAGTTTCATGTATATAATCTCCCAAGTATGTTAAACTATTAATTCCTTTGGGATTTTATTCCTTGTAATCCTTCTAATGTACTAAAATATTTAATTTTCATTAATATTCTATGGTTGGGGCATTGTATTAAGGTCAAGTGCAAAACACATTCAGACATAAAGTTATGGTTTTCTCCTCTCACTTTTTTCCTTTTGAGATATGCCTTATTCACCACTATTTCTTATTTGTGGTGTATGTAAACTAACCTTGATGTATCATGTCATTAATATAATTTCCTTCATGGTATGAAATGTATTAATTTATTATCATTAATTTTATGGGGCATATGGTTTCATTTTTTGTAATGTTGTAATGGATTTTACCCAAACCTTCATTTTTCTATCAATTTAGTCTTTCACTATCTTTACTGCCAATGTAATCCTTATTTCATTTTTGGTATTTATACTACATTCTACGTATATGTTCCAAAATAATTTATCAAGATCATTTCATCTAATTTATATGGGAAATTCATGTTTTATAAGGCTCACTTCTCAATTCATCACAATACTTAAGCCTTATTAAAGAGAACGTCTCGATTCCTTACCCATTTTCAAGTACCATCCATAATATGATTTAAGGTACCATTATTTTTCTAAAATCAATAATTTTTTCATGATAAATAATCTTTGTTTATATCTAGTTTTATAAAAAAAAGTATTCCTTTTTTCATTTTTACTACCTGCTAATATTTTCCTTCAATGTTATTAAAGAGGCTCATTTATAAAGTGTTTTAAAAAATCTATATACATGTTTTCACTTCAGTTGGACATTATTTATTCCTAAAATATAATTTTATTGCACTTACCTTTTTTTTCTGAGATATAAATTTATACAATTTCATTTAAAAAAAAAGATTTTCTGAAATAACTATTCTTTCCAAAGTAAAAAGGGTTTTTTCTCATCTCACTTTTACTTATATGAGGTATATGCTATGTTCAACACTTATTCCTTGAATTTTTTGTATATAATTCCCTTTTATGTATCAAATTTTTAGTATTCTTATTCTTGTGATGTTATATCTTATTCCTTCTTAGAGAGGAATATTAAAAAAACATAATGTTGTATGGGACACTTTGGAATTTTTAAATATTTTTTCCTCATAGAATTTATAAATTATTTTACTATATTATTTTCATCTTTGATTATGATTAAAATATTTCAAACATGTATGGGACACTGTTATTTAATTATATCCTTTTATTAGACATATGAGGAATGCATAGGAATTAGAATAAGATAGGTGGGGCCTACTATAGGCTTTTTATGCATCGGTAGGTCCCATGAAACAAAACATAAATGGATTTTGGCCGAGGCCTAAGCCATTTATTTTCAGATGTCTTGATTGAGGCCTTGATGAATGGTTTATTATGTCCAACATAGGAATTCCCCCATCATGATATTATTAGTTGATAAATAATGTGAATATTGAACTAGTAGAATATCCATGGTTTTGTTTCATGTGATTATTTATATGTAATTATTTATTCACCTTTTATTCCTATCATATTATGATCAATATTATGTTTTAATGAAATATGTTTTTATTTATTCATAATGTTGTATTGTTTATTTATTCTTCCTTTGTATTACATAATGTTGTTGACAAATTGTGCTCACTCCTTTCTTAGGTTTCCATTCCCTGGGTTATGAAGAAGAAAACATTTAATAAAATTTCAAGGATGTATTTTATTTCATTTTTTTATTTATAATTTTTTATTTTCATTTACCAATTCATTATGGGTATAATGAATATGTTCTTTTCTTATAAAAATTCTAAACTGAATGGTAATTCGGGATTTTATTCCATGAAATAATTCTAATGAAATTAAATAATGCATCGCCTCTAATATTCTGGGATTGGGGTGTTAGACCAACGGATTAGATTGTTGAGCTAGAAGATACTCTTTTCCATGTAGCATTTGGGTGTAGGGGGAGACTAAAGATGTAACCACATGATGAGTTTGTACTATCCAATAGAAACATTTAAAAGTTCTTCCATGAGGAGAATGAACCCTCATGCATATTCTCATTTCAGATTCAGGATCATTGGGAGAAGTAATACAGTTGACTTAATGTTTTTGAGTATGCCCTGAGGTTCACTAAACATACACTATACTCCCTTGACATTGTTCAAGATGGTTACTCTTAGGAATTGAATTTCAGGACGGTTTCCACTGATAAATCTATTCCATTTTGGTACCTCTTTGTATCCCAACCAATTTTTTAATGCTAGAGAAGGATATTTTGATAGGGAGTTTCATATATGAGGGATTATAGGAAGCTATATCATTCTTTGGGAATCATGGGGATGTGTCATCTACAATGTCTAGAAGACTATATTCTATAGAATCACAACCTTGGAGACATCCTTAGGGTTGGTCTCAATCATGTAGACATGTAAAATATAGTTCACACAGAAGACCATGTCATCGTGGAGAGGGGAAATTATATGCATGTAATATGTGAGGTCACATGACTTGTGATTACTAGACAAGACATGTGAATTACGGAAAGAAGATAGGGGAATGAAAACCACAAAAGAGACAGCATTAGGATCAGGGTTATCCTAGTAATGTCTATGGTGGCCCCTAGGGAGGCAGTGAAGGAAGAAGATTGGGTGGTTCCCCATGAGGTGGAATCATTTTTTTAAGGGTGAAGTTTTAACCTACATCTACCAACTCCACCAGTAGTCCCATGCCAGGATCATGAAGTTCATCATTTGGGATGTTGATAGATTCATTACATAAACGTTTATGACTTAGAGACTCTTGAGATGACATGATGTATGATAATTTTTGTTACATAATTTCCTTAGTACTTGTAAACATAGGACAGAGTTATACATACATTTTTATATCCCTTATGAAAGAGATAGATATACTTATTGAGACCTTATCACAATAACTGTTCATAATGGTTCTGACTAGTTGTGATCCTTCAATATCACTAATCTGGATTTAGTGTGGGATGGGTCTAAATGGAGGTAGATTCTCATGTTACCTCTTAGTCATGAAGATTATCCATTATAATGTAATCATGGGTATGGAATTGTTTTCCATAGTTCAGGGCCAGATTGACTATCATCACATATGAGTTATGTGCCTTACAATTAATGGTATGGGATTATCCAATGTGTGCATGATGGATCTCTAGGATGGTAGAGAATTCCTTTCATGTAGTATGTTCTAACCAATCACTAATTAGTTCATGACCTTATCACTAGATGGAAAATGTTTTTCAATAATATAGATTCCATTTGTTGTGGAGTATTTTAGTACTTCCCAGAGGATGCTTCATGATTACTTCCATAGTGGGATATGGAAATATGTATATAAATTTCACCCCAAAACTATACTGATAAATTCTTTAGTATATAAGAGAGACCTTACTAATATCAAATAGTATATTTTGTTGTTGGAGGATATTCAATCGAAGGGTTTTAGCTGGCCCATTATGTCCCAAAGGAAGCTCTACGTTTTTATGAAAAGGCAGATGAGGACTGGTGACTTTGGGATGATTATGATTTCCAAAACTGGGTAATGATGACAATAAATTACCCCTTTCTAAGAATAACAAAATTTTGGATCTATTACATGGTTTTATTTGGTTTTAAAAGATCAATTTTTTTTGATACCACCATTCAGGGGTTCATAAGGATGATATTCTGAAGATACAATTATGATGTTCTTGTGGACATGGTGTGTTATTTTTGATTCCTTTTGGTTTTAAAATTTTTTCTATTGTGATTATTTATTTGATGAACTCGATATTTCATCCACACATAAATCCGTTTTTGGTTCCCTTTGGTAATGACATACTCATTTACTCTAATTCATATGTGTAGAATACAGTGCATATGAGGATAGCCCTATACATACATTGGGATAACTAACTTTATTAGAGGCTCTAGAAGTGCAATCCATATATCCACGAGCATTTTTTTTGGGAATTTCATTTATGATAAAGGATTAGCTATGGACTAGAAATAGATTGATGTAATTCCTTTTTGGTATCCACATAATATCATTCTAGGGGAATGATGTTTTATTTTCATTTTGGGGAACTATATGAGGTTTGTTTACATACAATCTTGAATGATAACCCATATAACTTCTTTAACATCGAAAGGTAAGTCCTTTACCTATACCAAGACGTTTTCAACCTCATAGATGACCCTGGTGTTGAGGAGGGGTGTATCATATATTAGATTGATGGTAATGAATCCATATCCTCTCTATCATTTGTGGGAGTATTAGTTTAGAGATATCAAATTTGAGATTAAACATGTTAAAATGTCTTCAAAATATTTAACATAAAGATTTTCTAAAGGAGGGTATCACATTATCCTTTTCTAGGGATGGATGGTGGCTCTGACTGCGACACACGAGGAGGTGATGAGGGAGTTTCACACCTCCTATTTGGTTGTACTATGTATAGTAGTGAACATGTATTAGGATCCATAAAATAAGTTTCGGTGGATGGTATGATGTGGGTAATTACCAAATTCATCTCTCATTATCCCACATGTTAGTAGGTGAAGGCCAAAGAATAGGTTCCAGCTGGTTTGACCTAGAATCTTGAGATTCATAAGTTCAAATGGGATAAAATAACAATGATATTTTTATAGGACTTTCGTAGACAACATGATGACATGATTCGATTTTGGAGATAGTTGACTAACTTATAATTTAGACACACTTCATTTGTATTAGGGAGTATAGTTCCATGGAGAGTTTGGGGAAGTTGTACATATGAGATGTCATCTATCTACATGGGGTATCCTCAAAGATTATCTCCAAATTGATGCATAGTTACGATCATGGTTATGAGGAGTCCTGAAAAATTAATTTAATACCCAATTTCATATGAGTGTGGAGTTTTACTCAAAAAATGGATAGGTATACCATTAAAAATATATAGGAGTTAGAGGATATGTTGAGATATTTAGTTTTGATCATTTTCCAATGTTCAGAGGATTAATTTCGAATGGTATATATTTTTGGAAATAACATCATTCACTCTATGATCAATATAGAACATTTCGTGTAGTTATACATTATACCCTACAGGTCACCCATGCACTAAATTGGCATTATATATGAATATATTGTTGGAACAATGATAGTGTCAGTGGTTGTGGAGAATGTTTAGGTGATTTGAAACTGTATGAGGAAATCATTGGTCCATCATAAATATTAAACAAACCAACTTTTTATTCTCTTGTATTTTGAGCAGTGAGACCATATTTTCCTAAGTGTCTCCCCATGATGAGTATTATAGTGGTTTGTATAGGGAGGAAAGATATTCTCAAGGTTAATAAGACTATTTGAGATCCTACAAGGGGTTGGTGTGGTTGATTACTATATAGAATTACCATCGCAAATGGAGCGGGTCCATCATGTCTTCTATGTGCCTCAGATAAAGACTTACGTTTATAATTCAATTCATGTTTTTTTGGGTTTAATTTGGCATAGAGGATAGAACCACCTTTACAGAGAACCTAATGGTGATCACTGATTAAGAGGGGTGCATCTTTCGAGGATGTACTATTCCCTCTGTTCATGTGTTGTGGCAGTATGGGAACATGTTGGAGTGAAATTGGGAGTGGGATAGTCTAATATGGGTTCATTATCTCTATATTTTTTATTATATTTTTCATTTTTTGGATGAAAATTAATGAATGGGGGAACAATTTAGTGGCCCTTTTTTGAACTTTTTTGATATGGAAATATATTATGAAATATTTTCAGTGCCACGGGCTGAAATGATATGAGATTCTAAGGCCCAAAGCCCTCGAAATTGATATTATGAAAATATTAAATATATTAAGATCACACACCATGTTATTGAAAAATATTGGAATATCTCAATAGTGTATTCTCAAATGAGAAATCTAATAACATGGCTCAGTCCAGAATGTAGGACTAACCAAAGGTGTGACCTAAATTTGGTTGGTGAAAGACGTTTAGTTGAGGTAGCATTTGGTGGTCACATTAAGGGACTTAATTAATTTATTTAATTAATTTACTTTATATATATAACCTACTTCTCCAACATAAATACAATATTATAATAATTTTTCATAGTTATTCACAGAACCCTTCATTTATCTGAGTGGATAATGTGATCATTTTTATAGGCATATCGACATTAGCCGATGAACGATGGTCAGATCGAGGTGGATGATGGAAAAAACATAAAAGTTGTTCTAAATAATTGGATATCATATTATTAAAAAATTATTAATATATATTTGGTGTAGGGAGAATCAAATGTGGTTTTCTCCCTTGATTAATTGTTTTATCATTGATTTTTCATCATCTTTATCTTTGATCAAAATTTTCTACACCCATTGTATCATCTTTTCCAGATAATTTAGTTGTTTTATTAGTTTATTAATTTTATTACATGATTTATCCACTATAAATCCTCACTATATACAAATTTTCTTAGAATTATTTGAAATATTGGATTTATGTTCTTCTTGTGCATTTCCCTTTATATTCACTACCTTCATCATTGTTGGCCTTCATGTTCAGGATTCTATATTTCTAGGGAAGGTTCAATCATCAACAAACATTTGGGTTCATTATTTTATAATTAATTAAATGGGGTTCAATAGTTTTCATGTATATTATTGGACAATGGGGGATTATGGTTAATATAGAGGGATCCGGATCTAGAGGGGTGATAGGAGCACACGACATATAATATGAGTCATAATTTATAGATTTATGGGCATAGAGAGGACCACAAAAATATGATTTCAAACAAATTGAGGCTTGGAATAAATTTATGAGGTGGTTTCCACCTATTTCATGAGGTCAATATGTGTTATTTATAGTGGGGAGGTCAGATCTTGTGGAAGTGTGAACAATCTAATCTTTTTGAGAAAACCCCGACAACATAGTGTGTACTGGGATTAAAAGAGACTATACAGACCGAACAAAATATGGTGGATGTGGCTTTAGGGGGATAATTATCACATGATGTGTGGCTGGGACCCCACATCATATGACCCATCCCAAGGTGGTTAATCTATTCACCTACTACTCACATCCTGGACCCCATATGGGAGGACACATAATGTAATATAGAGGTATGTGGGAAAAGGTAAATATCTATAAACCTTTAGATACATGGCCTGGTACATTTTCATGAACCAATGAACATAGGAATGACTAGGAGTACACATGTTGGCCCATGGTGGAAGAAACATTCCATGTACGCACACTTACATGTTGTGTTCGGTGACATGGCCTCTGAGCTATATTCATATGACAGCATGACCATGAAGTAGAGTGGGGCCACACAAGTATGGACCACATAAATTCCATGTAACGCTATAGGAAACTTCCACCTTATATATATAATTTCACTAGATTAATTTTTTCCCACCAATGGATGTCCCTAAGTAGTTTTCCACATAAAACATGATGATAGCCTTTATAATGGCATTTGAGAAATGAAGTGGAATGTATTTATCCTCACGCTTCATTAGGTGATTCATGATTACAGAAGTAATATTTATGGATAATCACTATGATATAAAAATGATGGAATCCCCCTATCAGACTAGGGTGTAGTTCCCCTATACTCATTACACTGGTTGAGGGAACCCCGATATGGTACTAGGTAATTGGTCCTCCACCCACTGTTTGACACCCTCTTACGGTACTTTGGAGTGGTATTGAACCCAAAAAGGGTAACGTCCCCTATCAAAATTGAGCATTATTCCACTATTTACATATACTATGTGGCACCCCCGACCCATTTGGTCTTGTGTCTTCTATATATTGATAAATATCCCCCTAACGCACCAGGGTATGGGTCCTTTATCAAGATACTAAGTGGAAACCTTATTTCATTCTAGGGTGATTGTCCTCTATCTACTGAGTGGAATACTGATAGAATACTAGGGAAAATGTCCTTTTTCTATTAGATATTACACCCCCTTTGGATATGGTGTAGTGGCGAGTTGCAGGTCCCCCTTATGGTTTTTTTGGACTAACACATGAGATGATAGGAATAGATGATGGACCATTAGAGATAAATAGAGACTCATCATCCAAGGTTGGGTAGTCATATTGATTTCCGCTTTCTATGCGGTGTTATTTTCTTTTTGAGAATATATATTTCTTTTTTATTCCTTCATTCCTTGGCTTGAGATAACTACTTCTCTACCAAATTCTATTGCTCCACCATCTATTTTTAGGGTGCCCTTTTGGGTATGTAAATACTAAACCATGAATTGAAATTTATTACTCATTTCATGGAATAGGTACATGAAACATAGATTAGTGATGATTTCAGTGGAGCATAGGGATACTTGGGTGTATATACCATATAATATGGTCTATATTTGATATCAAGATTCGAGCTCTCTCATCTTTCCTTTATTCTAGTTTTTTCAGGTCGGGGCCTCATTTCTAGGTGGGTGTTCATTTTCCCCATTAAATATTAGGTTTTATTCTACTGCAGTATATTGTATTTTTTTGTTAGATAATGAATAGTATTATAATATATATTACAGCCCATTTTATTAATCATTTATATTATTTTATAAGAGGTGATTGGGTGAGTGTGTATAGGTACAGTAGTAAAATCCTCCTATTTTTATTATTATTTCTCGACACTAATTTTCTAACCCATGATGATTGGAGGATGGCTTGTGGTAGGTGATGATCAGCATTATACAGGTTAGGTATGCCAAATTGAGTCAAGTTGTTATAATACTCTTGAATGAATGCATTTTACCCCCCAAAAATTGAGACAATAGGTAGCTGATGGTATCCAATATTCATATAACGATATAGTATATATGAAAACTGATGCATAATATTTTTGATAAAGAGGAATTGCCATCATAGATTAAAAGAAGTTCTGAGTGATGTTTCTAAGTGAATAAGACATGCACAAACAATTAATGTTGTCAAAGAATCATTATATTTATACAAACACATGATTTTTAATTTCATTAAGGAACCTGCATTAGGATAAATTTCTATTTTTAGAAGTATAAAGGTTCCTAAAATGTGGAAAATTTTATTTGGTTAATGAATGCATTAATATTCATTTCACCATATTTCCCGACAAAAAATAGAGGCATGATGATTGCTTTTATGTGTTTGTGTATAGTTTCATAATATTTTCTGATAGGTTTACCATTATTATTTCATATCCCTTTCTAGATGATTTTTAATGGGGTTAGTCAGGAATCCAAAATACCCAATGGTTTCTATATCCATGTTATATACTTTCTTTCAAAAACAAGGTGATCACCATGAATTTTTCCAATGATTTGTGGGGATTCACATTGATAGAGATGAAGGGAGGTCGGTCTCATCTCACCCTTTTTGGAGAAATTATTGACTACTCCAAGAATCTAATTTATATTTATGTCATATTCATGATTCATTTATAAAAAAATGAAATTATGTTGGTCACAAACACAATATTAATTAAATTCAAATATATGTGGGAGTAAACATCTTCTTGTATTAGAGGTTCTCTATCAAGGGAATTTTTATATGTATCAGAGGCTGCCAATCAATGTAACTATAAATATGTATTATAGGTTATTCCTAGATGATAATATATAAATATATAAGTGGTTATCTATCACTAATTTCAATTTCTAGTTAACTGAATGTTCTAAATAATTATGCTTTAAAGCCTCACAATTAGGCATTCTATAATACATTTATCTCATGGTGGGTAGTTCGATTTTTTATGTAATAATTAGACCCATGAAAAGGGCATCAAAATTATCCTTATGAAATTAATATAGCCCTATAATGATACATATTACCTTGAATATAAACTGAAATGAGTGATATTATTGTGACTTGGAATAAGTACGACCATCTCGGTTGGATTTTAGTCTTATTGGGAATGTGGACCAGCAAAAATGGTAATGTATTTATGGTTTTGAATTTTATTCTCAAGGATGATTCTTAATTATCTTATTAGGATGAGTATAAAAGTATACACATTTCAAAAAGTTATGAATTACACCTGCATGGGAGGAAAAAATGAATACTATATCATTCTATAAATATGATCACTATTAACCGCAAAGCCCACATGACTCACTCTCAATGTGAGAAATAAGAGGATGTGGATGATTTGGAACTTTTTATATTCTCTTTAATTAACTAGTTTATGAGGGATAGGGTATAAAAGGTATGAGATATTCTACAATAAAGTCTTGGGGATTATTAATGGTGGGATTCCCAATCCTTGGTTTTTGGAAGGAGTAGAGGAGGATACATTATTATCCCACATCAAGAAGAAAAGAATGTGGTTCCAATAACTATTTAAGAGGGGGGGTTATTGAACTACCTCTACGGTTGTGGCCCTCATTACAAATGGGATTCACAATTTTAAACATTCTATGGACCCTTCCTATGAGGTAGCATAATTGTAGGGAAACATTTTCTGAGGAAATGAAAAGTCAAATGTGATACATACTGGTGTGTCCTATTATCTGATCACGCATTACTAGGATACCCAATGGAGGTTTTGACTTAATCTCCTTCATATGGGATTATTAAAGACATGATCCTATCATTCATCATCATCTAGATTTTTATTAAGAAGGGGCACAAATGGATCCTGGGGGAGTAATGCTACGGGGGTCGAAAGTGGCGAATCCTTAATGATGATTCACCCAAGTGATACATGGGTGAGATGGGTTGGACATTTCCCCAGTGATGCCTAGGAGAGATTTATTGTACTTCACCAAAGACATAACTATGTTAGAGGGATAGTTCTTTTCCTAAGTGATGCATGGGAGCGCTAGATGTTACTTCACCCATGTGATATATGGGATTGTTGTATAGTGCTCCATTTAACATATACTTGGGAAAGAATAATAATTCATTAAGAAAGTGATGCCTGAATGAGTTGGGATGAACCACATAGTTGATGAAAAACCTAGGAAACCACACATGTGTGAGACCTTACTCTAATCTATAAGGATCTCCTTATGTGATCTTTGAATATTGGTTCTCATGTTTTTATCTAAGGAAGGGACCTTTGACCAAGTGTGTTTATACTTGTGAGAGTTCATTTCCCGTGTATGTTATTTAGTGTTTCATAACATTGAAGAACATTACTCTATTACATTTTTATAATTCCACCTTGTTTTTTATACTTTGAATGATATCTGTTGGTTTGTAGGACATGGGAAGAGAAATGCGAGAGAAACGATTTTATAATGTCTATTTATATTCAAATAATTTCAAATCAGTATCCCTTAGGTCCAAATTTTAGGAAAAATAGGACATAGGGTATATGTGTAGTTACCACAGTTGACTTTTCATAGGTTACATATGCATGTGGTTCATAAAGGTTGGTTCATCGTAACTGATCTTGAAAGTTTGCTTCATAGGATGAACATGCACAAGATGGAGGGTTACAAATGTGTTAGGATTATGATACATTGTGATATATTAACTTTTTAGTTCCTCAGTATATATGGGACTTGCGTGAGATGAGAGAAAAATCTAGATAAATGACTTTCATGTGAACTCATACACAAATTATTTTAGGGAATAAAACAAATTTACAAAATCCATAAATTTTTAACCGTAAGTTCATTTTGGATACCCAAATTGTCAAATAAAATACTAAAAAGAAAAAAGACACCCTTTTATATAGTGTACAAACATTATTATGTTGTTTTTTAATTCCAAAGATATCCATAAACACATTATTTTTTTTACGATTTCACACCATCTTATTTGTAATTCCCAAAATCAAAGGTATACTCCCGGGAGGTTCTCACCACCACACCAACATATTTGGTAATGTTTTTTAGAAATATTGGTCCTTCAGAGAATTGATAGTCTTCGAAAAACATTAAATCCAACCTAATATCATCCAAAATTTATATATGTTTATAATCAAACATTAAATGTGTTGTATATGAAAAGATAATATCATAACTAATATATAAAATTGTGTGGTATCAATTTTTTATGCCAAATAATTCTTCAACCATTTTAATGGTTTTTTATGAATTGTATGAAATGTTATTGTAGGTTATATTATGAGACAAAACATGAATTGAATAAATTTTTTAAAAGGATTCTTAAATGATAATTTGAACTATATATCAAGTGATAGTTCAATTTGAAAATTTTATTTGTAGTCATGGTCACCGAAAAAAGTGTTTTTGTAGAGAATTGGTTATAAACTATAGTGTTAGAACCCATGGGCAGTTTCCTAGACTGATACTAAACTTAATGATTCATTTTATGTATCCTTTATTGTTATATAATGATGGGGTAGGTGTTTATTTTTTATTAAATCTATGAAATGACGATATCAAAGAAATTTGGTGTGACTAGTGATCATTTTAGTGTGACCCTTGAATGTTTTGTATTATTCATATCTTTTTTAATATAAAGGGGATATTTGGAATTAAATATTTATATATGTTAAATATCATAGGGTCATGTATTATAGTGTGTATTTTGGGTTATTGTAGCAATGAATATGGTGGTAAATCATTCCCATGGTTATATTTATATTTTATTAAATGTGAAATTATTGGTTATTACCCATTCACCTATGTGGTTGTTATATTTTTGGTAATTAATCAGTTTCTAATATTTTTTATGATTATATAGATAATAAATTAATTTTGATATTATTTCTTCATATAGTGATAATCCATTCATCTTTTCTCATGTTAATTTCACCATGATTATTTTTTAAAATTAATATTGTTTATGCATATCAAAAATATTCATTCACACGATATTATTTTCATAATATTGTAATTATTATTTCACCATTAAATAAATTAAATTGTTGATGATAATCCATCTACTCTTTATATGTGTATGCTTACAATAATAACATATTCAACATATTTATTGGCTATCTGTGGTGATAATTCATTTATTGATGGTTGTTATATGAGTGGTGATAACCCATTCACCCAAAATCTTGTTTTTAAATTATTGATATAGTAAAAAACCATTAACATTTATTATTATATATTTAATATTTTCCATTTTCCATGATTATGTTAATTGTGAAAACCCATTAAAATTATATTTTACATGTTTTTGTAAATATTTTACATTAAATTGTTTGATGACAATTTATTTCCACTAACCATTATATTATCCTATAGAGAACACCAATTCTATTTATTATTATAATGTTTTTTATAATGTGTTCACCATTTTAGTAATAATTGGAATATCCCATTATTTCTTATAGTTATATTACAGTTTTGTATAATTCACGTTTTTGTTTTTATTATTCATTCTAAGAACCAGTTCCCCTTTACAATTGTATTACACTGATATCTCATTCCTCATGTTGTATTGATCTGTCATGGTGATAATGTAATCACCTAGGGTATAATATTTTATGGGGATAATCCATTCACATATTTATATATGAGGTGATATTACCCATTCACTTATACTCATTTTTTATTTTTTCTATCGAGTTTTCTATTAATTTATTTGTATGTATGATAATTATTTAATCCACATTTTCTAATTATATAATGATAGTAATCAGTACATACTTGATTTTTTTGAATCAGTTATTATCATTAATACGGATTTTTATTTATCATTACATGTTATGGGGGGTATTATGTTTATAATTATATTTTTTCCATATCATATTGTTTATACACCCTAAAATTACTATAGTTACTTTGGGTAATCATTGGTGGTAGACTTCTATGTGATATTTATCACACCCTATACATTCACATTTGGGTTATCCATGTGTTAGTCGGAGGTATAAGCCAATGACGGTTAGCATCAATGGGTTTCCATGAATTATTTCTATGTTATATTCCTAGAGAAGGTATTTACTTAGAACCTAATAAGGGTCGTAGTTTAGAAGATAATACATCTAGTGAATGTGGACATGTATTTTTTGAAATATTTTATATGGTTTATGGTGTTTCCATGATTTTTACTGATGTTTTCTAGGTATTTTGTTTTGAGTGTGAGGTGATTTTAGGTTGGCCAATGATATATTATCCACATTTAGATGAACATATTCTACCTAACTTTTGTAGCCAGGTTTGTGAACCAGGCCCTCCTATCTAAAATGGAAATGGTTGAGAGTATAACTTTTGGGAATAATTCTACATTTTTGAGGGGATAAGAGTGGGTCTTCAGGTAGTAATAAGTGTCTTCATAATGGTATTGTCAAGGGTAGTGAGATACATGGAAATCAAGGAATACATTTTTCACTTTTTTAATGAGGGAAAACTTATATGGAGTGCTATTAGAATGTAATGTTGATATACCACTAGAAAAATTCTGATAGAACACTAAATGTGTGTTTTTTTAATATTTATATGAGGAAATTAAAAAGGATCCCGAGGAGTTTAAAGTAGATAAATAGAATCATGGGTTCTTAATTTACTATAGGTTTAAGTGTAAGGACAAGTGTATCACCTCAAATATGAATTAGATTTTCTTCAAGTTTAGATGGATATATAAAGTTCATAGTGCCTAAGGGTATGTGAAAAATATATGGTTTCATACATCTTAGAGGATTTAATTGTTAAAAGATTTATGTAATGGCTTGGTTAATCATAATGTGATTGAGTAAATTTATAATTATAGAGAGGGTCCATTGATCATATTATATAAAACATCATTGAGATTTGAGGTTTTTGGAATTGGGTGTATTTACACTAAGAGTTGGTTGAATTGATTTTGACCAATTATTTCGAAATTATATTCATTATTACATTCCCCCATTTATATTAAAAACTCTTTCACCTAATAGGATGAATGTATTTTGTATATTTTGATACACATATTCAGAATAAAAATATAGAAAGTAAATGAATCAAAAAATGGTATTATTACATGGATTCTTACCAAGGGGGAGGGTGAATATGGATATAAAATTTGAAAATATCAATATTTTTAAAAAATTACATATGGTAAATCTTAAAACTCACAAATAAACTAATAATCCCAAGAAAAATTCTTGATTTCATTTATCTATGGTATGACTAAATAAATAACTTATTTTACAACCCTATTGAATATTTTCTTATAATTAAGCAACTCTATAATCCCTTATATACTTATTACATGTTTTAATCATCACCTAATGTAGGGAAATATAAACATGCGAAATGTGTGAGATCATATTCCACGTAATGGTAAATAGAAATGAAAAAATCAAATATAATAAGTGATCATAAGATGATAATATGATAATAATAATCATACAAATTAATGTTACACCCAAAAAAGTGATTATCTTAAAACATGGAATAAGGAATGACACTATAAAAAAAATTGTTGAACATCTAATAAAAGTGTTATAAGTATGGAATATAACATATCCTGAAAATAATGTTAACTTTCAAAGGTTAAAAACTATTAATCCTAGGATTTTGTTTGATAAAACTCCTTATACCCACACATATTAGAAAACACTTATTACTTCTATGATAGAAAATGCAAGACACCTAAATATGACTTTTAATATGTAAAAAAACCTATTATGTATATACATTAAAATATGGTAAAACACATTAAGCACATTCATATGTGAAAAAACCCTTTATGTCCACACTTGACTATATCTTGAGATATCAACACAAAAAAATGAATTATAAGGATATATGTAACCCCCACTCATTCATCATCATTTCACATGTGTTAAATAAGAAATCATTGATTTTATAAATATCCCATGGATAGAAAATATGCTTTATATCCCATTCAAATGACATTGTATATGGAAATAATACATAACTTCATTCATTAACATGATAAAACATGGAATAAAAATATATATCATCTTTTATTTAATAAATTCCTATTGATATACATTTCAATAAATATAATTTTATTTAAACCATATATATTATAATTATAAACTTTTCTTGATAATTTTTTCCAATAAATCAATGAATTTTATCCAGGTCACTACTACAAAAAACAGGAAAGGGAAGCACCCCCTTATATCAGTGCTAAGAAAAACCACTGATAAAGGTTATCCTTTATCAGGACTAAAATTTTAGCGCCGATAAAGGGATTCATTATCAGCACTAGAAAAGAGCTGATAAGGAATCCCTTTATGGGCACTAAAATTTTAGTGCTGATACAGGTTAACCATTATCAGCCCTAAACAAGCGCTGATAAAACGACCCTTTATCAGTGCTAGAAAAGTGCTGATAAAACCTTAGTCCATTTTTTTATAATGTCAGTCGCATAGTGCTTTCGTTTTATCGTGACCTAAATCTCTCGCGGTACAGGAACCCTACAACTCCCCTCTGCTGCCCGCTATGTTCAAATTATCGGACCTCCGCCGCCCTCGCTTCTCATTGTCGGACCTCCGCTGCCCACTTAATTCGTGTTTCCGGACCTCTACCGCCCTCGAGCTTCGGTTTGTCGGACCTCCACCTCCCGCAATTCCCTCGAGCTTCGGTTTTCCAAACCTCCCATTAAGGAATGTTTTCCAAATTATTTTTTAATAGTTTTCTCCACCCCCATCCCACATAACCATATGTTGATTTGGCATGATAGATTTAATGGATACTTGAGATTGTGATGGTTGTAGGCTACATGATTCATCCTTTTCTGGAAACCTACAGATGTTTTAGGTTATTTCCACTTAAAATCCCTTATGTTTCCTTCCATGGTTGTCTTATTTGTGTGGGTGTTCGAGACCATTAAGGTTTTCATTATTCCTTATTATCCTCTGGTTCACAACTTCTTGGTTAGAGCTCAATCTTGATGTGTTGGGTGGTCTATCATTTAAGATATTAGTTTCACATCTTTGTGAAAAACCCATTTTATATGAACTATTTATGATTGGACATAGATAGGCTTTGGTGTGTACTCAAATGACTAGGATTATGAAGTCTCTTTATGGACCAAACACTATGGGGTATTGGTGTCTACTTCAACGATACCGTCGATGGGTGACACCCTATAGTGGTAATTCAAGGTTTCCATCGAGTGGTTGATCGAGTAATAAATCGTTTTTAGTTTTTTACTTTCTTTTTGTTGGTTGAATCATTGATGGATATTGATTGTGTTATTTCATTTGGATTCATTGGTCTATTTTGGGTGTACCTTTCCTTAGGTTTCAAATTATTCTCCTAGTGGTTATTTGTGGTTAGTGGTTGTAGTATCTTATTTGGGTGAAGGGATGTGTTCTTAGTATATTTTCATCTTATGTCCCACCATTGTTGTGAAAATTTAAATGATTGGGTGACATATTCTAGGTCTCTGGACATTATTGGGAATTTATCTCTTCTAAGTGATGTAGACATATCATTTGGAGATGTATGATGTTCTTGGAGGATATACATTAAGGGTTCTTGGGAATATTGGTTATCTGTTCATTTTAAGTTTTTTCGTAGTGGTCTTCTATTCGGTGAATCTTCATATATTTTTTGAATTGTCCACACAATAATTATTGTGTGGAATTTATTTTTGTCTCATCATTTTTTATCCTTCGTACTAGAATCTCTATTTGGATAAAAAGCGAAATGATGGGGTGAATTGTAACTTCTCAGTATCTCTTTAATCAAAGAAACATTCTTTGGGGTTTTTTGGGTTTCTTGATGGGTCAGAGGAAGTACCAGACTGTCATAGAAGGTGTGGACATGAAAATGTTGGTTCAAAAGCTTCATGTGGTCCACCGAATGGCCGGTGAGGGTAATTGGCTAGGTAATGGGATTCACAATGGATAAAAAAAAATTCTATAGCCATCAGCCTGCTGGTGGGTCTGTAGTGACTAGCCAGTGGGATAACCTATGGTTATAACATTTATACTATAACCATTGTCTAGCTGGTGAGGGCCACTATCTAGTCAGTGGTGTCATTGTATATGAGAAAGCATTGAGGTAGTATAGTAATTGCACCCTGATACCCCCATTTATTTATTTTATCTTCTCCCTCAAGTATAAATCAACCCACTCAAGCCTTGGGAGCCCTTTTGGATAGTTTTTCTCTTCTATACTCATCACTTGGTGGATTGAAGTTTCATTCTAAATGGTGATCCTCTTTTGGTATTTATTTATTTTCGTGAACTTCAATCTCTCTCCATCACATGATTCTTTGTTCTTATGGGATATGCAAGCCTTGGTATTTACTAGACCTATAATTTTTATTGGGAATTATGGTTATAGTATATCTTTTACCTTTTATTGATATCCCTTTTATTTGATTCAATGTTCTTCATTTGAGTAGACTCATTCAGATTCATTGTGTTTTGATACCAAATATTCCAAGTGGGTGTTTCTATACTATATCTTCTTTTTTGGGATTCATGTGTTTCATGAATTCATATTTTATCCATCTGAAGTTGGTTAGAAATAATTTTATCATTTTGAAGCACAAAAAAACCCTATTAATGAATATAATATATATAATGGATTTCATCTTGTTGTGAATTAACATTTTTCATTGAAATAAATTAGGTTTCCTTCTATCATTGGTGGATTTGATATTATAAATCAAAATAATGGAATAAAATAAAGTTAAGTTGATTATTTAAATAAAATTACAAATGGTTTGCCATGTGTTTTTTATTGATTTTTTTGGGAATTATTTCCAAAATAAATAAAAATGTCTTAATTTTAAATGGTTTATGGTATCGGTATTTTAAAAAATTTAGGGGGATTGATTGTCCTTTTGAACAAAATACCTTCGATCCTGACCACCATCCATTGTTTGTTGGGGGTGACTTTAATTTCATTTCCATACCAAAGGAAAGGAAAGGTAGAATCCCATTCCAGAGGAAGGCCATCATGGAGTTTGTTCAGTTCTTGGTTGGGAAGGGCCTCATTGATCTCAGCTTCTCTGGTGATAGTTTCATATGCTGCAACAACTGCAGGGGCCATCACTGCTTGTGGAGTCTACTGGATAGGTGTCTATCCAACATGAAAGCCACTAACCTATTCTTAAATACCATTTTTTTCATCTTTCTTGAGGTATTTTTATTCACTCCACCCCTCTTGTTTTCCATTTCTTCTTGGCCTGATCATCAGGAACGGTTTCATTTCCACCAGCAGTGGGTTAACATCCTATGGTACCAGTATATGGTTTGTGAAATATGAAATGAACTCTTGTAAGAGTATTGGGCCACCTTAAAACTTAGTGACCTAACCTCGAACCCCGATAGGTGCATGTTCTCCCCTTCCTCCTCAGGAACCATCACCACCTGGGACTACTATCGCATATGGGCTCCTTCAGAGTATTTTGATAGATGGAATGATACCTTTGGTTTATTGTATTATTAACACCAGTTTGAGATTTATGTGTGATTATATATTTATTATGTTTTCTTATTATTTCTTACACACCACCACTTGAGTCGAGTAACCTGATTGAAATCCATATTGGTACATTGGTTCGAATGTGGATGTGGTTTTTTATGTGTTTGTGACATGTGTATGTGTGGATATATGGGTATTTAGGCATGAAGATATTGAATGTAGGATAGAGACCTTGGAGTGGAAGATGTATCATTCTTGATTATTCTTTTGTTTGGTCTGGGGTGATTTGAGGAAACTATAATGAATCTAAAGTAATTATATTTAATGAAGATGAATAAATAATAATGGTTAGGCTATATTAATCTCTATTTTTATAAGGAATTGGTACTCTTATAATATATTTCAAAGTCTTTTTTTGAGTACTTGTACCATAAATACTAATATTTTATATTCAAATAGGATGAAGATGAATAATGATTGGATGGATGTTAATCGTTTGACAATAGAGTACGAGAACGGAGTGAAAGAGTTCATAAAGTTTGTAAAGGATCATGCAAAGGATCCATCTAAAATCCTTTTTCCGTGTTTGAATTGTTGTTATTATAGACTACTTAATCAAGAGGAGTTGTAATAACATTTTATATGTCACATAATAGATCGGAGTTTTAAATTTTGCAATAAACATGGAGAAAAAGAAAATGTAGCTACTGGCTGGGATAAAACTGCCTTTTATGGATCATCATATTTGAATACAAATATGGATAATGATGAAGACCATAGAGAGGATGTCATATAGATGTCAATGATGATGAAGATTGTATTTAGGAAATGAAAAAGACAATTGAAGATGAACTCCAAGATTGCACAAATTTTTTTTGAGAAGTTAAAGAGTTGTGCAATGATGCCATTGTATGCTGCTTACACTAAGTATACAACATTTTCTGTTGTACTGAAGTTGTATAAATTGAAAGCAGGAAATGGATGGAGTGATTTCAGTTTTATGGAACTACTTTCTCTCTTGAATGAAATGCTCCCGAAATATAATGAGCTCACAAGACTGACATATAAAGCAAGAAAAATGCTACTCTTAATGAGTATGATTTATGAAAGAATACATGCCTACCTGAAAGACTGTATATTGTTTCGGAAGGAGAAAAAATCACTTACAGAATGCCCAAAGTGTGGTGCTTCTTGATAAAAGAAAGATAGATCCAATCCTTTGAATGTTTTATGGTACATTCCAATCATTCCAATGTTTAGGCGTGTATATGGAAGTGAAGAAATTGTAAGACAATTGTCGTGGAATGCAGATAAAAGAAATAAAGATAGGAAATTACGTCATATGTTCGACTCTCTTAAATGGAATAAAATTGATAATGAGTATCCTGAATTTGGAAAAGATCCGAGAAACCTTCGTCTTGCGTTATCTATAGATGGAGTGAATCCTTTTTGTTTTCAAACTAGCACTCATAGTACATGGCATGTTATGTTGGTAAATTATAACTTTCCACCATGGTTATGCATGAAGAAGAAATTCATCATGTTATCTATGCTTATATCAGGACCAAAATAACTAGGTAACGATATTGATGTTTGTCTGGCTCCTTTGATCAAGGATTTGAAGTTATTGTGGGATTCATGTGTAATGTTGTATAATGATTATAAAAGTGAATACTTCACATTGAGAGTGATGTTGTATGGGACAATAAATTATCTACGTCCTTATGGAAATTTTTCAGGCTATAACAATAATGGAATTCAAGGGTGTCCTATGTGCGAAGAAGATACAAAATCAATTAGGTTGAAACATTCATCAAAATATGTGTTTCTAGGACATCGTAGATTTCTACCTCATCGACATAAGTACCGATCTTGGACAACATCATTTAATGGATGTTCAAAACAACATGCAACACTCTCTCCAATAATAGTTGATCAGGTGTTTGAGAATGTTAAATATTTGAACACTGTTTTTGGTAAACCATTTTCGAAAAACCATACGAAAATCGGTTGGAGAAAGAGATCAGTATTTTTTTGAATTAACATACTGGAATTGTTTGTACATTAGAAATTTTATAGATGTGATGCATGTGGAAACAAATATATGTGATAGTGTAATCATAACGTTGCTAAATTCCCCTAGAAAAACAAAAGATGGAATTAAGGCAAGGTTGGACTTGGTTGACATGAGAATACGAGAAGTGTTGGCTCCTATGAAGGGTGAAAATTGAATGTTTCTTCCTCCAGCTACTTATACTCTTTCTAGGGAGGAGAGATATCAGTTTTGCAACTTCTTCAATGATGTAAAGAATCCATAGGGGTACTCATCAAATATCAAGAACATTTTTTCAATGAATGATTTGAAGTTAAAAGGTTTGAAATCACATTATTGACATGTTTTGTTGAAAGATCTAATTCCTATAGCTTTACAATGCATTTTTTCCAATAATGTTCATTATATGTTAATCAAACTTTGTTTTTTTTCAAAGCTATATGTAGAAATGTTTTAGAACCGGTAAAATTTCCAGCTATGGAAAAAGAAATTGTCATCATATTATGTGAACCAGAAATGTTTTTCCCAACAACATTCTTTGATATGATGGTTCATTTGATGATTCACTTAGTGAGAGAGATTCGACTTTGTGGTCCTGTGCACTATAGATGGATGTATCATGTTCAACGATATATGAATATTTTGAAAGGGAATGTCAAAAATCAAAGTCTTCCAGATGGTTTTATAGTGGAGCGATATATTGTTTAGGAAGCCATTGAATTTTGAACTGAATACCTATCGGATGTGGAAAGCATTGGTCTCCCGAAATCTCATCACACTGGACGCATTGAGGGTGAGGGAATTTCTGGAAGATAAGTTGTGACAATCAGTATTACAGATCAGGAGCATGCCCATCTTTATCTTTTTCATAACAGTATAGAGGTTTCTCTATATATTGAAACTCACAATGAAATTATAAGGCAGTTGAATCCATCAAGGGCTGAAAAATGGTTATCAGATACATATAATACCTAGTTTATAGGATGGCTTCAGGACCATATTTTTAAGTAGTTGGAGGAAAATATGAATTCAATTTCAGGATGACTTCGATGGCTAGCCGCTGGACCAAGTGTGTATGTATTATCTTACAGTGGTCATGTAATTAATGGTTATACATTCTATACAGATGAAAATGATGAAGATAGTTCCATGAAAAATAGTGGAGTTACACTAGTGGCTGAAGCGATGCATGTTTCTGGTAGTAAGGACAGAAATCCAATTTATGCAAATATGTCATACTTTGGCATTATCAAACTAATATGGGAGTTGGATTACACAACATTCCAATTGCTGATTTTTCAATGCAAATGGGTTTATAACAACAGAGGTGTTAAAATAGATGAATGGGGATTTGTGAAAATTGATTTTTGTAAAGAATGGTACAAAGACGAACAGTTTATAATAGAATCGCAAGAGAAACAAGTTTTTTAGGTTCCAGATCCTGCAAAACGAAAGTTTTCAATTGTTCTGTTATCATCCAAAACTACTGAAGGTTCTGATGAAAATTTAGTTGAGGACGATCCTTTTAGTGGTATGTCACAATCATTTCGGAGCGGCCCCAATTTAGATGATGTTTTGTATGTTAGAGGAGACCATAATGAATGGATTTTGATAATAGATGGAGGTGTCAAATTTTTTCATCCTTTGAAAAAAAGAATGAGAGTTCAACAAACATGTTATATTTTGTTTGTAATATAGATCTTGTTATCTATTGTTATTTTCTTATCATTACTGAATTTATGTAATCTAAATTAAACGTTCAACCGCTTTTGCGGATAAAGACTTCTACAAATTCTGGTGCTCCTAACCTTGAGGATGAATAAGTCTCTCAAGCTGCTGCTGCTATGACTGCTACTACTCCTACTGCTCCTACAGCTCCTGCTACTGCTCCTGTTGCGGCTCATGTTTCTCCTGCTGCTCCTCCTGCTGCGGCTCCTGCTGCTCCTGCTGCTCTAGCTGCGGTTGCTGCTACTCCTGCTATTGTGGCTCATACTGCTCCTAGTGTTGAGGCCCAATAACCATCAGCACCTGCCGTTGATACCATTTCAGATGAACATATTGATGATGTTGATATCAATGAAATGGTTGGGAATGAAGGACCGATGTCGCAGAAAACACAGGTGTGTCGTAGTTTGACGGTGTTAGCCAAAATTCTTAAGGCGAAATGAAAATTCATCAAATTTGATGTCGGATTGAATGCATGAGGCCAACATGTGAATCCCAACAAAGCTATGTTTTGAAGCTACATTAGATTTGTCACTCGGAAACGCGTACCGATTGACATAGATTCATTGCACCATGTTGTGTTCGGGCCGAAGGTTGTGATCTGGGAAGAAATTACGGTAACATTATGAATTTATTTCATTAATTTAATAGTAAATAAAATAATGAAACAATGTCTTACTCTTCTCAATCTCTTGTAGAGTACATTTATAGTAGACGATTCACACAAGGATTGGGTACTAAGGTTTGTAGGAAGGATTCATCATGGTTTTTGCACTATTTTAATAAGATTTCACATCAAAGAATCCAAATGTAAAATAAACCAACACCCACCCATTTTCTCTGCTCACCTGATATCCCAAGAAGCATGGGATGAATTTATTGGCCGCCACGGGGATGATAAGTTTCAGGTACATTGCGGGTGATAATACGTTGTTTGAGGATACCTATATTCATCACTTTGATTGTAAATATTTCATTTATGAATCAGAAAATCTGTACTAAAAACAAGGAACATGCAGCAAAATCAACATACCCCTATCATAAAGCAAGGATGGGGTACACTTCATTAGAAAAGAAAATGGTATGTATTTTAAATTTACAGTAATATTGTTTGGTGCCAATAAACAACATCATAATTATCTTTCTATGTTTATATGTAGATTGATGATTCTAAAACCAAATGCACTTCCATCCCACGTCATGTGCTATGGAAGGAGGCACGTGTGAACAAAGAAGGGATGTTAGTATATTATAACACACATAAAGTGTGTGAAATATGTGTAAGTATGACACGACGATAAAAAGTTTTGTTTTAAATTGCTATTACATAAAAACAATTAGTTATTTTCCAATATCTGAAAGTCATAGGAATCAGCTACTCCTATAGCAGATACAGACCTATTATCGATGACTTTGAAGAAGCCAGAAAAATATAGTCGTGTCAGAGGTGCAGGGTTTGGGGTGACACCCCGAGTATATTATGAGAAGAATAAAAAAATGGATGATACAGATGAAAAATTGGAACAAATAAGCGAAAAAATAGCAACCCTTGAAGAACGATTGCAGTGGCAGGGAGAGTTGATAGAAACTTTTATGGGTGGGAAGCAAAGGGAAGACACAAATCATGAACAACCAGCGTGTGAACATCCCGCCCCACCCCCCACCAGCTTTGAGGTGAGCCATTCATCTCAAAGAACTGTCTTATCCGTGGTAATCAATATTCTAATAATTGTTCCCATGAAATGTGAATCATAAAAACACTGATAATTTTTCTGTACTGATCTTTTATAGGGTGATAATTATAGTGATTTATATCTTTCAACACCCACCTATCACCTTTTAGTGAGGGTTACAATGTTCAATATCCCAGATGCCACACTGCATAATAGACCACTTCCAAATGTTGATCTGAAAGTGATGATTACTATAGCTCATGAGCCGAATGCAGAGCTACCTATTTCACTTGATAATGATGATATTCATATGGTCGAAAAGGATATTGGGACAATCATTTCATGGCCATCACAACTTGTAAGAGTACATGCATAAAAATAGGTATTTATATCTTTTTTTTTTCAAGATAAACCCTTAACAGTTAATGAAAAAAGGGTCTGAACCAATGATTGTTGTTTTAGACGGAGAGAATGAAGGGGGTGACAAACTTCAGCTCAAAACCACCTAAAAAGTCGACCAATCGATCCCAAGGAGCTACTGAAAGCACAATAATGCCACATGTTCTCTATCCACATTACAATAACACCTCATGTTCTCTATCCTCATTTACTTGCATTGAAGACTCCTGTGGATATTAAGCTAAAAGATGGTACTAGTCATATAGTGGTTTTTGAAGAGAATATATATGGAGAGGAAAGTCAAGATTTAGTTTCTACTGAAAATGTAAATGATATCTTTGAAAATGGTTGGATAGGGGTCATAGTTGTAAATGTATATATGAGGTATTTTTCCATGAATTGATTTTCTAATATCTGATCTAATGTGAAAATTATGACTATATTAATTTTATATTTTTGACCGATGCATTTATGAAAAATAGTTGAATGAATTTTCCCATGAGCCAAGATTTGGACTCGTTAGTCCTCATATCACATCAACACACCTAACAAAAATAGAGCAATCAAAAAGGGATGCAATACTCAACGGCTTTCTGAAAACATTTGAAAGCAAGATTACAGATGACAGACTTTTCCTAATACCAACCATGTTGGGGTAATACTCTACGATTAAAGAATACCAATTATATTTTCACTAATTTTATTACTTATTCATTTTTTTGTTTTTAGGAAACATTGGTTGCTAATTGTAGTGAACTTGGATACTCCAAAGACTTATTTTCTAGATTCAAAGCAAGGATATCCATCAAAACGACCACACATGATGGAGTTTGTGAATATGTAAGGCATTAAATCTTACATTTTAGGTCTAAACATCAATTAATATCATTTATATTATACTCTACTGAGGATTTTTTTATGATAGGGTGGTGTATCATTATCATCTAAAAAAAGGAATGAGGACACGGGCTAAGAATAAGGAGGCGAGCTAGTGCTACGTATGGACAAATATCAGGGTATATAATAAAATTTCACTTTCCAAACACATCTCAACACAAGTTATTTATTCACCTTATGATCAAATTTTTTTAGTGTCCAAAACAAACAAATGATAATGATTTCGGTTATTAAGTTTGTAATTTTATGAAAGAGGTAATTTTTCATCAACAAACTAGCATCCCTAAAGAGGTATTTTAAAGAACATCTACTAGTTCGTTTATGTTATTTATTAATTCTTTATTTCTATATTTTGGAGCACTACTCTGACTTTCAAAAAGCCTCATACTCACAAGATGATATATATGTGTTCAAAAATGATTGGTCCACATACCTGATAGCGGATTGTACACAAATAAAATGAAGATCTGACTTGAGGATATGTACAATTGGTGGTCATTTTTTAGAGGAGTTAAGGGGATCAAAAGATGAAAAATTGTTGTAGGTAAATGTTCGTTGGAAAATTTTAATTGTTATTAAATAAAACAACCTTTCTCCAATGATTTCATTGTTACATTTTAACAGATGATATGAACCAGCAACATGAAAGAATGATGAACCACACAAAGGGTCTCTATTTTGTTTAAAATGGACACGATTTTAAGTGAAAACAACAACTGACCTACAGAAATTTGACCACATGCATTATAATAGTTTTTATCCTTTAGGAGAATGATCCACTGGTCCATTGTGACATGTATGAGTCATCCCTGCCTCAATCCAGGGAACAGTGTGGCCGGTACCACTCAAAGGGTCTCTCTTTTATTTAAAATGGACAGGATTTTAAGTGAAAACAACAACTGGCCTATGGAAATCTGAACAACTCATTCGTATTTCCATTATCATTTATGATAACGATCTACGGGTCCTTGGTGATGTTTATCAGTCATCCCAGCCTCAATCTAAGGCACAGTGTGGCCTGTACCACTCAAAGGGTCTCTCTTTTGTTTAAAGTAGACACAATTTTAAGTGAAAACAATAACTTGTGTACGGAAATCTGAAAAATTCATTCGGATTGGGTTGATCCTTTAGGAGAACAATACAAGGGTTCTTAGTGATGTGTACGAGTAATTCCCATCTCAATCCAAGGCACAGTGTGGCTGGTATCACTCAAAGGGTCTCTCTTTTGTTTAAAATGGACACGATGTTACGTGAAAACAACAACTAACCTACGGAAATTTGACCAAATGCATTTGGATTGCCTTGATCTTTTATAAGAATGATCCAAGGGTCCTTGGTGACGTGTAAGAGTCAAACCAGCCTCAATATAAGGCACGGTGTGCCAGTACCACTCAAAGGGTCTCTATTTTGTTTAAAATAGACACGATTTTAAGTGAAAACAACAACTGACCTACGGAAATTCGACCAAAATTATTCAGATTGTGTAGATACTTTAGGAGAACGATCCACAAGTCCTTTGTGACGTGAATGAGTCATCACTACCTCAATCTGAGGCACAGTGTGGCTGGTACCACTCAAAGGGTCTCTCTTTTGTTTAAAATGGTCATGATTTTAAGTGAAAACTACAACTAACCTATGAATATATGTGTAACGCATTCATATTTCCTAGATCTTTTATGATAACGATCCAAGGGTCCTTGGTGACGTTTATGAGTCATCCCCGCATCAATCCGAGGCACGGTGTGGCCGGTACCACTCAAATGGTCTCTATTTTGATTAAAATGGACACGATTTTAAGTGAAAACAACAACTGACCTACGGAAATCTGACCAAAGACATTAGGATTCCGTTGGTACTTTAGGAGAATGATCTACGAGTCCTTTGTGACGTGTGAGAGTCATCCATGTATCAATCCGAGGCATGGTGTGGCCGGTACCACTCAAAGGGTCTCTCTTTTGTTTAAAATGGACACAATTTTAATTGAAAATAACAAATAACCTATGGAAATCTGATCAAATGCATTATAATTGCCTTGATATTTTACGAGAATGATCCACGGGTCCTTTTTGATGTGTATGAGTTATCCCCACATTAATCCAAGGCACGGTGTGGCTAGTAACACTCAAAGGGTCTCTATTTTGTTTAAAATGTGCACGATGTTAAGTGAAAACAACAACTGACATTTGAAAATCTGACCAAACACATTTGGATTGTCTTTATCCTTTCGTATAATGATCCAAGGGTCCTTTGGGATGTGTATGAGTCATCACCACCTCAATCCGAGTCACGGTGTGGCCACTAGAACTCAAAGGGTCTCTCTTTTGTTTAAAAGTAACACAATTTTAATTGAAAACAAAAACTAACCTAGAAAAATCTAACCAACGCATTCAGATTTCCATGATCTTTTATAAGAAAGATCCAAGAGTCCTTGGTGACATGAACAAGTCAACCCCACCTCAATTAGAGGCACGTTGTGGCCGGTATTACTCAAAGGGTCCCTCTTTTGTTTAAAATGGACACGATTTTAAGTGAAAACAACAACTGACCTACGGAAATCCAACCAAACACATTCAGAATGCCTTGATCTTTTATATGAACGATCCAAGGGTCCTTGGTGACATGTAAAAGTAAACCATGCCTCAATCCGAGGCACGGTGTGGCTGGTACCACTCAAAGGGTCTCTATTTTGTTTAAAATAGACACGATTTTAAGTGAGAACAACAACTGACCTATAGAAATTCGACTAAACGCATTCTGATTGTGTTGATCCTTTATGAGAATGATACAAGGGTCCTTGGTGACGTGTAAGAGTCAACCCTACCTCAATCCATAGCACGGTATGGCCGGTACCACTCAAAGGGTCTCTTGTTTGTATAAAATAGACACTATTTTAAGTGAAAATAACAACTGACCTACCGAAATCTGACCAAACAGATTCGGATTGCCTTGATATTTTATGATAATGATACACGGGTCGTTCGTGATATTTACGAGTCATCCCTGCCTCAATCCGAGGCACAGTGTGGACGGTACCACTCAAATGTTCTCTCTTTTGTTTAAAATGGACACAATTTTAATTGAAAACAATAACTGACCAACGTAAATCTGACCAAATGCATTCGGATTACCTTGAAAATTTATGAGAATGATCCAAGGGTCCTTGGCGACGTGTAAGAGTCATCCCTGCCTCAATCTGACGCACAGTGTGGCCAGTACCTCTCAAAGGGTCTCTCTTTTGTTTAAAATGGACACAATTTTAATTGAAAACAAAAACTGACCTACGGAAATCCGACCAAACGCATTCATATTTCCGCGATCATTTATGAGAACTATCCACGGGTCCTTGGTGATGTGTAAAAGCCATCCTCTCCTCAATCCGATGCATGGTGTGGACAGTACCACTCAAAGGGTCTCCATTTTGTTTAAAATGGACAAGATTTTAAGTGAAAACAACAACTGATGTATGAAAATCCGAACAAACGCATTTGGATTGTCTTGATCCTTTAGGAGAATGATCCACAGGATCTTTGTGATGTGTACAAGTCAACCCCACCTCAACATGTGGCATGATGTTGCCGCTATCACTTAAAGGGTCTCTCTTTTGTTTAAAATGAACACAATTTTAATTGAAAATAACAACTGACCTACGGAAATCTGACTAAACGCATTCGGATTGCCTTGATCTATTATGAGAACGATCCACGGGTCGTTGGTGACGTGTATGAGTCATCCCCGCCTCAATACAAGGCCTGGTGTGTGTACCAACCTGATATTTTATGAGAATTATTCTTAGTAATTTCATTGATGTCTTGTGTTGTACGTGGCACCGAAATCAGCATGTTCTATATGCAACATCGTATATGCAACACTATTCTTGGCTCATGTTACACAAAATTTCATGTTCGTTTGATAGAATTTATTCTACGCATCATTGAGTATAGTATATATATATATTCAATGTATAAATGAAATACGGTTGGATTCTATTAAACACAACAACAAAGGAATCTTTCACTACACGCAACCCTGACTTGGTTCGCTTTACATGCAATCGCGACCTTCCACAATAGCGTGTTTTGTACACAATACCGAGTTTCACTAAACAACGATATGTTATTAAGTTATTATATAAACTAGACACTATGAATAGTAATACCCACTTTTTGAAATTTTATTTTTCAAAATGGGCTTCATTTTTGGATTCGGAATATCGAAATTAGCCTATGCTAAATTTTTGGTATTTTTCTGAAAATATTCAATTTTTGATTAATAGTGAAAACACTAGGTTACTATTTAAAAACCGAATTTTTATTTAAATTATTATTTATTTTAATTAAATTTATTTTAGGTAAAAATTGATACATAATACCTATAAAAGTTCAATGTAATTCGTTGGAGTCATTTTATTATAATTTTCAATATATAAAAAGTTTTATTGAACATTTCACCGTCTTTTACCTACCTCCTATGAGATTTTTGTAAACTTTCATAAAACTTAATTTTACCGCTTTTTTGAGTGGAATTTTGAAAATCCGAGAGACATGGATAATATCAAGGAGTAAAATGTGGTTCAATATGATAAAAATAATTTTTGGTGAAGAGTAACATTTTACTTTTATTTACCATGGTTAAAAGTAAATATTGTAATTAAGGGTAAAAATGATATTATTAAAACCTAACACATGTTCTAATTCTATTGGATAAGTGTAATTAGACCAAAAACAGCCTTATGAATAAAATATTTCCCTTTAGGTCCACATGGTTTAGATTAGGAATTTATTATTATTTTATTTAAAGAAGAGTTAAAATTGTAAAAAATCAATGTTTAATAACTAAAACATATTTAATATAGGGTTATACATAAGATAAATTCGACTATAAATGTTACTTATAAAGATAAAAATATTTCCTACATAATGGTATTTTATTTATAATTTTTAAACATTAAATAATTTTATTTATTTATGACACAATGGTGATGGAGTAATTACATAAATAATGAAATATTAAAATAATTGAAATTATAAATAAGAAAATAAATGTAATTTGACACTTTTTATGAATTACAATAATTTTATAGGTTACTATAACATGTTAGTATTGATTTAATTAAAATTTTTCGAACTAATCATGTTTATATAATTTTCACAAAAATAAATTACCAAATAGTGTCAAAATTGACATAAAATAGTTTTTAAAACAAATATTATATTATTAACTGTTATTATATTCCTAAAAATCTTAGGATCGGCCATATGACTTAGATAAGGTTGTATATATTAATAATGAACCCCTTGGGGTACTTTTGGCTTGTTATAGTAAGTTTAATAACCATGTAGTTTAAGAAACAAAGAAGACACGGTAAAAGTTAAATTATTTAACTTATAATTAAATCTAAATGATAAGGCTAAAATAGTTCCGTAACTTTTCTATTGGATGAGATTATTTCGACCCAAAACCATTTTATCTTCTAAATAAATTAATTTTTAGCTATTATTAACCGAATATGTCTTTATTATAAAATAATATTTTAAGTTATTCCAATGGTGCCCCTCTCCTCCATTACAAAAAGGGCACCCCTTCCCTCTTCTCTTCACACCCTTTTGAGCCTTGAAACTCAGACAACCCCTGCCAATTCCTCTTCTCTACCTCTCTAGTTACATCATCTATATTCAGAAATTCTCAAAAGTCCAACTCTAGTGCCATAAGAAGAAGTTTAAAGGAGGTGCGTCGAGGAAGTGGTAATCTCTTCTACCGACTCTTTCACGTTTCTTTCTTCTTCTACTTCCTCTTATTTAGTTGTTTCATTATAAAGTAATAACATCATTATTACTTATATACTAATATGTTATTATAAATATGAAACAACCCTATTTCACCTTCTATCCATCCTACGGAAAATTAAATCACCGTGCGTGCGTACGTATGGAATATCGTCTCCACACCATGGTGTAATCGGTTTTTCCACAACCACCTTACTTGGCTAGGTATAATGGTGTAAATAATAACCATATATAATTATTATAACATAATAATGATTATATTATATTATATCATCCACTCCAATACAATTTAATTAATATGGGAACAATATCATCGCTCGTGCGTACGTACGGATTACCGTCTCCACGATGCGATGAGATTCATTTTCCATGTTAACAATTCAAGAATAATTATAAAGTATATAAAATAAGTAATAATTAAATATATTAAGTAATAATGCTACTGGATTTATGTATAAATACATGTATGTCATCTGCTTAATTCCATTCAATTCAATAAGGAAACGAAAAACAGCGTTCATGCGTACGTACGACCTACAGTCTCCATGAACTGTGTATTTCATTCCATTTATCGATCTATTATATATATGTATATTATTAATATATATTATATATAAATCATGTTTTATATTATGTAATTAAGTAATCATGATCTAAGTAATAATATTAATAATTACAAGTCAAAACACGGATGATAAATGAAACGATTTTACCCAAAACGGTGAATTAACATGGAATTGACAAATGAAAAGATAATATAAAGTCATAAGTGAATCATATATGATATCATAAATATTATTATGGTTCCATTACAAGTTAATAATATGTTTAAACCTACTATATAGGAGTCTCAGACACATACATAAGAAATTGGACATAAGGTAAGGAAAAACTTTTCCAATCTCGTTTTTATCCGAGATTGTTTATTCGTAAGTATTTACTGGGATTATATTTATCACCCACGTCCCTATTTTCTAAAAATGGTATCATGTATGTTTAATGTTTTTTACCCATTTTTGACTTTTAATACATGGTATGTATGGAATATTTCTTTTTATTACCACACAAGGTACTTTTTTACTTTTTCGACAAAAGTACGAGAAGAATGTTATTTTAAACTTATACAGCATGAACAGATTTTTTTAGTTTCATAAAGCCTTATTTTCATGAAGCTTCCTCCAAAAGATTTCATGATTATTTTAATTTAAATCCTTTTGTTTTAAAATTTCATGGTATTTTGTGAAAATAAAATGACTTTGAAGAAGAAAGGATATTTTCCTCAAGAATTCATTTCAAGTGTTTTATCAAAACCATTTTCCATCTAAGATGACATTATTTCATATGTGTATATTTCAAGTATAATGTCTCTATGATTTAAATGGTTTCACTTTTATTATTATCAAGTGATATACATTTGTTTTATATGGATTATGTGATGATGGGATGATGTTTATGAAACCCATTTTAGTCTTTGGGTTATGATGAATGATTTATTATATTTTGTGGAACATGTAAGAATGATTTAATTATGAGATGGGTGGGACCTATATCTCCCTCAAATTAATTGGGTAAATATTTATATCTCATGAGATATACATGGCTGGAACGATAAGATAATCTGGTTCAGTGATACAGGACTTGAATGAGGGGTGAAATCGATTCAGAAAGGGACTTTGTCCACTAAGATGGTCTTGGAAGCAATGCCTTGGCTACTATGGAAATCATATCATGTGATTAATGGTTTTCTACAATTATATGTTTTATTCCAATTCTATTTTATCATGATTTATGTTACTTTATGATATATTCCTTACGTACTTCCAAGATTTATGTCATTGCTCAAGATTTTGATGTTTAGATTTTATGTTCAAGTTTTTGCATTCAAATGTTTATGGATTGTTTTATGTTATCTATGTTTACCCTTACTGAGCATTTGAGCTCACCCTTTTTATGTTTTCTTTTCCCCAGGATATAAAGAAATGTTTTAGTTAATAAACCTGAAAGGGGAAGATCTTTATGGGAGATGTTGAAGATATTTCACCATGATTAGAAGATTACATTCTGAGTTTCCAAAGACACTAAACTAATACGGTCTTTGGGCGTCTGTTTTTGTCATGTATTAAGTATTCTGAAAAAGTAATGTAATGTCCATGTACATCAAGCTTTGAGTCTTTAGAGTTGGTATCAGAGTGAAGGTTTAGTTAACCATTGGAAACTAGGATGCGAAAACATTTGTGAAATCCCTAGAGATATTTCTAAGGTATGGCTAGGGATGTCCCTAAGGATTGGTATATGTATAGGTATATGTTTTAGAATTACGGTAATGATCTTATAATATAACCTAAGATGTTAGATATTGATGTAAATCCACCTTTATTATGTTTTTTTTACCTAGCATGATTTTTGCCTCTCACACTATTATTTTTGAGTTTTATAAAATGGCTGGAAACAGGAAGATTCACAATAATAAAGGATATAATGGACAATGGAATGATATTCTTCATGAGAAACCAAATGAAATGGGATTTGGAATTCCAAACATCGTTATTATGCCTAATCATAAATCTCACAATATGATCAATAATCACAACTTTGGTAAGTTTCATGGATTAGCTAATAAGAGAAAGACAGAGTTTCATGATGATTATAGAGGAAAGAATGTTCAATTTCTCTCATGAAAATAATGTGGGAAGAGTCATCAAGGAGAATGTTTCAAAGGAACTGGAATATGCTTTGGGTGCGGAAAAGAAGGACACAAATCCAGTAAGTGAAAAGGAAAAGGTTTATCTAACAACATGGAGAAGGATAATGGTATTGCTACGACATCAACAATGATTAGATGTCTAAAATATGGAATGTATGGGCATTATGCAAACCAATTCCGTAAGGGAAAATCTCATAAAGAGAATCAACATGGTCATATGTGTAGTAATTATGTGGATGATGATGAGGAGACTATAAATGATATATGAGATGAAATAAGTGTTTAAGCTTGGTCAATGGTTTAAGAAGGTAGTGGAATGATTGTGTGTTTATCAAGAGTTATGTTTTATAGGTAATGTAATGGTACTATGGAATAAAGAAACATCTATGGATTTTTACACTATTGTTTTTCCAAAAGTATTTGAAAGTATATGTTGAATGGTACTGGTAACCATGAAAGGTTATTCAGAAATTTTTTCCAAGAAGATGATATTCACATAATGAAGGGATAAATAGAAAATAAAATTTTGATAGTATTCATGAGCTCATGACTGATATAAGAACAAAGTGATATCATGGCTTGAGTATATAGAAATTTTGGGATTTTGGTATGTGGAATGAGTTAACTTTTGAAAGCATTCATGCTTTCGCAAAGGTTCTATGGAAATTCATATTTCAAAAGAATACATGATTAATGTATTCACATGTTTGGAATTTGACCAACAAGATATATCTTATGATATATGGGACATAAATTATGGTATTCACATGCATGGTATATGACCTCTCTAATAATAATTTTCTTTATACTATCAGATTGGACAGATGTATTTTGGATAAGCCTAAAGATTGGAATGGATTATGTTGGACATTAGATAGTATTATTTAAAGATATAACTTGTTTTTAGATATTATTTTGGGAATGTTATAATAGTATAGTTTTAGAAAAAGGAAAACCCATAGGATGAGAGAAAACTCGTTACTTCGGACAAGACTGTGGGAATTGAACCCACAACTGAAGTACGAAATGCTTTTGTCGCATACCACTGGCCTATAGGTAGTCCCTGGTTAGTAGAAACTAGTTTTATTTTTTTAAGCGCTATGATATATGAAGTATATGTCCATTTTGGAAACCATATATTATTAATCTCAAGATAGATGGACATATGTATATTTAATAAATTGTGCTAAACTTTTTGCGATATAAAAAAATGGAATGACCTATCATTCTATCGCATGATCTGTTAATACTTCACGAATGACAAATTCAACTTCATTTCTTTAAGAGATGAAGTGGATATTGTTCAAGGCACGAACAACTGTGATATTTTACCAAAATAAAGTAAGTATTTATTTTAATTAAAAAATTCTTCAACATTAAGGGAATGATCTTGATAACTAAAAACGTTGTCCTTGTACCCTCATACCTGATAATTTAGATGGCACCTTATATCATCTCAAATTTATGGCTTTTTGATTGATGGCTTTTTCATAGCCATGTTCTCTACCACTCTCCATCAGAACATGATGGTTAGATTTCTCTTTCATATCTATATGTTCACCTATGTTCTCTTATGTGGAAACCTTGTGATGAGTTAATTTTGGTAACCGTTACATTTCATACTTTAGTTTTTTAATGTTATGTTTTGGTATTCTTTTTTATGATGTGGGTTTCTATGAAAGAGACTTTCAAGTAGTAAACCATTAATAACCCTGATGAATTTTGAGGGTGAATTTCATTTTAAGGGGGCAGAATGTAACAACCCATTATTTTTTTAGAATTATTCTTTTTAATTTTATTTATGTCTTGTGTTGTATGCGACACCAAAATTATCTTGTTCTATATGCAACACCGTATACGCAACACTATTCATGGCTCGTGTTACACAAAATTTCAAGTTTGTTTGATAGAAGTTATTATACATAAAATTTAGTGTATATATATATATTCAATGTATATATGAAATACGGTTGGATTCTATTATACACAACAACAAAGAAATCTATCACTAAACACAACCCTTACTTGGCTTTCTTTACACGCAATCATGACCTTTCACGATAGCGTGTGTTATACGCAATACCTATTTTCACTAAACAACGATATGTTATTAAAATATTTTATTAACTAGCCATTATGAATAGTAATACCCACTTTTTGAAATTTGATTTTTCAAAATGGAATTCATTTTTGGATTCAGAATATCGAAATTATCCTAGGGTGAATTTTTGGTATTTTTCTGAAAACTTTCATTTTTTGATGAATAGTGAAAACACTGGGTTACTATTTAAAAACCGAATTTTTATTTAAATAATTATTTATTTTATTTAAATTTATTTTAGGTAAAAATTGATACATAATACCTATAGAAGTTCAATGTCATTCATTGGAGTCATTTTATAATAATTTTCGATATATAAAAATTATTGTTGAACTTTTCACCGTCTTTTACCTACCTCCTAGGAGTGTTTTGAAAACTAACATAAAACATAATTTTACCACTTCTATGAGTATAATTTCTAAAATACAAGAGAAATAATTAATATAAAGGAGTAAAATTTTGTTCATTATGATAAAAATAATTCTTTTGTGAATCATAACTTTTTATTTTTATTTACCACGGTTAAAAATAAATAGTGTAATTAAGGGTAAAAATGATATTATTATTACCATATCACATGTCCTAATTCTATTGGATAAGTTTAATTAGATCAAAAACAACCTTAGAATAAAATATTTCCCTTTAGGTCCACTTGGATTAGATTAAGAAATTTATTATTATTTTATTTAAAGAAGAGTTAATGTAGTTAAAATCAATGTTTAATAACTAAAATATATTTAATATAGAGTTATACATAAGATATATTTGCCTATAAATATTAATTATATAGATAGAACTATTTACTACCTAATGGTATTTTATTTATAATTTTTAGACATTAAATAATTTAATTTATTTATGACACAATGGTGATGCAGTAATTACCTAAATAATGACATATTAAAATAATTGATATTATAAATAGCCAAATAAATGTAATTTGAGAATTTTTATGAATTACACTAATTTTATCGGTTAATATGAAATTTTATTATTTATTTAATTAAATTTTGTATAACTAATCATGCTGTTATGATTTTCACAAAAATCAATTACCAAATTGTGTCAAAATTGAAAAAAAATAGTTTTAAAACAAATATTATATTATTAATTGTTATTATACTCCTAAAAATCTATGGTTCGGAAAAATGACTTAGATAAGGATATGTATATTAATAATGAACCACTTTGGGTTATTTTGGCTTTTTATAGTATGTTTATAAACCATGTAGTGTAAGAAAACAAGAAGACACGGTAAAAGTTAAATTATTTAACTTAGAGTTAAATCTAAATGATAAGGTTAAAATAGTAACATAAACATGTCTAAAACCTATTTTTTAAGAGGATTTAGACCCATACCAACCTTATATTCAAAATAAATCAATTAATAGCTATTATAAACCAAATATGACTTTATTATAAAATAATATTTTATGTTTTTCCAAACGTGCCCCTCTCCTCCCTTATAAAAAGGGAACCCTTACCTCTTCTCTTCACACCCTTTGGAGCCTTGAAGCTTGGAAAAACCCTGCCAATTACTCTTCTAAAACTCTCTAGTTACATCATAGAGGTTATTTTCTTCTGAAAAGACCAACTGTAGTGCCCTAAGAAGAAGATGAAAGGAGGTGCGTCGAGGAAGAGTTAATCTCTTCTACTGACTCTTTCAAGTTTCTTTCTTCTTCCATTTCCTCTTATTTAGTTGTTTCATTATAAATTAATAACATTAGTATTAATTATATAATTATATGTTATTATAAATATGAAACAACCATATTTCACCTTCTATCCATGCTACGGAAAATGAAATCACCGCGTGTGCGTACGTACGGAATACCTTCTCCACACCGTGGTGTAATCAGTTTTTCCACCACAACCTAACTTGGATGGCTATAATGGTGTAAAGAATAACTATATATAATTATTATAACATAATACTTATTCTATGATATTATATAATCCACTAAAATACCTTTCAATAAATATGGTAATGATATCATCGCTCGTGCGTACGTACAGATTACCGTCTCCACGACGCGATGAGATTCATTTTCCATGTTAAAAATTCAAGAATAATTATAAAGTATATATAATAAGTTATCATGAAATATATGACATAATAATGCTACTGGATTTATTTATATATATTTGTATGTCATCTACTTAATTCCATTCAATTCAATAAGGAAATGAAAAATAGCGTTCATGCGTACGTACGACCTACCGTCTCCATGAACTGTGTATTTCATTCCATTTATCGATCTATTATATATATATGTATATTTTGAATATATATTATATATAAATCATGTTTTATATTCTATAATTAAGTAATCATGATCTATGTAATCATATTAATAATTACAAGTCAAAACACGGATAATAAATGAAACGATTTTACCCAAAACGGTGCTTTAACATGGAATTTACAAATGAACAGATAATATAAAGTCATAAGTGAATCATATATGTTATCATAAATATTATTATGGTTCTATTACAAGTAAATAATATGTTTAAACCCACTATATAGGAGTATCATACACATACAGAAGAAATTGGACATAAGGTAAGGAATAACTTTTCCAATCTCATTTTTATCCGAGATATTTTATTTGTAAGTATTTACTGGGGTTATATTTATCATTCATGTCCCTATTTTATAAAAATGGTTTCATGTATATTTAAAGTATTTTTTACCCTGTTTTTAGTTTTACTACATGGTATGAAAGGAATCATTATTTTTATTACCATACTAGGTACTTTTTGACTTTTTTGACAAAAGTACGAGAAGATTGTTATTTTTAACTTATATGGCATGCACAGATTTTTACGGTTTCATAAAGCCTTATTTTCATGAAGCTTCCTCAACAAGATTTCATGATTATTTTCAATAAAATCATTTTCTTTTAAAATTTCTTGGCATTTTGTGAAAATAAAATGATTTTGAAGAAGAAAGGATATTTTCCTCAAGAATTCATTTAAAATGTTTTATCAAAACCATTTTCCAACTATGATGACATTATTGCATATGTGTATGTTTCAAGTATAATGTTTTTATGATTTACATGGTTTTACTTTTATTATGATGAAATGATATCCATTTGTTTTATATGGATTATGTGATGATGTAATGATGTTTATGAAACCCATTTTATTCTTTGGGTTATGATGAATGATTTATGTATATTTTGTAGAACAAGTAAGAATGATTTTATTATTAGATGTGTAGGACCTATATCTTCCTCCAATTCCTTGGGTAAAGATTTATATTTCATGAGATAAACATGGTTGTAATGGTTAGTTAATCTGGTTCCGTGATACAGGACTGGAACGAGGAGTGAACTTGATTCAGAAAGGGACTTTGTCCACTAAGATGGTCTTAGCATCAATACCTTGGCTACTATGGAAATCATATCATTTTCTTAATGGTTTTACACAATTACATGTTTTATTCCCATGATATTTTATCATGATTGATGTTCCTTTATGATATATTCCTTACTTACTTCCAAGATTTTTGTCTTTCCTCATGATTTTGATGTTTAGATTTTATGTTCATGTTTTTGAATTCAAATGTTTATGGATTGTTTTATGTTCTCAATGTTTACCCTTACTGAGAATTTGAGATCACCCTTTTTATGTTTTCCTTTCCCCAGGATATAAATAATTTTTTTAGGTAATAAAACCAAAAGGGGAATATTTTTATGGGAGATGTTGAAGATCTTTCACCATGATTAGAAGATTACGTTCTGAGTTTCCAAAGACACTAAAATAATATGGTATTTGGGTGTCTGTTTTTTTTATATATTAAGTATTCTGAAAAAGTAATGTAATTTCCATGTACGTTGAAATTTGGGTATTTACAGTGTGGCTGGTACCACTCAAAGGGTCTCTATTTTTTTAAAAAATGGACACGATTTTATGTAAAAACAACAATTGACCTACACAAATTTGACCAAACGCATTTTTATTGTGTTGATACTTTAGGAGAACAATAGAATGGTCCTTTGTGATGTGTAAGAGTCATCCCTGCCTCAATCCAGGGCATGGTGTGGACACTATAACACAAAGGGTCTATCTTTTGTTTAAAATGGACACAATTTTAATTGAAAACAACAACTGACAAATGAAAATCCAACAAAACGCATTCGTATTGCCTTGATATTTTATGATAAAGGTCCAAGGGTCCTTGGTGACGTGTATGAGTCATCCTTGCTTCAATATTAGGCACTGTGTGGCCGGTACCACTCAAAGGGTCTCTCTTTTGTTTAAAATGGACACAATTTTAATTGAAAACAACAACAGACCTACAAAAATCCAACCAAATACATTTGGATTTCCTTGATATTTTATGAGAATGATCCAAGGGTCCTTGGTGACGTGTAAGAGTCGTACCTGCCTAAATCCAAGTCATGGTGTGGCCGGTACCTCTCAATGGATCTCTAATTTGTTTAAAATGGACACAATTTTAAGTGAAAACAACAACTAACATACGGAAATCTGACCAAATGCATTTGGATTGTCTTGATCCTTTAGGAGAACAATCCATGGGGCCTTTTTAATGTGTATGAGTCAACCATGCCTCAATCCAAGGCACGGTGTGGCCGCTAGCACTCAAAGGGTGTCTCTTTTGTTTAAAATGAACACAATTTTAATTGAAAACAACAACTGACCTATAAAAATCCAACCAAATGCATTCAGATTTCCTTGATCATTTATAAGAATAATCTAAGGGTCTTTTGTGATGTGTATGAGTCAAACCCACCTCAATATGAGGCATGGTGTGGCTACTACCACTCTAATGGTCTCTATTTTTTTTAAATGGACATGATTTTAAGTGAAAACAATATCTTACCTACGGAAATTCGACCAAATGCATTCAGATTGTGTTGATTGTAGAGACCCGAAGCTTGACGTACATGGACATTAAATTACTTTTGTGGAATAATTAGTACATAATAAAAACACACACACAAGGATCGTAATAGTTTAGTGTCTTTGGAAACTCTGAATATAATCTTCTAATCGTGGTGAAAGATCTTCAAAATCTCCCATAAAGATCTTCCTTTTTTTACATAAAATCGTTCTTTATATCCTGGGGAAAAGAAAACATAAAAGGGTGAGCTCAAATTCTCAGTAAGGGTAAACAAAAGAAATATCAATCACATCATATTCATAAGAACATAAAATTTTGGAAATCTTTACCTGCAAAAGTGAGCATAATTTCATAACATGGGATAAATCATTGTAGTGAAATGAAATCTCAATAATCATAACTTAAAACATTAAACTTTGTGTCATAAACACATAATAATATAGAATCATATCTTATTAGTCAAGACTCATTGACAAGACTATCTTAGTGGACAAAGTCCATTTCTGAAACGACTCACCCTCGTTTCAGTCCTGTTTCACTGAACCGGTATAACCTACCGTTCCAGCCATGTCTATCTCATGAGATATAAAATCTTTACCCAATGCATTGGAGGGAGATATAGGTCCCACCCATCTCATAATGAAACCATTCTTATGGGTGCCACAAAAATCATAAATCATACATCATTGCATAACCCATGTAATAAAAATGGAATTATTAAACATCGTGATAAAACAATTCATATAAGATAAATGAATTCATAAAAATAATTCCATCACAACATAATCAAATAAATTTAATGATAGGGATATAATCATAACCCTATATTATCTTATATGGAAAATAATTTTGATAAAACACTTGAACTCCATTCTTGAGGAAAATATCCTTTTTACTTCAAAAACATTTTTCCTTTCTTAACATGTCATACAATTTTAAACTATAAGAAGTTGATTAAAAATAAACATTAAAACTTGTAAATGAAGCTTCTTGGAAATAATGTTTTAAAATCCATTCATGTCGTATAAGTTAAAAAAACATTCTTCTCGTACTTTTGTTGGAAATGTCAAAAAAGTACTTCGTACGGAAAACGACAAAAGATTCCATTCATATCTTTTACTAAAAACTCACCGAAGGGTAAAATAGGATTTAAACAATTTGAGGTGAATGTAAATAATATTACATATTGGGGAAACATGGATGTGGATGATAAAATACACCAATGTAAATTCCAAAGTATAAACAATCTCAGATAAAAATGAGATTGTGATATTTCCCTTACCTTAGGTCTGATTTGCTTATTCAGTGTCCGAACCTCCTGTATAATGATTTAAATAATGTCATTTACATATTAAAGAATCATATTCATTGTTATTATATCATATATGGTTCACGTATGACTTTATATTACCCGTTCTTTTGTAAATTCATGTTAAAGTAGCGTTTTGGGTAAAATCATCTCATTTGTCGTTCGTGTTTTAAATCGTAATTATTCGTATGATTACATAGATCATGATTACTTAATTCCAGAATATAAAACATGATTTATATATAATATATATTAATAATATACATATATATAATGGATTGATAAATGGATAGAAATACACCGTTCATGGAGACGGTAAGCCGTACGTACGCATGAACGCTGTTTTCATTTCCTTATTGAATTGAGGGGAATTAAGTAGATGAAATAAATATATATATACATCAATCCAGTAGTATTATTATGTCATATATTTCATGACTACTTATTATATATACTTTATAATCATTCAGGAATGGTTAACGTGGAGAATGAATCTCATCGCGTCGTGGAGACGGTAGTCCGTACATACGCACGAGCGATGATATCGTTCTCATGATCGTTGAATTGTGATGTAGTGTATGTATAATATTTAAGAATCAACATCACTTTACAATAATCATATATAGTTATTATTTACACCATTATATCCATCAAAGTAAGGTGGTGGTGGAAAATAGATTACACCACGGCGTGGTGACGGTATTCCGTACGTACGCACGCGCGGTGATTTCATTTTCCGTAGGATGGATAGATGGTGAAATAGGGTTGTTTCATACTTATAATAACATATCCGTATATTAGTGATACTGATGTTATTACTTCATAATGAAACAACCTATGAAGAAGAATTGGAAGAAGAAATAAAGTTGAATGAATCGGTAACAGACATTACCTCTTCTTTGAAACGCCTCTTTGAGTCCTCCTCTTAGGGTACTAAAATTGGTCTTTGAGGAAGCCCAGAACCTCTAGGATGTATCTAGGGAAGTGTAGAAGAGAATTTGTCAGAGTTTGGCCGAGCTTTAAGGCTCAAAGGGTTGTGAGGAAGAGAGGAAGGGGGTTCCCTTTTATAAGGGAGGAGAGGGGCACCTTTGGAATAACTAAAAATATTATTTTATTATAATCCAAATTCGATTTTAAATAGCTCCAAATTGATTTATTTAGAAGCTATGGTAGGTATGGGTAGAAATCCTCTCATACAATAGAATTTACACAAGTTTAGGTTCCTATTTTAACTTTATGATTTATATTTATCTTTAAGTAAGATAATTTTACTTTTACCATGTCTTCTTATTTTCTTACACTATAAGGTTAATAAACTTACTATAATAAGCCAAAAGAACCCCAAGTTTTTTTATTATTAATATATATAACCTTATATAAGTCATTTGGCCGATCCTTAGATTTTTAAGAATAAAATATCAATTAATAATATAATATTTGTTTTAAAAACTATTTTATGTCAATTTTGACACTATTTAGTAATTGATTTTTGTGAAAATCATAACAGAATGATTAGTTCGAATTAAATTAATTAAATCAATACTAACATGTCATATTAACCGATAAAATTAGTTTAATTCATAAAAAGTATTAAATTACATTTATTTGGGTATTTATAACATCAATTATGTCAATATTTCATTAATAAGTCAATTACTACATCATCATTGTGTCATAATAAATTATATTTATTTAATCCCTAAAAATTCTAAATAAATTCTTATGATGTAGATAAATGTATTATATTTCTGGAGACTATTCATTTTCGATGTTTCATGAAGTGTATCACTAAATTAAAATTATTATACTTATCAGATTTATGAAGGTGACATGTTGTCACATTCTTTGGTTTTAATAATAATTAAAATATTTTCATGGGAAAAAGTCCATTAAATGAATCTAATCTGACCCTTATGTGATATGGGTCGACTCTTAGTCATCCAATATGATTTTGACATGTGTTATGGTAATTTTATAATATTATATTTACCCTTTATTACCCGATTTACCTTTAACTATGGTAAATAAAATTTACTGTAGTTACTATTCATAATTACCAAAAATAAAAAGTAGCTTATTAACATAATTTGGATCCACAGATTCCAAATATGGAATCCATTTTTCCAAATTCAATACACAAAATATTCATAAATTGAGTTAAAATTAATCCCGTTGTCAAAAGAAAACGGGTTTTTCTTTAAAACATTGCAAAAGATTGACTTGATTTATCCTACGAATTCAAGGTAGAATCAATGCTAATGACATACATTATATTAAATGGTAAAAATATATTCTATTTATACTTTAAAACTATTAAATATTATAATTTAACCATATAAATTATTTCGATGAAAGAAGTTGTTTTTAATTAAAATATAGCGTGTGTTTACTATTCATCAAAATATGAATGTTACCAGAATAATATGAAAAATTTATCCAAAGTAAATTTTTATTTTATGATTCCAAATAAGAATTTTATTTTGTCAAATGTAACTTATAAACATGTCAAAAACTATATTTAATGTGGGTGCTCCATCAAAAGGCGACAAAACTGCATTTTTTGAAAAATACTTATTTTTCCCAAAAAAATTATTTTGTTCTTATAACATGTTTTAGAAAATGTGTAAGACGAATAATAATGTTATAAGATTCAAAAATTAGTTAATACTATTCATAACGGCTAGTTCATAATAATATTATAATAATTTATCGTTGTTTATTAAAACCCGGTATTGCGTAAAACACACGCTATCGAGGAAGGTCGTGATTGCGTGTAATGCAAGCCAAGTCAGGGTTGCGTGCTGTGAAAGAATACTTCATTGTTTCGTATAACATAATCCAACCATATTTCATTTATACATTGAATATATATATATATATATATGCTCAATGTTGCATAGACTAACTATTATCAAAATTGTGTGTAACACGATCCAAGAATAGTGTTGCGTATACTGCAAGCTAATACGGTGTTGCATATAGTGAAAGGTAATTTTGGTGTAGCATACAACACAAGACATTAATGAAATTAAAAGAATATTCTTCATAAAATCTCAGGGTGCTACATTCTACACCCCGTAAAATAAATTTTTCCCTCGAAATTCATCGGGGTTATAAATGGTTTACTACCCAAAATTTTGTTTAATATAAACCCACATCATAAAAAGGAATACCAAAACATTGATTTAAAAACTAAAGTATGAAATGTAATGGTTACCCAAATTAACTCATCACTGGGTTTCCACGTAGGAGAACATAGGGGAAAATATGGATATGGAAGAAAAATCTAACCATCAAGTTCTGATGGAGAGTGGTAGAGAACATGGCTATGAAAAAATCCAACAATCAGAAAGCTATTGATGTGTGATGATATAAGGTACCATCTGATTCATCGAATATAAGGGAACTAGGACAACATTTTTGGTTTTCAAGATCATTTCCTTAAAGTTTATGAAATTGGAATTAGAAGAAATACTTTCATGATTTTGGTATAGTCTCACCGTTAGTCATTCTTTAGACAATTTCCACTTCATCTCTTAAATAAATGAAGTTGAATTTGTCATTCGTGATGTGTTAGCAGATCATGTGATAGAATGAGGGGTCATTTCATCTGTCTGAAAAAAAAGGTTAGAAAAGTTATCAAAAAATACGTAAGTCCATCTATAGTGAGATTAATCTTATATGGTTCCTAAAATGGACTTATACTTCTTATATTATATTTCATAATATAATAAAACTAGTTTCTACTAAACAGGGACTTCCTGTAGGCTAGTGGTAGGCAATAAAGGCCAGTCGCACTTCGGTTGTGGGTTCGATTCCCACAGCCATGTCCGACGCGATGGGCTGTCGCCCGTCCTGAAGGTTGTCCTTTTTCTAAAGCTATATTACTATAACATCCCATCAACAATATAAAAAAAAGTTTTATCCTTAAACAATAAAAACTTATGTCCAACATAATCCATTCCAATCTTTAGTATTATCTAAAATACTTCGGTCCAAGCTCATAGTTTAAAGAAAATGATCACGTGAATGCCATCATTTATCCCCCATATATCATAAGATATCTCTTGTTGGTCAAATTAGAAACATGTGAATACCTTAATCATGTATTCTCTTGAAGAATGAATACCCATTGAACCTTAGTAAAAACATGAATGCAGTTAAAAGTTAACACTTTCCACATACCAAAATCCTAAAAATTCTATATAATCAAACCATGATATCACTTAGTCCTTATATCAATCATGAGCTCATGAATACTATAAAATATATTAGATTCTCTTTATCCCTTCATTATGTGCATATCATCTACTTTCCAAAAATATTTCAATCACTTTTCATGGTTACCGATGCCATAAAATTATTTAAAACCACAATAGACCAAAACATAAATATTCCAATATTCCACGATACTATATACAACATTATTCTGGAATCCCATTACATAAACACTTAATCATTCCACCACATTGTTGTCATATTCAACATTGCCAATGGTGATCGCATGTGACATCCCTTTGTCCTTTGCCTTAAGTGGTTTCTCATGTCGATCATCACTAACCCTTGGATTAGGGAATTTATTAGCATAATGCCCCATTTCCTTGCACTTGAAGAATTGAAGTGTAGTAGGTTCATTATGTGTATCCATTCCTTTGTTTGCATCATTAGACATCGTCTTCCCATCATTGCAGCATTCAAATGCCTGATGACCTTCCTTTCCACATTTGAAATATTTACTTGTCCCTTTAAGACAATCTCCAACATGTTTTTTTCCACACTTTGAGCATAAGGAAACATTCATCTTCTTTTCACCATTATTCTGAGATTTCTCCTTGAACTACATCTTTCGTTTCTTGTCAAAACTATGAGATGGATAAGTAACACCAACTTACATTTCTACCTTGATAGCACAACGCACAATTTATTCATAGCTACTAAAGTCTCTTATAGCTAATTCCCTTCGAAGATTTGGATTTAAGCCACTGATGAATCGATCAACTTTACTTTCTGGTTGGATGATAAATCCAGATGCATACCTTTCAAGCCTTGTAAAATTCGCTTCGTATATACCAACAAATTCATCATCCTTTTGATTTAGTTCAAGAAACTCCTTCTCTATCTTAGTTCGAGGAATACGAGGGAAGTACTTATTGAAAAATAAGTTCTTGAACTCATCCCATTCCATGGACTCAATTTCATCTCTTTGCCTCGTATTCTTGATAAGATTCCACCATTGTTCAGCTTCACCTTCCAAACGATATACTGCTAAGATGACTTTATCATGTTCAGAACATTGAAGAGCTGAAAATATCTTTTCAGTGGTACTAATCCATTGTTCAGCAACAATTGGATCAGAAGACCCACTGAAAGAAGGTGGACATTGCCTCAGGAAGGACTCAATATAATATTTTTCCCTTCTTTGCTCATTTGGAAGTCCAAAATGATTCATAGCTTGTGTATGTATAACAATAAGATTTTTCACTCCATCTCCCATAACATTTGTTTGTTTCGGAGGACAATCATTGAATTTTCCATTGCATTGATCAACACGGTTCCTTCGAGTTCCAGCCATCGTCTAAAATCCAAAAAGAATAGTGTGAGAGGCAAAAATCATGATAGGGAAAACAACATAATAAATGGGGAGTACCTTCAATATCTAACATCTTAGGTTTAATTCTATGATCGTTAGCGTAATTCTAGTACTATAACCAATACGTATACTTAACCTTACGGACATCCCTAGACATACCTTAAAAATGTCTCTAGGGATCTCACTAACGTTTTCACATCCTAGTTTCCAAAGGTTGACTAAACTTTTCCTCTGATACCAACTGTAGAGACCCGAAACATGACGTACATAGACATTACATTACTTTTTCTGAATACTTAGTACATAATAAAAACACACACACAAGGATCGTAATAGTTTAGTGACTTTGGAAAATCGGAATATAATCTTCTAATCGTGGTGAAAGATCTTCAACATCTCCCATAAAGATCTTCCTTTTTTTACATAATACCTTTCTTTATATCCTGGGGAAAAGAAAACATAAAAGGGTGAGCTCAAATGCTCAGTAAGGGTATACAAAAGAAATATCAATCACATCATATTCATAAGAACATAACATTTTGGAAATCTTAACCTGAAAAAGAGAGCATAATTTCATAACATGGGATAAATTATAGTAGTGAAATGAAATCCCAATAATCATAACTTAAAACATGAAACTTTTTGTCATACACACATAATCACATAGAATCATATCTTATTAGTCAAGACTCATTGCCAAGACTATCTTAGTGGACAAAGTCCATTTCTGAACCGAGTCACCCTCGTTTCAGTCCTGTTTTACTGAACCGGTATAACCTACCGTTTCAGCCATGTCTATCTCATGAGATATAAAATCTTTACCCAATGCATTGGAGGGACATATAGGTCCCACCCATCTCATAATGAAACCATTCTTATATTTTCCACAAAAATCATAAATCATACATCATTGCATAACCCATGTAATAAAAATGGAATTCTTAAACATCGTGATAAAACAATTCATATAAGATAAATGAATTCATAAAAATAATTCCATCACAACATAATCAAATCAATGTAATTATAGGGATAGAATCATAACCCTATATTATCTTATATGGAAAATAATTTTGATAAAACACTTGAACTCCATTCTTGAGGAAAATATCATTTCTACTTCAAAAACATTTTTCCTTTCTTAACATGTCATACAATTTTAAACTATAAGAAGTTGATTAAAAATAAACTTGAAAACTTGTAAATGAAGCTTCTTGGAAATAATGTTTTAAAAATCCATTCATGCCGTATAAGTTAAAAAAACATTCTTCTCGTACTTTTGTCGGAAAAGTCAAAAACGTACCTCGTACAAAAAATGACAAACGATTCCATTCATATCTTTTACTAAAAACAAACCAAAGGGTAAAATAGGATTTAAAAAATTGTCGGTGAATGGAAATAATATTACATATTTAGGAAACATGGATGTGGATGATAAAATACCCCCTAGTAAATTCCAAAGTATAAACAATCTCGGATAAAAATGAGATTGTGATATTTCCCTTACCTTAGGTCTGATTTGCTTCGTAAGTGTCTGAAACTCATGTATAATGATTTAAATAATGTCATTGACATATTAAAGAATCATATTAATTGTTATTAAATCATATATGGTTCACTTATGACTTTATATTACCCGTTCTTTTGTAAATTCATGTTAAAGTAGCGTTTTGGGTAAAATCGTCTCATTTTTCGTTCGTGTTTTAACTTGTAATTATTCATATGATTACATAGATTATGATTACTTAATTCCAGAATATAAAAAATTATTTATATATAATATATATTCAGAATATACACATATATAATGGATCGATAAATGGAAAGAAATACACCATTCATTGAGACGGTAAGCCGTACATACGCATGAACGCTGTTTTCGTTTCCTTATTGAATTTAGGGGAATTAAGTAGATGAAATAAATATATATATACATAAATCCAGTAGTATTATTATTCCATATATTTCATTACTACTTATTATATATACTTTATAATCATTCATGAATGGTTAACGTGGAGAATGAATCTCATCGTGTCGTGGAGACAGTAGTCCGTACATATGCACGAGCGGATGATGTCGTTCTCATGATCGTTGAATTGTGATGTAGTGTATGTATACTATTTAAGAATCAATATCACTTTACAATAATCATATATAGTTATTAGTTACACCATTATACCCATCCAAGTAAGGTGGTGGTGGGAAATAGATTACACCACGGAGTGGAGACGGTATTCCGTACGTACGCACGCGCAGTGATTTCATTTTCCGTAGGATGGATAGATGGTGAAATAGGGTTTTTTAATACTTATAATAACATATCCATATATTAGTGATACTGATGTTATTACTTCATAATTAAACAACCTATGAAGAAGAAGTGGAAGAAGAAATAAAGTTGAAAGAATCGGTAATGGACATTACCTCTTCTTTGAAGCGCCTCTTTGAGTCCTCCTCTTAGGGGACTAAAATTGGTCTTAGAGGAAGACCAGAACCTCTAGGATGTTTCTAGGGAAGTGTAGAAGATAATTTTTCAGAGGTTGGACGAGATTTAAGGCTCAATGTGTTGTGAGGAAGAGAGGAAGGGGGTTCCCTTTTATAAGGAAGGAGAGGGGCACCTTTGGAATAACTAAAAATATTATTTTATTATAAAGCCAAATTATGTTTTAAATAGCTCCAAATTGATTTATTTCGAAGCTAAGGTGGGTATGGGTATAAATCCTCTCATACAATATAATTTAGACAAGTTTAGGTTCCTATTTTAACCTTATCATTTATATTTTACTTTAAGTTAGATAATTTTACTTTTACCATGTCTTCTTGTTTTCCTACACTATAAGGTTAATAAACATACTATAAGAAGACAAACGAACCCCAAGCTGTTTATTATTAATATAATAACCTTATCTAAGTCATTTGGTCGACCCTTAGATTTTTTAGGAATAAAAGAACAATTAATAATTTAATATTTGTTTTAAAAACTATTTTATGTCAATTTTCACACTATTTAGTAATTTATTTTTTTGAAAATCATAACAGAATGATTAGTTCAAAGAAAATTACTTAAATCAATACTAACATGTCTTATTAACCTATAAAATTATTTTAATTCAGAAAAAGTCTTAAATTACATTTAATTGGGTATTTATAACATCAATTATGTCAATATTTCATTAATAAGACAATTACTGCATCATCTTTGTGTCATAATAAATGATAATTATTTAATCCCTAAAAATTCTAAATAAATTCCAATGATGTAGATACATGTATTAGCTTTCTGTAGACTATTCATATTCTAAGTTCCATGAAGTGTATCACTAAATTAAAATTATTATACTTATAAGATTTAAGAAAGTGACATGTTGTCACATTCTATGGTTTCGATAATAATTAAATTATTTTCATGGACAATAGTCCATTAAATGAATCTAATCAGGCCCATAGGTGATATGGTTCAACTTTTAGTCATCCAATATGATTTTTACATGTGTTAGGGTAATTTTATAATATTATATTTACCCTTTATTACCCAATTTACCTTTAACTATGGTAAATAAAATTTACCGTAGTTACTATTCATAATTCTCAAAAATAAAAAGTAGATTATTAACATAATTTAGATACACTGATTCCAAATATGGAATCCATTTTTCCAAATTCAATACACAAAAGTTGCAGAAATTATATTTAAATTAATCCCGCTGTCGAAAGAAAACGAGTTTTTCTTTAAAACATTGCAAAAGATTGAATTCATTTATCCTACGAATTCAAGGTAGAATCAATGCTAATGACATACATTATATTAAATGGTAAAAATATATTATATTTGTAATTTAAAAATATTCAATATTAAAATTTAACCATATAAATTATTTCGATGAAAAATGTTTTTTTAAATTAAAATATAGCGTGTTTTTACTTTTCATCAAAATTTGAAAGTTACCAGAATAATATGAAACATTTATCCAAAGTAAATTTTTATTTCATGATTCCAAAGAAGAATTTTATTATTTACAAATTGAACTTATAAACATGTCAAAAACTAGATTTAAAGTGGGTGTGCCATCAAATGGTGGCAAAACTGCATTTTTAAAAAAATACTTATTTCACCAGAAAAATTTATTTTGTTCTTATACCATGTTTTAGAAAATGTGTAAGACGAATAATAATGTTATAAGATTCAACATTTAGTTAATACTATTCATAATGACTATTTCATAATAATATTATAATAATATATCGTTGTTTAGTAAAACCCGGTATTGCGTACAACACACACTATCAAGGAAGGTTGTGATTGCGTGTAATGCAAGCCAAGTCAGGGTTGTGTGCTGTGCAAGAATCCTTCATTGTTTCGTATAACATAATCCAACCATATTTCATTTATAAATTGAATATATATATATATATATGCTCAATGTTTCATAGAGTAACTATTATCAAAATTGTGTGTAACGCGATCCAAGAATAGTGTTGCGTATACTGCAAGCTAATACGGTGTTGCATATAGCGCAAGGTAATCTTGGTGTAGCATACAACACAAGACATTAATGAAATTAAAATAATATTTTTCATAAAATCTCATGGTTTTACATTGATTCTTTAGGAGAACGATCCACAGGTCCTTTTTGACATGTACGAGTAATGCCCGCCTCAATCCGAGGCATATTGTGGCTGCTATCACTCAAAGGGTCTCTCTTTTGTTTAAAATGGACACAATTTTAATTGAAAACAACAACTGTCCTATGAAAATCTGACCCAACTCATTCAGATTGTCTTGTTCCTTTAGGAGAATGATCCTTGGGTCCTTTGTGATGTGTATGAGTCAACCCCGCCTTAATCAGAGTCACGGTGTGGCCGCTAGCATTCAAAGGGTATCCCTTTTGTTTAAAATGGACACAATTTTAATTGAAAATAACAACTCACCTATGAAAATACGACCAAACAAATTCTTGTTTTCCCCTTTTTTTCCTTGGTTCATTGAAGTGTTTAATAAAATTGAGTGTCTAAGTGACCAATTGACACACTCACAATCCCCATGGGATGCATTGAGGATGACCTGACCATTTTAGGGCCACCCATGGCGTGCAGTGGCAAACTCTGAACAAGAGTCTGGCAGGGTTAAGTGGTGGGTTTCCAATTAATAAAGTGAAACCCATTTAGAATATCTCTTAATTATTTATTAAGTTATAAATGAAATAAAGATAAATATTCCTAGGGAGATAAAGTCATAATGTGGTATGGGAATGACATGTAAATGAGTTATTGGGTTGAAAGAGATTATGTCGAGTGTTTCATGAGTTTGGTTAGAAATTCATAAGGGGATTAGGGAATGTTAAATGGTGAACTTGAAATTGGGAAATGGAATGAGAAATGGGGAATGTGTTAATGGGTTGAAATAAAGTAATGGATGAAATTGGGGAATGGTTTAATACATGAGAATTAGGTGGTACACCTAAATGATTGAATGTAATTAAGGGATTGTGGTATGTGATATGAGAAATGTACAAGAAATGCATCAGTGGGTAAATGCTTGTGAAATGATAAAAAGACTACATGGGTTAATGAATGGTCCATGATGAATTTGGATAAGGCATAGGGGATTGTTGAATACACCTAATGGGTTAAGGCACAAAAATGAGAATTTGGCTAAATGGATATGAATTGTAAATGGTAAATATATTAATGGGTTATGGAATAGTATTAATTCACATGTTTTTTTTATGGGTATACATGCTTTAATTAGCTTATTGAGATGTTGATTTTTTTTGCAGGTGTTTGGGTGTGCTGCTACATATTTTTTCATAGCAGTAGACATGGCATTTATCAGAACATTTTAGTGCCGATAAAGGGTTGTTTTATCTGCGCTCTTTTAGCACGGATAAATTCTGCCTTTATTAGTGTGTTTTTAGTGGTGATAAAGGTTTCCTTTATCAGTGCTCAGTAAGCACTGATAAAGGGCACCCCCCTTTATCAGCACCGAGCATTACATCGCTTTTTTAGCACTGTTAAAGCCCATTTTTAGCATTGTTAAAGCCTGTTTTTTTATTAGTGGGTGAAAACACATCTATCAATGAAATAAAATATATAGTGTTCCTAGGAGAAATGAATTATAAGGAAAATAACTCCTATTCACAATGTATGTTTGTTTAATATAATCATAGTGATGGATAATTTTCTTGATTCAAAATAAAACTTCAAAATCTATATTGGGAAATAAGTAGAATGGTATGTTTTTTTTAATATCCTTTATCAATCATAAAACATGTCAAAGGATATTAAGTTAGATGCAAACATATTTTTTAATTAATTATGAAAATAAATCAGGTAATAAGAAACATTATTAATATATTTAACAAGATTTACTAAAGGAAAAATACTTTATAAATTGAGAGAAATAATAATTTATTTTATTAAACATGATAATTTAAATTGTAATTTTTATTGAAAAATATAAATTAGTGGAAATATGTGTTCATAAGGGAAAAATATGAAATCTATGATTTCAAACATTATATAAAATAAAACATTAAATAAATTTAAAAAAATTATTTAAAACATTTAAATAAGGCCATGTAGAGTATTATGACTTCAATTAATTATTGGGGCATCAGTAATGGAATTAATAAAAGTATCTACTCAATATGGTCATGGAATGGATGTATTACTCACCAAAAAAGAAGTGGTATAGCCTCTTTCTTTACAACAAGTAAAAAATGAAAGTACAGTGAAATGAAACAGTGAAAAGTAACATAAAACAAAACGAATGAATAGAGGAGAATGAAATGATAGAGGTTCTAGGGAGAAAGGTATAAAAATACCCTATTTTATTTATCTCTCAAAATAAATAGCAATTAAAAAAAAGAGATTTATGAAGAACCCCTCACATTATTATAAATATAAGAAAAAAGGAACATTAGGAAAATATCATGAAATGAACATTAAAATATCATTAAATGTAATATATTTTCATATATTAATGAAATAATTATTTTAATACATCATATAAAATAAATAACAGTTCATAAAATATTACTTGTCTCATGGGGTTATAAATTATAAAGAGAAACCTGTAAGACATTTACCGGATTAGATCACTTCTCTCTAATATATTGTATTAAAAAATAATTATCTTAATATTTTATTTAATATCATAATTATTATATGTTACCTTCTATATAATATATTTATGATCATTTATTAGGAATATATTAGTTAGTTAAATATTATTTTTTTACCATTGTGTGTTGTTAAGTTCTTGCTTTCACATAGGATATACAATTTTCATTTTTGTACCCATTCATTGATACCGTGTTCAAAACTAATTATAAATTTATATTAAAATAATGTATAACTTATACTAATTTATGATTATATTACCTTATTCAATATGGTTTTTTATATATGTTTCATGAAAATAGAATTTTTGTCCACTTATTTCGGAACTTTTAGTGCTCGAATATGGTATTTAATACTATGTTAAATACTTAATATAATATTTAAATAACCATTAAAATAATTATTTTATTATTAACATGTAATAAATATATTATTTCTATTATCATATTCATTTGTAAAATAGTTTTATTTCATCGTTTATGTAGGTAGCTAAATTGACCCTTACATGAAAATACCAAAATTAATGTTGTTTTTTTTTGTATAATATCATTATTAAAAAGTAAAAATGATATTATTTAGATAATTTTGATGTTATTAACCATATTTTATTCTAGATTAATAAAAAATTGAAACTAAATTAAAAATGAGTGAGATTATTTAGTGGAGGTAGTAGTTTTTAGAATACACATTTACGATTTTCATTTCAAAATGATTGAAAGGGAATGAAGGTGGATTAGAATTTATATATTTAAAATAATAATATTTATAATATTTAATTATAATTGTAACACACTGACCCTAGTTACACAGAATCGGTTCATTATTACAATAATTTACATGATTACAAGAGATCAAGTCCCAAAAAAACAAATTAGTTTAGTAACTTTGGAAGTACGAGATATGTACATTAGTTTTACATTACATCATCAAATAAAGAAAAACAACATTGTGTCCCATTTGAACACACCCATGTTCTTTGGCCTATACAAGTAGGATAATCATAGTATACTTCTTCATATCTTGGAAAAAATAAATCATAAGAAAGGGGTGATCAAATATGCTCAGTAGAGATAACAATATAGCAAAAAAACTATCATAAATAAGCATATACATTTAAGTCAATGTATAAGACTAAAACACAAGCCTGTTAAACATAAACATCCACATAATATGGAAAAGATAAATAAAATAAGTGCATTTAATTATTCACATGATATTCTACTTGTAGAATAATCACATTTGATATAAATAGATAATTTCATAATGATGGAATTCATAATTCTAGACATCATAACCACATCGTCAAGGACTTACACCCAGAATACAAATATTATTTTTTCAAGGCCTTGTACCAAGACACTAGTTTTTCTCATGAGACATACTGATGCATCGAGGAGCTATAGAGGGATCAACCCATCACATACTAGGTCCAATGAATTTTCACATATGAAAATGTTGAAACATAATCTAAACATTCGTATTAAAACTAGAATATGAAATATCAATACCTTAACCACCAACCATGGGGGGTATTAAAATAGAACATCCACAGTCAAACATAAATCATTCAATACAATATCGATGATTGTGTTGTCATAAATCCACCTCAATCAATAATGATATAAAACGAAGGATATTGACATAGATGAATATTATTCATAAAACTATTTGGGAGAAATATCTATTTTTTCTGGAAAACATTTAAAAGTATAACTATTTATTGAGAAGTCGTTTAAAAGAGATTTTGGAAGCAATTTCTCCCATACCACATTAAAACTTTTAAAAGGTATTTGAATTTTAGTACATTCATATCCACTTAAATAAATCCTTAAAATAATTTTTAATACATGGACATTAATGTGAATGATTTAGAAGAATAAATCTTTTAAACATTTAAAATGATATTTTAGTTACAGTTACTAACCAAATGAGAGATGGTTGAATAAAAATAAATGAGTTAATAAAAAATTTATAATATAATGATAATAAATGGATTCATGATATACTATGTCAAAGTATAGTATATACACCATATAAAATTGAAGTGGCGCATAACAACAAAGAAGTCTCAATTGAATGTTAATTGAGATGAAATCCCTTATAAAGACTGTATCCCTAGGTTAAGGACAAATCAATAACATATTTATGTGTGAAAAATACAAATACACTCGATATGATTGGATATTCAGTCTAAATTGATCAGAGTACATTAACACATATTCTTGTAAAAACATCCCCAATGACTTGGATGTTTAACTCAATGAATGGAAATTGAGTAAAGATTACTTTTATCAACATCATGTTGATGTCATGAGAATTATCAATGGGGTTATTATGTGTATAAAAAAGTATATCCACACAATGGGGAGTGGAAATTACTAAAGAAATAAATAAATAGTGATTTCACAAATAATCTTAGAGTAAAATAAAAAATGATGTTTGCGTAAAACGCAATGAGTCGAAATTGAAATTAGATGTTCCCTTACTAATTTGGTAAAATATGAAACATACACTCCATGAAATAACTATCATACAATTAATATTTAAATACCCATAAATTAAAGTATATTATATAAATAATACAATCATGGGTAGTACATACACCACACAAAAAGGAAATAGTGGAAAATATAACATTAATCTCACATGAATAAAAAGTGATATGAAAACCCCTTACCATGTACTTTTACATAGTATAGGGTAGGTTAACCTAATTTATAACTGTGAAATAATTTTTATTAAATTATTAAATAACCACATATATAATTATGATATGATATATGATCTTTTAACATAGCATTGTAAATTTTATTTCAACAGTATCATTGTTTTGGGGGTTAATTGATTCATTTTCCTCTACATATTTTGTTATGTAAGTCATGTTTATTATTGAAAGTATGTATTTGATTCATATCCAAAAATATATTAAGTTTTTAAGAATTATTTTTAATCATCAAATGAAAATTGTTCTTAAATGGTTACAATGGGGAATGAAATCTCATCAAGTCGTGGAGATGGTAAGACGTACATACGCATGAGGAACAATATCATTCTATTAGTGGTGAAATAGTATGTAATTTGATGTTATATTATATATAAATAATAATTTACATGTTATATTTAATATTTACATCATTTTTACTCATTAATAAAACCATTCAAATAATGAAGTCTTGAATAACATACTATACCACGGCGTGGAGATGGTAAGCCGTATATACACACATTTGGCGACATTGTCATTAATAGGATGGATATAATAATGAATATGGTTGTAAAAAATATAAAATAACATCATAGTATTTATAAGGTACTGAAGTTATTATTTTGGTATGCAACAACAATGAATGAGGATGTGGAAGAAGAAATGAACTTTGATAGAGGTGATGAAATTTTTACCTATTCTTCGGGTGCTTCGTTTTGATTTGATAAAAAGGGCTCATTTGGGTGGATTTATGATCAAAGTAAGGCCTATAAGTTAATGTTAGGGTTGTTGGTAGGATATTGGAGTAGTTTTTGGTGGTGACAAATGGCATTGTAGGTGTGATTTGGAGAGAAGGGGAAGTACACTTTTATAAGATAGGTGAGGGTTACTTTTGAAAAATCTTGAAATATTAATTTATTATACAATAATATTCAGTTTATAATTGATTCAAAATGATTTATTTTGATTCTATGGAGCTTTTGGGTCGCAAATAACCCAACCAATAGGTTTTACATAGGTTTAGGTCACCATATTAACATAATATTTTATATTTAACTCTAAGATAAATAGTTTAACCTTTACCATATATTCTTGTATTATTAGAATAAATGGTTAATAAACATAGGATAAAAAGCTAAGAGAACCACCAATTGGTTCATTATTGAAATTGATAACCATTTATATGACCTTTGTATGAATATTAAATTTTTTGGAATATTATATCAATTAATAATATATTATTTGTTTGGAAAACTCATTTATGTCAATTTTGACACTATATAGTACATGGTTTTTTTAGAAGTCAAAAAAACTTGAATGCATTGAAAAAAATTAAATTAAATCAATCATAATATGACATATTAATATTTATAATTAGTGAAGTGCATCAAAAGTCTCAATTTACATTTCTTTGGATATTTATAATATCAATTATTTTAATCATTCATTAATATTATAATTACTACATAATCATTATGTAATAAATAAATTTATTTATTTAATTGCTAAAAATAATAAATAAAATACTATTATGTAGGAAATATATATATATATTTAATGAATATTTATATTAGAATATATCTCATGTATAACCCCATATTAAAAATGATTTAGTTATTAAAATTTTAATTGTACACTTTTAACTATTTTTTAAATATAATAATAATTAATGTCCAAATCTAATCCATGTGGATAAAAGAGGATCATATTTTATTCATAAATGTCATTTTTGTCAAAAACAATTATACAATAGAATTATAACAAGTGTTAAGTTAATTATAATATCATTTTAACCTTTAATTAACCAATTTACTTTTAACCGTGGTAAATAATATTTAAAAGTTACTATTCAAAAAAATTATTTTCATCTTATTGAACCAAACTTTACTTAATGATGTCAACTATTTATCTTGGATTTTTGAAATTCTATTCATAGAAGAAATAAAATTACATTTTATACACATTTTCAAATGTGCCTAAAAGGTGGGTAAAAGACGTTCAAATGATCAATAAAATTTTATTCATCTAATTTTATTATAAAGTTACTATAATGAATTAAACTGAAACTATATAGGTATTTTGAATCTATTTTTTTCTAAAATAAATTTAAATAAAATAAATAATATTATAAATAAAAATTAGGTTTTAAACAATAACGCATTGTTTTTCACTATTCATAAAAAATGATTGTTTTCAAACAAATACCAAAAATTCACGCTAAGTTAATAATGTTATTCTAAATTTTAAAATGATGTCTATTTTACCAAATTCCAAGCTTAGAAGTTGTATTAATTAATTTAATGAAATATTCCCGATGTCAAAACCCGAAATTGGGTTTTTGAGAAGTAAAAACTATCAAAAGATTGATATGTGTTTATTAACAATTGAGATGTAAAATTACATACAACAACCAAATTTGGATTAAATTATATAAATGTAATCTAATTATACTTAAAAACAATCCAAATTTACAATTTAGCACTATAAATTATTTTGATTAAAAAAGTTGTTTTCAATTAAAATTTATTATTTTTCCCTATTTATAAAAAATATGAAAGTTATCATTGGAGCATCAAAAATATATCCATACTAAATTTGTATATCCCACTTCTAAATAAGAAGTTTATTTTGTCAAATTTTATATATAGAAGTGTAAAATATTGGATTTAAAAAGGGTTCTCCATTAAAAGGCGGTAAAATTTCATTTTTAAGAAAATACTTATTTTATCTAAAAAATTGAATTTGTTCTAATATTATTTCTATGAAAAACATAATATAGATGTTAAAATTATATGGACTGTATAAAATTCAAAATTCAGTTAATATTATTCATTCTTGTTTTTCGAATGGCTTGTTGGTATGTTGTGGTGCACATGGACTCAGTGTTTTGTATAGTGCTAGCTATTGAATTACTTTAAAGAAAATAACATACTTTGAGATTTTGGGGTTTTACATTATTCCCCTAATTTGGAAATTTCATCCTCTTAATTTTAAAATTAGGCTTGGGAACATCATTGAAAGTCCCATATCGGAAACAAGTTAATAAAACTATCACATTACCAGAAAGAAAAAGAAGTACAAAAGCCACCCGAGATAACCCATACTAGGATTACTTGGGGGAAAACATGGATATTAAAGATAAAATAAGTGTCAAGTTCTGATATATATTGATAGAAAACATGGTCAAGAGAAATTAAAACACAAGAAAACCACATACTTTGATAGGTTAAACATTCATTACTTTCCCAGTAGGAAAAGTAAACAGACAATATTTTTTTATTTAAGTTCTATTTCATTAGGATGAATAATTTAATTCTGAGTTTGATTAATAACATAAAGAGATATACATACTTTATATGTATTGTTTCATCCTTTAATAAATTTCTACCACTAACACATCTTTTTTCAAATGATGAGTATTCAATATGACTTGGTCACACCTAATGTGCAAGAATCAACTTCCAGAAAATCACATAATCCATAAAGGGAAAACTATATATTTCTCTTGTATTTAGAGATTAACCGAATCCAAATGGTTAGTACAAGATCAAATAATCCCCAAAATAGATAATTCTTTATTGAAAGAAATATTGATATTAATTTCCAAAATTAATCAAACAATACTCAAAGTTCAATAAAATCCATTAAATAAAAATTTATCCTTAAAATCCTTCAATATAATCCAAACTTATATTGAAACCCAAAACTCAGAAGATTTTAGTCACATATTCTTTCATAGTAAATCATAACATTTATCTCTGAATAACATCAACTACACATAAAAGCCTTATACAAAATTATAATTAAAAAATCCTATATTCTCTATGATAGTCATTTCCATTAATAACCAAAATATCTATATATAAAACATATATTCTTACAAAATAAAAAAATACACTATTACTCCTCAAATGAGATCCCATAGTATTCTATTATCCTTTGGAATATAGTTTTCCCAATAGAGCGAACATCATCCAAACTGATATTTATCACTAAATCACCAAATCATCTTCTTATACTAAATATATCCATTTGATAAAATATAATATCCTAAAACAACTTATTATTTATCAATAAAATAATTTAACTAAAAATAATTAGTCACAATAACTAGGTAATTCATGTAGTCCAGTGGTAGGAAATAAATCCCAGTCACACTTTTGTTGTGGGTTCGATTCCCATAGCTTTGTCAGCCGCGATGGGTTGTCACACGGTCCGCGTTTTGTCCATTTTCAAAAACTCTAATTTATAACATTCCCAAAATGAGATAAATTCCTCAAAATAACCATAATATAATTTAACCACAAATATTATCTCATGCCTTTCATTTTCATCAGAATAATTAATAACCTGTAATTGCCTTAAATTCAAGGATCATATAAACCCAAATTGTTTTATAACTATATCCACAAAAGAAAAGATAAATATTCCTCAAATAGTATTTTCACATAACAAACTACAGGGTTACGCATATAATAGAATATTATTCCAATGTATTCCCATCAACTAAGAACAGTAATACTTTTCAATATTTTCCATCCGTTTATTTCCACATAGGTTCTTCCTTGACCTAGTGTTTATCTTATAGAATAGAGCGTTGACTCAGGTAATGCCAAGGTCCCCTACATTTGCAGAAAAGGACTGCAAATGGATTCATAGGATCATTTTTATTTTCTTCCATAGTTGTATTCCTTTTTTCCCAGCAATTTATTACGTTTTGTCCTTTTTTCCCACACATAATTCATTTATTTATTCCATTGGGACACTTTCCTGGATGTCTTCTTCAATATTTCTGGAAAGATGGAAATTGAGATTTCTTTTCTCCATGGTCTCCACTTCTAGATATCTTGTCGTTCTCCACCTTTCTCTTCTTTTTTTGAGTTGGGGAGTTGGTTAATGTATATAGTTCATCGTATTTTTGGAAACATGATTTAGAAAGAACATGATATCTTTTACGCCTATAAACATTCCATTTAGTTACTCATTTCCACCATCATTCCTACCTTGTAAACCATTTTCAATGTTACCATAAATTCCTTGGAATCTAGCTATTAACTGAAACCAAAAAGCGTAGTGTTAGTAACAAGTGTCATAAAATAATTTATAGAATATCATGAAACCTTGTTTTCAAACTAAAACACCTTAGGATTATCCAAGGTTATTTATTAGCATTTTATGTTAAAATCCTTCAAATTTCTTTGTAATGATAATGTTAATTATCCCATGAATATCCCCTAGGAGTGTCATAACCAAGAGTGCAGCAAGGTCCATTTTCGTGCACATGTTTCTGTTTGAGTTTAGCTCAAAGTGGCGTTTACTGATTTTACCTATAGGTACATCTGTGCCAGAGCCACCTCTACCTGCTCATATCCATACATGGATGTATTTATTGAAAATCCCACATAATATATACATTTCAAAAAAATTTGGATGTTCCTCTATTATAATTCTCAATGTCTATCATAGGATAGTGTTTTCTAATCAGATTTTTTCTAAATTAACATTCCAAGGTTTGTATTAAACTTTCTCTTATACCAACTATAATGCCCCGACCCTAGTTACCCAGAGATTTAGAATTATGACATAACCTCAGAATTATCACAAGAGATGAAGTCCTAAAAGGCCAATTAGTATAGTAGCCTTAGAAGTAATAGATTCACATATAAGATTTTCATTACATTATGAAATAAAAAAATAACATTGTGTACCCTTTGAACACACTCATATCCTTTGGCCTATCCCTACAGATTAATCATAATATATATATTCACATACTAGAATAAAAAAACACAAGTCAATGTATAACATAGTTTAGAGATCATATGATTAGTAGGGTTAACAATATAGATGAAACAATCATATATAAGCATAAACATTTAATGCAATGTATATGACTAAAACAAAAACCTTTTAAACTTAAACTTCAAAATAATATGGAAATGATAAATCAAATAATTCCATTTATATATTCAAATGGAAATTTTAATAGTCGGATAATTAATTGTAATATCAATTGCTAATTTCATAATGATAGAATGCATAATGCTGAACATCATAACCACATAGTAAAGGCCATGTGCCAAGGCTACAAATTAGATTTTTTTCAAGGCCTTATTCCAGGAAACTAGTATATCTCATGACACCTATGGATGAATCGAGGAGCAATAACAGGCTCCCCCCATCACTTACTATGTCCAATGAATTCCTCATATGAAAAGTTTGAAAAAAAATATAAAAAATCATATTAAAACTATCATAAAAAATGTCAATACTTTAACTAAAAATCTTGAATGGTATAAAAATAGTACATCCACAGTCAAAAATAACTCAATAAATACAATAGAGAATATTTTATTATAATAAATCAACCTTAATCAAGAATAAAATACAATGAATTATGTTGACATAGATGATAATAATTAGTAAAACTATTTGGGAGAAATAACCATTTTTCTTGAATTTTTTTAAAAGTATCACTATTTATCAAGAATTTTTTTAAAAGATATTTTTTAATCAATGTGCCACATAAAAATTTAAAAAAAAATGTAAAAATAGTTTTAATTTTAAAACATTCATATACATATTAGTAAATCCATAGAGTCATTTATAAAACATGGACATTAATTAGAATGATTTAGAAGAAAAAATAATTAAAACATTTAAAATGATATTTTAGTTAGAGTTCATAACCAAATGATAGACACTTGAATATAAATAATTGAGTTAATAAAAAAATTATAATATCATGGGAATAAATAGATTCATGATATACTTTGTCAAAGTACAGTATATACACCATATTAATGAGAATTGGTCCATAACAACAAAAAAGTATCAGTGGAATGTAAATTGAGATGAAGTCCCCTATAAAGAACTTATCCTTAGGTCAAGAAAAAATAAATGGAATAATTATTTGTGAAAAATATAAATACACTAAATATGATTGGATAATCCATGTAAATATATCAGAGGAAATTCACACATATTCTTGTAAAAACAACACCAATGACTTGGATGTTTAACTCAATGAATGGAAATTGACTTAAGATTACTCTTATCATGTTCATATCGATGACTTGAGAATTTATCATTGGAGTGATTATGTATATTAAAAGTATATCCACACAAAGGGGAGTGTAAATTACTAAAAAAGTAAATAAAAAGTTATTTCACACATAATATTGGGGTCAAATAATCAATGAAGTTTGCGTTAAACCCAATAAGTTGAAATTGTAAATAGAAGTTCCCTTACCAAATTTTGTAACATACGAAAAATACACTCCATGAAATAAGGATAATATAATTAAGATGTAAATAAAAATAAATTAAAGTATATTACATGAATAATACAATTATGGGATGTACATACTCTAAAAAAAAGAGGAATAGTGGGAATTATAGCATGAATCTCATGGGAATAAAACGTGAGAAAAAAACCCTTTACGTTGTACTTTTCCATAGTAGAGGGTAGGCTAAACTCTTTTATATTATTGACACAATTGATATTAAATTATAAAATAACCAAATACAAAAATAAGATATCATATATGATAATCTAATATTTCTTTGTTAATGATATTTCAAGAATATCATTATTTTGGGTTTTAAGTGATTTGTTTTCCATTATAGGTTTTGTTATGTAAGCCATGTTTTTTATGGATTGAATGTATTTGATTCATATCTAGAATTATATTAAGTTCCTAAAAAATATATTTAATCATAAAATGAAAATTATTCTTAAATGGTTACGATGTGGAATGAAATCTCATCGTGTCGTGGAGACGGTACGTCGTACGTACGCCCGAGTGACAATATCATTCTATTAGTGGTGAAAAAGTATGTAATTGGATGGTATTTTATATATAAATAATAATTAAAAAAATAATATTCATTATTTACATCAGTTATAATCATTATTATACCCATTAAAATAATGAAGTGTATAATAACAAACTACACCACGATGTGGAGATGGTAAGCCTTACGTACACGCGTATGGTGACATTGTCATTCATAGGATGAATAGATTAATGAATATGATATTAAAAAATTTATAATAACATCATAGTATTTAGAAGGTAATGGAGTTATTATTTTGGTATTCAACCACAATGAAATATGATATGGAAGAAGAAAAGAACATTGAAAGACGTGATGAAATTATCACTTCTTCTTCGGGTACTTCCTTCTAATTTGAACAAAATAGGTCTTTAAGTTGGCTTTCTGATCAAAGTAAGGCCTCTAGGTTCATGAGAGGTTAGTTTTGTGGATATTGGTGAATGGGTTAGCCGATCCAAATGAATTTACAGGTGTGATTTTGAGATAAGGGTAAGTACCTTTTTATAAGATAGGTGAGGGTAACTGTAAGAAAAGCTTGAAATATAAATTAATTATACAATAATATTCGGTTAATAATTGCTCAAAAAGGATTTATTTCTAGGATAAGGTGGGGATGGGTTGAAAACCCCTCAAAAAATAAGTTTTATATAGTTTTATGTCACCATATTAACATTATATTTAATATTTAACTCTTAGTTATATAGTGTAACTTTTACCATGTATTCTTCTATTATTATAATAAATTGTTAATAAACTTACTATAAAACTCCAAGAGTACCCCAAGTGGTTAATTATTGAAATATATAACTTTATCTATGTTATTTTTCCGAATATTATATTTTTAGGAATATTATATCAATTAAAATATAGTATTTGTTTTAAAAACTCATTTATGTCAATTTTGACACTATTTAGAATTTGGTTTCTGTGGAATTCAAAAAACATGATTAAATCGAAAAAAATAAATCCAATCAAAACTAACATGTCATATTAATAGATAAAATTAATGGAATTATCAAAAGTTTCAATTTACATTTATTTGGATATTTATAATATCAATTATTTTAATTTTTCATTAATAATGTAATTATTGTATCATAGTTTTGTCATAAATAAATTTATTTATATAGTGTCTAAATATTATAAATAAAATATCATTATGTAGGAAGTATTTTTAGATTTCTAATGAATATTTATAGTTGAATTTATCTAATGTATAACCCTATATTAAAAATGTTTTAGTTATAAAAATTTGAATTTAACACATTTAACTTATCTTTAAATAAAATAATAATAAATGTCCTAATCTAATAAAAGTTGATAAAAGTGAATCATATTTTACTCCTAAGGATTATTTTGGTCGAGAAACACTTATCCAATAAATTTAGGACATGTGTTAGGGTAATTATAATATAATTTTTACCTTCAATTACCTTATTTACTTTTAACCATGGTAAATAAAATTCAAGGGTTACTATTCACCAAATATTATTTTCATCATATTGTACCACATTTTACATACTAATTTCAATCGTGTCTCTCATATTTTTGAAATTCAATTCACAGTATTAGTGAAATTATTTTTTATGGAAATTTGCAAATGTGCCAAGAAGGTGGTTAAAAGACGTTAAAATGTTTAATAAAATTTTATACATCTTATTGTATTATAAAATGATTCCAATGAATTAAATTAATTTTATATAGGTATTATGTATTTATTTTAACCTAATATTATTTAAAATAAAAATAAAAATTATTTAAATAAAAATTAGGTTTTGAACAATAACACAGTGTTTTCACAATTCATCAAAAATTGAATGTTTTCAGTAAAATACAAAAACATCACCCTAAGATAATGTTGATATTTTGAATTTGAAAATTACTTATATATTACCAAATTTAAAACCTAGAAGTTTTATTAATTAATTTAATAAAATATTCCTACTGTCAAAACTAGAGATTAGGTTTTGGTGAAGTAAAAACTATCAAAAGATTGATATGTGTTTATGTCCAATTTAAATGTAAAATTACTTCTAATGACCAACATTGGATTAAATGATAAAAATTTAATCTTATTATAATTCAAAAACATTAAAATGTATAATTTAGAACTATAAATTATTTTGATTAAAAAAGATATTTCAATTAAAATTTATTATTTTCTATTATACATCAAAATATTAATGTTATCAGAAAAGCACCGAAAATTTATCCAAATTAAATTTTTATGTCCATATTCTATAAAATAAGATTATTTTGTAAAATTCTATATATAAAAGTGTCAAATATTTTATTTTAAAAGGGTTATCCATTAAAAGGTTGTAAAATTGCATTTTTTGATAAATACATTATTTACATGAAAAATTGAATTTGTTCTTATATTATTTCTAAGACACAAATAATATTGATGTTAAAATTATATGGAGTATACAAAATTCAAAATGATGTTAATACTATTTATAACCATTTTTTGAACGATTAGTTTGGTATGTAATGGTGTGCTTGAACTCGGTGTTGCATATAGCGCAAGCTATTGAATTTCCTTAAATAAAAATAACTTACTATGAAATATATGGGTGTTACAATAATTTATTCTTAAATTCTATCCTTATAACTGTCAAATAAAAGTGATTTGAAAAAATGAAAGGCATCCCTTCAAGAAGGTAGTTGTTTTGAAAAACACATGGTTGAAAATGGTTTTATCAAAGTGTATGGAAAGGTATAAATAATGGTTTCTCAGTTAATATAATTAACCATTATCATAATAATTATTTTAATTTCATTATATCATTATGGTTATGATATATTTGTAAGGTAAATAATAAGAATAAAAAGTTATGGGTTAAGTAATTCTGAGGTTGTGCCTTTTAACATTCTCATGAATATATATTTAGAAAAGAATGTAATAGGATGACTTATAGTGTCTAGGGGATATGGGTATTTGAAAATGGTACTAGGAGATGAAAATTTTAATGGGTTTAAAGGAAATTTCTACGGTTATTTTTATCTTTGAGAGGGTTTTAGTGATCCCCTTTTGTTTGTAAAGAAAAGGGAGCTTTTGTGAATTCCTATTATTTTTCAATAATGTATAAACAAAAATGAAGGATCAATGGTCCCAAAAGTGGGGAAAATTTTAATTTTTTGTGATAAATATTTTATAAATACAAAACCATGAATTTCTATTTATGATTTATGATATGTTAAATTCGTTTACACTTATATTTTTAGACTTTTACATTTTTATTTTACCTTGGTAATTAGTTTTTAACAATGAAATTATATTTTTCAAAAAAAATATACGATAACCCCTCTTAAAAAAACTTTTGAGTGATGAAACTAAAATTACTCCCCATATAATCTATTTTAATTTCAACAATAGAGAAATTTATCCTTTAAATAAAAATATTTAATATATTGAAAACCATTTTGTAGAAAAATGATGTTTTTACTATTAAGTTTTCTTCATTTATATATCTATTATTATAAACTAAACTATTTATGATATACAAATATATACATGTGAAAATTATAATATAATAATTAATTTTAATATATTAATTGGATTTAACAGATAAAATATATACAACATTACAAAAAAATCATTGAAAATAACATATTGACCACTATCGAAGTAAATAAATTTTATCAGAGTAAACATACTATTATTCCCTATGGAATTTAAATTATTAAAAAAAATTGAAAAATTAAATCTAAAATATTAAATAAATTTTTTAATATTTCATTTCTAAAATTTATGACGGGTAATTTTTAATATAAATGAATTAAAACAACTTTAGAGTAAAAAACGTCTTCAATTTGAAAAATATTAAACATTAGTTTTTTACATTCAAAATTGTGTTTCTAAATAATATATATATATATATATATAATAATTTAAAATATTTCTAATTCATTCTTCATTTATGGAGGTGTTATAAATGTGATGATATTAGAAAAATATGTATTTTTCATTATTGACTGCAAAATTAATTATTTTAGAAAAATAAAATAAATTCCACCAAAGATAATATTGATATATTTGATGGAAAATATAAATTAATTTTTCAAATTCAAACATAATAATTTATAACTTTATCTTCAAAATGAATGTACAATATATAATGAAATAATTCAATTATTAAAAAAATGAACTTTTGAAGGGTGTCTTTAACATTATTTTCATATAAATTTATAAATAATTGAATTTCAAAATATAAGTTTACAAATATAGATTTTAACTAATAAAACCCATTTAACTATGATATTTTTAATATTTAATGTATAATACAACACTGTTTTTTAAATAGTTCTTTCAATGGTATCATCTTCAAAATATTAATCAACATAAAATAGTAATATGCCATAATTTTATTTGATTATTTTATTTTTATCCACTAATAATTATATTAATTAACTAATTTTAATGTGTCATGGTTGAATTTAGTTGGGTGTTGAATTATTTTGATGTTTAATGTGACGTAAAGGGTCCAAAATCTCAAGTCGTTACATTTTACCCCCTAAATAAGTTATATCGCCACAATATTAATTATTACTCACTGATGAATGTATGTGATGGTTTTCCATTTATATTCATCATGTTGGATATAACTTATAATATCACATATAACATAATCTCTTTGGTTATATCAAGTTAAATATATTTCATCAAACAACATTATTAATTCACACAAACATAAAACTAAGAATTCTTATTCCCTAATCATATATAATGAAAAACATACCATTCCTAAAACTATCTAAATATATGATAAATTAAACCCCATAAAAACTATATATTCTTCTAAAAATAATACTCCCTCTGTCCCCCTATTAGAAATAATCAATATGCCATAAAATCAAACACAATCCAATATATACCACAATTTATAAAATGTGATGAAATTTACCAAAAGTATCATGAATCAATTATCAATACCAAGATTTTTTTAAGATCCCAACCTTTTATAGAGAATTCATAGCTCTTTTATAGGTACCACTTTCCTTTATTGAGTAATTTTGGTATGGTTTTCACCTTGGGTGTGTTTTGGTGATTTTTGGAGAATTTTGGATGGAAGAGGGGAAGTGCAAGATTGGCGCACTGTATACCCAAACTATTCACTCATCCCATAAAAATGTAAAATCTCATAGAGATAGGATTCAAGTGGCTGGAAAATTATTTTCAAAACTGTGTTCCATCTTAATTGTAACTATCCCCCCCCAAATGAGGCACACAGTTAAGGTGAAGGGTTTGGGAAATTATGTGTCTCTTCCAAGGAAACCCGGCATGCTGTTTTAACTAATCAGAAAATTTGTTTAAAAATAATAATAAACAACTATATTATATCCCTAAATATCATATTTCAACCCTATTAGATGAATTTTTTTTGGATGCTTCTGAATTGATTCCAAGGAATTTAGATTGCCATTATTGATGATTTGATTTCTATATTGATTATTTAAAGATCTCCTAGTAAGAGAATATCATCCTATTTGGTTTCCAATCATTATCCAATATTTATATCATCCTTGGAACAGAATTATTCATCTATTTTTGTGTACATAGATCTTGGTTTTTTAGATAAAATCAATTTGATCTTAGTTATGGGTTTCATATCTACATTCCATCTTCATCGCATTCTTGATCATTCTGATTCAATTGGGGAATTTCATTGATAATAATTTTTCAACCATTTTGAGATCAGTTATATAAATTGAAAGTCCCATAGTATTGATTGAAATTATGTTTATGAAATTGAGAAATTGAAATTATCATGATTGTGAAATTCTGTTGATGGTTAAACATATTTAAATTGATTTCCACGTGATAGAGTTTTTTCAGTAATTAGGGAACATCAAATTATGGAAGTTAATTAATTAATTAGTTAATTAATTAATGGTAATAATTGTGGGATTAGATAATATAGTTAGTTAATTAATTAATGGATGGAGTGTTCCAACTTTTTAATTTGATTAACAAATTAGTGAATTTATTAGTGGAATTTTGGAATTATAAAACTGTTTAATTGAATTAATTAATTTGTGAATTTATCAATGAGAAGTTGGGATTAGGAAAATATTGAATTGGATTAATTAATTAGTGAATTAATTAATTGAATTTTTTGATTATGTGATTGTTGAATTATATTAATTTATGGGAGAATTAATTAATGGAATGTTTTGAAACATGTTATTTTGTGGTATAAGTGAAATTTTGATACATTTTGAATTTTGATAAATGTTATTATGTTATATATAAGTGTGGAACATGGTCTAGTGAAAAAATATCCCATAGTGATATAAGAGTGTGGGACACAGATTGATGATTAAAAAGACCAACTGAGTGATTTCATGATAAATTAGTGTTGAAAAATACTACTACATTAAAATATTGTGGTGGCATAGGCATAGTGATCTAGACCCAAAATGTATCCAATTGACTGTAGTTTAAATTGGCCATGATATGAGTTGAAATGAAAGGGATAATTAAATCCCCTGTGTTATAATGATGTCTAAATTGAATATGTGACATGTGATATCCCATAGGGATTGTTTAGACTTTGTTATAAAGAGTACGCTTTATAAGCACTAAAAAAGAGCCGATAAAGCATTCCTTTATCAGCGATTAAAAGCACTAATAAAGGATTCCTTTATCAGTTCTAAAATTTTACCACTGATAAAGAATCCATTTATGAGGGCTTTTTTAGTGCTTATAAAGGAAGCCATTGTTAGTTCTTTTTTAGCACTGGTAAAACCCTAGTCTCATATTTTATAAAATAGGGTGCATAATATCCTCTATTTATCATGCCCTCAAGCGCTCGTGGTGTTGTACCCCTGTGATAACTCCCCTCCCCCCAATCATCTCTTTGTCGGACCTCCACCGCTAGCTCTACTCTTTATACTCTCCCTCGAACCCCATCTGTGGATCCTCCTCCCCACAAACACTACTTCTCCTCCTATCCGCTAGACCCTACTCCCCAAAAACCCTACTCCTATATTTCTCAATGGTTCCGGCTCATCCCATGTACCTCCCCCTCTAACGGTCATGCCTTACCCTCCCAACGTAGTGCAGAAGGCTCCCTGAACGCTCGATGCTTATTCTCTTCCTCCATCGCGGGTGCGATATACTCTGAGTAAGTCTCCCACTTCTCCTTTTAGGTTTATTTTTGGTGGATATTTTTTCAGAGAGTATTTTTCATTAGGGTGATGTTTGGATTCTTCCCCATGATCACCACACATAGATTAGATGCTAACAAACATAGAGTTCTAACAATATATGTCATCAAATAACACACGTAGTGGATTCTTACACTTGGTTAGAAGATGATTTGAACTAAATTATGACTTTTTTATGATTTACCAAGGGTCCTAATGACGTTTGGAACTATAATTTTTTTTTTCACCCAGTGTCATATGAATGAGGGTTTGATATTATCATGAAACTTCAAGCTAGAACTTGTAATACATGAATCTTCAATTAATTTTGATTGTTTTTTCCTCATCCATATGGTGGAGTGGGTTTATCTATACTGGGTAAAGTAGTCTTTTTGTAAACCCCTTTATGAAAAAGAAGAGTTTTGATAGTACCCGCCCCATTATAATTTGGTTACACTTTGTGGGTGTCATGATGTGCTCGTGATTTTTTTTATGTTGAAGGTTCTATTTATGATTGTGATTAGGATCCCTCAAACATAGAATGTGTATCCCACACTCTGTATGTTAAGATATATTTCCCTTAGTTGGTGAGCATGGTTTTATGTGATGTGTGCAAGAAGAATACTTTTCTTCCCTATGAATGTCAATGAATTTTGTAATGCTTCATAAGGGAGACATACAGTTAACTCTTGGTAAGGATATGGTGTATGCATCATCCTATATACCAGATATGATTATTGTCTTTGTGATGTTATAGTGTCCTAAATTGAATATATCCTTGAGACGGTTCATAGTGGAGCCTATAATCCATTTAGGTTCATTTATTATTAAACCAAGATTCATGGAGTGCCCTACAGTCTTCATGCACTAGGGCCACAGAAGATAAAGAGATCAGAGTAACACATCCATGGAAAGGTGAATGGTATTCTTTGGAAAAGGAATTTGGGTTTAGATAGTGGAATGGACTTGTGAGCAATTATATTTGGGTGGTTAATTCTTTTTACAATTGTGGGATGTTTCTTAACTTCGATCAATGGTAAATTATTCACATCTTTCTTTTATGTCAAGGATAATTTATGGGTGGTGTCAACTTAGTGAACCTCTCTGATCAGTTGTTCCTAGGTGGTAGTATAGAAGGTTTTTTCATGAAAATGGGGAGACACCATTCACTTCATTGGGTAGATACTGATTCTTCCCTGATACCTATTATGGGTATCAAGATTTCTATTTTGAATATATACTACTCTAGAAAATAACCACCCTTGGTTTGTTAGGCCAAGTGATTTTGGTTAAGTACACCTACAATATGGAGAACCCAATTACGTGATATGGGATGAATTTATTCATAGGAGACTATAAACGTATTTCACTTGGTCAGATTGTATTTTAACTGTTTTTATTAAATCCATTAATTTAGGTTGATCAATTAATAGACCATCCTCTAGTGGTTTGGGGGAATTCAACATGTAATACTAAGAACATAATGGCTATATTAGTGTCATATGATTATGATAATGGTTTGAGTTAATATCATAATCATTTAAGGTAATGATCTTCTGGGATTTAGGGTTAGCAGCACCCACCCATATTAGGTGTGTGATGCAAGTCTCATCTCATGAGAAACTTTCATTCATAATTACCTCAAAGATATCCCATTAATCCAATTAATTTAATATGATTGTGATGGGTATAGAAATATAACATTGAATTTTCATAACATTCATGCTACAGTCATAGAGGCAGCCAACGAATAGCCTATGCAGTGGAAGGAACTCAAAAAAGGAGGTTTGTACCACACTAAAGTGATGGAGGAGATCTAGGAGTAGCATGAGGTGGATGGAATTTTGGTTTTATTCTATTAATACTACCCGTAATTAGACCTCTTCCATATTGATAAGTTAGTTGTTAGAATCTCATATAGTTTTAGTCACTAGAGTCTTTTTACCAAGAGGCTCCAGGAGTGTTTGGAGGTACAATCTAGGTTCGTTATACTTTTCATGTAGTACTATTAGAAATAGGTACAATAAACAATTTTTCCTAATTTGTTCAATTATTTTCTAGGTATTTGATAGGTGTTGGTAGAGCCCCATGTTAGTGAGGGAGAGTTATTTCCTATTCATTAGATGTTCATGATAGAATTTATGTTCACTAACAATAATTTTCTATTTATTAAGTTAATTTGGGTAACAAAACCTCTGATATTCCATTGTAATTTTGGATAAACCTTGGTTATTTGTTTTCGATATGAACCCCTTTATTTCGGAAATGTATCCACTATATTGGTTTTCTCATCAAAATTGTATCCTTGTTTTCATTTTATTTCAGATTGGTCACTAGTTTTGGGATGTTTAATTTGATTATTTTATTATGAATGAGGTGGATGGTAGGGGTGGTTAAAAGGATGTTTAATGTTTTTCTGCAACTGTGGTGGGTGCTAGATCTATTGGTAAGGGGGTTGGAAAGTTTGTGTATTTTGATGAGGGGTCTATCCTGGTTTTATTGATTTCCAATTCTTTATTAGAAATGGTTAGGCTATATTAATATCAATTTTTATAAGGTAGTGGTTCTATTCGACTTTATTTGGAAGTCTTGTTTTAGGTATTTTAATAATAAATACTAATATTTGAGATTCAAATAGGATGGAGATGAATAATGATTGGATGGATTCTATTAGTTTGATAATAGAGTATGAGAATGGAGTGAAAGAGTTCATCAAGTTTGCAAAGGATCATGCAAAGGATTCTTCTCAAATCCTTTGTCTGTGTTTACATTGTTGTTATCCTAGACTAAATACTCCAGAAGAGTTGGAAGAATATTTTTATGTCGTGGAATAGATCAGAGTTATAAATATTGGAATAAACAAAGAGAAAAAGAAAATATATCTATTGGCTGGGATAAAACTGTGCTTTATGGATCATCAGATATGAATACAAATATAGATAATGAATAAGACTATATGGAGGATGTGATTACAGATATCAATGATATTGAAGTTCATATTGAGTAAATTACAAGGATAGTTGAAGATGAACTTCGTGATTGCCCAAAATTGTTTGAGAAGTTAAAGAGTTGTGAAAAAAGACACCATTGTATGCTGGTTGCACTAAATATACAGCATTTTCATCTATACTGATGTTGTATAAATTGAAAACAAGAAATGGATGGAGTGATGTCAGTTTTACGGAACTACTTTCTCTCATGAATGACATGCTCCTGAAAGATAATTAGCTCCCAAACCAGACATATGAATCTAAATGAATGCTATGCTCGATGGGTATGATTTCTAAAAGAAAAAATGTCTTCCTGAAATACTGTATACTATTTTTCAAGGAGAACAAATCACTTACAGAATGTCCAAAGTGTGGTTCTTGTCGATACAAGAAATTTTAATCCAGTCCTATGATATTTTTATGGTATTTTCCAATCATTCCAAGGTTTAGGCATCTATATGGAAATGAAGAAACTGCAAGACAGTTGTCGTGGCATGTAGATGAAAGATATTAATATGGGAAATTACGTCACCTGATTGACTATCCTCAATAAAATAAAATTGATCATGAGTGTCCTGAATTTGGAAAAGAGCGAAGAAAATATAGTCTTGCATTATCTAGAGATGGAGTGAATCCTTTTGGTTTTCAAACCATCACTCACAGTACATGGCATGTTATGTGGTTAAATTATAACTTTCCACCTTGGTTATGCATGAAGTAGAAATTCATCATGTTTTATATGCCTATATCAGGACAAAAAAAACCAGGTAATGATATAGATGTTTATTTGTCTCCATTGATCGAGGATTTAAAGTGAATGTGGGATTCATTTGTTATGTTGTATGATGCATATAAAAGTGAATATTTCATGTTGAGAGAGATTTTGTATGGGATGATAAATGATATCCCTACTTATGGGAAGTTTTCAGTCTACAACATTAATGGAACTCAAGGGTGTTCCATGTGTGATGAAGATACAGAATTAATTAGGTTGATACATTCATAGAGATCTGTGTTTCTTGGACATCGTAGATTTCTACCTTGCCGTCATAAGTACCAATCATGGACGACATCATTTAATGTTTGTGTGTTCAATGCACAACACCTTCTCCACTAATAGGTGATCAGCAATTTGAGAAAGTAAAATATGTGAACACTGTTTTTGGTAAACCATTTTCGAAAAACCTTATGAAAATCCATTGGAAAAAGAGATCATTTTTTTGGAATTCCTATAATGGAATTTTTTGTACGTTAGACATTTTCTTGATGTGATGTATGTGGAAAAAATGAATCTCACAGTGTTATTAGAATGTTCCTAAATGCCCCTGTCAAAACAAAGTATTTAATTAAGGCATGGTTGGACATGGTTGACAAGGGAATACGAGAAGAGTTGGCTCCAGTGAAGGGTGAAAATTTAATGTCTCTTCATCCAACTTCTTACATTCTTTCCAAGGAGAGATATCTATTTTTCAACTTCTTCAATGATGTAATGGTTCCATAGGGGTATTAATAAAATATAAGAAACGTTGTTTTAATGAATTATTTGAAGTTAAAAGGTTTGAAATCACTTTACTACCATGTTTTGATGAAATATTTAATTCATATAGCATTACATTTCATTTTTCGCTAGAATGTTTGTTATATGTTAACCAAACTTTTTTTCTTTTTCAAAGCTATATGTAGCCATGTTTTAGACCCAAAAAAATTTCCTACTATAGAAAGAGAAATTGTCATCATATTATGTGAATTAGAAATGTTCTTCTGACCAACATTCATTGATATGATGGTTCTTTTGATTCTTCACTTGGTGAGAGGGATTCCACATTGTGGTCTTGTGCACTATAGATGGAGGTACCCCATTGAATGGTATATAAAGAGTTTGAAAGGGTATGTAAAAAATCAATTTCGGCCAGAGGGTTGTATAGTGGAGCGATATATTGTTGAGGAAGCCATTGAATTATTTACTATATACATATCTGATGTGAAAAGCGTCGGTCTCCTGAAATCTCGTCGCATTGGATGCATTGAGGCTGAAGGAATTTCTGGAAGAGATGTTGTGACAATCAATTTTACAAATTAGGAGTAGGCCCACCTTTATGTTTTGAATAATAGTTGGGAGGTTGATCCATATATTGAAACCCACAAATAAATTCTTAGGAAGTTGATTACATTAAGGGATGAAAAATGGATATCAAATACACATAATCACCAGTTTATAGGATGGTTTCAAGACTATATTTTTAAGGAGTTAGATAAAAATCCGAATTCAATTTCAGAACGACTTTGATGGATAGCCTCCAGACTAAGTGTTTTTGTATTATCTTACAATGGTAATTTAATTAATGGTTATAAATTCAATAGATATGAACATGATGATGATAGTACCATGAAAAATAGTGGAGTTACACTTGTGGTTGAAGCGATGCATGTTTCTGGTAGTAAGGACAAGAATCCAATTTTTTAAAATATGTCATACTTTGGAATTATCAAACAAATACGAAAGTTGGATTATACAACATTCCAATTGCCTATTTTTCAATGCAAATGGGTTCATAACAATAGTGGTGTTAAAAAAGATGAATTGGGATTTGTGAAAGTTGATTTTAGTAACCAAGAGTACTAAGACGAAGAGTTTATAATGGAATCACAAGAAGTACAAGTATTCTATGTTCTAGACCCTAAAAACCAAAAGTTTTCGATTTTTCTGTTATCATCTATAACTATTGAAGTGTCCGATGAAAGTTAAGTTGAGGAAAATCCTTTCAGTGGTACATCAAAATCATTTTGCAGCGGTCCAAAAGTATATGATGTTTTATATTTTAAAGAATACCACAATGAAGGGATTTTAATGATCAATAGAGGTGTCAAATCCTTTCAGCCTTTGAAATAAATAAAGAGAGTTCAATCAACATGTTATATTTTGTTTATAATATAGATCTTGTTATTTCATGTTATTATCTTATCAATACGGAAATTACGTAATCTAAATTAACTATTCAACCACTTTTGAAAATAATGAATTTTTCACGTTTTGGTACTCCTATCCTTGAGGCTGAACATGTCTCTCAAGTTGTTGTTGCTACTACAGCTGCGACTCCTCACAGTGCAGAGCAACAACAAGTTTCTAAACCTGTTTCTTCTCCTAGTGTTGTGGTCCAAGAACCATCAGCACATTTCATTTCTATCATTTAATATGAACATATAGATGATTTTTATATTGATTAAATGGTAAGGAATGAAGGACAAGCTTAACAGAAAACACAGAGGCGTCGTGGTTTGATAGTGTTAGCCAAAGTTATAAAGGAGAAAAGAAAAGGCATCAAATTTGTTGTCGGATGGAATGCATGAGGCCAGCATGTGAATCTCAACAAGGATATGTTTAGTAGTTACATTGGAATTGTCACTTGGAAAAATGTGCTGATTGGCATAGATTCATTGACCCATGTTGTCTCATGTTTGATGGCTGTGATCTAGGAAGAAATTACAGTAACACTATGATATTATTTCTCTAATTTACTAGAAAATAAAATAATGAAATAGACTTACTCTTCTTAGTCTCTTGCAGAGTACATTTATAGTAGATGATTCACACAAGAATTATGTACTATGGGCTGTATGTAGGATTCATCGAGGTTTTCTCTCTATTTTAACAAAATGTCACCTGAAAATTCCAAAGCTAAAAGAACTTGTACCCACCCCTTGTTTATGCTCACCTAATATCCCAAGAAGCATGGGATGCATTTATTAGCCATCGTGGGGATGAGAAGTTTTATGTACATTATTACTAATAATACATTGTTTGATGATACATGTATTCATCACTTTGATTGTTAATATTTCATTTATGAAACAAAAACTGGGTACTGAAAATAAGGAACATGCATGAAAACCAACATACCCCTATCACAAAGCAAGGATGGGGTACTCTTCACAAGAAAAGAAAATGGTACATATTTCAAATTTATAGTAATATTGTTAGGAGACAAGAAACAACATCATAATTATCTTTCTATATTTATATGTAGATTGATGAGTCTAAAACCAAATACACTTCCATCCCATGTCATGTGCTATAGAAGGAGGCACGTGTGAATAAGGAAGGGAAGATAATATATGAAATCACCCAAAAAGTGTGGGAAATATGTGTATGTATGACATGACAAAAAAATTAAATTGCTATTACATAAAAATAATGAGTTACTTTTCTATATCCAACAATCATAGAAATCAGCTACTACTGTAGCGAATGTAGACCAATTATCGACGGATTTGAGGTGGCCAGAACAATACGGTCATGTCAGGGGTGTATGGTTTAGGGTGACAACCTACGTATATTATGAGAAAAAAATAATGGATGATAGATATGGAAAAATGAAACAAATGAGCAAAAGAGTAGAAAATATTAAAGAACGATTTCAATGGATGTGAGAGTTTCTAACAACTTTTATGGGTGGGAAGAAAGGAGAAGACACAACTCAAGAACAACCTTCATGTTAACATCCTACCCCACTCCCCACTAGCATTGAGGTGATTTATTCCCCTCAAAGAACTTTCTTAGCCATGGTAATAAATATTCTAAAAATTTTTCCCATGAAATGTGAATCAGACAAACACTAATACTTTTCCGGTACTAATCTTCTAAAGGGTGATAATGACTGTGATTTATATCTATCAACACCCTCCTATCACCTTGTATTGAATGATACATTGTTCAACATCCTAGAATAAAATATTCATAATATACCACTTCCAAAAGATCATCTGAAAGTGGTGATTACTGTAGCTCATGATCCAAATGCAGAACTACCTATTCCACTTGATGAAGATGATATTCATATGGTCGAAAAGGCTATTGGGACATTCATTACATGGAAATAAAAACATGTAAGAGTACTTGTGGACAATGAGGTATTTATTTATATTTTTTTGAATCTAAACCTTTAAAACTTAATGAAAAAAGGGTTTGAACCAATTAGTATTATTGTAGATGGAGACAGGGATGGGGGTGATAAGAAACTTCAGCTCAAAAGTATCTAAAGTATCGACCAACCGATCCCAAAGAGCTACTAAAATCATTATAACAACACCTATTCTCTATCAAAATTCACTATCATGGATGACTCATGTGGATATGAAGCTAAAAGGTGTTTGTAGTCATATAGTGGTTTTTGAAAAGAATATATACAAAGGGGAAATTCAAGATTTAATTAGTGCTGAAAATTTAAATGAGATCCTTGAATATGGTTGGCTAGGCATTATAGTTTTAAATTTATATGTGAGGAATGATTTCATGAATTGATTTTCTAAAAGCTGATATAATGTTAAAATTATGATTAAATTCGTTTTATATTATTAACATACGTATATATGAAAAACAGTTCAAGTAATTTTCCCATGAGCCAAAATTAGGACTCATTATTCCTCATACCACATCAACACAACTAAAAAAATTAGAGCCATAAAAAAATGATGAAATAGTGAATGACATGATGAAAACATTTGAAAGAAATATTACGGATGAAAGACTCTTCCTAACACCAACCATGCAGGGGTAAAACACTACGATTAAAGAATATCAATTATATTTTAACTTCTTTTATTACTTATTACTTTTTTTTTGTTTTTAGGAAACATTGTATGCTAATTGCGATGAACATGGATACTTCAAATATTTATTTTCTGGATTCAATGCAACAATATCTAACAAAAAAACCACACATGATGATGTTTGGGAATCTATGATACACTATATCCTATGTTTTAGGTCTAAACATCAAGTAATATAATTTATGTTATGATTTACTGAGGATTCTGTTATAATAGGGAGGGGTATCTTTATCTTCATAAAAATGAATGAGTATAGAGGGTAAATATAAAGAGGCGAGCAAGTACTATGTATGGACAAATATCTGGGTATATATAATAAAATTTCACTATCCAAACACATATCAACACAAGTTACTTATTCTAATAATGATCAATTTTTTTGCAGTGTCCAAAAAAAATGATAATTATTGGAGTTATTATGTTTGTAAATTTCTGAAAGAGATCATTTTTCATCAACAAACTATCATACCTAAAGAGGTATTCTCAAAAACAACTACTATTTCATTTAAATTATATATTAGTTAATTATTTATATATTTTACAGTACTACTATGTCTGTTGAAAATCCTCATACTCACAAAATGATATAGATTTTTTAAAAATGAGTGGGCCACATAACTGATGGAAGATTGGACACAAATAGCATGATGATCTGACTTGGGGATGTGTACAATTGGTGGTCATTTTTTAGAGGGGCTAAGGGGATCAAAAGATGAAACATTGTTGTATGTAAATGTTCGTAGGAAAATTGTAATTGTTATAAAATAAAACATCCTTTCTCCAATGACTAATTTACCAATTTTCATATATTAAATGCACCAGAAACATGCAAGAATGATGAACAACTTTTCATTGGGCTTTGGATAAAAAAACTAGTAAAATCTCTAAAATAACTTTATATCGGACCAAACATATTTGGATGTTGTTGATACTTTATAAGAATGATACATGGGTCATTTGTGATTTTTACGAGTCAAACCCTCCTCAATCTATGGCACGGTGTGGCTGGTATCCCTAAAGTGTCTCTCTTTTGTAAAAAATGGACAAGATTTTAAGTGAAAATAACAACTGATGTAAGAAAATCTGACCAAACAAATCCTTATTTTGTTAATACTTTAGTGGAATGATCTATGGGTCATTTGTGACATGTAAGAGTCAACCCCAACTCAATATGAGGCATGGCATGGCCGCTATCACTCAAAGTGTCTCTCTTTTGTTTATAATGGACATAATTTTATGTGAAACCAACAACTGAACTATGGAAATATGACCAAACACATTCGGAATGTGTTGATACTTTAGAAGACAGATCCATGGGTAATTTGTGAAATTTATTAGTCAACCCTTCCTGAATCTGAAGCACAATGTGGCTGGTATCACACAAAGTGTCTCTCTTTTGTTTAAAATGGACAAAATTTGATGTGAAAACATCAACGGACATACGGAAATGAGACCAAACGCTTTAAAATTGTGTTTATACCTTAGGGGAATGATCCATGTGTCATTTTTAACCTGTAAGAGTCAACCCCACCACAATCCGAGTCATAGTGTGGCCGGTATCACTCAATGACTCTCTTTTGTTTAAAATAGATAGAATCTTAAGTGAAAATAACAACTGACATATGTAAATCTGAACAAATTAATTCAGATTGTATTTAAACTTTATTGGAATGATACATGGGTCATTTTTGATGTGTATGAGTCAACCTCACCTCAATTGGAGGCACGGTGTGGTCGGTATCACTCAAAGTGCCTCCCTTTTGTTTAAAATGGACAAAATTTTAAGTGAAAACAACAACTGACGTACGGAAATCCAACCAAAAGCAATCTGATATTGTTGATACTTTAGGGGAACGATCCATGATTCATTTTGGACGTGTATGAGTAAACCCCACCTCAATCTGAGGCATGGTGTGGCTGGTATCACTCAATGTATCTCTCTTTTGATTAAAATGGATAGAATTTTAAATGAAAACAACAACTGAAGTACATAAATCTGACCAAACGCATTCGTATTTTGTTGATACATTAGTGAAACGATCCATGTGTCATTCTTAATGTGTATGAGTCAACCTTGCCTCAATATGAAGCATGATGTGGCTAGTATCACTAATAGTCTCTCTTTCATATAAAATGGACCAAATTTTAAGTGAAAACAACAACTAACAGATGGAAATGAGACGAAACACATTCTGATTATGTTGATATGTTAGGGGAACGATCCATGGGTCATTTTTGATGTGTACGGGTCAACCTATCCTCAATATAAGGCATGGTGTGGTCGGTATCAATGAAAGTGTCTCTCTTTTGTTTAAAATGGATATAATTTTAAGTGAAAACAACAACTGACCTACATAAATCTGACCAAACCCATTCTTATTGTGTTGATCCTCCCACCTCAATCTATTGCATGGTGTGGCCGGTATCACTCATAGTGTCTCTCTTTTGTTTAAAATGGACAAAATTTTAATTGTAAATAACAACTGATGTATGGAACTCTAACCAAACGCTTTCAGATTCTATTTTTAGTTTAGAGGAATGATACATGGGTCATTTGTGACATGTTCGAGTCAACTCCACCTCAATATGAGGCACAGTGTGGCTAGAATCACTCAAAGTGTCTCTCTTTTGTTTAAAATGAACATAATTTTAATTGAAAACAGCAACTGACATATGGAAATATGACCAAATGCATTCGGATTGTGTTAATACTTTATGGTAACAATCCATGGGTCATTTTGGATGTGTATGAGTCAACCCCACCTCAATATAAGGCATGGTGTGGCTGATATAACTCAAAGTGTCTCTCTTTTGTTAAAAATTGACAGAATTTTAAGTGAAAACAACAACTGACATACGGAAATACAACCAAATGAATTCAGATTGTGTTGATACTTTAAGGGAATGATCCATGGGTCATTTTTGATGTCTACGGGTCAACCCTATCTCAATATGAAGCATGGTGTCTCCAATATCACTCAAAGTCTCTTTTTTGTTTAAAATTGACAGAATTTTAAGTGAAATCAACAATTGAAGTATAGAAATCCCACAAAACATTTTTGTATTGTGTATATACTTTAGGAGAATTCCCCGAGGGTTATTTTTTATGTTTATGAGTCAACACATCAGCAATCCGAGGAACCGGGTGGCCAATATCTATCAAAGTGTCTCTCTTTTTTTTTAAAATGGATAGAATTTTAAGTGAAAACAACAACTGACGTATGAAAATCAGGCCAAATGCATTCGGATTGTGTTGATACTTTAGTAGAACCATCCATGGGTCATTTGTGATGTGTATGAGTCACGAACACCTCAATACGAGGAATGGTGTGGCAGATATCACTCAATGTTTTTCTATTTTTTAACAAATGGACTGAATTTGAAATGAAAACAACAACTGACGTATGGAAATCTGACCAAACACATTCGGATTGTGTTGATAATTTAGAAGAAAAATCCATGGGTCATTTGTGATGTGAACGAGTCAACCCCCCTAGACACCACCCCACCCCCAGGACGCTCCCATGGATATCCCCCCCCCCCACCACCCTGGACAACCCCCCACACCCTGGACACCCACCAACACCTGGATGGAACCCCCAACTATTCTAGAAACTACCCCACCACCTGAACACCCCCACCCCCATGGACAGACACCCCACCCCCCTTGGACAACCCCACCAACCCTCTGGACACCAGGCCAACCCCCTTAGACAACCCCACCAACCCCAGGGACAGCCGCCACCCCCTAGGACACCACCCCACTCCTTGGAAACCCTCCACCTCTCTGGACACCACCACCCCCTAGACACCCTCACCCCCATGAGTTCTCCCCAAACTCCCTGGATACAACCCCACCGTTTGGACATCCCAATGGACACCCCCTCCCACCACCCTGGATATCCCCCCACCCTCTGGACACCCCTCCCCCTGGACACCCCCACCCCTCCTTGACACCACCCCACCACCTGGACACCCCCCCAGACACCCCAGCCCTATTGACAGCCACCCCCACCTCCCTGGACACCACACCACCAGCCTTAGATATCCCCACCAACATCTTGGACAACCCCCACCCCCTGGACACCACCACACCCCATGGACACCCCACCCCTCGGGACACCCCCACCCCCTGGAAAGCCCCCTAACCCCCTGGACACCACCCCACCCCCTTGGACACCCCCATGGACAACCCCCCTTGATACCCCCACACCCCTAGACACCCACCAACCCATTGGACAGAACCCTCAGCCCTCCTAGACACCACCCCACCACCTGGACACCCGCACCACCCTAGACACCCCCACCCCTTGGACAACCACCCATGCCACCTGGACACCACCCCACCCCCTGGGACAGCCCCACCAACCCCTTGGACTGCCCCACCCCCTTGGACACAACCCCACCCCCTAGACACCCCCATCCCCTAGAAAACCCCCAAACATCCTAAACCCCACCCCCTGGACACCCCCATGGACAGCCCCCCCCCCCCCCCCCGGACACCCCCCATCCCCCTGGATGACCACCCCACCCCAACTAGACACCACTACACCACCTGGACCCCTCCCCGCTGGGCAACCCCACCCCCATAGAGAACCCCCACAACCCCATGGACACCACCCCACCCCCCCAAGATATCCCCAAACCTCCTGGACCACCACAACCCCCCTGGACACCCCTATCCCCCCCGATACCCCCATTCCCATGGACACCCCCACCTCTGGACAACCCTACCCCCCTTGGACAACCACCCAAACCCTTGAAAATCCCCTAACCCCTTGAATTTTGAATTGAATTCATTAATTATTTAATTAACTTATGATTTATGTGTTAATGGTGTATGGGTATACTTATTTTATGGGTATACATGATATAATTACCTTATGAATTATGAGTTAATTTTGTACGGGTATACTTGTTGATATGCTCATTTTTTTCAGGTCTTGTTTTGTTGTGCTGCTGCAGAATTTTATGTTATAGTAGGCAAGGCATTTGTCAGTGAGTTTTAGCACTGATAAATGGAGCCTTTATCATTGTTAAAAAGGCGCTAATAAAGAATCAATTTATCAGTTCTTTTTTAACGCTGATAAAGGGGACCCCCCCATCAACGCTAAGATTTACAGTGCTTTTTTAGTGCTTCTAAAGCCCGTTTTGAGTGCTGATAAAGCTTGTTTTTTAAGTAGTGAAATAATGTGTAATTGAATATCTATACTATTTACATTATTGCTAGTATTTTATTCTATATACAATTTAATACACTATTGTTGACTAAGTAATTTTTATACACTTTTGGTGGTGGCCTACGGAGTTGTACTCACACCCTACTCCGGATACCTAATCGGTTCCTGAATAGACTTCATGTTGGTATGATAGAATAAGAGAAAGGGCCTAGTGTTAGATGGATGATTTTGGATTGATCATGGGTGAGTGAATAAGATGTGATTTGGGTCTTTCTTTGGAGTTATAAGTGTCTTTATTTATCATGGGTATTTCATATTGACGTTTGACATGTATTTGTACTGACATATCTACTTTTCAATTTCAGATATTTTAATTTCTATTTTGGTCATCATGTGATACTAGTTTGATTTTTTTATTGGTTATATCATTTGTTTGTTATTATTTATTTTCATCGTTATTCAACTTTGAGAAAGTGACTATATTCTACCCGTGATCGATGTTAGACCCTATCTTATAGTCGGTAGCCTCTAGAATATGGGGATGTACGCTTGAGGTTAAGAGATTCACTAACTCGGGGTACCGGTATGTGGCACCCAAGATGGGATGTTACAAAGTGGTATCAAAGGTGATTTCTTTTCAATTATTTTATCTTACTAATTAGAAAAGGTAGAAAATGGAATAGAATGATTTAGGCCTTGGTTATGATCACATGCCTAAGAGTATCTTACCCATGTTCAAAGGTAAAATCTAAGTATCTAGGGTAGGATTATTATTATTTATGTGTGTTGTTATAGTTGATACTATTTTACCTCAAGTGATCCACTTTTTTAGTGATTTGTTTATTGTTTATGAGTTTTCTTAATTTGAACCATGAACCAGAATGGCATGAGAGATGTGTGATTAATTCTACGAATCCAAGATTTTTATATGAAATTCATCATTTTATACATGCAGGAAAAAGTATTTTTTTGGTATGTTTCTAACAGGGGATATTTTTTTCCCTTACTTGTGTAATTGAAATGAAAAGGGTCATCATACTGATTTAATGTTTTAAAATCATGCAAGATGTTAATATATGGATATCAAATGAGACTTGAGTAATGAAAATGTATTTAGCTTTATTAACCATGAATAAGATATATGGTGGTTAAGGGTAGTTATAGTGCCCCAATATTGACCGTGTGGTATGAAAGGGAAAATGACCTATCATGGATTTGTGTGAATCCATCATGTTAATGACTTATAGTTGTGTTATGTTTCCGAAGACATATTTTTTGTATTTTAGAGATATACCTCCATGGAAACACTTGTTGATATGTTGAAAATAGGTTACGGAAGTAAATGATCCTCCAATAGTAAAACCTATAGTCCCGAATAAAAAAGATGGAGAGAAGTTCTGAGATAACATTTATCACTTTATGTAATTTGTGGAAAGAGACATAGGGTGTGTTATGAATGGAATTTCAGAACTAACATGGTAGTTTTGATTGAATCACCCTACATATTTTCCTAAAGATGGTGGACCGGGGGTAGATGAGTTTCGGATTGATTCTTTCCATCAAATACATGATCACATGGATAATCCTTATGAGAGGATAGTCAAATTAGCTAGTATCATGTCATATGGTCAAGTGAATCATTGGTGGGACATCCAAACTCATGATGGATAACTGGAAACTGTGGAGTGGAAGGACTTTTAGAAGTGGTTATTGGAGAAATTTTACCTTGAGGAACTTAAGAAGGATTGAGAAGCTGAGTTTAGGTCATTAAGTGAGGATAATCTGTTTGTGATGGATAGTTATAGATGTTCTATATAGTTTTAGTGATTTTTTCTAGATTTTGTGGGAGTATGAGGAAACAATGGAAAATTGGTTTCAGGATGGGATTAAAAATGAAATTAATTATTAGGTGAATATCTTCAAGTTGAACAAATTTTCAAAAGTATTGAAATAGGATTTCATTTTTGAGGGGACCTGAAGGAGGATTCTGGTGGGGGACATGGGATTTCTGATGAATAATCTGGGGTATGATTTTAGAGAGAAGGATGTGCCACTATGATAATGTTATCCATGATTGTGGGAAGAAATGTGGCCATGGGAAATGATCAGTTTCATAGGACCTTACAACATTGATGTGTAACCAGTGTGGTAGGTTGGGTTACTTCCATAGATAGTTCATCGTAAAAAATATAGAGTATAGAGCCAGTGTTATGATGTGCAATCTATAGAGGTTCTACTGGAACCATTGATAGATAGGTAATGATGGAGGATCTATAAATAACCATAGTACATGAAGTGGATCATATACAGAGAACCAGTCGAGAATATAGATGTCTACTAGACATGGAGGTATAGGTAGTAGATTAGGTAGTTTTGGGAAATATTGTTCATATCAGTTGAGTGGTACATCTCAAGGGACCCTGGTTGCATTATTAGGAATAGGGGAAGCACAGTTGAATGTAGTTCAGCCAACACTACTAGATTTCAAAGATAGACAATCTGTAGTTAGAGGTAATATTCTTATAGATTTTATGCTATTAATTTCCTTACTTGATTATGGTGATTCTAATAATTTTATCTCTTCAGTAATTGTAAATTGTTTATGTCAAATGGTGATTTTCAGGAGTGGGTTCATGATAGTTGATACGTTTTTGGGATTGCGGTCTAGAGACATCAATTTTTGAAAGGGGATTTCCCTCGATGCTGGGGAGTATCATTTTATATGGGATTTTTACATCAATATCATGTAATTATTTAACCATATGTTGGTTATGGATTGGGTTGTATCATACCCATCCCACATAGTTTTTTACCCTTGGAGAGTGACTTTTACATATCATAAGGGTGACAATTCCTTTCATCTTGGATAGTGATATATCAAGGGGATCAATTCAGAGATAGTGGATTAGTAATTGGGAGACCTCACCACCCAGGTTACTAGTCTACTACAGGATGATGGAGGTCTAAATCATGGTGTATTTATACTTGTAGTGAATAGGTTTTAGGATGTGTTGATGGGGAATTATCATTTCCACCTAAAATAGATGTGGAAATTATAATTGAGCTCATTCTGGGGGATGATTCAGCTTATTTTCCACCATACAGAATGTCACCAATAGAGATTTGAGAGATTAAGACTAAACTAGTGTATTTGGAGGATAAGGTATTTATCTATATGTATACTTCAAATAGGGGTTCTCTAGGATTATTTTCAAGTAAGGATGAAAAAACATGAGCTAGTGTGTTGATTAAAGAATGTTGAACCAGATGACCTTAAAGAACAAGTATCATCTTCTTCGTATCGATGATCTTTTTGTCCAGTTGAGGGGAGCTTCTGTTTTTTCATTGATTGTCTTGATATCAGTGTATCATCAGTTGAGAGTATGAAATTATGATATACCAAAGACTACAATATGAATCAGATATGGCCAAAATGAGTTCTTATTGATTCTCTTTAGGTTAAAAAATGCACCTAATGTGTTTAGGGTCCAGATGAATTGAATAATCCACCCATACATAGAACATTTTGTGGTTGTATTTGTGGATGAAATATTGGGTAACTCAAAGACCCGTGACAATAATGCCCAAAATCAAGACATAATCCAATTTAAATAGAGATAGAATCAGTTATACACCAATATATCTAAGTTTTAATGCTAGATTGATTAGGTACACTTCATCGGTCACACAATCATAGTGGAAAGTGAGTCATTAGACCCAGAAAAGGTGAATGATGTGGTATATTTTGAGTTCCCAAATAATTATTTCGATTTCTATAGCATAATGGGGTTGGTGTGATATTATCATAGGTTTTTGGATGAGTTTTAACGATAATAAGTAGCGCTTTTGGGTCTGAAAAAGTGGGTTATAGAGTTTGAATGGTTTGGATAATGTGATAATTCCTTATTGGAGTTGAAGAAGCACTATTCATCCGCACCAATATTGATCCTATCCGAGCTAGGTTAAGATTTTATGGTGTTCGCTGATGATTCTACAATCGTACATGGAGAAGTGTTGATGAAGGAAGACTAAGTTATAGTATATGGGTTTCGTATGTTGAGTCCACATGAATTGAATTACATTACTCAATACCATGATTTTGATGTAGTGGATTATGCTTCGATGTATTGGAGGCATTATTTGTTAGGTGAAATTTTCAATGTGTGTAGGTATCATAATATACTAAAGTATATCTTTTCATAGTGAGATTTGAAACTCATGAAACAAAGGTCAATTGAGTATATGCATTCATTTGGTTTTGAGCTTGAATATACACCCAGGAAGTGAAACATTATTTATGTCTCTCTAATTAATAAATATCAGACTAAAGAAATTCATGATTCTAGTGCTGAGTGGAAGATAATGACATCACTGGATGAGATTCATGTGGATGTTTAGGAGAGCTAGGAGAATATGGGTATTATATCATTATCATTAGATTCTAAAAAATTTGAGATAGATTTTGATTGGATGTTTAAGGATATAATTTTTTTCCTTGGGGTAAATCCCTGAAGGTGGTGATAAACCATTATAATAGACCATAGATGAGGATGATATCATCTATATTTGAAATCAAGTTATTTTTCTTATGCTAAATTGGGATGAGATGATGCCTGAATTACATGCCTCATAATGGTTTGTTCATCCACGAGTGACAAAAATGTATTATTAATGAGGACTGTAGTTTCGGTCGAAAGATATGAAAAGAATATATAAGGGTTCATGACATGATTCGACTACTATAAATAATTGAAGATCGGGAATCAACGACTTGGTGTTTTATTAGACTCATTTCCCATTCCTAAATGGAGGTTGGATGACATTAAAATAGACTTTGTGTTAGGTATCCCAAGTAATCTTTCAAAGAGTGATGCTATTTGGGTGATTGTGGACCATTTGATAAAGGTAACACATTTTTTACAAGTATGATATACTTTATCTATGTATCATTTAGGATATGGGTATGTTCAAGAGATATTCCATCTACATGGGGTTTCATGAAGTATTGTTTTACACCATGACATAGGTATTAATTTGAATATCTAGTAGGTATTATAGAAGGTTCTTAGTACAATAGTTTTTCTAAGTATGAAATTACACCAAGAGAAATATTAGATGTTAGAGTGTACTATATAGGTGAAGGAAGTTTTTTTTCGAGTAGGTGTCATAGAATTTGGTGGGTCTTGGGATAATCAACATGATTTGGTGCTGTTTTCCAATAAAAAAGTTGTTAGGAAACTATTTATATTGTTTCATACAAAGACATTTATAGAAGTCCTTGAAGAGGAACTCTATGCTGGATGAAGGCAGATGATTGGAAGATGTTGGCACCAAGTTTCATGAATGATGCATTGAATCCATATCAGTTGATTCATAAAGGTTTGAATATGAATCATAGTAGAAAAATCAATTGTTGAAAGATGATTATGAACCCTAGAGCTTAGAGAGGGTGATCGTATTTTCCATTGAGTTTCACCTCGAAGGGGATAACGTTGCATTCAAAGAGAGGGAAAGCTGGATCTCAGGATTGATAGGATATTTGAGGTTTTTGAGAGATTCTATATGGTGGAATACTGACTGGATCTTCCACAATGGTACTATGCTATGTATAATGTTTTTTATGATTCACAAAATATGTGGTATCACCCAAACCCTTCTCATGTGATCAATGTGGATGATGTTGAGCTTGATATCGGTGTGTCCATTGAGGATAATTTGTTGCCTATGTTGGATCGTAGTATGAAAGTTATGTGTGGAATGATCAGGGTGACAGTTCATGTATTGTGGACCCATGGACTTATTCAAGAGGGAACATGGCAGATAAAATTGGATATACAGGCTCAGGGGCATTATATTTTTGACTTATATTCATAGATATGCTTAGGAGTAATGGCCATGAATCAACTATTATAAGGTGTGCTGATTATAATATCCAAACATTTTTTAGATATTTGTCATACTCATTTACAGGTACTAATTATCATAGTTTTTAGTTCTTTTTGGCCTTTACCTTCGGTGAATTTGGGTGAAAACCACATAAATGTTTAAGGAAGCGGTGTTGTATATTTTTGGACCACAGTTTTCCCAAACTGTGTGTCTAGGATATCAAATGGTGAAAACCCAGAAAAAGGGGACCTTCATGGATATAAAACTGTTTTTCAAACCATGTTCCATCTTAGGAATAACTGTGAACCACCAACCCCTAGAAGAGGTGCATGGTGAAGGCACACAGTTTGGAAAACCATGCACCCCTGCACTGGAAACTATGCACAAGGTTTTAATTAATATGAAAAATTATTTTAAAAAATCCCAAACCTAGATATTATATCCCTAGACACCATATCTATAACCTAACTGATTCATATAATTTTTTCAAGGGTTTTGTTTGGAATAAAAGGCATTATGGACACAATTATTGATGATTTAAAGCTTGAATTGAAGATACACACCTCTCCCCATAAGATAATCTCATCTAGATTGGTCTCCCATCATTCTCACATCCTTCTCTCATTATTTGAAGGGGCGTTATCATATATATTTTAGGATATAGTTCTAGGTTTTGATATATCTATTTTTTCATCAGGGATATCAGTTTTGTCTCTAGATTTCATTGCTTGTCGTGTTCTTGATCATTCTACTTCAATTAGGGATTTCTATTGGTGATCGTTTGTCCACAATTCTGAGGTTGGTGGTATAAATTGAAAATCATATAGTCTTGATATAAATTACATGTATGTAATTTTCAAATTTTGATTTCCATGATTGATAAAATGCATTGATGATTAAGAAGATTATATAATTTTATATAATAATGAGTTAGTGTAATTGAAGAAATTAAAATTGGGGAATTGAATTAATTAATTGGTGAATTAATTAATGATTTTTTATGTTTTTGTGGTTTGATTATTTATTTTGTAAATTAATTATTAGACTAAATGTTAAAATTATTGAATCAGATTAATTATTTAGTGAATTAATTAATTGAAAGTTGTGATTATAAAATTTATTAATTTTATTAATTAATTGATGATTTATTTATTATAATGTATTTGATTATGAAATTGTTGAATTGGATTCAATAATTGGGGATTTAATCAATGGAATGTTTTATTATGAAATTATTTAATCGGGTTACTTAATTCGAGAGTTAATTAATGGAATTTGTTTATACAAGTGATATTGTCATGCATGTGATATTGTGATACATGTAAAATAATAATACATGTGTCTATATTAAATATAATTGTGGTACATCGTTTGATGCATTAAAATCCCATAGTGATAAATGAGTGTAGAACACTAATTATTTCATCAACATCCCACATGTGTGATTTTGAGATAAATGATTGTATGGAATGAATTACTACTAAAAAATCCCACAAAGTCATAGGCACGGCGATCTCACCCCAAAATGTTTTCATTAGAACTTTTTACTTATTTCATGTGATATGAATTGAAATGAAATAGATAAATAAATACAATGTTTTATAATAAATTTTTTTAATATGTGACATGTGTTATCCCTTGTGGATATTTCAGACTGTGACATGGGTCGATGCAGGTTTTTAGATTATGAGTTTCCTTGAGACCTAGTGAGTTATGTGGTTAATGAAAGAGTAATTGAAAATGTGAATTATTTACTTTATTGATAGAATTTTTTTTATACCACTACATACAAAGTTATTGGATGGATATTGTTTTAAAAGCCATTGGTGGTGGAATACTGATTTATACTCACACCTTACTTGGGATATCTGATTGTTATCTGAGTAACATAATCAAATGATTAATAAGATGAACATAAATTACCCTTACAGAAAAAATTGGAATGTTCATTAAATTTTATAAATAAGGTTATGTAGAATATGATGAACATAATCAATTTTTAAGGAATAAATAAGAACATTAATGAAATTAGTTTTTGAAAATGTTAATGGAGGAGAAAGATAACATATTAAAAAGAATATGTATACAATAGAGGAAAAAACCTCTTTAAAACTTTTTTTATTTCCTTTATTCATCTATGATAAAGTGACATTAATATAATAATTGCATAAATAGATAATTTTAATGTTTTTTATAAAAAAATATAATTGAAAACCCTTCTAAATGTTGAAATATAGAGGGATTTGTAATTCAATTTTAATGAAAATTGATAATAAATATCCCATAAAAGATAAAATATAGAAGTATTTACATCTAATTTTCCATTAAAAGTGACATTTAAACCCTTAATACTCATCTTTCTAGACCGTTTTTACTAGAAATCAATCAGGAAAGCCCCGTCGGAGGTATTTCAATGATATATTTTTCTAAAACTTCCATCAAAAACTGATTTTTATTTTTTTTAATATATAATTCTTGACATTTAAAAAAAATCGACTATACATCAATAAGAAAATAACCGAAATATAATAATTTACATCATAACATATTGAGAACTTTAATGAATTTTTGTACAAATATTTTGCTAAATGAATCTAAATATCCAAATTTTTCAAATTTATGACATAGTATGAAAAGAAAATTTGTAGATGATTCAATGAATTTTATTTTTCAATAGAACGTCATTAAAAATGTATATGTTATAGTGTTATGAATTTAAAATTAACACATTGTTCAAATTAAATGTTTTATAATAAAACTAACCATATCAGAATATTTTTTTCAATTACATAATCATTATCTACTTAAAAATTCACATATTATTTTTTTATAATTCTATTATTGAATAATGATCCCTATTGAACTCAATCCATGTCCTATTGAAATTTAAAATATTAATTATAAAAAAATATAGGAAATGAAAATATTAATACGAATGAACAAAAAAATAGAATATGATTTACATCAATAACATTTTTCTAAATATTCATCAAACACAACTAAATAAAAGAATACCCATTATTCATTAGACTATTTACGTAAAAATAAGCATAACATTCAATTTCACTAAAATATAAAACAATAATAATTAATAAGTGGTTCATAAATACATATATTTTTATGCCATGATTAGAATGGAATGTAACCAACATTTAATCTATGTGTTTATTAATCATTCAAATATATATTCAATTATGTCATCTTAGTTTAGGTATTGAATGATTATTTGTTTTTATTATAGATACAAAATACCTAAAAAATAAGTGAAACCATATTGGAAGAAAGAGGTTTTGGATATACACAATTAGAAACATATTAATTTAATTCAATATAAATTATGTTTACATGAATAAATTAAATTAATTATCCAAATGTAATTAAATAGAAAATAAGTAAAACATGAGTACATGAAGCTCATCACCCTTCACAACATCCCTGATGTGGGTTTTAAAAATAATTATCATATAGTATCATCAATATATATCATCCCTCATCTAAAAAGTAAAATTCGTATCTGATATAGAAAAAATATTAGAAAAATTATTACCCTATCATAATCCTATGGAGTATATGAAGGTACACGAAGCAGTAATTTTCTTTCCATTTTTAGTGATTCCTTCAATATTAAAAAGTTTTATTTGTGTTAAGTATAAGAAAGTATTATATTATATTCAAAATAATAAGATAAAAAAAATATAAAAACAATGAAAAATTCATATTTAGAATGAAAATAAAGATTAAGTAGGTAAAATTAAGAATGACCAATTACCTTTCAAACTATAGAAACAACATCATAGGTACCTAAATGGGAGATAATTGATCAATAATATCATGTACTCCAAATTTTCCCTAACTCTACTGTATGCGCTAATGATGTACATGTTCTCCCCAATAATTTAAAATTTTAAATCCTAAAATATGTATATTGGGATCCCTAACATAAAACCCATAGTTCATGGTCATCTCCGAACAAGGTAATGGGGATGATGGTAGGCTAGTTTTTTCTATCACATCACTTATATAAACATATTTTATTCAAAATAATTAATTTTATCAACTACCCACTAATTCAATATTCATAGACTAACCATAAAAAAATAAATTTTGACCTTATAATCCACCCCCATTGATGTCACACTAGGGGTGTGAGTAAGATGTTTTTTAAAACTGATATTTTTTTATACCCTCAAACATAGCCGAAGTGTTCTAGATTTCCTAAATTAGTCTTCAGAATATCTATCCAACCATTACAGTTAATGGTCACCTATTCTATTTTCTTCATAAGGGAATCATAAATAATGTATTCAATTTTTATTAACTAGATAAATTTAATAAATTGATTTATTGAATAAAATTAATACTTAATTTCATATAATATTATACACTAAATTATTTTTTGGATCTGCAATTTACTTTCCCTTTTTGAGCATTCGTTCCCTTCCCAATTTCTCATTGTGAGGGGGATGAGATAGAGGGTTGTCTAGAACCTCTTCATAGAAAATACATATCATTTCCCTTAATTCACTAAATTTTTCAGAAATCATTCCATCTATTATTAAATTATAAAACCCACATGGAATCGTATGATGGTTTATACTATGAGAATGATCCTCTAGGTGATTTTTCATGGAGTACTATTATAAAAAAAATAAGATATTTAGTAATTTAAATTAACTAAACATATAAATTCTACATACTCCAAAAACATTCCATAGAAGATTCCACCCAAAAAATGGAGATAAACTTAACTCATGTAAAAATATTTATAAACATACACTTGTGGAATGGATATTGATCTTTTATTACACTCAATATATATTATAAATTCTGCATGGATATAAGATATCTCCATCTAGATGACTCAAATGATTTACAATCTTTCATAATTTCATTCATCACTAGAAATTTTAATTTAAACTGTAATAGTGTACAAAAAAATATTATGTAATGTATACTTTTTCAAATAATATAAAACTAAATAAGAATGTGAAATAATTTTACTATTATAGTCTCCCAAAACAGATCTTTCGTAACGATCTAAAATTTGAAAATCATATTATCTTTTAGAATAAATAAATACCTATTGTAATGATGATTTTGAAAACACCAGCACTAAATTGTCTATTATGAATAGGTATTTGGTATATCAAATTATAAATATAATTATTTATCATAAATATTGTTAATATATACATTTTACAATGACTATTTAAAATTTTATTTTAAGTGTTATGGTAAATTCCCATTGATATAGATGAAATAAGATACGGTCATGAACATAAGGATCATACCACAGTAAGACAATTAATTACTCCTTTTTAGGGAGATAAAATTAATAATATTTTTCTTTGATCAATCCTAGATTGAAATTTTACATCTAAAGAATAAACAAAACCCTTAATGGGAGAAATTAAATCTCATCATGATCAATATCCAAACCATGTAGGTAAAACCACAATCGTAAAATATCTCTGTTACAGAATATACACTAAGGGCATTCACTGGTGTATCAAAGGGCTACATATCTAAACACTAATACCATGAATTGTTTTATTTTAATTTAATATATCTATGATTATATTTATCCCCAATTAATATTTTAAAAAAAAATTAGATAATTTGTTTGATAAAAAAATTATTTTAATATGATGAAACAAAAAAATTATTTTTTTGAAATATATAGTTTGAACTATGACACTATTCCTGATGAAATAAATAATTTCTAAAAGAAAATAATATTTATGAAAATATTTCTATTAAGTAATTATTTTTCAATTCAACTTGTAATATAATTAGCCATAGTCAAAATAATTTTATAATGGTTAGAAAACTATTAGTGCCAAAAAAATATTATTTTTAACTAAATGATGATTTTTTATTTTAAAGTGTAATTTATAATACTTAGAGAAATATATGGATACAATAAATATTTTTTGTGAAATTATAATAGAAAAATTACCTATTTTTGATATGTTTGTTTATTTAAAGATACAATTAAATTTGCGGGTCAAAATTAAATGTTGTATCAATATTAGTTGTGTATTATGATATCATAAAATCCGAAAAGTGATTTAATAAATAATATTAATATTATATATGACCCAAATTATGCTTATAATTTTTAAATAATTTGTTCTAATGTTATTTAATTATTTTCATGGATAATTAGTAATCATCTAAAACCAAAATTATATTTTATATTTTAAAAATCAATTCATTGTAAACATGAGTCACTTACAAATCACTAAGGGTATTATTTAAATGAGATAAGTTCATTAAAATGTAAAATAATAAAAATCACTCTCTAGTGATATAAAACACACATAAAAACAATGGTCTGGTTTGTGCTTTTGATACATTATCGAAAAATAGTCCAAAACCAATGATTGGAAATTAATAATGAATTATCATCTCTATTTAAATATAATCCCACACAACCTCACATTTCTCTTAAATAAAAAAACCTTGTATTATTAAATCTCTTTTATTGCATCTATAAATCCTAAGTATTATGTCCTCAGACTCTTTATAAGATCATCCTGTGTTCTGGTAACACCCCCTCAAGGTACTTGATTTTCATATACTCCTCTTTATTCAAGAACCTCATTTATGTCATTCCATTTTTTATAATTATTCTTATTGGTATATGATTGCACACATCCATATTAATAGGATTATTATTTAGATGTGATAATATACAACATTCACATTCATTAATCTCTCTAATTAAACATTACATTCCTAGGTTTTTCTGAAATAACTGCCATACGATTTTTCCTGACCAAACATTTTTATTGTCAATACCCATCTTTATTTAAACATAATCGTATTCATGTAGATGTAACTAACATTTATTGATTTTTAAATTCCATGTATATACCCCACACTCCATTATTTTCTGTTTAAAATTTATGAAATGGTCCTTTATATTGTATGATTCATGTGTAACACTAATGCATGTACATTATATGAAGAAGATGGGTGCACCTAGATTTTCCCTTCAATGCAGTGGGTAATCTTTTAGTCTCATGGGAATTCATGTGTGGGATTAGTGAGTAAAACAATTCAATTATGGTACTTTTTCACCATTTTATAATATCTTGGCAGTTTCTATGACTAATGTTTATAATGTTTTGTTTAATATGGGCCCCACATTCTCATGTTGCCTTTATGTTATCATGTTATGTAATGCCTCGTTGATCATAATTATGATTCTCACACCTCTTATGTTACATTTATATTCCTCTTGGATAACATGTATTTCATTACATTATTTTATGTTTTGTTTGATTTCTTATGGGGATTTATTTCTCACACCTATCTTATGTACTTCCCCGTATTATCCCATACAGTTTTAGAAGATTTATATATTTTTATGAGCATGTAATTTAAATGATCGCTAATTTGTTTTATCCATATATTATGTTTATATGTTATGTAACTTTTTTTTAAATAGACTAGTATTTATTAACATTTGAGATATTATTATTTCAACATTTATGTTATAAATAATGAAATAAAGTGTATTAAAATATGGGTTGTCATGGTTTGTAACTAAACAATGTCAAGTTATTTAGGGGATTAGGAATAGAAAACACAACATAATTCATGAGGGATAATAATAAACATATTAAAACATACACTAATTCTAGTAGAGTATATAGTATGTTTTTTCCGTGAAAATACATCAATATTTGGGTTTTAGAAGTTAATGTGGCTTGGGAACAAGGGTACCTACTGGTAATAACCTCAAAAAGGTAACATTGGGATCAACTCAATCATTACATTGTGAAAAACAATAGGCCTTGTTGAATAAATTGATTAACACATTTATGGGATCTACTTTGGAATATTCATAAACTCTTTAAAACCCATAATTTAGGTAAAAAAGAATGACATTAATATTTTTTATTAGGAAATAGATCATGAAAAACCGAAATTGAAAACCATCAAATACATAGGTCAAATAATATATTTCATTTATGAGTAATACTATTAATTTTCATGATTTCCAATTAATACATTTAATTAATTACAAATAATCATCCCTAATTATCATTTTTTAGTTAAATTCCTAGAAATGGGAGAAATGTAGTCAATAAACAATGTGATGAATAATGTAAAGGATTCCCAATACCCAACCCAGTGGGAGGAAGAGTTAGGAACATCATGAAAAAATATTCACCATTAAAAATATTGAACTGAAAACTAAATTTGGAGGAAAACCTTAATACCCCTCAAAATCATGTTTCTATTGATACCTTTATGTGATAATGGCTGTAACAACCCGAGATTTTATGAGATATATTATTTTCAATTTATTTTATGTCTTCTATTATACACTACACAAATATTAGCTTTTATTATACACAACACCGTAATAGCTTCCAGTATACGCAACACTCTTCTTGGCTCGTGTTACACACAATTTCAAGTTTGTTTGATAGTAGTTATTCTACGCAACATTATGTGTGTATATATATATATTCAATGCATAAATGAAATATGGTTGGATTCTGTTATATGCAACAACAAAAGATTCTTTCACTACACACAACCCTGACTTGGCTTGCATTACACGCAATCATGACCTTCCTGGATAGTGTGTGTTGTACTCAATAACAGGTTTCACTAAACAATGATATATGGTTATAATATTATTATGAACTAGCCATTATGAATAGTATCAACTACATTTTGAATTTTATAACATTATTATTTATCTTACACATTTTCGAGAACATGGTATGAGACCAAACAAAAATATTCGTGTAAAATAGGTATTTTAAAAAAAATGCAGTTTTTCCGTCATTTGATGGTGCACCAACATTAAATATAGTTTCTGACATGTTTAAAAGTTAAATTTTTACAATATAAAATTATTCCTTGTAATTGGGATATAAATATTTACTTTGTATAAAATTTTTATATTATTCTAAAAACATTCATATTTTAATGAACAGTAAAAAGATGTTATATTTTAATTACAAACAAATTTTTTCATCACAATAATTTATATGGTTATATTATCTTTTTAGTTGGTTTTAAAGTTTAATTAGAATATATTTTTAACCTTTAATCCAGTGTTGGTAATTTGAATTAATTTGACTTTGAAATTGGACATAAACAAGTGTCTATCTTTTGATTGTTATTGTTTCTTAAAAACACGCTATTTGTTTTGATAATGGTAATTAATTTTAAAATTAATTAATGACACTTATATTTATTGAATTTGAAAAAATATACATCATTTTTGAATTCGGAATATCAAATATATCTTACACTGATTTTTTGGTATTTTTCTGGAAAACGTAAATTTTTTATGAATAGTGAAACCACTTAGTGGTAGTTAAAAAACTGAATCTTTCATTTAAATGAATATTTACCACTTCGGTGAATTGAATTTCAAAAATCCAACATGCATGTTTATTATCAAGATGTAAAATGTGACTCAATAAGATGAAAATAATTTTTTGGTGAATAGTAACTTTTGACTTTTATTTACTACGGTTAAAGGTAAATAGGGTAATTCAAGATTAAAAGGATATTATAATAATTTAAAATTAAATTAACACTTGTAATAACCTTGTTGTATGAGTATTGGCCGACCATGGGCATCCTTAGCTCGATTTGGGGACCTCATTGAGCCACTTGGTAGTGATAATGACAATTTAGATTAATTAATTTAATGTAAAGACACAATTGACATTAACAACAATATTTTATAATTAAATTTTATAATGGGTTATATAAATTATATTATCGACTATAAATATTCATTGGAAATATAAAATTATTTCCTAAATTATGGTATTTTTTTATAAATTTTAGACATCAAATAAATTATATTATTCATGATACAATAATGATGCAGTATTTACCTCATTATTAATTGATTTAAATAAATAAGATTATAATGATTAACGTATTATCCAAAACATGTCCAATTATGAATGGATGATTTTATTTCGACCATGAGTCATCTTATCTTCATCAATAATAATTATTGGACCTTTTTAAACCGAACATAAGTTTATAATAAAATAATATTTTCACACTTTCCAAAAGAGCCCCTCCTCCCCCTTATAAAAGGAGACCATTTTTATCCAATTGATCACACCTCTCAAGCCATTTTTCTCGTCCAAAATCTACCCAATAAATCTCCCTACATACCACTCCTTCCCCTATAAGCCTTACATTAGGCAGAAGTCACTTCAAGAAGTCCTTTTGGTTCAAACCAAAGGAAGTTACCCAAATTAAAGGTAGCAGTTTCTATTAAATTGTTTCCTTTTATTCTACTTCTCCAATCCCTAAACTCTTTTTAAACCATTATTTTGTAACAACACCAGTATCCTCAATATACTAGAATGTTTTTATGAGAATTATTCGATCTACACTTACACATACCTCTATCTATGGGATGAAGAACATAATGTTTCTGTGGATGGAAAAGTAACGCCTCACGCAACGATGATTGTTCGATTTTCTTCTATAGCCTCTCATGGTGGCCATTATGATGGAACTGTATTTGTATATGATATATATTATGTTTATGATTTACTTATTCTTCTTTAATCCCCAATTATATCATTCCTTAATGGTTTCCATAGTTGGTAAATGCGATAATCTCATTTGAGGAAGTGCGGACTATCGCCCCCTCAAAGTGGTTTGATTTGTTAAAGCCTTATGTGGGATGTATAAAGGATGGAGTTAATGATATCATAGATGGTATTATACTGGAATTATAATATACCTATGTATCATTATGTTTTAATTTCATTAAAATATGAAATAGAAATTAAAGTAGCGTTCATGAGTACGTACGACTTACTGTCTCCATTATTGGCGCATTTCATTTCTTACCTCCTTATGTTATGTACTATTATAAATACATGTATATGAAAGATATATATATTATATATGATATATACATCATGAATATCATTCTGAATATAATGAACCTTTGGCCACATGAACAACATGTAATTATAATAAGTCCATTTTTTACTCAAGTACTAAATATCGACAAAATGAACGTTATTAATGGTTAAATAATGTTTATAAATGGTAATAAGTGATATAAAAAGAATAATAAACTTGAAAAATGTTCTTAAGCAACTAGAAATTAACTTTGGTATATTATTCAGGAGATTGAAGAAAGTTTGAGTCAAGTCCGACATGAGGTAAGGGAACTTCTTAACCCAATTTACGTTCTTTGGGTTGATCTTCTCTTTCTTGTTCATGTCATTATTTGATAATGTGAGAAATGAATTTTTATATCTTATCATGTATTTATACTTTATTTATGTGACCCTATAGTGAATACACATAAGTGATCAATTTTATATAAAAAAAGATCTTTGTAAGGGATAATTATTCCAATCTCTCTCTTATTTGAGATTGTTTATTCGTAAGTATTTACTGGAGTTTTGTTATCATCCATGTCCATGTTTTCTAAAAAAAATACATGTATTTTTAATGTCCTATTTACCCATTTTTGAATTTTACCACATGTTATAAAATGGATCTTACTTTTGTTTACCACACGAGGAACTTTTTGACTTTTCTGACAAAAGTACGAGGATAATGTTATATTTAACTTATATGGCGTGAACGGATTTTTACAGTTTCATAACGTCTCATTTTCATGAATATTCCTCTACAAGATTGCATGGTTATTTAAAAAAACACTTTTCTTTTAAAATCGCATGGAATTTTTGTGAAAAGAAAATGATTTTGAAGAAGAAATGATATTTTCCTCAAGAATTCATTTCAAGTGTTTTATCAAAACTATTTTCCATCTAAAATGACATAATTTAATATGTTTATGATGAAATTATAATGTCTCCATTATTTAAATGGTTTTATTTTTCTTAGTATGAAATGATATCCAATTTTTATATGGATTATGTTATGATGGCATGATGTTTAAGAATCCTATTCTATTACATGTGTTATGCTATGATGTATGATTTATGATTTTGTGGCACAAGAAAGAATGATTTCATTATGAGATGGGTAAGATCTATATCTCTATCCAATGAATTGGGTAAAGATTTATATCTCATGAGATAGACATGGCTGGAACGGTAAGTTAATCCAGTTCAGTGTTACAGGACTGAAACGAGGAGCGAACTCAATTCAGAAAGGGAATTTGTCCACTAAGATGGTCTTAGAATCAATGTCTTGGATACTATGGAAATCAAAACATGTGCTTAATGGTTTCCACAATTACATGTTTTATTCTCATGCTATTTTATCAGGATTAATGTTTCTTTATGATCTATGCCTTACGTACTTCCATGTTTTTGGTCATTTCTCAAGATCTTGATATTTAAACATTATGTTCATGTATTTAAGTTCAAATGTATATTATTTGTTTTATTTTCTGAATGGTTTCCCTTACTGAGCATTTGAGATCACCCTTTTATATGTTTTCTTTTCCCCAGGATTTAATGAAAGGTTTTATGTATGAAAAAAACGATGATATTTATTAGAGATATTGACGATCTTTCACCAAGATTAGAAGATTATATTCCGAGTTTCCAAAGACACTAAACTATTATGGTCCTTTGGTGTCTATTTTTTTATGTATTAGATATTCTTAAAAATTAATGTAATGTCTATTTACGTCAAGCTTTGGGTCTCTACAGTTGGTATCAGATGAAAGGTTTAGTTAACCTTCGGAAACTAGGATGCGAAAACTTTAGTGATATTCCTAGAGATATTTCTATGGTATTTCTAGTGATGTCTCTAAGGTTAAGTATACGTATAGGTTATAGTCCTAGAATTATAGTAACAATCTTGGAATTTAACCTAAGATGTTAGATATTGATGGTACTCCCCCTTTATTATGTTTTTTTCCCTAGCATGATTTTTTCTTCTCACACTATTCTTTTTTGGGTTTTAGATGATGACTGGAACCCAAAGGAACCATGTTGATCAATGTAATGGAAAATGCAATTATTTTCCTCCTGAACAAACCAATGTAATGGGAGATGGAGTGAAAAATCTTATTGATATACTTACACAAGCTATGAATCATTCTGGTCTTCCAAATGAGCAGAGAAGGGAACAATATTCTATTGAGTCCTTCATGAGGCAACGACCAGCTTATTTCAATGGGTCTTCTGATCCACTTGTTACTGAACAATGGATCAGTACCATTGAAAAGATATTTTCCATACTTTGTTGTTTGGAACATGAAAATGTCATTCTAGCTATTTACTGTTTAGAAGGTGAAGCAGATCAATGGTGGACTCTAATTAAGATGAAAAGGCCCCAAGATGAAATTGAATCCATGGAATGGGATGAGTTCAAGAACTTGTGTTTCAGTAAGTACTTCCCTCGTATTCTTTGAAAAAAGATGGAAAATTTGTTCCTTGAGCTTAAGAAGAAGGATGATGAATCTGTTGGTATATATGAAGCGAATTTTACAATATGTGCAAGGTATGCATCTGGCTTTATTATCTAACATGAAAGTAAAGTTGATATATTCTTTAGTGGCTTAAAACCAAGTCTTTGAAGGTATTTATCTATAATAGACTTCAGTAGCTATGAATAAATTGTGCGTTGTGCTATCAAGGTAGAACTGGAAGTTAGTGTAACATATCCATATCATGGTTTTGACAAGAAACGAAAGATGGAGTTCAAGGAGAAATATCAGAATAATATTGAAAAAAAGATAAATGTTTCTTTATGCTCAAAGTGTGGAAAAGAAGCATGGTGGAGATTGTATTGAAGGGACTAGAAAATGTTTTAAGTGTGGAAAAGAAGTTCATTGAGCAGTTAAGTGTCGAAGTAATTGAAAAAAGGTTTCTAATGTTGTGAATAAAAAAAATATTGTAGAGAACGCACCACCAACACTTCAATCCTTCAAGTGCAAGGAAATGGGGCATTATGCTAATCAATTCCCTAATCCACGGGTTAATGATGTTCAATGTGACCAACCTCTTAAGGAAAAGGATAAAGGGAAGTCACATGAAATCACTATTTTTGATGTTGAGTATGATAATGATGTTGTTTAATGATTAAGTGTTTATGTAATTAGATTTCAAAATAGTATCATGGAATCTCATTTATGGAATCATGGAATTTTGGAATATCTATGTATTGGTTTTCAATGATTATATGGTACCGGTAGACATGAAAAGTGATTGAAATATTTTTGGAAAGAAGATGATAAGTACATAATTAATGGATAAAGAGAAAATGAAATTTTGATAGTATTCATGAGCTCATGACTGATATAAGGACAAAGTGATATCGTGGTTTGAGTATATAGAAATTTTGGGATTTTGGTATGTGGAATGAGTTAACTTTTGACAGCATTCATGTGTTCTCAAAGGTTCTATGGTAATTAATGATTCAAAAGAATACATGATTAAGTCATTCAAATGTTTGTAACATGACCAACAGGATATATCTTATGATATATGGGAGATAAATGATGGTATTCACATGCTTCGTATATGACCTATCTGGTAATCATTTTCTTTATACTATGAGATTGGACAGATGTATTTTAGATAAGCCTAATGATTAGAATGGATTATTTTAGACATAAGATAATATTAATTAAGGATAGAACTTGTTTTTTGATATTATTTCTGGAATGTTATAATAGTATACTATTAGAAAAAGGACAACCCATAGGATGAGCGACAACCCGTCGTGTCAGACAAAGCTGTTGGAATCGAACAAACAATTGAGGTGTGACATGCCTTTATCTCATACCACTGGCCTACAGGAAGTCCCTGGTTAGTTAAAACTAGTTGTATTATTTTAAGCGGTGTGATATATGAAGTATAAGTCCATTTTAGGAACCATATATGATTAATCTCACTGCAGATTGACTTATGTATTTTTGATAACTTTTTCTAACCTTTTGATTGAGACAGATGGAATGACCCATCATTCTATCACATGATCTTCTAACACTTCACAATTGACAAATTAAATTTCATTTCTTTAAGAGATGAAGTCGAAATTGTCCAAGGAACGACCAACGGTGAGATTGTACCAAAATCAAGAAAGTATTTCTTTTAATTCCAATTTCTTCAACTTCAGATAAATGATCTTGATAACCAAATTTTTTTCCTAATGTCCTTATATCCAATGAATCAGATGGTACCTTAAATCATCACTAATTTATGACTTTGTGATTTTTGGATTTTTCATAGCCATGTTCTCTACCACTCTCCATCAGAACTTGATGGTTAGGTTTCTCTTCCATATCCATATTTTTACCTATGTTCACCTATGTGGAAACCCAGTGATGAGTCAATTTGGGTAACAGATATGTTTCATACCTCACTTTTTAAAATGAAGTTTTATTACTCCTTTTTACGATGTGGGTTTCTATGAAATAAACTTTTCAGTAGTGAACCATTTAGAACCCCGATGAATTTCGAGGGTGAAATTCATTTTAAGGGGGGTAGAATATAACACCCCAAGATTTTATGAGATATATTATTTTTAATTTTTTTGATGGCTTCTATTATACACTACACCAATATAATCATGTACTATATGCAACACTGTATTAGCTTGCAGTATACGCAACACTATTCTTGGCTCGTGTTACACACAATTTCAAGTTAGTTTGATAGAAGTTATTCTACACAAAAATTGAGTGTATATATATATATTCAATGTATAAATGAAATATGTTTGGATTCTATTATATGCAACAACGAAAGAGTCTTGCACTACACACAACCCTTACTTGGCTTCCATTACATGAAATCACGACCTTCCTGGATAGCGTGTGTTGTACGCAGTACAAGGTTTCACTAAAAAACTATATACGGTTATAATATTATTATGAACTTTCCGTTATGAATAGTATCAAGTAAATTTTTAATTTTATAACATTATTATTCATCTTACGCATTCTTTAGAACATGGTATGAGAACAAACAAAATATTTTGGGTAAAATAATTATTTTTAAAAAAATGCAGTTTTCCGCCTTTTGATGGTGCACCCACATTAAATCTAGTGTTTGACATGATTATAACTTCAATTTTACAATATAAAATTCTTCCTTGGGATTAGGATATAAAAATTTCCTTTGTATAAATTTTTCATATTATCCTAATAACTTTCATATTTTAATTTATAGTAAAACGACGCTATATTTTAATTAAAAACAAATTTTTTTCATCTTATTAATTTATATTGTTAGATTATATTATTAGTTGTTTTTAAAGTTTAATTATAATATATTTTTATCGCTTAATCCAATGTTGGAAATTTTAATTAATTTTACATTGAAATTGGACATAAACAAGTGTTGATCTTTTGATAGTTATTATTTTTGAAAAACACCCTATTTGTTTTTATAATGGAAATAAATTTTAAAATTAATTAGTGATACTTTGCTATTTTGAATTTGGAATAATAGACATATTTTTTGAATTCATAATATCAAATATAGCTTAGGCAGAAATTTTGGTATTTTTCTGAGAAACTTCAATTTTTGATGAATAGTGAAACCACTTAGTGGTAGTTAAAAAACTGACTCTGTCATTTAAATGAAATTTTACCACATCTATGAATTGAACTTCAAAAATCTGACATACATGGTTCTTATCAATAAGTAAAATTTTGTTCAATAAAATGAAAATTATTGTTGGTGAATAGTAACTTTTGACTTTTATTTATTGCGGTTAAATGTAAATAGGGTAATTCAAGGTTAAAACGATATTATAATAATTCAAAATTAACTTAACACTTTTCCTAACCTTGTTTTATGATTATTTTATGAACATGGTCATCATTGGGTAGATTTTGGGACCCCATAGAGGCACTTGGTAGTGATAATGTCAATTTGGATTAATTAATTTAATGTAAAGACAAATTTGACATTAACAAAAAAAATTAGTAATTAATATTTATAATGGGTTATATAAATTATCTTTTAGACTATAAATATTCATTGGAAATATAAAAATATTTCCTACCTTATGGTATTTTTTTATAAATTTTAGACATCAAATAAATTAAATTATTCATGACACAATAATGATGCAGTATTTACCTCATTATTAAATGATTTAAATAAATAAGATTATAATGATTAAAATATTATCCAAAACATGTCCAATTCTGATTGGATGATTTTATTTCGACCATGAGTCATCTTATATTTATCTGTAATAATTTTTGGACCTTTTGAAACCGAAGATAAGTTTATAATAAAATAATATTTTCACACTTTCCAAAAGAGCCCCTCCTCGACCTTATAAAAGGACACCATTTATATCCAATTCCTCACACCTCTAAAGCCATTTGTCACATCCAAAATCTTCCCAATTAAGCTCCCTACATCCCTTTTCTCCACCTAGAAGCCTTACCTTAGGAATAAGGTACTTCAAGAAGTCCTTTAGGTTCAAACTAAAGGAAGTTACCCAAATTAAAGGTAACAGTTTCTCTTAAATTGTTTTCTTTTATTCTACTTCTCCAACCCCTAAAATCATTTTAATAATTTCTTTTGTAACAAAAACAGTATCCTCAAAATACTAGGATGTTGTTATGAGAATTATTCGAACTATAATTACACACACCTTCATCTAATGGATGAAAAACTTAATGTTTCTATGGATGGAAAACTAATGCCTCATGAAATGATGATTGTTTCATTTTCTCCTACCGCTGCTCATGGTGGCCATTATGATAAAACTGTATTTATATATGATATATATTATATTTATGATTTATTTATGCTTCTTTACTCCCCAATTATGTCAAGCCTTTATGGTTTCCATAGTTGGTAAATACGATAATCTCATTTGAGGAAGTGCGGACTACCGCCCCTCAAAGTGATGTGATTCATTAATGCCTTATATGGGATGTATAAAGGATGGAGTTAATGATATTATATATGATATTATACTTTAATTATAATATACCTATGTATCATTATATTTTAATTACATTAAAATTAGAAATAGAAATGAAAGTAGCGTACATGCGTACGTATGGCTTACCGTCTCCATGAATGGTGCATTTCTTTTCTTACCTCCATATGTTATGAAAAATTATAAATACATGTATATTATGGATATATATTATATATATGATATATAAATAATGAATATAATTCTGGATATAATGTAACTTTGAACACATGAACAACATGTAATTATAAAAAGTCCATTTTTGACTCAAGTACCAAATGTGAAAAAAAAACGTTATTAATGATTACAGAATGTTTTTAACATTGTAATAAGTGATATAAAAGGAATATTAAACTTGAAAAATGTTCTTAATCAAGTATAAATTAACTTTGGTTTATTATTCAAGAGATAAATGAACGATCGAGTCAAGTCGGACACCAGGTAAGGGAACTTCTTTACCCAATTTCTGTTCTTTGGGTTGTCTTCTCCTTCTTGTTTATGCCGTTATTTGATTATGTGAGAAATGAATTTGTATATATTATAATGTATATATACTTTCTTTATGTGACCTTATAGTGAATACACATAAGTGATATATTTTATTTACAAAAAGATCTTTGTAAGGGATAATTATTCCAATCTTGCTCTTATTCAAGACTGTTTATCCGTAAGTATTTAATGGGTTTTTTTATCATCCATGTCCATGTTTTATAAAAATGTTTTCATGTATGTTTAATGTCCTTTTTACCCATTTTTTAATTTTACGATACGTTATAAAAGGAATCTTACTTTTTTTACCACACGAGGAAATTTTTGACTCTCCAACAAAAGTATGAGGAGAATGTTATTTTTAACTTATACGGCGTGAACGTATTTTTATGGTTTCATAACGCCTCATTTTCATTAAGCTTCCTCTACAAAATTGCATGATTATTTTCAAAAAACCCCTTTTCTTTTAAAATTTCATGTCATTTTGTGAAAAGAAAATGTTTTTGAAGAATAAAGGATATTTTCCTCAAAAATTCATTTCATGTGTTTTATCCAAACTATTTTCCATCTAAAATGACATTATTTAATATGTTTATGTTGCAATTATAATGTCTCCATTATTTACATGGTTTTATATTTCTTATGATAAAATGATATCCATTTTTTCACATGGATTATGTTATTATGGCATGATGTTTAAGAATCCCATTCTATTACACGGGTTAGGCTATGATGTATGATTTATGATCACTACTGGAAAACTAACATATACCAACGGTTTGTAATTGTTGGTATATGCCTCCAAACCATTAGTATATCCAATACCAACGGTTTGGAGAACCATTGCCATGTAAGCCGTTGGGATATGTCTATACCAACGGTTTACCCAAAACTGTTGGTATAGACCTATCCCAACGGTTTTGGAAACCGTTGGTATAATTAATATGAAAATCTATACCAACGGTTATGAAACCGTTGGTATATGTATTTCAAAAAAATAAAACATTCGATGGGATTTGATCCCAGGACCCCTAGTTTATCATTGAACGACTTAACCACTAACCTCTCATGACTTTTTTGAATATAATTACATAAATATATATATATGTATTCTCATAATTATTTTAAATTTTGATTTATATAATGTTCTAGGTAAGAAGAAATGATAAAAAAATAAAAGGATCTATACCAATGGTTTTGACAACCATTGGTACTATATTTTGTTTTTGGGTGGGAGGTTAGTTTGTGGTGGACCTTTCCCAACGGTTTGGGAAAACCGTTGGGATAGGTATACCCTTTCCCAATGGTTTGTCCAAACCGTTGGGAAAGGTGTCCATAATGTGGACGTTTCCCAATGGTTTGGCCAAACCGTTGGGAAAGGGTATACCTATCCCAACGGTTTTCCCAAACCATTGGGAAAGGTGGCCAAAATGAGTGCTTTCCCAACGGTTTGTCCAAACCGTTGGGAAAGGTGGCCTCAAAGTGGGATTTCCCAACGGCTTGGCCAAGCCATTGGGAAAGGGAACCTATACCAACAGTTTTTACAAACCGTTGGTATAGAAGCGTTGGGAATGTTCAGATTTCCAGTAGTGGATTTTGTGGCACACGAAAGAATGATTTCATTATGAGATGGGTGGGACCTATATATCTCTCCAATGCATTGGGTAAAGATTTATATCTCATGAGATAGACATGGCTGGAATGGTAAGTTAATCTGGTTCAGTGTTACAGGACTGAAATGAGAAGTGAACTCAATTTAGAAAGGGTCTTTGTCCACTAAGATGGTCTTGGCAGCAATGCATTGGCTACTATGGAAATCATAACATGTGCTTAATGGTTTCCACAATTTCATGTTTTATTCTCAGGCTATTTTATAAGGATTAATGTTTCTTTATGATCTATGCCTTACATACTTCCATGTTTTATGTCATTTCTCAAGATCTTGATGTTTAAACATTATGTTCATGTATTTAAGTTAAAATGTATATAATTTGTTTTATTTTCTGCATGCTTACCCTAAAATATCATTTGAGCTCACCCTTTTATATGTTTTCTTTTACCCAGGATTTAAAGAATGGTTTTAGGTAAGAAAAAAAAGAAGATCTATATGGGAGATGTTAAAGATCATCACCAAGATTAAAAGATTATATTCCGAGTTTCCAAAGACACTAAACTATTATGGTCCTTTGGTGTCTGTTTTTGTTATATATTAGATATTATATAGAAGTAATGTAATATCTATGTAAGTCAAGCATTGGGTCTCTACAATGGACTCTAACATTTAGTGGAAATTCAGATCACTTAATCATGGAATAATGGATCAACTACACTAATATGATATTATCCATCATTCAATGCACTAAGAATGAGACAGTTGTGCTCACTATTTATCAAATATAATGAGTGTCAAAACATAGTGTTTGTTGGTTAATAATATGAATCTTGAGGAGGATATTAAAGATATGGGTTATAAGGAGTTCTGAAAAAATAGTTTTTAAAAGAAATGATCATCTAATCCATCCCCTAAAAATGGAGAGTGAATTCTTTATCTTCAAAAAAGGGATGATGAAACCATCAAGGAATTCAACACAATTTTAAAATTACTTTCAAGATACACCTTCAACATGGAATTACCCCTACAAATAAAGTTTAATACATCATTGGTTAGATGAACCTTTGTCTTAGAACAATCCTATACCTTCTGTACTTTGATAAATATAAGTAAATTCTTCGATGTAGGTTCAACGTTGAAATGGAGATTAGAGAATTTCAATGTTTCTATGGGGACAAGAATTAGAAAATGTCAATACTTTCATTCTGTATGAATTGTAAGTATAATGGTGGAAACAAATCCCAACATCCTATTTTTCCAAAGTGTGGGTAGAACTATCTCAGAAATTACTAATGGGTGATTAGGATATGCTTTATTATTTAGTAAGTATGGGAAAGTTTCAAAGAGATTGTTTATGGGAAAAACCCACCAATATAAAGAAGATATGAATTATGTAGTTAATTCCTAACTAGTATAATAATGTTTCAATTACAATAACATTTAAATTATTCAATCCAATTCTATAATGTATGATTTTTTGGAGATAATAAATGCCAACACCATTCATGTATGTCAGGGAAATATTATTCCATCATAACTACAAAGGTGGATCCAAAAAATGAAGTGGTGGAATGTAAAATAGTTATTCATTCTAAAATAATGAAAATACATTTTTTCTTTGAAATCACTATTCAATATCACGAATGTTTAGTTGGACTATTCAAAAACCACCTCCAAACATGTAAATTGAGTTATCAATGATGATGGAGAATGGGTAAATTTTTTCATCATAATTATATAACTCGTCCCTTATGCATATTTGTGTGCACAATATCCTAGAAAACCTTATGATACTTCCATTAGTAGAATTCATTGCTTCTAAGGGAATGGATTGGTTTTCCATATATATATATATATCCAAAATAGATTTCCAAGAGATGTAAATCAGACTCCTTATTTCAAATCTCCCTCCAAATCTATACAAGTGCAAGGAGAAGGATGGATCTTATTCAGTACAAACATATCATGCATGGGTATTATTTAAATAAGAGAAATAATATCTAGATTAAATGATTGATATTAAATAAAATATCTTTTTAGATAACTCTCCCATTATGTGGAAATTTACTAATATGTTTCTTGAATAATTTTATAGTCTTCCACCTACTCATGAAGTTATTTTTTTAGTAAAACATATTCATAGACAAGTAAATTTTATAGGACATATTATCACAGGTAATGAGATATCTATTTTACTATAAAAAACACAGGTAACTGATTTATGTCCCAGACCAACATATATGGTAGAAATATTTAGATTATACGGATTAGTAGGGTACAATCATCTATCTATCAGAAACATGTCTTGATTGTCAAAAACAATAACCAAGATAACTTGAAGGGTACAATGTTTTGTTGGGCTGATGAATTAGAAGAGAGATATAAAGAGATGATGAAGTGGCCAATCACTAGACCAGAGCTCACATTAACCACAAATGGGGAAGGATTTTTGATTTACATCAATGCGTCAAAAATGGGTTAGGGTTGTATAATCCTAGTAAATGAAAAAGTGATAGCCTATTTTAACACCCCATATTTTATGTTATGTCTCTCATTAAATAAATTTGATTTCTTAGAGAGCTTATGTAGCACAGAACATCGAGCTTAAAAAACAACTAATTATTATTTTTTAATTATGATAGTTATAATTTAGCCATTGGAATGGAGGGAATAAATGAGATTAACTAAATTATGAAAATATAAATTACACATGTTTGTTAAATGAATTCATTGTTTAAAAATTAATTATAAATAAAAATGATAAAAAGTTGAACATAATGGTAGTGTTTTTATACAAAACTAATTTTATGCCCCAAATGGAATTTTATCTTAATAAATTGAATTAATCATTATTATTGATAAATATAAACAACATTTATATGTTATATTTTCAATAAATAGTTTTTAAATTCACCTGATAACTATTATTGGCTTTAAAAGAAGAATAAATCAAATTTTAGGAAAAAGAAGCTACGATTACCTAAAGTATGTTTTTACTGCCTTTTCAGGATAAACATACATTAAATATACATTTTGAATATTTTATAACATTTATTTGAAAAAATGAAGTTAATTTTTAAAATTAGAATATCAAAATTAACATAGGGTAATGTTTTCATATTTTTCTTGGAGTAGTGTCCTTTTATGGATGAATAATGAAAAATGCTATATTTTAATTAATAATTATTTTTAAATATTATATATTATTTGTAACACCCCGAAATTTTATGAAAAATATTCTTTTTAATTTCATTATTGTCTTATGTTATACGCTACACCAAAAGAAGCTTTCACAACACGGATCCTTGACTTGCCTTCCATTACACGCAATCGCGTCCTTCCTCGATAGCGTGTGTAGTACGCAATAACGAGTTTCACTAAACAGCAATATGCTATTAAAATATTATTAAAACTATCCGTTATGAATAGTAATAACCACTTTTTGAAATTTTTTAAATTTTATTTTATCAAAATGGACTTTATTTTTGGATTTGTAATATCGAAATTAGCTTAGGGTGAAATTTTGGTACTTTTCGGATAACTTTTCTTTTCTCATGAATAGTGAAAATTACTAAATTTTAATTACAAAAAATTTTTTTTAATCGAAATAATTAATAGTGATAAATTATTAATTTGAGTGGTTTTAAATTATATTTAGAATATATTTTTACAATTCAATACAATGTTGGTCATTGGATGTAATTTCACATTTACACCAGACATAAACAAGTGTTAATCTTTTGATAGTTATTATCTCTTAAAAACACGCTATTTGTTGTGACAACGGAAATTAATTATAAAATTAATTAATGCAACTTATATGTTGGGAATTTTGTAAAATAGAAATCATTTTTTAATTCGGAATATCAATTATAGCTTAGGATGAAATTTTGGTATTTTTCTGAAAAACTTCAATTTTTGATGAATAGTGAAACTACTAAGTAGTAGTTAAAAAATTAATTTTTTCATAAATCATAATTTTACCGCTACTGTGAATGGAATTTCAAAAATCCGAGATACACGGTTGATGTCAGTAAGTAAAATTTGGTTCAATGAGATGAAAATAATTTTTGGTGAATAGTAACTTTTTACTTTTATTTACCACGGTTAAAAGTAAATAGGGCAATTAAGGGTAAAAATGATATTAATATTACCCTAACACATGTCCTAATCCTATTGGACAAGTTTATATCGACCAAAAACAACCTTAAGTGTAAAATATTATCATTTAGGCCCACTTGGATTAGATTAGGACATTTATTATTATTTAATTCAAAGAAGAGTTAAAAGAGTTAAAATCAAAGTTTATTTAATAAAACATTTTTAATAAAGGGTTATACATAAGATAAATTAGACTATAAATATTCATTATAAATCTAACAATATTTACTACATAATGGAATTTTATTTGTAATTTTTAGACATTAAATAATATAATTTATTTATGACACAACGATGATGCAGTAATTATCTTATTAATTAAATATTGACATATTCGATTTTATAAATACTCAAATAAATATAATTTGAGACTTTTTATGAATTCCACTAATTTTATAGGTTAATATGACATGTTATTATTGATTTAATTAACTTTTTTTGAACTTATCATTCTGTTAGGATTTTCACAAAAATCAATTACTAAATAGTGTCAAAATTGACATAAAATAATTTTTAATACAAATATTATATTATTAATTGTTATGTTATTCCCAAAAATCTAAGGTTCGGAAAAATGACTTAGATAAGGTTATATATATTAATAATAAACAATTTGTGGTTCTTTTGGCTTCTTATAGTAAGTTTATTAACCTTATAGTGTAAGAACACAAGAAGACACGGTAAAAGTAAAATTATTTAACTTAATGTTAAATCTAAATGATAATGTTAAAATAGGAACCTAAACTTGTCTAAATTATGTTGGATGAGATGCTTTCGACCCATCCCCACCTTAGTTTCTAAATAAATCAATTTGGAGCTATTTAAAACCGAACTTGACTTTATAATAAAATAATATTTTTAGTTATTCCAAAGGTGCCCCTCTCCTCTCTTATAAAAGGGCACCTCCTCCCTCTTTTCCTCACACAACTTTGAACCTTCAAGCTCGGACAACCCCTTCCAAATTCTCTTCTACACTTCCCTATAAACATACTAGAGGTTTTGGTCTTCCTCAAAGACCAATTTTAGTGTCCTAAAAGAAGGTCTCAAAGAAGAGGTAATGTCTGTTACCGATTCTTTCATCTTTATTTCTTCTTCCACTTCATCTTCTTTAGTTGTCTCATTATGACGTAATAACATCAGTATCACTCATATACTGATATGTTATTATAATTATGAAACAACCCTATTTCACCATCTATCCATCCTACGGAAAAAAAAATCACCGCGCGTGCGTACGTACGGAATACCGTCTCCACACCGTGGTGTAATCTATTTTCCACCACTACCTTACTTGGATGGGTATAATGGTGTAAATAATGACTATTTATGACTATTATAAAGTTATATTGATTATGAAATAGTATACATACACTCCAATACTGTCCCACGATCATGAGAACGATATCATCGCTCGTGCGTACGTACGGACTACCGTCTCCACGACGCGATGAGATTCATTCTCAATGATTAACCATTCATGAATGATTATAAAGTATATATAATAAGTACTAATGAAATATATGACATAATAATGATACTGTATTTATGTATATTTATATGTATGTCATCTACTTAATTCCATTCAATTCAATAAGGAAACGAAAACAACGTTCATGCGTACGTACGGACTACCGTCTCCATGAACGGTGTATTTCTTTCCATTTATCAATCCAATATATATATATGTATATTCTGAATATATATTATATATAAATCATGTTTTATATTCAATAATTAAGTAATAATGATCTAAGTAATCATATGAATAATTACAAGTTAAAACACGAACGACAAATGAGACGATTTTACCCAAAACGCTAATTTAACATGAATTTACAAAAGAACGGGTAATATAAAGTCATAAGTGAACAATATATGATATAATAACAATGAATATGATTCTTTAATAAGTCAATGACATTATTTAAATCATTATACAGTAGTTTCGGACACTTACAAAGAAAATCGGACCTAAGGTAAGGGAAATATCACAATCTCATTTTTATCCGAGATTGTTTATATATTGGTATTTACAGGGGTGTATTTTATTATCCACATACATGTTTCCTAAATATGTAATATTATTTCCATTCTCCTAAAATTGTTTATATCCAATTTTACCTTTCGGTGAGTTTTTAGTAAAGAATATGAAAGGAATCTTTTGTCGTTTTTCATACGAGGTACTTTTTGACTTTTCCGACAAAAGTACGAAGAATGTTTTTTTTTAACTTATACGGTAAGAATGGATTTTTAAAACATTATATCCAAGAATCTTCCTTTATAAGTTTTAAAGTTTATTTTTAATCAACTTCTTTTAGTTTATAATTGTATGACATGTTACGAAAAGAAAAGTGTTTTTTGAAGTAGAAAGGATATTTTCCTCAAGAATGGAGTTCAAATGTTTTATCAAAATTATTTTCCATCTAAGATAATATAGGGTTCTATTTTTATCCCTATTATTACATTGATTTGATTATGTTTTGAGGGAATTATTTTTATGAAGTCATTTACCTTATATGATTTGTTTTATGATGTCATGATGTTTTAAGAATCCCATTTTATTACATGGGTTATGCAATGATGTATGATTTATGATTTTGTGGAACACATAAGAATGGTATCATTATGAGATGGGTGGGACCTATATCTACCTCCAATGCATTGGGTAAAGATTTTATATCTCATGAGATAGACATGGCTGGAATGGTAGGTTATACCGGTTCAGTGAAACAGGACTGAAACGAGGGTGACTCGGTTCAGAAAGGGACTTTGTCCACTAAGATAGTCTTGGCAATGAGTCTTGACTAACAAGAAATGATTCTCTATGATTATGTGTGTATGTCACAATGTTTCATGTTTTATGTTATGATTTCATTTCACTACAATGATTTATCTCATGTTATGAAATTATGCTCTCTTTTGCAGGTTACGATTTCCAAAATGTTATGTTCTTATGAATATGATGTGATTGATATTTTTTTTTGTTTACCCTTACTGAGCATTTGAGCTCACCCTTTTATGTTTACTTTTCCCCAGGATATAAAGAACGGTTTTAGGTATAAAAAAAAGGGAAGATCTTTATGGGAGATGTTGAAGAACTTTCACCAGGATTAGAAAATTATACTCCGAGTTTCCAAAGTCACTAAACTATTACGATCCTTGTGTGTGTGTTTTTGTTATGTATTAAGTATTCCGCAAAAGTAATGTAATGTCAATGTACGTCAGGCTTCGGGTCTTTACAGTTGGTATCAGAGGAGAGGTTTAGTCAACCTTTGGAAACTAGGACGCGAAAACGTTAGTGAGATCCCTAGAGATATTTCTAAGGTATGTCTAGGGATGTCCCTAAGGATAGGTATACATATAGGATATAGTCCTAGCACTACGGTAAAGATCTCATAATTTAACCTAAGATGTTAGATATTGAAGTTACTCTCCCTTTATTATGATTTTTGCATCTCACACTATTCTTTTTGGGTTTTAGAAAATGGCTGGAAACAAGATGATTCACGATAATGGAGGATATGATGGACAATGGAATGATATTCTTTATAAGCAATCAAATGAAATGGGATTTGGAAGTCCAAACATCATTATTATGCCGAATTAGAAATCTCAAAATATGATCAATAATGTAAAATTTGGTACGTTTCTTGACTCGGCTAATAAGAGAAAGATGGAGTTTCATGATGATCATAGAGGAAAGATAGTTCAATTTCCCCTATGTAAATCATGTGGGAAGAGGCATCAAGGAGAATGTTTCAAAGGAACTGGAAGATGCTTTGGGTGTGGAAAAGAAGGACACAATGAAAGTAAGTGCAAAGGAAAAGGTTCAGTTAACAACATGGATGAGGATAATGGTATTTCTACGACATCAACAATGGTTAAATGTTTTAAATGTGGAATGTACGGGAATTATGAAAACCAATTCCCTAAGGGAAAGTCTCATGAAGATAATCAGTATGATCGTATGGGAAGTATTTATGTTGATGATGATGAAGAGACTACAAATGATATGTGAGATGAAAGAATTGTTGAAGCTCGGTCAATGGTTTAAGAAGGTAGTGGAATGATTACATGTTTATCAAGTGTAATGTTGTATAAGTAATCTCATGGTACTATGGAATAAAGAGACATCTAAGGATTGTTACACTATTGTATTTCCTAAGTTTTTAAAGTGTATGATTAATGGTACTAGTATCCATGAAATGTTATTCAGATATTTTTTGGAAAGTAGATGATATGCGCATACTGAAGGAATAATAAGATAATGAGGTGTTTGATTGTATTCATGAGCTCATGACTGATATAAGGATAAGGTTATATCATGGTTTGAGTATATAGAATTTTTGGATTTTGGTATGTGGAAAGAGTTAACTTTTAACTGCATTCATGTTTTCACTAAGGTTCAATGGGTATTCAAGAGAATACCTGATTAAGGCCTCTGAATGTTTGGAATGTGACCAACAAGACATATCTTATGATATATGGGGATTAACGACAGTATTAAATCTCTGGTAATTGCTTTCACTATATTATGAGAGTGGACTGCAGTATTATGGATAATCCTAAAGATTGGAATGGATTGTGTTGGACATAAGATAGTGTTGTTTAAGGATATAAGTTTTTCGATATTATTGATGGGATGTTATAGTAATATAGTTTTAGAAAAAGGACAACTTGCAGGACGGGTGACATCCCATCGCGTCGGACAAGGCCGTGGGAATCGAACCCACAACCGAAGTGCAATTGGCCTTTATGGCCTACCACTGGCCTACAGGAAGTCCCTGTTTAGTAGAAACTAGTTTTATTTTATTAAGCGGTATGATATATGAAGTATAAGTCCATTTTAGGAACCATATATGATTAATCTCACTAAAGAATGACTTATGTATATTTAATAACTTTTTTTAACCTTTTGTTTGAGACATATGGAATGACCTGTCATACTAACACTTCACGAATAACAAATTCAACTTCATTTATTTAAGAGATGAAGTGGAAATTGTTCAAGGCACGAACAACAGTGAGATTGTACCAAAATAAAGTAAGTATTTATTCTAATTCAAATTCTTCAACTTTAGGGAAATGATCTTGAAAACAAAAAATGTTGTCCTAGTGCCCTTATATCCGAGGAATCATATGGTACCCTAGATCGTCACAAATTTATGGCTTTGTGATTGTTGGCTTTTCCATAGCCATGTTCTCTACCACTCTCCATCAGAACATGATGGTTAGATTTCTCTTCCATATCCATATTTTCACCTATGTGGAAACCCAGTGATTAGTTTAATTGGGTAACTGTTAAGTTTCATACTTTTTTTTTAAAAGATTGGTTTTGGTATTCCTTTTTACGATGTGGATTTCTATTAAAGAAACTTTCAAATAGTAAACCCTTTATAACCCCGACGAATTTCGAGGGCGAAATTCATTTTAAGGGGGGTAGAAAGTAACACCCCAAAATTTTATGAAAAATAGTCTTTTTAATTTCATTAATGTCTTGTGTTGTACGCTACACCAAAATAAGCTTTCACAACACGCATACTGGACTTGACTTCCATTACACGCAATCACGACCTTCCTCGATAGCGTGTGTAGTACGCAATAACGAGTTTCACTAAACAGCAATATGCTATTAAAATATTATTTAAACTAGCCGTTATGAATAGTAATAACCACTTTTTGAAATTTTGTAAATTTTATTTTATCAAAATGGACTTTATTTTTGGATTCGTAATATCGAAATTAGCTTAGGGTGAAATTTTGGTAATTTTTGGATAACTTTTATTTTCTGATAAATAGTGAAAATTACTAAATTTTAATTAAAAACTACTTATTTTAATCGAAATAATTAATAGTGATAAAATATTAATTTGAGTGGTTTTAAAGTATATTTAGAATATATTTTTATAATTCAATACAATGTTGGTCATTGTATGTAATTTCACATTTACACCAGACATAAACAAGTGTTAATCTTTTGATAGTTATTATCTCTTAAAAACACGCTATTTGTTGTGACAATGGAAATTAATTATAAAATTAATTAATGAAACTTATATGTTGGGAATTTTGTAAAATAGAAATCATTTTTGAATTCAGAATATCAATTATAGCTTAGGATGAAATTTTGGCATTTTTCTGAAAAACTTCAATTTTTGATGAATAGTGAAACTACTAAGTGGTAGTTAAAAAAATTAATTTTTTCATAAATCATAATTTTACCACTTCTGTTAATGGAATTTAAAAAATTAGAGAGACACGGTTGATGTCAGTAAGTAAAATGTGGTTCAATGAGATGAAAATAATTTTTGGTGAATAGTAACTTTTTACTTTTATTTACCACGGTTAAAAGTAAATATTGTAATTAAGGGTAAAAATTATATTAATATTACCCTAGAACATGTCCTAATCCTATTGGAAAAGTGTATCTCTACCAAAAACAACCTTAAGTCTAAAATATTATCATTTAGGCCCACTTGGATTAGATTAGGACATTTATTATTATTTAATTCAAAGAAGAGTTAAAAGAGTTAAAATAAAAGTTTATTTAATAAAACATTTTTAACATAGGGTTATACAAAATATAAATTCGACTATAAATATTCATTATAAATATAAAAAGATTTCCTACATAATGGTATTTTATTTGTAATTTTTAGACATTAAATAATTTAATTTATTTATGACACAACGATGATGCAGTAATTATCTTATTAATGAAATATTGACATAATTGATTTTATAAATACTCAAATAAATATAATTTGAGACTTTTTATGAATTAAACTAATTTTATAGGTTAATATGACATGTTAGTATTGACTTAATTAACTTTTTTAGAACTTATCATTCTGTTAGGATTTTAACAAAAATCAATTACTAAATAGTGTCAAAATTGACATAAAATAGTTTTTAAAACAAATATTATATTATTAATTGTTATGTTTTTCCTAAAAATCTAAGGTTCGGCCAAATGACTTAAATAAGGTTATATATATTAATAATAAACAATTTGTGGTTCGTTTGGATTCTTATAGTAAGTTTATTAACCTTATAGTGTAAGAACACAAGAAGACACGGTAAAAGTAAAATTATTTAACTTAATGTTAAATCTAAATGATAAGGTTAAAATAGGAAACTAAACTTGTCTAAATTATATTGGATGAGAGGCTTTCGACCCATCCCCACCTTAGCCTCGAAATAAATCAATTTTGAGCTATTTAAAACCGAACTTGACTTTATAATAAATAATATTTTTCGTTATTCCAAAGGTGCCCCTCTCCTCCCTTATAAAAGGGAACCTCCTCCCTCTCTTCCTCATACAACATTGAGCCTTCAAGATCGGCCAAACGCTTCCAAATTCACTTCTACACTTCCCTAGCAACATACTAGAGGTTCTGTTCTTCCGCAAAGACCAATTTTAGGTCCCTAAAAGAAGGTTTCAAAGAAGCACTTCAAAGAAGAGGTAATGTCCGTTACCGATTCTTTCATCTTTATTTCTTCTTCCACTTCTTCTTATTTAGTTGTTTCATTATGACTTAATAACATCAGTATCACTCATATACTGATATGTTATTATAAGTATGAAACAACCCTATTTCACCATCTATTCATCCTACGGAAAAAGAAATCACCGCGCGTGCGTACGTACGGAATACCGCCTCCACGCCGTGGTGTAATCTATTTTCTACCACTACCTTACTTGGATGGGTATAATGGTGTAAATAATGACTCTATATGACTATTATAAAGTGATATTTATTCTGAAATAGTTTACATACACTCCAATAAAATCCCACGATCATGAGAATGATATCATCGCTCGTGCGTACGTACGGACTACCGTCTCCACGACGCGATGAGATTCATTCTCAATGATTAACCATTCATGAATGATTATAAAGTATATATATAATAAGTACTAATGAAATATATTACAAAATAATGATACTGGATTTATGTATATTTATATGTATGTCATCTACTTAATTCCATTCAATTCAATAAGGAAACGAAAACAACGTTCATGCGTACGTACGGACTACCGTCTCCATGAACGGTGTATTTCTTTCCATTTATTGATCCATTATATATATGTATATTCTGAATATATATTATATATAAATCATGTTCTATATTCTATAATTAAGTAATAATTATCTAAGTAATCATATAAATAATTACAAGTTAAAACACGAATGACAAATGAGACGATTTTACCCAAAACGCTACTTTAACATGAATTTACAAAAGAATGGGTAATATAAAGTCATAAGTGAACCATATAAGATATAATAACGATGAATATGATTCTGTAATAAGTCAATGACATTATTTAAATCATTATACAGGAGGTTCAGACACTTACGAAGCAAATCGGACCTAAGGTAAGGGAAATATCACAATCTCATTTTTATCCGAGATTGTTTATATGTTGGTATTTAATAGGGTTTATTTTGTCATCCACATCCATGTTTCCTAAATATGTAATATTATTTCCATTCTCCTAAAATTTTTAAAATCCAATTTTACCCTTCGGTGAGTTTTTAGTAAAGAATAAGAAAGGAATATTTTGTAGTTTTTCATACGAGGTACTTTTTGACTTTTCTGACAAAAGTACGAAGAATGTTTTTTTTAACTTATACGGCAAGAATGGATTTTTAAAACAATATTTCCAAGAATTTTCCTTTATAAGTTTTCAAGTTTATTTTTAATCAAAATCTTTTAGTTTATAATTGTATGACATGTTAAGAAAAGAAAAGTGTTTTTTGAAGTTGAAAGGATATTTTTTCCTCAAGAATGGAGTTCAAAAGATTTATCAAAATTATTTTCCATGTAAGATAATATAGGGTTCTGTTTTTATCCCTATTATTACATTGATTTGATTATGTTTTGAGGAAATTATTTTTATGAATTCATTTACCTTATATGATTTGTTTTATGATGTCATGATGTTTTAAGAATCCCATTTTATTACATGGGTTATGCAATGATGTATGATTTATGATTTTGTGGCACACATAAGAATGGTATCATTATGAGATGGGTGGGACCTATATCTACCTCCAATGCATTGGGTAAAGATTTTATATCTCATGAGATAGACATGGCTGGAATGGTAGGTTATACCGGTTCAGTGAAACAGGACTGAAACGAGGGTGACTCGGTTCAGAAAGGGACTTTGTCCACTAAGATAGTCTTGGCAATGAGTCTTGACTAACAAGAAATGATTCTCTATGATTATGTGTGTATGTCACAATGTTTCATGTTTTATGTTATGATTTCATTTCACTACAATGATTTATCTCATGTTATGAAATTATGCTCTCTTTTGCAGGTTAAGATTTCCAAAATGTTATGTTCTTATGAATATGATGTGATTGATATTTTTTTGTTTACCCTTACTGAGCATTTGAGCTCACCCTTTTATGTTTACTTTTCCCCAGGATATAAAGAACGGTTTTAGGTATAAAAAAAGGGAAGATCTTTATGGGAGATGTTGAAGAACTTTCACCAGGATTAGAAAATTATACTCCAAGTTTCCAAAGTCACTAAACTATTACAATCCTTGTGTGTGTGTTTTTGTTATGTATTAAGTATTACGCAAAAGTAATGTAATGTCAATGTACGTCAGGCTTCGGGTCTTTACAGTTGGTATCAGAGGAGAGGTTTAGTCAACCTTTGGAAACTAGGACGCGAAAACGTTAGTGAGATCCCTAGAGATATTTCTAAGGTATGTCTAGGGATGTCCCTAAAGATAGGTATACATATAGGATATAGTCCTAGCACTACGGTAACGATATTATAATTTAACCTAAGATGTTAGATATTGAAGTTACTCTCCCTTTATTATGATTTTTGCATCTCACACTATTCTTTTTGGGTTTTAGAAAATGGCTGGAAACAAGATGATTCACGATAATGGAGGATATGATGGACAATGGAATGATATTCTTTATAAGCAATCAAATGAAATGGGATTTGGAAGTCCAAACATCATTATTATGCCGAATCAGAAATCTCATAATATGATCAATAATGTAAAATTTGGTAAGTTTCTTGACTCGGCTAATAAGAGAAAGATGGAGTTTCATGATGATCATAGAGGAAAGATAGTTCAATTTCCCCTATGTAAATCATGTGGGAAGAGGCATCAAGGAGAATGTTTCAAAGGAACTGGAAGATGCTTTAGGTGTGGAAAAGAAGGACACAACGAAAGTAAGTGCAAAGGAAAAGGTTCAGTTAACAACATGGATGAGGATAATGGTATTTCTACGACATCAACAATGGTTAAATGTTTTAAATGTGGAATGTACGGGAATTATGCAAACCAATGCCCTAAGGGAAAATCTCATGAAGATAATCAGTATGGTCATATGGGAAGTATTTATGTTGATGATGATGAAGAGACTACAAATGATATGTGAGATGAAAGAATTGTTGAAGCTCGGTCAATGGTTTAAGAAGGTAGTGGAATGATTACATGTTTATCAAGTGTAATGTTGTATAAGTAATCTCATGGTACTATGGAATAAAGAGACATCTAAGGATTGTTACACTATTGTATTTCCTAAGTTTTTAAAGTGTATGATTAATGGTACTAGTAACCATGAAATGTTATTCAGATATTTTTTGGAAAGTAGATGATATGCGCATAATGAAGGAATAATAAGATAATGAGGTGTTTGATTGTATTCATGAGCTCATGACTGATATAAGGATAAGGTTATATCATGGTTTGAGTATATAGAATTTTTGGATTTTGGTATGTGGAAAGAGTTAACTTTTAACTGCATTCATGTTTTCACTAAGGTTCAATGGGTATTCAAGAGAATACATGATTAAGGCCTTTGAATGTTTGGAATGTGACCAACAAGACATATCTTATGATATATGGGGATTAACGACAGTATTAAATCTCTGGTAATTGCTTTCACTATATTATGAGAGTGGACTGCAGTATTATGGATAATCCTAAACATTGGAATGGATTGTGTTGGACATAAGATAGTGTTGTTTAAGGATATAAGTTTTTCGATATTATTGATGGGATGTTATAGTAATATAGTTTTAGAAAAAGGACAACCTGCAGGACGGGTGACATCCCATCGCGTCGGACAAGGCCGTGGGAATCGAACCCACAACCGAAGTGCAATTGGCCTTTATCGCCTACCACTGGCCTACAGGAAGTCCCTGTTTAGTAGAAACTAGTTTTATTTTATTAAGCGGTATGATATATGAAGTATAAGTCCATTTTAGGAACCATATATGATTAATCTCACTAAAGAATGACTTATGAATATTTAATAACTTTTGTTAACCTTTTGTTTGAGACATATGGAATGACCTGTCATACTAACACTTCACGAATAACAAATTCAACTTCATTTATTTAAGAGATGAAGTGGAAATTGTTCAAGGCACGAACAACAGTGAGATTGTACCAAAATAAAGTAAGTATTTATTCTAATTCAAATTCTTCAACTTTAGGGAAATGATCTTGAAAACAAAAAATGTTGTCCTAGTGCCCTTATATCCGATGAATCATATGGTACCCTAGATCGTCACAAATTTATGGCTTTGTGATTGCTGTCTTTTCCATAGCCATGTTCTCTACCACTCTCCATCAGAACATGATGGTTAGATTTCTCTTCCATATCCATATTTTCACCTATGTGGAAACCCAGTGATTAGTTTAATTGGGTAACTGTTAAGTTTCATACTTTTTTTTAAAAGATTGGTTTTGGTATTCCTTTTTACGATGTGGATTTCTATTAAAGAAACTTTCAAATAGTAAACCCTTTATAACCCCGACGAATTTCGAGGGCGAAATTCATTTTAAGGGGGGTAGAATGTAACACCCCGAAATTTTATGAAAAATAGTCTTTTTAATTTCATTAATGTCTTGTGTTGTACGCTACACCAAAATAAGCTTTCACAACACACATACTTGACTTGACTTCCATTACACGCAATCACGACCTTCCTCGATAGCGTGTGTAGTACGCAATAACGAGTTTCACTAAACAGCAATATGCTATTAAAATATTATTTAAACTAGCCGTTATGAATAGTAATAACCACTTTTTGAAATTTTGTAAATTTTATTTTATCAAAATGGACTTTATTTTTGGATTCGTAATATCGAAATTAGCTTAGGGTGAAATTTTGGTACTTTTCGGATAACTTTTATTTTCTGATAAATAGTGAAAATTACTAAATTTTAATTAAAAACAACTTATTTTAATCGAAATAATTAATAGTGATAAATTATTAATTTGAGTGGTTTTAAAGTATATTTAGAATATATTTTTATAATTCAATACAATGTTGGTCATTGTATGTAATTTCACATTTACACCAGACATAAACAAGTGTTAATCTTTTGATAGTTATTATCTCTTAAAAACACGCTATTTGTTGTGACAATGGAAATTAATTATAAAATTAATTAATGCAACTTATATGTTGGGAATTTTGTAAAATAGAAATCATTTTTGAATTCAGAATATCAATTATAGCTTAGGATGAAATTTTGGCATTTTTCTGAAAAACTTCAATTTTTGATGAATAGTGAAACTACTAAGTGGTAGTTAAAAAAATTATTTTTTTCATAAATCTTAATTTTACCACTTCTGTTAATGGAATTTCAAAAATTAGATAGACACGGTTGATGTCAGTAAGTAAAATGTGGTTCAATGAGATGAAAATAATTTTTGGTGAATAGTAACTTTTTACTTTTATTTACCACGGTTAATAGTAAATAGGGTAATTAAGGGTAAAAATGATATTAATATTACCCTAGAACATGTCCTAATCCTATTGGAAAAGTGTATCTCTACCAAAAAAAACCTTAAGTGGAAAATATTATCATTTAGGCCCACTTGGATTAGATTAGGACATTTATTATTATTTAATTCAAAGAAGAGTTAAAAGAGTTAAAATAAAAGTTTATTTAATAAAACATTTTTAACATAGGGTTATTCAAAAGATAAATTCGACTATAAATATTTATTATAAATATAAAAATATTTCCTACATAATGGTATTTTATTTGTAATTTTTAGACATTAAATAATTTAATTTATTTATGACACAACGATGATGCAGTAATTATCTTATTAATGAAATATTGACATAATTGATTTTATAAATACTCAAATAAATATAATTTGAGACTTTTTATGAATTACACTAATTTTATAGGTTAATATGACATGTTAGTATTGACTTAATTAACTTTTTTAGAACTTATCATTCTGTTAAGATTTTAACAAAAATCAATTACTAAATAGAGTCAAAATTGACATAAAATAGTTTTTAAAACAAATATTATATTATTAATTGTTATGTTTTTCCTAAAAATCTAAGGTTCGGCCAAATGACTTATATAAGGTTATATATATTAATAATAAACAATTTGGGGTTCGTTTGGATTCTTATAGTAAGTTTATTAACCTTATAGTGTAAGAACACAAGAAGACACGATAAAAGTAAAATTATTTAACTTAATGTTAAATCTAAATGATAAGGTTAAAATAGGAACATAAACTTGTCTAAATTCTATTGGATGAGAGGCTTTCGACCCATCCCCACCTTAGCCTCGAAATAAATCAATTTGGAGCTATTTAAAACCGAACTTGACTTTATAATAAAATAATATTTTTCGTTATTCCAAAGGTGCCCCTCTCCTCCCTTATAAAAGGGCACCTCCTCCCTCTCTTCCTCATACAACTTTGAGCCTTCAAGATCGGCCAAACGCTGCCAAATTCACTTCTAAACTTCCCTAGAAACATACTAGAGGTTCTGGTCTTCCGCAAAGACCAATTTTAGTGCCCTAAAAGAAGGTCTCAAAGAAGCACTTCAAAGAAGAGGTAATGTCCGTTACCGATTCTTTCATCTTTATTTCTTCTTCCACTTCTTCTTATTTAGTTGTTTCCTTATGACGTAATAACATCAGTATCACTCATATACTGATATGTTATTATAAGTATGAAACAATCCTATTTCACCATCTATCCATCCTACGGAAAAAGAAATCACCGCGCGTGCGTACGTACGGAATACCGCCTCCACGCCGTGGTGTAATCTATTTTCCACCACTACCTTACTTGGATGGGTATAATGGTGTAAATAATGACTATATATGACTATTATAAAGTGATATTTATTCTGAAATAGTTTACATACACTCCAATACAATCCCACGATCATGAGAATGATATCATCGCTCGTGCGTACGTACGGACTACCGTCTCCACGACGCGATGAGATTTATTCTCAATGATTAACCATTCATGAATGATTATAAAGTATATATATAATAAGTACTAATGAAATATATTACAAAATAATGATACTGGATTTATGTATATTTATATGTATGTCATCTACTTAATTCTATTCAATTCAATAAGGAAACGAAAACAACGTTCATGCGTACGTACGGACTACCGTCTCCATGAACGGTGTATTTCTTTCCATTTATCGATCCATTATATATATGTATATTCTGAATATATATTATATATAAATCATGTTCTATATTCTATACTTAAGTAATAATTATCTAAGTAATCATATGAATAATTACAAGTTAAAACACGAATGACAAATGAGACGATTTTACCCAAAACGTTACTTTAACATGAATTTACAAAAGAATGGGTAATATAAAGTCATAAGTGAACCATATAAGATATAATAACGATGAATATGATTCTGTAATAAGTCAATGACATTATTTAAATCATTATACAGGAGGTTCAGACACTTACGAAGCAAATCGGACCTAAGGTAAGGGTAATATCACAATCTCATTTTTATCCGAGATTGTTTATATGTTGGTATTTAAAGGGGTGTATTTTATCATCCACATCCATGTTTCCTAAATATGTAATATTATTTCCATTCTCCTAAAATTTTTAAAATCCAATTTTACCCTTCGGTGAGTTTTTAGTAAAGAATAAGAAAGTAATATTTTGTAGTTTTTCATACGAGGTACTTTTTGACTTTTCTGACAAAAGTACGAAGAATGTTTTTTTTAACTTATACGGAAAGAATGGATTTTTAAAAAAATATTTCCAAGAATTTTCCTTTATAAGTTTTCAAGTTTATTTTTAATCAACATCTTTTATTTTATAATTGTATGAAATGTTAAGAAAAGAAAAGTGTTTTTTGAAGTTGAAAGGATATTTTTTCCTCAAGAATGGAGTTCAAAAGATTTATCAAAATTATTTTCCATCTAAGATAATATAGGGTTCTGTTTTTATCCCTATTATTACATTGATTTGATTATGTTTTGAGGAAACTATTTTTATGAAGTCATTTACCTTATATGATTTGTTTTATGATGTGATGATGTTTTAAGAATCCCATTTTATTACATGGGTTATGCAATGATGTATGATTTATGATTTTGTGGAACACATAAGAATGGTATCATTATGAGATGGGTGGGACCTATATCTCCCTACAATGCATTGGGTAATGATTTTATATCTCGTGAGATAGACATGGCTGGAATGGTAGGTTATACCAGTTCAGTGAAACAGGACTAAAACGAGGGTGACTCGGTTCAGAAAGGGACTTTATCCACTAAGATAGTCATGGAAATGAGTCTTGACTAACAAGAAATGATTCTCTATGATTATGTGTGTATTACACAATGTTTCATGTTTTATGTTAGGATTTCATTTCACTACTATGATTTATCCCATATTATGAAATTATGATCTCTTTTGCCGGTTAAGATTTCCAAAATGTTATGTTCTTATGAATATGATGTGATTGATATTTTTTTTGTTTACCCTTACTAAGCATTTGAGCTCACCCTTTTATGTCTACTTTTCCCCAGGATATAAAGAAAGGTTATAGGTATAAAAAAAGGGAAGATATTTATGGGAGAGGTTGAAGATCTTTCACCAGGATTAGAAGATTATACTCCGAGTTTCCAAAGTCACTAAACTATTACGATCCTTGTGTGTGTGTTTTTGTTATGTACTAAGTATTCCACAAAAGTAATGTAATATCAATGTGCGTCAGGCTTCGAGTCTTTACATTTTAAAAAATATTACATTTGAAATTTGATTTAAATTATAATGAGTAAAATTATACAAAAATTAAACCAATTTAGGTCATTTGAATCAATTTTACATTTAAATTGGATATAAAAACATTTAGATCCTTTGAACTATTAACTTTAAAAACCTGTTTTTTTCAATGGGTTTGCGAGATTAATATTAATTATATACTTTCCAATTATGTTAATATAATTTAGTAAAATGAATATCATATTATTATTAATAATTTATAATTTATCGTTTTTGGAAAAATTTAGTTTTTAGTCATTAATAAATATTACCATGTTATAAATATTATTTAATGTGGTTTAGGTAAAAAATAAATCATGATAAAGTTAAGAAGTTAAAGTATTAAAATATATAAAAATATAAAAAAATTGATTGAAGTATTTAATGAAAATAACCATCCAATATAATAATAATTTACATCCAAATTCATGAAAATTAATTACACCCCAATTTGGTTATATTTAAGCATGAAATAATCATTATTTCAATCACATAAACCATCCTCTAATCAAGTTTAAATACCACCCATCACCACCCCATTTTGACCAAAAGACATGTATATACTAAAATATTTCCCCAAAACATTTCTCATCACTTTCCCTATATCAATTCCATACTTATATCACCATAATACTAAATCAAAGGTCCTCAAGTGTCTCTCAAGGAGGTGATATTCTAATGGTAATTTTCACAAAACACCTCTCTTATTTTCTTTTATTATTCTACTTTCTTGTTATATATTCCATCTATAAAAAAATAACAATTAAAAAATAATTTAAACACTATAATGTGATTATTATAATCTAATTTGTATATCAATCACTTTTATTACCTCCTCTTATTCAAGAAAGTGAAACTATTTTCCAAATTATGGTGACTAACCATATTTTGAATGAATGGTCTTAATCATTATTTATTTCAGCTGTCATGGGTGGTAAAAAAAATTTATTGTAAAATAATATTATAATAGTTTTATTACAACCAATTTAAATAACTATAAGTAATATAAAAACTCATAATACTAAATAAAATGAAACTATTTTCTTGTGTTTGAAAAAATAGTCAAAATAAACTAAACATCCATCATTAACATTTTATCTAATGAATCATCCCCATCATATAAAAAATGATATATGGAAATATTAATAATAATGTAATAAAATTAATACCATTTCATTCCACTTATAATGATACAATCTAATTTTAAAATAACATCTATAATTTAACATAGATGATATGGTCATGAAACCAAGAAACAAACACACCTGAAACCACGAAAATAATGATATATTAATAATGAATGGTTCGTAAGAGTTATATAATCATAGAATAAGAAATTTTAAATTAGAATATATCTATTAAATGGGTTAATAACATTACTTAAACCATTATATATAAGTAAAAATAATGCTACACTAAAGGGAAGCTTGAGGTAAGGTTTTTCGCGTCTCACTTTTACTTCTGTGAGAAATATGATATCTTCACCACTTATTTATTTTGTGTTGTGTATAAACTTCTCCAATGAAGTATTCAATCCTGAATCTCATTATTCCCATAATAATATAGGTGTCATTTATTATTATTCAATCATGGGGTCATAATTCAATGTTACCAAAGTTTTAAGGGTCTTTTGTTACAATCACATCATTTATCAGGATTGTGAATGATTAAGTATTTGATGATGAAATATTATATTTTTGTTGAAATTCTATTATGATTTTTTATTGAAGATATTTTCAAATAATTTTACCATTTACCAAATCATTAGTACTTAAAATTATCGAGAAAGTATTTTCAAGAAAATCCGACTTTATCTATCTCTTCGGTTGAAATTTTTTTATCTTTCAAAAAAATGATTACTAAAAATATTTATAAAAATAATTTTAATTATATTTTAAGAACAATATAAATGGAAAATATTTTTTTTTAATTTTGTTTTAATTATTTTATATATTTTATCAGTTATTTTCAAATAATTTTTTTCCAAAATTTGTCATGTTTTAAAGAGTGATTTTCAATGTGTGAAAGTTTATTTTCATCAAATATATTTAAATGATCTCATTTAATATATTTTTATCTATGAAAAAATTATTTTTTGAATGTTTTACTACATTGAGGATGATCTCTTCTGATACTATGCACTATATTTTATGAAATGGAATTTTATTATTTTGATTTTGGGATGTACTTTTTTTATACTATTCACAGTGTTACAATGGATTGTTTGTGATTATGTTTAATTAACAGGGATAATTTTTTATGTTTTTTATACTAGATTGAATAATAATTTCTATGTTGATCATTATTTACCACATTCATATGAACAACATATAGGACATAAAAATTGATAGGTAGGGCCCACTTTATCCACTCGATGCATCGAAAGGTCTCACGAGACAAACCAGATTGGGTTATGGCTAAGGCCTTGCCAATTTTTTTACAAATTTATTATCCATGTCCTAAAAGGTATGTTCCAAATATCTATAATTATGCATTACATCATTATGATATTATTTTTTTCCCCATTGTTATTCTACTATTGAAATATCCATTATTTTATTTCTAGCTCTTGTGATTATTTATATTGTATTGTTTGATCCCATATATTATGCAATGTTATGCTCATGTTATTAATTAAATGTCATGTGTTTTAGTTATTTACCTTCCCATAATAATTTATTCTTTTTTATGGTAGATTCTATCATATGTATACCCTTAAAAAGTATCTAGGTTCACCCCATTATTATGTGTTTTTTTCTATGTTTTCATAAAGATTATTATGATTTTTATGTAGGTTTATCCTATACAGAATAACCCTGTTATGAAGGAAAATATATTTTGAATTTTATGTCCAAAATAAAATTTTAATTTAAAATTTGTGTCTATATTACAAAGACTAATAATTTTTTTGATTCTTTAGGATGGGATATCTTTTATCTTATTCTAATGTAACAATGTAAGGAACTAGATTTAGGCTACTGGGGTCAGCGTGATTATATTTTCTATTAGAAAATTTCTTCCAGAGACCTTTGGAACAATATTTTTTAAAACCTAGATTTGGGAATCTAACCATATGAATGAATTTGAGGAAAATAATACATATAGTACATCATCATATTTATTTGTAAATAACTATATATAAACTAGGCTAAACCTAAAGTCACATGTATTTAGAAGAGCATGTAATTATTTATAAATACTTTTCATAATATTATGTCACTCTGATTAGTGTTTTTTTATTTTTACAAATTCATTTTTGGTTTTAATTAGTGGTTATAAACAAAATTAACTAGTATAAAATTGAATGTTATTGATAATGTATTGTTGATAAAACTAATGGAATTATTACGAGAGTAAGGGATATCATGTTTATGACTAATCATTAATGATGATATATGATTAAAAACACACAGAATCACGACCTTTTAGAAACACTAATGAAAACAAGGATAGATTTTTTCTGAGAGATCAAGTGGTGGTGGTCATGTATAAAAGAACAGTCAGTTTCCAATATGTTGTGAATGTGAATAGGAATAATTTTTGGGAGTCAAAATATGGATACAAAGAAAGTGATTTCTAAGGAAAACTGAATGGTTTGGAATAAGATTCTCCTTAAGGTGTTTTCAAATGTTGATTATTTTAAATGTGGAAAGTATGAAAATTATGTAAATATTTGTACTATTGGTGAAATCATTAAATGAATTAACAAGGTTATACATGTAATGGTTATAATGTTGATGATGAAGAAACTAAAAATGAAAAAATTAAATGAAGGAATCATTAATGAATTGGATGGTGAAGCATAGTTTTTAGTTTAATAATGATGTATAATGATTAATGTTCTTGTGTTTATTTATTCATGAATTGTTTTATTAATGATGATATATTTACCATAATTATGATATATATTAGGTTTTTACAAAAGTACCTATTCTTTATGTAATTGAGACCACTTGTTGAAAGGTACACACAACCTAAAAAGTGATTAAGTAAACTTTTGTTGTCTTAAAAAATGAGTAATGGAAGGTAACCATTAACATATACTTGATTTTGAGGTAATAATAAAAAATATATTTATGTGATATTATAAGTAACAATGAAATTTGTGGGTGATTTTTTATTTTATCATTTCAATCTTTACTACAGGTTTGGATATAATTAACATATTCACCATGAGAACCTATTTTTAGTAGATTTCTTGTCTTTCTTAAGGATTAATGGTTATAAAAGAATTCATATATTTTTTTTATAATGAAATATATATTATTTTTCTCTGGAAAATATTTTCGAACATTGATTAGGTAAATTTACTAAACTTCCTTCTAAATTTATGGTTTTTGAATTTGGAAAGACATATTTTGGATGAGTCTTAATAAATTTTAATTATATAATGGATTAAGTTGAATGTTGGATATTATTGTTTGAGGATGAATTATGGTTTCTTAATTTTTATATCAAGTGACACCATTTTGGATTCATTAAATATTTGGTGGCTAAATAAATTTATTGTGATTCAAAAAACTTCTTTAGGAATAAAAAATTCATCTAGAATATCCATCTCCTATGATAATAAATTTAGTGGTGATAGATCGATGCAAAATCAAATAATGAGATTATTATTATGATTAAGAATTTAATTAATTATACTCATCATCTCATGTATTCATTTATATATTTAAATAATCCCTAAACTCTAGGAAAGTAATATGGATGTTAAAATTCTCTTTGATTAATTTTCTTATCGAAATATCAAAGGCCTCTTTAACCCATCACCAATTTATGGGGTTTTGATGGTATAATTATTGTTGGACATGTTATATATCAATATGCATCTAAAATTTATAGTTTTATTTTGCCCCCATGTCATAGTTTGTACCTTCCACTAATGTTATACAAATCAAATTTCTAATTTCGTAGTTACCTATGTATTTCTATTTCCCTATTATTGATAGGATGTTTTATTAATATTATTTATGGTTTTGCTTTCCCAAAAAGGTATTTTCAAGCATCAACCATTGATTTTAGAAATTTAATTTCAAATTTTTAATAAGAAATTTATTGAAGGAGGGGAGGATATAAAACCACATCATTTTTTCTTATATATATTTTTAAATAAATTCAATTTATTCGAAAGCTTACGTCACACAGAACACTAGGCATAAACAAATGATTAAATATTATTATTCAATTGTGATAGTTATCACCAATATATAGGAATGGAGGGATGGAATCATATTAACTAAATTATGAAAATATAGATTAAAAATGTTAATAAAATGAATTCATGTGTTACCAATTTATTAGAAATAAAAATGATACCCAATTGATCCCAAAGGATGTGTTTTTTATAAAAAATATTTATATGAAAAAAATGAAATTTTATGTTAATAAATAAAATTATTTACTATTATAGAAATATATTAATGATATTTATAATTAATATATTTATTAAAATGTTTTTAAGTTCATCAAATATGTTTGGTAGGGTTAATTATAATAATAAATGAATTTTTAAGAATAAAACTCTATTTTTCTAGAGGTAGTTTTGACACCTTTTAATGGGGAACCAATTTTAATCATAATATTTAGAAAATTTATATGTTTTATTTTATAAACTAAATTTAATTTTTTGAAATGATAATATAGAAATTATAAAAGTTTTATGTTTTTTTATTTTTATAGAATTTCCATTTTTTGACGAATAGTGTAAATACTAAACTTAAATTAATAAATGATATTTTTTCTAATATATTTATATTGTTAAATTATATTTTAAAAATGTTTTAAACTATAATTACTTAAATTTTACTTAAATAAAAAGAAACTAAGTAATTGAAATATATTTCACATTGAAATTTGATATAAAATCATTTCTGCTTTTTGGACTGTTAACATTAAGACCATGTTTTTTAATTATATGAATGGGATTAATTTTAAATATACATTTTCTAATTATATGAGTTGAATTTATTAAAATGGATTAATGATTTTTAATAATAAAATCCATATCAAGTTTTATGGTCAATTTAATTTTTTATTCATTAAAAAATTTCACCATCGTAAAAAAATAATTTACCGTTCTACAGGTAAACAAAATAAATCATGTTAATGATAAAAAGATAATGTAATAAAATACCTAAAAAATAGATTATTTAATGGTTTGATGAGGTATTTATATACCAAAAAAACATATAAAATATTAATTACCAAACAAAGACATGGATATTAAGTCCAACTCAATGTGGTTGGATTTGAGTATAAAATAATAATTATCTTAATCACTTAAACCCACATCTCCTCAAGTATAAATACCAACCCTCACCACCCCATTTAGACTCCAATGTCATGTAGATCCTAAAATTTCTACCTAGAAATTTCTCCCTCGATATTCCTATATCTAAATGCTTCTGGTCTCACCAAAAGTCCAAATCCAAGGTCTTGAAGGGTCTTTAATGGTGATGAAATTCAAGAGGTAATCTTCTCAAAACAACTCTCTTCGTTTATTTTCTTCTTCTTATATATACTCTTCTATTGAATCCAAAAAGTAATAATAATTTAAAAATCATTTAAATAGTAAAATATTAATTTTTAAATGGAATATCATATATCCAACCATTTTATTACCTCATGTTATTAAAATAAGTGGGACTATTATCCAAATTATGGAGATTAATCTTCTCTGTCAACAATGTTTTTGTTTATTTTCCATTACCCCGTTAATGGATTGTCATAAAAAAATTTAATAGTTAAATAAAATTAAAGAAATTATATTATATAATATTTAATTTTTTGTAACTAATACCTAAACCCATAATAATAAATAATTTGAAACAAGTTCTTAGTGTTTGGAAAACCGCAAAAAAACTCAACGTTTATCGTTAACATTTTATCGAATAATTCATTCTCATCATAGAAAAGAATTATGTCTGGGACATTAATACTATTGGAAGTTAATTAAAACCATTTCATTCCACTTCCTAAATATTAATCCCATTTTTATGAACATCCATTATTTTACACAAATGAACTGATCAGGAAACCATGAAACAAACACACCGAAAACCTTTAAAATAATGAAATATTAACAATGAATGGGTAATAAGATGTTTTAAAATAATCACATAAGGTGTTATAAGTATTAATATAGTTAATAAATTGATTAATAACATTATTTAAGCCAATAATCAAGATATTATATAATGCTACACTAAAGGGAAATGTGGGGATAGGGTTTTTTCATCTCACTTCTTCAATGAGATGTATGCCTTATTCAATGCTTATTTATTGTTTTTGGTTTATATACTTATCTATTGAAATATTAAATCATGAATCAAGTTATTATAATGATATTATTAGTTTCATTTGTTCTTATTCATTCATGGGGTTTATAATTCAGTATTACCAAAGTGGTCAGAGTATTTTCTTACAATGTCATCGATTATCAGTATTATGAAAGATTATGTCTCTGATGTTGAAATATTATAATTATAATGAAATTTCTTATCCAATGGTTATTAGTTAGGTTTTCATATAATTGTACCCTTTACAAAATTATAGCTACATAAAATGATTGATAAATCATTTTCCTAAAAATTATACTTCATATCTTTTTTCAATTGATGATTTGTGATATTTTAAAAAAAAATCTAAAAAGTTTTCAAAATATTTTTATTTTATTTTAAGATAATTAAAAATTTAAAGGATTTTAAAAATGTTTTATGTTTTTAAAAAATGTATTTTCAATTTTTTTTTCATGGTTATTTTAAATGAATTTTTTTTCAAAATTTTTTATGTTTTGAAGATTTATTATAAAAGTAAGATTGTGTATTTTCATTAATATTTTTTCAATGTTCACATTTAAATTATTTTCACCTATTTCATTTTTTAGAATATTATATTTTATTGAGGTTGATCTCATATGATACTATAAACCAAATTTAAATAATTGGTTGTTGATTAGTTTAAATGGGGATGTTCTATTTTGACACCATTCACCATGTCAATCTGGATGGTTTGTGATTATGTTTACTTATTTGGAAAACTTATTTATATTTTTTATTCTAGTTTCAATATAAAATTATAGGTTTATTTTTATTAAACTTTAATATGAGTAATTTATAGGATTTATTAATTAATATGTGTGGCCTACTATAGCCCCACAATGCATCAAAATGTATCATTAAACAAACTAGATTGGGTTTTGAGTGAGGAATTAACAATTTATTTTTTGATATCTTTAACATGGTCTTGATAGTAAGTTTTAGATTTTATGAATTATGAATTCCATCCTTATGAGATTGTTATTTTTTCTTGTTATTTTTCGAATATTAGAATTTCCATGGTTATGTTTTCTAACTCATGAAAGTTTTTAAAAAATATTATTTGATCATCTTCATTCCACCATATTATTCTCATGTTATTGATTAAATGCTATGTGTTTCTATTATTTAACATTTTATAATTTTTTATTCTTTTTTTATGATATATTTTGTTATATTTATACTCTTAATGATCATATGAGATCACCCCTTTCTTATGTTTTATTTTCCTCCAGGTTTCTAAGATGTTTATAATTATTGACATGAAAGTTTAATATATGGGGAATAATTGTTTTCTCAAAGAAAGATTTTTTTTTAAAATTTTATTTACACAATATAATTTTAATTCAAAATATGTATCTAGTTTACCAATATTACTAAAAAATTCATTCCATTAGGAAGAAATATCTTGTATCATATACCAAATATAATAAATAAAAAATTGACTCTATGCTACTTTGTTAGGGGAGTTACTTCTATATGTACCGCCAATTAATGATCCATGAGACGAACCACCCAATGCATGATCTAGAATTGGTAGTTGTGGTTTTTTTGATGAATTTGGGACATTATCTATATATTTAAAAGTGGTCCATATATAGCGATCATAAAATCCTTAAGTATATACTGATACAAATGGTGATTTATATGTTCCAACAATGGTGGTTATAGATAATCAATGCTTGTGAATGTTTAATCCATTTCTAATTTGGAAAAGAAAATAATGTGTAGGAATTTATGAATAGAATGTATCCTATAACCCTTTCCATGATAAGGATTATAAGGGGTTCAATAATTTTGGAAATAAAAAGGATGGAAAAGGGAATAATGACATGATCTTCACCAACCCTTCTGAAATAACTACTCAACAATCTATTCTTGATAGGATCATGTAGGCCAATAAAGATAATGTGTTTCTATATAAGAAGGTATCAAATATTATGGAGTTCAACATTTTTTTACGATTGAGTTATAAGGTTTGGTACATGGATATCAGTGTCGCGTATCAAAAACTAAAGAGGGGAAATTAAAATGATGTTCATAGAAAATCATTCTTCATTCATCTAGGATGAAATAATATGTATATAATATGTATATATATTTGAAGAAAAACATCTGGCGGGATATCCTGATTATTTATATTTTATATTTTTTCTCTTCATGCTTGGTCCTCCAACAAGTTAAGGAACAAAGAGAAAATTCAAAACAAATGATGAAATAATTACCCATACCTGTTTTATAACCGAAAAAATAACTATGTATTTTTTCATAGTACTACCCAATACACCTAAAGAAAAAATTATTTGGTTCTTAGTATATCACCTTAATAAGGATGTGAATTTCATTATAATCAAATAATATTTTTCTCTTGATCAACTCACCATGATATATATATAGGAAGTGGTAATTATACAAGAAGTTACACTCTCTATTGTATCTGATCAAGATATGAGGTTTTCATTATGATTTAAGAGAACCCTCAAAAATTTGTTGGATAAAAGCCTATGATTCAACACTACATAACTCCCTCATGTATATTTTATGTATGAATAGACCATTAAAACTCAAGAGGGTGTGTTGATATCCTGTTCAATGGATTTCAAAGGATTATAGGATCAACACATTCTCCTTGGGAAGTTATAATATAACAATAGCTTCCACTCTTGTATTAAAATGAGATCTTATGAGGCTATATATAGTAATATTTTTCAGAATCCAACATGATTGGATGATCTTAGAGAATGGAATATTATGGTAACTGATCATGTCCAAGAGATAAAAAATATGGTTCAAACCATTCAACATTACTTGAAAACCACTTAAAGTCAACAAAAAACCCATGAAAATGATTATCGATGAGTTCCATAGTTAGTGATCAAAGATAAAGCGTTTCTTCATATATCACCATGGGATAATGTCATGGGGTTTGGGAAGATTGGATATCTTATTATATGATTCATCGTCCCCTTTAAAAACCCTGATCGCATTGCAGTAGTAGCCTAATGAATAGCACTACCACATTACTTATCAAATGTACATGATGTGTTCCATGTATCCCACTTGAAGAAATACATACCAGAATACTCATACATATTGAATCCTAAGGTGGTATCATTATTGAATGATCTTTCATATGAGTGGAATCCCAAGGAGATGATAGAGTGTAGAGACATATTTTTATGAAATAGGACAATTTACCTAGTCAATGTGGTGTGACTGAACCACACTTTTCCAGAAGTGATATAGAAACTAGAATATGAGGTGAAATATAAGTACCCTCATCTATTTTAGTGTATTTAATGAATGTTGTGGGGGTGAAAATTTTGGAGGTAATAATTAAATGATTTAATGTTTTATAAATTAAATTCCACTTTTTTAAAATGTCTTTTGTAATGAAGTTATAAAAAACACATTCACTTCTTTGGTTATTTGGAACATTTATATGATCTATCAAATTTAAAAGACACTTATGTTTAATTAAAAATGTATTATAAACATTGTTTATAAACCATTGATATTTTCATTCTAACGGTTATGATAATGTCCAATTAATATAGATGAATTAAATCATGTCCTTGTCCAATAGGATCATACCCTATTAATAAAATCAATTAAGGAATCTAGGGGAGATATAATTAATGGGATTTATCATTGACCAATCCCAAGAAGATATTAAATATCCAAGGCATGGGAAAAACCTCTTATGGGAGATTTTTATTCACAATTGAGATCACGACGCAAACCATGTATGCCAAACCACACCAATAAAATATCATTATCACACACCATACCAATAAGAATTAACTTTTGAAATTATGGCCTATGTATCAATACACTAATTATATTAGTTTCAAATTTTTCAGTTAATAAAATACTAATTATATTTATCCCAACATAGTATTACATTTGATGTTATTTTTTTATAAAATATTATTATTAAAAAAATTATTTAATATAATTGGTAATATGATTTTATAAATCTTGAAATAATTTTATAATGGTCCTGAAAATACTATAAAAATCCTTCATTTTAAAATAAATGTGGATTTTTTATTTAAAATTGTAAAACATAAAACATATTGAATTATTTGGATAAAATAAATAAATTTTTTTAAATTACCATGTTGAAATTTTTGAATTTTTTTATTCTTAACTTTAATTGACTGTCAAATGTTTTTGTCAAAATTATATATGGTATAAACATACAGTGTGTATTATGACATCATTAAATCCCAAAGTGATGTAATGAATTATATAAAGCGTATCAATGAACAAAATTATGCTTTTCCTATAAAATCACCATTTATGTAATTTGATTTTTTTTGTAAACCCATTATGAATCCTACAAAACCTATATTACATATTATGTTTCTAAAGTCAATTAATTGTGAACAAGACTTCCTTTAACATCACCAAGGGTATTATTTTAATGATATCAATTCGTAATCATGAAAAATAATTAAAACCATGACAATTTTTCAAAAACCAAGAGATGGTTGGTTGATTTTATTACATTATCATATAGATTCCAAAACATATGTTTGGAAAATAAGGAATAATTTTACTTCTTTATTCTATATAAACCCACTAAAAATCCAATTTCATATAAATAAAAACCTTAATATAACAAAATTACATTACCCTTCCTTCTATATATCCCGAATATAGATTCTATAATCTATTAAGAATCACTTACCATGACTTTTTCAATAGCCTCTAATGGTAAGGGAGCATCTCCTTCTCTTTATCCATGAATGTATTTTATGTTATTCCACTTTTATCTAATTTTTCATGTTTTTAAATGATTCCTCACATAACTCTTACTTTTATTTCTATGTACAAGTTATGTGATACACTTTTCACTATCACTAATCCCTCCCACAAACTTTTATGTACCACATATTATGATACAGGAACTATATGGTGATATTTTCATGTAAAAAAGAAATTTATTTGGAATACGCATCCTAATTCCTATTTAATAGTATTCACCTAGAAATAGAAGTCCTTTATTTATTGGGTTAATCAATGTATATAACCTAGAATAATTGATCATCAGATTAAAATTGATTAAAGTAATATTTATATTGTATGATTTATGTGGAACACTTTTGCATGTATATGATTTGAAAATGATGGGTGCACCTACATAGAACTATATGAATAAGTTAATGTTTTAGTTACATGATATTTCATATATGGTATAAGGTAATAAACATAGTCCATTATGTGAGTTTTCCCACCAAGTTACTCTATCTTGGTGGAAATCTTGGACCTATTTATATTATGTAATGTTTAATGTTTTCATCGCATCCCCATGTCTCCTTTATGCAATCTGGCTATATGATGCCTCATGTTTTAGGATTATTATTCTTAACCCACTTATATTACCCTGGTATTACACATGGCTCACATATAGTTAGTTACCATGGTAAGGATTTTTTATTCCCTTAATGGGATTTATATCTCACCCCTTTCATATATACATCCCCATGTTTTACAATGTAGTTTTAGGAGGATGATGGTATTTTATGGAAATTTCAAATAAATTATCAATATTTTTTATACATGTATCATGTTGATATTGTATGTACCTAATTTCCCAGTGATATTAGGCTTAAAAGTTTTTAGGTATTGTTTTATGTGTACCATTATGTTACACCTTAATATATTATGGTATTCCACTTTTAAAATATTATATCTTTGACAGTTTATGCATTACACAACACTATGTTTAAAATTGTAGTATACTATTAAGTATGGTCACTGGAAAAGTAATGTGAACATTAAGAGTAGTAATATGAATAATATAATAAAAAATTCACCTATGAAAGTATGAATAAAATTTGGGTATCTTATAAATAAAAATATTATATATTAATATCACAGTATAAGAAATTAAAGGTTTTGAAAACGAAAAAAATTAAGTGTTGGTATTTTTATAAAGATTAAAAATTTCTTTATATTTTTAAAATTAATATATTGTTTTAAAATAATTCATAAAATATAATTATAAATTAATATTTTGTTGTCTTGTGATTATAATATAATTTTATGAGACCTAAATTCATTTTTTAAGTGTTATAAAATTTGTTATACTATTAAAATAACTATTCTTTAAATAAATGATGATTTTTAATTAAAAGTAAATTTATAAAATATATATTTTTATAAAATGGGGTTTATTTTTGAATTCTACATGATGAAAATCGTTATGGTGAATTTTTTTATTGTTTAAAAATTGTTGATTTTTTCATGAATAGAAAAATACGGTAATTTATGATATATTTGAATTATAAGATAAATATAGTATTTATTATTTCATTTCTGATTTAAGAACCATAATATTTAATTCTCATTATCTTTTTACTATATTTAGTCATCCAATAAAAACTACTCATAGTCTTGAGCCAAAATAATAATAAAATGATTTAAATAATCAAAAAACGCTCCTCTCATCCACTATAAATACCACCAATTATCTTGACACATCAAAATCCATTAAGATTGTCTAATTTCTACCCTATCACTATCCCAAAAATCTGTCCAATGTTATATTATTTCGGGTCTCACCCAAAATACCATTTAAATGTTCTTTAAGGAGGTTCTCAAGGATGGTAATTCAAGAGGTAAAATCCTCTTTCATTCTCTTAATTTTATTTCAATTTATTTTACATTCCTATCGTTTCATTAACTCATATGTCCAAACATGAATTATAACACAAGTATATTATATATATATATATATATATTAATTTTAATATTATCATGGGATATCGACCATCAATTTGTTCCCCTTCACCTTTTTGTTCTAAAAATAAAAATGTCGCCCATGTGGTGTCGATTTACCGCCATCATCGATGATGATTCTTTTTTTTAATAATGCATTCATGTATGGTCATAATAAAACTTTCTATTGTTAAAAAATATTATAATATTTAAATTACAACCTATTTAGGTTTCTATGACATTTATATATTCATTATATTAATTAATAATATAGAACTACTGTGTGATGGTTGAAAAATCACCAAAATAATCCAAGCGGATATCATTAACATTTTATCTAATGAATCATTATCATATATAGAAAAACATCATATATCAGACCAATGAATATTCTATAAGTTCATTAAAGAAAATAATTTCAATTCTAGATAACTATTCTCATTTAACATGGTCATTCGTACATGTATACAAGTGAACAAATCATGAAAAACGAGGAAATGAAGAATTACAAATAACTAAATTGAATAATATAACCAATAAAAAGAACATAAATGAACCTAATAAAATATTAATAAATAAAATAAATGTTTAATAGAATCTTAATTAAATTATTTATTAATCTAATTTAATTATCTAGGATGTTAAGTACAAGTGCATAATGCTTTTAGTCATAAGGTAAAGAGTTTTCACCAAACCACCATTTTTTATTCAGGATACACTTTCTTTCTCCTTACACCAATGCAATTCTACATTATTGTTATATACATTTAATACATTATTTTTATATGTTCCAAAATCATTTACCTATATTTTTTCATCTTTCTTATCTGGAGAAATAAATGTTTTACAACTTTCACTTTCCAATTTATCTAAATAAGAAAGCCTCATTAAAGGGTACGTATTAACTTCTTACCCATTTTCAATTAAAATTCGTAATTTTGTTAAGGATCCAATATTTATTTTAAAATCAGTTTTTATTTTCTTGAAAAACTATTTTAGTTCTTTTATTGTTTTATGTAAACCATTAAGCCTTGTCATCTTAAATGACTCTTTTATATTTTTTCATAAGTCGTGCTAAACTGACTTATTTCTAAAGACTATTTTTCAATATTTTCACATCGGTTGGAAGTAATTTATTCCATAAATATAATTTATGATTCCTTATTTTTTTTATGTGATAAACATGATTACAATTTAATTTTATACAAATGATTTTTCCATAATAACTCTTCTTTAAAAAGTAAAAAAGGGTATTTCCCTCATGAATTTCATAATGTGTTTTTAGAGTATTTATATATAATTCAACAGACTTTTTTTATTTTATTATTTAGAGAGTTTGATTTCATATGATACCATATAAAATATTTTATTAAAGTTTTTATGATCAGTTTAACTGTAACTGTATTATTCATGGTTAATGGTTGATTTATTCACATTTCTTATACTAGTTTTTCAATATGAATGTATATGTTATTTTTCACCATTATCATATGAGGAATGTATTGGACTTATTAAATGATATTTAGGGAATATTATAGCCCTTATATGAATTCTTAGGTCTAATGAGATAAATTAGTTTGGGTATTGGTTGATGTATTACCTTTTTATAGTTTCTTGGTTGAGGCCTTGACGGTATGTTATGATATTCAAAATTATTAATTCCCTAATTATGATATTATTTATTGGATAATAAATGTTATTATTTTATTAGTAAAATATCAATGATTATGTTTCTTTCTCATGTGATTATATAAGGCATTATTTAATTAGGTTTTATCCCTAGCATATTATTCTCAAGATTGTTTTTATTTTGATTTTTTAGTTATTCACTATGCCTTATTATTTATGTTATTTATGAGAAATTTCATTTTATTTCTTAACATTATGGATCTTCTAATCTCATCCCTTTATTATGTTTTATTTTTAACTAAGATTCTAAAATTAGTATTGTGAATTACTTTCAAGGATAACAAAAGAGTTTAAGGGTGTTTCTAATAGAGTTGATGTTTTGTATTTCTTTGAATGTTTTAATGTAAAAATCACATTGTTATCTAGATTTACAAAGAAACTAAACTATTCAGTCCTTTGGGAAATTATCAGACTTTCTATATACTAATCTAATAAGGTAAGGCACTGGATCTAGGCTACTGGGGTTAGTGTCTTTACATTTTATTTGAGTTGATGTATAGTAGAAACCACAGGAACTAGATATAGAAAACATAAATTAGGGAACAAAACCCTAAGATAAACATTGATGATAATAATAAAAGAAAACCAATATTTTTTTAAGGTGGATATTATGTGAGTCTTCATAGATATACATCCCTCTCTGGATACTACAAGTGGTCATAGTTCTGTCGTAGATGTACCTCATTGTAACAACACCGACAAGGTGTGTCGGGCCTTACTCAGTGTAACCTCGTACCCGACAACGGGTCTTACTATGCACCTATTTTTACACACTCGTGGGATATTATCTAGATAATTTTCATTATAATTAAATACCATATTTAAGGATTTAATGTTAAATATTTTAACTAGGAAACCATTTTTATGAATATGAGATTTTCTATTTATAAATTTACAATTTATGTTAAGTATTTTCAAGTTTTAAATTATGAAATATAACCAATTTACTGTGTAATATTGTTTAGAAGTGGAACATAGTGGAATAAATGAAACCCATATCAATTCCTATATCCCATGTAAGGATATCCCTCACATATAAGATAAATATGTTGGAGCTAGAGAAGAAACTAGAGATGAACAAATTTTTACTATATTGGGATAAATGACTCATGTTATGAGAGACAACATTACTCATATGGAGTAGACCGGTCCACAATGTGGTGGAATAATGTTAGACCACATTATTCGATAACAATATCCATTATTAAATTGGACTATAAACTCATTTATAATAGATAATTGGGTATGTTCCTTAGAGAATATATTTCTCACATTTGGAAGTAATGAAATGGAGAAGGTTATCATGGAATTTTATTGTCTATTAGCATATTCAAATAAATAGTGGTAATTATTTCAAAACACAAAGGAGGAGGAAGAAATTGAAAATATGGTGTGGAGGTATTTTATGAAATTTTCTTAGAAACTTTTCCTATTCGAACAATGAGTATATTTAGAGTGTAAATTCACATATCTAAGGTCGAAAGAGGATAAAATCATTGACATGTATAAAGACAACAGTATAAGGTTACAAATGAATGATATAGATTACATGAAAAATCTAAAAATAATTAAGTATTAATTATTTTATGGGTTAAAACAATTACTCTAAATTGAAATGTTCTCTAAAAACATCTCATCATACGAATATATATTCTATTATTCTATAAAAAAAGTGAAAGAAATATTTATGTCTTTTTTATTTAAAGAAAAAAATATAATAATAGGGATGTTTAACACTCTAGAAAATGATAAAAAGAAAAGGGTAATAAGGGAAGAGTTTAATTTCCATCAGGGAATAAATATGGAGAGAAACATCATTGGAAAATTCCCATTTAAGATGGGAGTCTGTAACATGTGTATAGAAAAAGGCCACCATGTCCATGATGTCAAGGAAAATAAACAATCTAATAATAATCAATTATAAAATTGAAAAGACATGGGACATTATGAAAATTATTTTCCTAACAATGATTGAAAAATTCCCCATAAAAGTCCAATGGAACAAGACATTGCTTATGTAGTCACAAAAGTTGTCGTTTAGGTTCTTAATGATATGGTGGTTGGAAATTTAATCATCTCATCAAATTTAGATAATTATTTATTTTATTTTGGATCATCACATTTTTTATATCTTCCCAAATATCTTTTAAAATTAGATATTTCCAATTCACCATAATACAGGATTTAACAGTAAGGACTCCCAGTGGAAACCATCTTCCATCAAAGATGTGTTGATCAGTTCCTCTTATGACACATACAAATTATCTAATTGATGATTTTGTTATCATACATTTGGTTGATTTTTATATAATCGATGGTATAGATTGTATTTAAAATTAAAAATCAAAAATTTATTTCAAAGTGAAGGAAATTATGATCTGTGATGAAGGTATGCAATTTCTTTTCTTTAAAGGGGATACTTTATCAGCTAATTCATATCTAGATCCACCTCTAATGCCTCTTATAAATTAAAATATTCAGTATGACGATAAAATATCATATATTGATGTGGAAAAAAATCTTAAAATTGGGGATTAACCTACTGTACTAGAATATCGTGATGTATTTCTAGAGGATTTACCAGTACATCATCCATCTTGGGAAGATGATTTTTCAATTGATTTAATTCATAGAATGGTCATAGTAGAGTTAATATAGTAAAATAAACAACTATGGGAATTTAGTGATAATGTATTTATACACCCTACTATTTCACCTTGGGGAGATCATGTTCTTTTTGTTAAGAAGAAAGATGAATCTATGAATCTATTCATTGACTACAGAGAGATCAATGCTATTATGATATAGAACAAGTATTATCTACCTCACATTGATGACTTATTTGACCAACTTCAAACAGCTCAATATTTTCCAAGTATTGATATTTGATCAGGATTTCATCAATTATGTGTGAAGAAAGAAGACATTTCAAATATAGAATTTAGAAATTTTTATAAAAAATTTGATTTTAAAGTAATTAAATTTGGAATGAAAAATGAATCCTCTATTTTTATAGATCAAAAGAATATAGTGTTAAATGAATATTTTTATGAATTGGCTAATATTTTTATTGAATTTTTTTTATATATTCCAAAAAACTCAGAGTACCATGAGAACCACAAGGGGATTGTTTTAGAGCATTTTACAAGAATGGATTTATATGGGAAGTTTAAAATATGTGAATTCTAGCTACAAACAGTTTATTTTTTTCCCATATTGTCTTGAAAAAATAATGTCAATAAATTATTGAATAATTGAATAGAAAATTAGTGAATTCTTTGACCTGGATTCTACCATCATGAAATGATGTATTTTTTATTTATATTGATGCATCAAATAAACGATTCAGTTGTGTCTTTGTGTATAATGATATAATTATTTCATACACAACCATGGAGTTAAAAACCCAATAATAGAACTATCCAACTCATGATCTTAACATTGCAGCCATAATATTTTCTCTGAAGAAATAAAGACATTGTCTCAATGTAGAAATATGTGAGATATATACAGATCACAAAAACCTGAAATATATCATCTCTTATAATGAAATGTACATGAAGAAAATGTGATTACTCAATCTACTAAAGTATTATGATTTTTCAATACAATACTACCCAGGGGAGGTGAATAAGGTTACATATGCATTGATCAGGAACGATATGGGAGTTCTGAACAAAATGAGTATTGACAAGGGATCTTATGTACAAGGATCTGATAAAGATGGATATAGAAATATTCAAGGATGGTGAAACATCATTACTTTTTCAATTGTTTGACCAATTATATTTATTTTAAAAGATTAAAATTTATCACTCTGATGATGAGAATTGTCAATGGAAAATTAATGTTTCGAATAATGATAATTTTCCATACTTCATGGATGATGAGGGAATTTTGAAATTTGGGAAGAGGCGTTATAATCCCTCTATATTAAAGATAAAAAACAATTTATTGGATGATGAAAATATCTTGAAATTATCTATAAAGCATGGTATAATTATGATTTGTAGATATTTGAAGGAATAGTTTTTATGGGTTAATATGAAGAAGGAAATTTCTGATTATGTATCAATATGTTTAGTCTCTCAAGAGGTGAATGACGAAATACAACATCCAAGATGATTCATGAAACCACTTCCTATTACTACATGGAAATGGGATGACATTACTATGTAATTTGTCACTATATTTCCAAAACAACACCAAAAATAATAACACAATATGGGTATTTGTTGATCCACATAGTTATTCTACACATGGCCTCACTATATGGTAGGATTTTCCACTAGAGATCCCTAAAATGACTATATTTTAATGAAGTTGTAATACACAACGGAGAACCAAATTCAATTGATTATAATAATGATCAATGATTTAAATTAAATTTTGAGAAAATTCTTCAAAAAGATTTCAACATTAATATTTATTTAAGTACAACATATCAACCTCAAACTAAATATAAGTTTGATAGGACCACTCAAACATTAGAATAAATGTTGAGATCATGCTCACATGACTTTCATGGAATGTGCGATCAGTATTTAACTTTGGTAGAGTTTTCCATCAATAATAGTTTCCATTCAAGTATTAAAAAAGAACCATATGAAGAATTATATGAAAATAGATTTCATACACTATTATTTTGGGATGATGTTGGTGAAAGAGAGCTTGTAGGCCTAGAGATTTGGGAGTAACAATGAAAAAGGTTTTAACAATTTAAACCCATATCAAAGTATCTCAATTTATTAAAAACACCTATTTATATAATAAAGGGAAGGATTTTGAATTTGAATTGGTATATAATGTTTTCATTAAGTAATCTCTATGGATGGTTGTTATAATATTTGGAAAAAAGTGAAACAAAAAAATTTACATTGGTCCTTTTGAAATCATAGAGAGATTTGGAACTATGGATTATTATTTGGTTATTCCACCTAACATTTATATTCTACAAAATGTATTCCACATATCTTTGTAAAGGATATACATGCCAAACCCAACACATGTCCCCACTTCTAAAGGAATATAAAGGGAACCTGATATATCTTCATGTGAAGAGCATATTAAGATTCCAGACACTATAGAATATGTGTTGTGGAATCAGATGACTCTTCTAGTAAAGTTACATTTGAAAAATCATAAAATTGAAGAGGTGATGTGGGAACCAGTGGAATATATGCTTAAGAACTACCAAAGTTAAATTATGAGTTGAAATTCAAAAAACTTGGATGATGAAATTTTTTGAAGGAGGGGAGAATGTATGACCCCATGATTTTATGGTATACCTATTTTAAAATTAATATATTCGATAGTTTATACTCCACACAACAATGAGTTTAAAATGGTAGTATACTATTATATATTACCATTAGAGTGGTAATGTGACCATTAGAAATAGTAATACGAAAAATAGAATAGTAACTTCACCTATGAAAGTATAAATAAAATTTGTTATCATATAAATGATAATATATTAAATTTAAATCTTTTTATATGTAATTAAAATTTTTAAAATTGATAAATTAAGTGTCTATATTTTTTTATATAATAAATGTCTAATTAAAATTTTAAAACTAATGTAATATTTAAAAATATATTATCATAAAATCAATTCCTAAATTAATATTTGTTCTTATGATTATAAAAAATTTTATTAGTTCTTAATAAAGTATTCAAAGTGTTATAAAATCATTTATAATTTTAGAATCATTATTTTTTGAATAAATGATGATTTTAAATAAAAATTATGTTTCTTATATTTTTAAAATTACTTTTATAAAATGGATTATATTAATGAATTCTAAAAAATTGGTTAGAGTGAATTTTTGATATTTTTCTAAAATAGTTTAATATTTGGTGTGTAGTGAAAAATTGTAATTAATGGTATATATAGATTATAAGTTCATTACATTACATCATGATACATTTCTTATGTAAGATCCATAATATATAACTATACTTCTCTCTTTACTATATGTAGTCATGGACTAAAAGCAATTTATATTCTTGTGCCAAAATAAAAACAATTAAATTAAATAATAATAAAACACTCCTCTCCTCCTCTATAAATACCGCCCTCAATACCCCTTCTCCTCACACATTGAAAGCCTTGAATATAGTCAAATTATAACTCAATACCTCTATCTAACCTCTCTCAAATTTTATGGCCTCATTGATATAACACAAAAAAATACTATTTAAAAGTTCCTTTAGGAAGTGCTCAAGTAGGAGAATTTAAGAGGAAAAATCCCCATTCATTATTTTAATTTTCTTTCATTTTTTTATTTTCTTATACATTCCATACATACTCTTTAAAAAAACATGATAACTCCAGAATATTATATATACTATATTTTTACAGTGATTATTGTATAACGACTATGAATTCTCTTTTCTTATCCTTTTTTCTATAAAAATAAAAACAATATCCATGGGGTGTCAATTCCCTACCTTTGTGGATGATGATTCATTAATTTTATAATAACGCATCTAAGGATGATCATAAAACCATTTTTATGGATAAAACATATTAGAATATTCATATTACAATTTATTTAATATTCTATAACATGTATATATAGATAATTTTAATTAATAAACAAAACTACTTTATGATGATCAAAAATCACCAAAATAATCCAAATAGTTATCATTAAGATTTCATCTAATGAATAATACAAATATATCTTGATAAAAAAATTAAATATATGGTCATTAAATATTTTTTATTTTCATTAACAATAAATAAGTTTAATTTTGGATTTCTATTCCCATTTCACAGGCTATTTTGTACATATATACAGATGAACCAGTCATTAAAACCAAGGAAAGAAACACTTCCGAACAATAAAATTGAATCTTATAACCCATAAAAAATACAATTAATGAAATTAATAAAATAACAATAAATAAAATAAGTTTAGTAGGTTATTAATTAAATAATTAATGAATATAATTTAATTATATTGTATGTTAAGTACAAGTGTTTAATGCTTTCAAATATAATGTAAGAGATTCTCCCTGAATATCCATTTTTCATTTGGGTTACTCCTTCTATATCTTTACAAAAATATGATTCTTCTTTATTTTTATATATTTATTATAAATTACATACATATGTTCTAAAACCATGTATCCAGATTATTTTAGCTTTCTTTTATGGGTAAATTCATGTTTTATAAGTTTCCCATTTTAATTGCTATCGATAATAATACTGATTAAAGGGCACTTCACATTTTCTTACCCATTTTGAAGAACACTCCATAATAAATTATAGGATCACAATTTTAATTTTATAATAAATCATTTTATCTTGAAAAAAACTATTTTAGTTCTTTTTCATTTTTATGAAAATAATTAATCCTTATCCTCTTGAAATACTCAATTATATTTCCTCTTAAACGTACTAAAGTGGCTCATTTCTATAGACTCTTTTTAAATTTTTTCAATTAATTTGGGAATCATTAATGCCTTAAATATAATTTATTTTATCCTTCCAATTTCATTAATGGGATAAAAATTATTATAATCTCAATTTATAGAAATTAGTTTTCGAAAATAACTCTTCCTTCCAAAGTAAAAAAAAGGTTATTTGTATCAATAAATATTTGTTGGTTTTATTAGAGAATTTTAATCCAATTAAACACACCATGTTGAATTTTATTTTGGATTGTGGATAATATCTTATGATACCATATACCAAATTTTATTAATGATTTTATGCTCAGTTTGGCTGTTGATGTGCTATTCATAGTTTATGGTTGATGTATTCAAATTTCGTACACCAGTTTTTTTAGTAAAAATGGTTATGTTATGTTCCACCATTTTCATATGATAAATTAATTAGACTTAGTAATTGATGATTGTGTCCTTATATATTCTTTTTATGAATCAATAGGTATCATTAGGCAAACAAGTTTTTGTATGAACTGATGTCTTACCCATTTATGGTGTTTTTCCAAAGCCTTGATGGTATATTATGATGTTTGAAATTATGAATTCTCTCATTAGGATATTAGTAACTATTAATCTATATGATTATTAAAATATTATAATATCTATAGTTATGTCTCTTTATCATTTTATTATTTAAATAATTAGTTAATAATATTTTATCCCTTCCATATTATGCTCAAAATTATGTTTTAATGGCATGTGTTTTTAGTTATTCACCATGAATTATTGTTTATTTTTATTTAGGATAGATTCCATTATATTTATCAACCATATTTAGAATCTATAATCACCTTTTTATTTGGTTTTATTTTTCCCTAGGATTTGAAGAAGTATATTATGAATGTCGAATAGTGATAATCTATAAGTTTATGGGTTTTTCAGTAGAGTTTCAATGTTATATTTTATTTCAAATCACAATGTAAATAATTTGTATGTATCAAGTTTTCCAAATCTAGTAAACTATTTGGTCTTTTGGGATGTGATCACTTTTTCTATATACCAATGCAATAATGTAAGGCTCCGACTCTGGACTACTGGGGTCAGGGTCTTTACAATTTATGTAATAATTAATAAAATAAATTGTAATAAAATTTGGGTTATCAAATATTTCATCAAATGGTGAATAGTTATATAATCATGGTGTAAAATAATGATCCTATAATGAATATGGATTTCAATGTATGTCCTAAATTCCATGGAAGTTCTACTAGTTGGGTGGTCATTCTCATCAATGTTAATTATCGTCCACTTATGTACACTTACGAGTGAACATTTTGGTAAAAGTGTGATCCCATACCTATAATCATAATGTACAATACATCATATATTTTAACCAGCTATGTACATAATTTTTTAAATATTTGTTGAATTACATTAATAATATAATTATTATTGTTTTATATTTTAATAAAAAAATGTACAAACCTCAGTTTACCATCCTCTATGACTATCATATATAAATATACATGCCACTTAGAAAAATGTTTTTACAAAAGTATTTGGAACAAATTAAATATTATTGATAAATAAATGAATATATAAACTATTTCAAAAATGGAAATAATTCTGAAAATGCTTTTATATAAATATAAAAGCTAAAAAATAATGTTTTTAACTATATAAAATTAAAAAATAGATAACATGATTAATTATAAGTATAAAGAAGTATTTTCCAATGTCCATTATATGTGATCATTCTTTATTACATAGACTATGTAAAAATAATAGAAAATATTATCAACAGCTAATCATCTAGTATATAAAAAAGTTTCACATAATTCCTCATTAAAATCAATATTCTAATTACCCTAATGAATTTTTTCCCAAAAAAACTATGGACCATAGATCATTTGATTGACCAAGAACATAAAATAATTTTTTTTCATGAGTCATCATGATAAATGATTCCTCATATCATCTTATTATTTTGAAATAAATAAGTATAAATAGAATACAATAATGATTAACACCACTAATAATATCAACCAATTTATCCTTAAATATCAGTACCCAGAATTTATTATAATAAACCTCCCATATATCCTCAATAACTCTATAATAATATATTTAATAAAAATATTAGGATTTTTTCTTTATAATTTGAAAAAATTATTACTTTAAAAATATCAACTACTCAACTTAGTTTAATGGTCCTCTTTTTGTAGTTGATTTTTTTATAAAATGGCTAACCATTAATATCAAAACCAAACCACAAGATCCCTTTAACACTAGGAACTACCGCTAACAATTTCAATGTTTCAAATAAAAATAACTCTGTATTTATTTTCATGGTTTTAAATGTGTTTTTATTTTAAAACAGTACAAATAATTCATTCATTTATTGATATTATATTTTCAATATTAAAATATGTGATAACATTTATTTATAAACCTGCACTATGTTGATCAAAATGTATAAATGTGAATGTTTCACACTATCAAATTGAATTAAATTCACCATTAAGACATGAATTCCATTACATTCATTATCAACTATCAAAATTAAAGATATATGGAGAAAAAAAGCTCCACTTTACAAGAATAATTATTAAAAAACTACATTATATCTTTTGATATATATCTCTGAATACTATAGGCCTTTGCTAAAAAAGGTCCATCAAAATTCCAAATATCCTCACCATTTATAAAATGTGAAGAAAAATATAATAAGGAAACATGGTGATAGATAGGGTTATATAAAGAGATAAACTCTTATCATGAGAGAAAACTACAGATCAAGAAAAGTAGAATCATCTTTGTATTCATAATCAAAATAATCAACACTATCAGTTGTTTCCCACTCCGACTAATAAATTACATGATTGAGGATCCCAAGGATCCTTTCCGTGGACCTTTCATACTTCTGAGTGATATGGATCTTTAATGATATGGAAGATTTCCTAGTAGAAACATTCCTGGGAAAGCAAGAGTAATCCTTCTATGACCTTCTTTTTGAAGGATCTGGGGAAAGATCTTCACTACTGACTATCAATCCCTTTCCATGAAAAACAACATACTTAAAATACAGAGGATAACCAATTTCCATAGACCCAAGATGATTTGTTTTGAGAAGAACCATACTATTTTCCTTTTCACTTCCATTGTCAGAAACATTTATCCAATTACTAAATATTTTTGAAGAACTGAAGAAATTCAAAATCTCAAGAGGATAGTCCCCACTTAGTTGGGCATTAGATTTCCCAGTCCCATCTTCCTATAGAACATTCCTTTTAAATTCATCACTTTATAGTATCACTATGCAACCATTCTAATCAATTTTAAAAGGATTACACCAGATTACAACATGAGAAACCTCATAAATCCCCTCGAAACCACAGAATTGGGTGATAATTAAACACGTACTACCAACCAAATTAGTAGGTTCTCATAACTTCATCTATAATCTAATTATATATTTCCAGGAGCAAGATAAATGATAACATTTTTAGTATGATTCTTCTCTACTCTATTTCCTGCAACATCCATATGAAACTCACAATTCGTCTTTTTAGTCATAGAATCATGTGAATTTTTTCATTCTCCTAATTCATATTGAGAAATTTATCCTTCATATTGCAGCCCCTTGAGTTTGAGACTGCATATCTAGATAAACCACCTCTTTCCTAGGATTCCTAGAAACATGCATCCTAGAGGAATTCCTTTTACCATTACAACCATATTTATTTTAAATATTCCCACTCAAAACATAGATATCACAAACCTTTCTTATATAATTCTCATCTAGATGACCAATATATTTGCAGGTTTGAAAAATTTTACGAATATTCTCATACTCAAAACTAATTTGTATATCATCATTAGAAGTATTGATTGAAAGATTTATAATAAAATTGGAACTCAAATCAATTTCAACCATCATTCTCACAAAATGACCATACCTAACATGCCATGTATCCTTATATAGGTGAATAGGAATACCAATGAAATTAATAATATCATGAATGTTTTTTGGATTCCATAAAATCCAGTTGGGGAAATGAAACTATACACATTGCTGTGAATATCATTTTTTTCCCTTAACACATTGAAATCCATCGAAAATTTAGGAATATTTATTGTTCACGACTTCATGAATAATGAACCATTGGACAAAGCATGGATTCTAGCATCATTTGATTGGAAAAAGTTGTGAAAAAACATCTTACTAATAAAATAGGTTTCTTATTTGAATCCCCCAAGGTGAAGGAGATCCTCTAAATAATATCCTCAAATAACAATGGACTTTGACATCTAGGAATTACTACCCTTACAATTAAAGAGATCTTTCCCAATGTTAGACGCTATAAGAAGGAATTACGGTCTGCTTTAATGGGGGATAATGATACCTTTATGAAGGTTCTCCAATAAGAGATATCCTTTAACAACCCATCATATTACAAACATGATAATCCCATCGAAAAAGGTGATTACCCAAATTCATTCTTATAACTGAATCCCCATCAATCATGCATTGAGCACTAGGGATTGAAGGAAACACATGGGTATGAGCAATGTCCCCACCATTTGACAATACATCATCTATTACCATTAGGGAACACCACAAATATCCAAGACTATTCAGAACCGCAACACTATGAGATCTAGGCATATCCAAAATATGGGAATCATCGTCACCATGAATTTCCACACTACCTTTTTCCACTATATGATGATGAAAGCCGCCCAATCCAGTCAGAAATGTGATTTACTGAGTAACTAAAAGATCCTAAAATCGTGCATCATTATATCCATTAAGAACCACTACATCTATTGTAAATCCATTCAATCTTCCCATTCTATTCAGCAAAGAAACTCCCTTCCATGAACTAGGTAGATCCAAATGATGAGCATCGATTCCTCTATTCACCACCGTAGATGATGGTCTAAGATTTTCCACCAAAAATTGAATGTGAATAAATAGGCCCAAATATTATTATCTATTTAACCCAAATAATTAACTTATAAGACATTCTATCAAAAAATTATTGTGGAATATACATTTATTGTTGAAAAAATATGAGGAAAACATCTTTGTTTGACACATTTAACAAATCTGGATTTATAAAAAAAAATTACAATTGAATTGAAGAAGTAACACAACATATTTATATACATCATTAAATGTATGATATATATTCAACATAGTTAAAACATTAGAATATATTGAAAAAAACCCACTAGGTACATTAACACCATACCATAATTGAAAAATTGTTATCTTTATAAACATTCTAAATGTATAAAAAGATAATGGAAAATATGTCCAATTTTCTTTTGGTCTAGGAGCTAATTAACAACTTATTTCCATATTTATTAATTCTCTTATTCCATGTAAATAAATTTTTATAATATTTGATATTTAACATGGTTACAATTAGACCTTCCTGATTACTTTTATTGACATGAAAACATCAATTTTTTGTTTTATGTCTAAAATATCCAAAATAGTTATCTTGAATAAAATTGATCATTAAATACATGAATTTTATGATGAGAAAAAATTCCTTAAATTAAAAATGTGAAATCAATGTTTTTTTAGAGTCAATAAGGTTTTCCTTATGGATTTCTCATTCCTTCATACTTGGGGGAGATTGTTCAGTTAATAAGGTTTTCTTATAACTTTACAATTCCTTCTTGTTTTGAAAATCACAAACACCATATCTCATGGAAAATTTAGGTTTACCCTATGTTTTACTCCTATAAGGAAAATTTTCCTTCCCCATGGAAATTTATCCTTACCATGTTTTCATTGTTCATATCATAATTTTTATAAGTATAAAATTAGTTTTGAAACAAAAACGTTGGAATCCAATAAATAAGTAGATATGAAGCATTCTGTTTTAGAATCTGAATTCTCAGAATTCCGATTACAAATTCTGGTTACAAACTCTGTTGAGTTCTGACTTCAAATTCTGATTACAAATTTTGGTTACAAACTATTCTGAGTTCTGACTCCGAATTCTGATTAAGCATTCTGGTTAGGAACACTTTTGAGTTATGACTCCGAATTCTAAATATGAATTCTGGTTACGAACTTTTCCAACTTCTAACTCTGAATTCTCATGAACTCTAACTCCGAACATTGTATGTTCTGGTTCCAAATTCCTGTGAATCTAGATTCTGAATTTACTTGAAATTAAGACTCCAGAATTTTATAGAGTTCAGGATCCTAATTCCTTGAAAATAGAATCCAAATATCCTTGTATTATAGAGTTCGAATTCAATTTTTTTAGACTCGAAACATTCATATTTCCTTACATTTTGAATATTGAATTTTAGTTACGTAACCATATTTTTTCTTACACTTATTTTTTTATAAAACGATGTCATGCTTTTAGTTACTAACTAACTGTTGTTTGAGTGACATGTGTATAGGTCCCTCTAAAATTCAAGGAAAAATATGACTGTTGGAGGAGGGAGCTGACCGTTGAATCTGTGCCTATAAATAAGAGCTCATTTGAAAGATTTCATAACTTTGATTACTATTCTATGACTCTAGAGATTACATGATGTTGAAGTGATTTCTAGAGAGTCTCTAATTGCCTTGTGCACACTGAAATTCTTGTTCAAGTTTTCTTTGTGAGACTCTGAATGTTGCTGATTACATTCGAGGGCTTCTGGGGACAAGAATACAGAGGTACAGACTACCTTCAAGTTGAGGGCTTCCTTTCTGAGGAAGATAGTGGTGCCAACTACCTTGAAGTTGAGGGTTTGCAGGGATAGCAAGATAGACTTTGATCATTATGTTGAGGGATTACCCTAGTGTGGGTAAGACATACTTTCTTGAATGTATAAATAATGGGACCTTTATCCAAGGTTGTTGGATACCCTTCTCTTTGGGTTAGAATATTTACTACTTGTTACTTGTTTGTATCAAGTTTTCCACTGTATTTGTATTATTGAGGAAAGTATTACTATTTGATACTAGCTTATACTTGTACTCTGATTTAGTAAGATTCTATACGCTTTAATGTAGAATCTTCGTCATTGTAAACTTTTATTAAGTTTCATTTCTCGAACCATCTTTTCCAGAATTTTTTTCTCGGAATCATATTTCTGAAATCAAGAAATTGTGTAGAACTAGAGGTTTTGTGAATTACCTTGTTTAAACCTATTAAACATAATCATCTTCAAAATATCCAAAGTAATTTTTTAAAATATACAATTCACCCCCCCCCCCCCATTCTACTATATTGAGCATCATTATATACTACATACAGTATCTCTATTATTTCAATCCTACATTTGGTATTATAGAATATATCATACAAAGACATACCATCTCAACAATTGGAATCAGAGGAGGTGACCTTAAATCCTGAACAAATTTAACAATTGGCTTCAGAATTTTGGTTCAATCTAAATTAATCTCACGATTAGATTCAGAAGAGAAATATTATTCTTCTATTTTTTTCAAAATCATATTTTTTCAGACCCATAAAGTTCAGATTCATTTTTGCTTAGAAATACGCTAGTTTTATTTTCCTTACTGAGGAATATTTTTCTTGTTTGCAAACTGTTTCTATTAAAATGTTTTTGTGGAAAGAATTTCTGTAAGATGGCAGGAATCAATTTTGGCTCTATAGACAATCTAAATCCAACTAGGCCACCTATTTTTTATGGAAATGATTATGAATATTGGAGAGATCTAATGAAGACTTGTATTATCAATAATGGTGTTGATAATTTTTTTATTCTTACTGTAGGATTAAAAATACCTAACAAAGAAGTTTGTACATTTACCAATTCATAAAATCATGAATACTAACTGAATTATAAGGTACTCTGAACTTTTCAATGCTCCATGACTAGAAATATATATTTCCAAATTTCATCTTGTGAAGCAGCAAACAATATTTGGAAGAAACTTGATGTTACACATTGTGGTACTTCAAAATTTATAGAGGGTAGAAGAGGTATGTTGAGAGCTGAATACCATGGCTTTAACATTCCTTATGGATAACCCATATGTAAGGTAAAAAAAAGTTTCATGACTATTGTGAATAGTTTACAATCCATGGGTGAGAAAGGATTATATGATGAAGCTCTTGTTGATTAGATCACAGACATTATTCCAAATGAGTGGGAATCCAAGAAGACTGTTATTGATAAGAACAGAAAGGTTACTCAGATTACTCTTGATGAACTCTTTGGAAATCTTCTATAGCATGATATTAGAATGATGAAAGATGCTGATAACGTAAAGAAGAAGAATGGAAATGGAAGTGTTGCTTTTACTACAACTTCTAATCATATGAAATCTAAGACTCCTTAGGGAGTTACTAGATCTAAATCTAAAAAGGTTATTATCCAATCTAAATCTAGTTGAAGTGAATACTCAGAGAATGAGTCAAAAAATCATGATCAAAGGATTAACAAGATAGCTGGAAAGAGGAAATTTAAATCCAGATACAAGAAGAAAGAAAGAAAAGATAAAAAAGGTTTAGAAGATACATGTTATGAATGCAAGAGAGTTGGACATATATATCCTATTTTCCCCATGATCAAGAGAAAAAAAAGAAAAAAAAGTATTCTGAGAGAAACAGAAAGAAGTATTACAAGGATAGAGATAAGAAAGTATTGAAATCTAATGATAACTGGAATGCCAGTGGTGGTGACTCTTCAGATAAATCTTCAGATTATTAATCTTTTAGACAGAATAATCTTGGTCTAATATCTAGACTACCAATTAAAAATCATTTTTCAATGGATAAGGTACAAAATGCTGAATCTATGACCAATATATCTTTGAATTCTAATGATAGAAAATATTATAACTCTTCTAGTGAAAAATCTTCTTCTAATGAAGATGATACTTTACCTTTCTATGAATAAGATTCTATGTTTTCCAAGCTTCTTGAGATAGATAATTCAATACTCATGAAAAACATTGATAAGGAAAAATCTAGGAATACATTTCTTAATAAGGAAATATCAGATCTTTCTAAAGATCTTGATATTAAAAATTCTGATTTTGAAAGTATTTCAAAAAATCTTGATGAACTATGTTTTGAGAAGAAATAACTTTCTATAGATCTAGAAAACCTAATTTCTAAGAAAAATGTTTTTGAGCCTAACTCTAGTACAAAATCAAATGTTTTGGAAGATAAGATCTGGTTATAAAACTGAAATCTGAAATCTTTTCCTCAAGGAAGTGTTCATCAAACTTTACCTTAGGTAAGGAAAATTTTGATAAAATGTATTCACAAATCCAACCTCTAAGGAATAGTTTTGGTTTTGGTTAAACTGGTTCTAAACTGATTTTTAGTAATAATTATTAGGTTCCTAAAAGTGTACCATTCTTCGCTAAGTGTCAGTATAGTGGACACTGGGAAAAAAATTTCTTTAAACAAAACCCAGTCTTAGGAATTTCATAAAGCCTATTTTTCTGAAAATATGTGGGTGCATAAAATTTTCTTTCTAAGAATTATAGATCCAAGCAAGTTTGGATTCCAAAAATCCAACTTTTTCTTATTTTTAGGGAAATAGAGAAGGTACCAACACAATACATGGTAGATGGATAGTGGATGTTCCTGGCATATATGTGGTAACAAAAACTATTTTTAAAATATTATAAAGATGAAAAAAGGGAAAATAAAATTCAGATATTATGATCAGGGAGAAATTATTGGTATAGGTAACATTATTCTTCTTGAAAAAACATTGATTTCAAATGTTTTATTTACTAAGGGTCTTAATCACAACCTCATTAGTATAATTCAGTTATGTGATGAAGGTTAACTATTAAATTTTGGGAATGAAAAGTAATTAGTACACAATTACAAGGAAGAGTTTGTTCTTTCTTCCCATAGGCAAGATAATATTTACACACTAAACATATAATTTCTAAGGAGATTCATTAGTTTCTTGGTCATGCAAGAAGCAGCACATAGTATCACTTTCCACTACTAAAGCCAAATATGTAGCAGCTGGAAGTGGTTCTGCTCAGGTGTTGTGGATGAAACACAAACTCGCAGACTGTGGTATGAGTTTTATAAAAACAAAAATTCTATATGATAATACAAGTTCCATTTCCCTTAGTAAAAATTCTTCACATCACTCTCATGCAAAACACATTGATATTAGGCATCACTTTCTTAGGGATCACACACAAAAAGGAGTTATCATTCTTCAATTTATTGGAACACAAGATCAACTTACAGATATTTTCACAAAATCATAACCCTCTGGTAGATTTGAATACGTTAAACAGAAGTTAGGAATGATAACCATAAGGTAATATTCCTTGTTAAATTTCTATTGAAATCAATCTCTTTATATTAATAAACTCCTTTTCATAGGGGGAGTACATTTTATTGTAGGTTTTCATATTTTTCGTAGTGATGTTATTCATATTTTTCATATTGATGTTTTTCATATTTTTCATAATGAAGTCTTTCATATTTTTCGTAATGAAATTTTTCATATTTTTCATAATGAAGTTTTTCATATTTTTCGTAATGATGTTTTTCATGTTTTTCATAAGGATGTTTTTCATATTTTTCATAATGTTGTTTTTCATATTTTTCATATTGACGTCTTTCATATTTTTCGTAATGAAGTTTTTCATATTTTTCATAAAAAAGTCTTTCATATTTTTTGTAATGAAGTCTTTCATATTTTTCGTATTGAAGTTTTTCATATATTTCATAATGAAGTCTTTCATATTTTTCGTAATGAAGATTTTCATATTTTTCGTAAATAAATCATTCATATTTTTTGTAATGAAGTTTTTCATATTTTTCGTAATGAAGTCTTTCATATTTTTCATAACGATGTTTTTCATATTTTTTGTAATGAAGATTTTCTAATTTTTTTTCCTATTCAAAATTTTTGTAATGAACATTTTTGTAATGAATATTTTCGTAATCATGATTTTCGTAATGATGATCTTCGTACTCATTTTTTTCAGAATATAAAGTCCTTCAAGAAAAATTTTCCTCAATACGAATAATTATCCTAACAATCTCGAAGGTATGATTCTTTTATGAGTTTTCGTAATAACTTTTTATTTGCTGGAATATGCTTTTGTTTTTAAAATTTCTTGGATTCTAGTTTCCTTAAATCTGAATGTTTTTCTTTAAAAACCTCAAAAGATCGAATCTAACCAAATTTTCCTTGCAGCTATCGTTTCAACCGTCAGATCTAATCAAAATAATTCCCAGCCATTAGATTGAGATGGTAAGTTGAATTGTCGCATCAACACCTATAAAAGGGGACCCCCCCAATGGTTGCCCCACATTGGTTTTCAAAGATTCTGCGTGTTGAAGTACATCGCCACATTAAAAGCCCATTCCCAATTTTCAAAAAAATTTCAATTCTGAATGTCTGGTGATGTTTCTTCTCAAGATATATCGTCTGTCAAGATGATTTCGGAGTGGCAAGTATATAGAGAGAGTTTAGTGCATCAGAATTTATTCAATAGGAATGATTCTATAATCACCATGAACATCAAGCTCAATGGATGGGAAAGTTTCTACATATCAAATCCTGGAGCTTAAGAACCAGTATATTCGAATCTACTCATTGAGATTTATGAGTCATCTTGTTTCTTTAATGAAGAAAAGAGAGAAATGGTTTCATTTAAAAGTTATGGAAAAACCTATGCTTTATCATACACTAAGGCAGCCAACTTAGTTGGAGTTCCATATAAAGGGGAAGTCGAGTTATGTTCCCACAAGATTCCAAATGTTCATGGAGGTTTTATAAAAGTGAAGGCTATGGAGTGTCTTGGACTTATAGATGTCAAGACCACAAGGATTTCTCACTTATCTACCAACAATCAGATTCTTGAGTTATGAGTTAAGGGTTTTATCATACTGAGAAAGAGTTACAAGGACACTCTGAAGAAAAGTGATATGTTTATCTTAGATTTTATGGTAAATCTAAGGAAGATCAATCTAAATAAGCATATTATTTTTATGATATAGAATATCATGAATGGGAATTTGAGAGCACAAATAATCATGTATCCTTCCCATACTCTCCAAGTTGATTGTTTGGTGTCTTGAGTCCATCAATATTATTTGTAGTTCCAAGACGAGAAATTGCAATGTAATTCTAGTAAGTGATGATACTTTGAAAAGAATAAATGTTGACTTTTCTAAATATTCTGGAGAATTTTATGATTTACCAGTGGGAGAAGCAGAAGCTGATCCGAAAAATACAGAAGAGGTTGAACCGGCGATGAAGGCTGGAAGGAAAAGAAAATTGATGGAAGTAGATGTCTAAGTAGAAACTATTAAAGCTAATGAAGATCAAACTGCATATCCAAAGCCCAAGAAACATAAAGCCTATCCAGATGAGGTAGTAGCCAAATAGAGAGAGGATAAAAAGAACTAGATGGAAGGAGAGCCATAGTTCGGCCTAGATCATGCTGAGGAAAAGGCTCTAAAATAAAAGACCACTGAAGAGCTTGAGAAGAAAGAAAAAGAGAAAAATCTTAAGAAGAAAATTTCTTAAGATGAAGTTTGTCAATCCCTTCTAAGGGATACTGAAATTTCATCTAAGAACATTCATGTACCAACAACATTATTAGTAGAACCATTACCTGAGACGTCGAGGAAAAAATTTATGACCCCGAAAAAAGTACTGGAGAAGATTGTTGAAGAAAATAAAGGTGTAGATGAAGTTCAAGAAGCTAAAAGTAGTGATGATACAACTGATCTGATTAAGAAAGTTGAAGACTTTCATGAGATGGAAAGATCTTTTGAAAAATTTTCAATCCGAACTTCTCCAGACGGATCTTCGAAACTTGCTACTCCTAGATTAGATGAAATGGCTAAAGAGGAAGTGAACAAGTTATCTGAGGAATAAAGTTATATGCATCACTTTACTCATTCTGGGGATATTGAAGTGTGAGCCAAGAAAGAAAAAATTGATGAAGATAAGATTGTTTAGTTATCTGAATGTGAGAATGAGTCTCCAGATGAAGAAACTGTTCCGAAAACTGACAAGGGGAAACAAGTGGTTGCTGATACACCTAAAAAACAATTATAAGGAAGAAGGGAGTTGGTGGATCTTCTAAGAGGAAGCTCGTTGAGCTAGAAGGAGAACCATCACCAAGAAAAGTGTCAGATTTGGAGTCATCATATTTAGGACAGGATTTTGTCATTCAATCTCTAAAGAAGCCTATAGACACCATTATGATCATTCTAACCATTGACTCCAAATGCCAAATTATTCAACATAGTATGAATCAGAAATTGGATTCTGTATCCATGTTGATGGATAGGTTCAATAAGATTGAGGCTGATTATAAGAACAACCTTATCAACTACAATGCCCACAAGAAAATATTGTAAGAAAATGCTCAGTTGGTCAAAGAATATATTTGAAGATTTGAGAGAGATTGATGAATTTCAAGGTGATGTTAAGTAAACTTTTAATACTCAAGATAGAAAAATCAAGGATCTCACAAATGGATTTTAGGAAAAGATAAATCTTGAGAGAAATTCTCAGATTCTGGATGTCAAATATCTGAATGGGAAGTTGAATTATGTTGTCCAAAGTTGGAAAACAGAAAGGGATCTCCTGATCAAGATTTAAGAGAAGTTTGTGAAGCAAGATGACATGTTGAAGGCTCAGGTATAGACTCTAAAGGATCAGGATGAAATAATCAAAGCCTTAGAAAAACAAGCAGCGGAAGATCAAAAGGAGCTGAAGAAGGTGAAAACAATAGTAAAGAAGTTAATACCCAAGGAGAAGGAAGGAAAATATATCAATCCGATCTTTTATTGATTATTTTACCTTTTATAAATTCATCCAATATTAATGAAATATTAGGTTGCTCATTTCTATTTGAATGATTTATACTAATATTTCAGGTATCATATTTTTTTATTCCCTCAAACTATTTTTTAAAATCAAAAAGGGGGAGAAGGAAAAATAATGCTAAGTAAAGAAGAAATATCCCTAAAAAAGGGGTATTTTATCTAAGGTGGAGTTTTCATACAAAGATTTCTCCACTCAATATTATGAAAAATCTCATTCCAAAAATCCAGAATATGATCCTTAGTGTTACAAATCCTAATGGGGAGTTAGTCGTATTCATCTTTGTTAATGTAAAAAGAGAGATAAGTTTTATTTCAAAGTCTAGAAAAAAAATTTCTATGTCCTTATATTCTTTTTCGTACGGATGATTGTGCTTTCCAAAAGGGGGGAGATTGTTGAGTCAAAAAGGATTTCCTTATGAATTTTTCATTCCTTCATACTTGGGGGAGATTTTTAAGTCAATAAGGTTTCCTTATGACTTTAAAAGTCCTTCTTGTTTTGAAAATCACAAACACCTTATCACAAGGAAAATTTCTTTTTTACCCTATGTTTTACTCCTATAAGGAAAATTTTCCTACCCCAAGGAAATTTATCCTTACCATGTTTTCATTGTTCATATCATAATAGTTCTAAGTATAAAATTCGGTTTGAAACAAAAACCTTAGAATCCTATAAATACCTAGATATGAAGTATTCTATTTTAGAATCTGAATTCTCAGAATTCGGATTACAAATTCTGGTTATGAACACTTCTGAATTCTGACCCCGAATTATGATTACGAATTCTACTTTGGAACTCTTCTGAGTTCTGACTCCAAATTCTGAATATGAATTCTGATTATGAGATCTTCTGAGTTCAGATTCCGAATTCTGATTATGAATTCTGGTTACGAACATTTCCATGTTTTGACTCTGAATTCTAAATACGAATTCTGGTTACTAACTTTTCTAAGTTCTGACTCCGAATTATCATGAACTTTGACTCTGAACTCTGTATGTTTTGGTTCTGAATTCTTATTAATCCATATTCTGAATTTCCTTAAAATTGAGACTCCGAAATTCTATAGAGTTCAGGTTCCGAATTCCTAGAAAAAAGAATCCGAATATAATTTTATTATGGACTCCAAATTCAATTTTGGTTAGACTCCAATCATTCATATTTCCTTACATTCTGAATATTGCATTTTAGTTATGTAACCATATTTTTTCTTACACTTGTTTTGTTATAAAACGATGTCATGATTTCAGTTACTAACTAACCATTGTTTGAGTGACACATGTACAAGTCCCTCCAAAATTCAAGGAAAAATATGGCCGTTGGAGGAGGGATCCGACCGTTGAAGTTGTGTCTATAAATAGGATCTCATTTTAAAGAGTTCATATCTGTGATGATTGTTCTATGACTCTAGAGATTACATGCTGCTAAAGAGATTTATAGAGATAGACTCTCATTACCTTTTGTGTACTAAGCTTCTTGTTCATATTTTCTTTATGCGACACCAAATGTTGGTGAGTACATTCTAGGGATTCTAGGGATACGAAGATAGAGGTGTCGACTACCTTGATGTTGAGGGCTTCCTTGCTGAGGAAGATAGAGGTGCCAACTACATTGAAGTTGAGGGCTTTCAGGGATAGAAATACATACTCCGATCTTTGTATCGAGGGCTTACCATGGTATGGGTAAGATGGTATTTCTTGAATGTATAAATAAAGGTACCTTTATCCAAGGTTGTTGGATACCCTTCTCTTTAAGTTAAAAGATTTACTACTTGTTACTTGTTTGTTTCATGTTTTACGATGCACTTGTATTGTTGAAGAAAGTATAACTATCTTATACTTCCTTATACATGTACTCTAATTTAGTTTGATTCTATATGGATTAAGGTAGAATCTTCACGATTGTAAACTTTCATTAAGTTTCATTTATGGAACCATCTTTTCTAGAATTACTTTCTCGGAAATAAATTTCCAAAATCAAGCAAGTGTGTAGAAATAGAGGTTTTGTGAATTACCTTATTTAAGCCTATTAAACATAATCATCTTTAAAAGTTCCAAAGGAATTTTTTAAAATATAAAATTCACCCCCCTCTTGTATATTGAGCATCATTAGATACAACATATTGTATCTTTGTTATTTAGATTCTACATTTGGTATTATAAAGTATATGATACTCATACATACCATCTCTATAGTTTTTACTTTGTTGTAATATTTTTTAGTCTTTAGTGATTGTGGTGTAAAAAATACTCTTTAAAACTATTAAATTTATTTTTAAATCTTCTTTAAGGATGATCCATATTAAAAATCCCAAATGCCCCATGTACAATATTTTTCTTACATTATAAAATTGATGATATGAAGCACCTATATGATAATTGAAGATTAATTGTTTCCTTTAACACCATATCCAAATAATTTTCCTTTTGTAGAAAAGTAATCTATAGTGAACATTATCATATTATTATAATTAAAATAATAATTATTCCATTCATTGGTTTCTATAACACTTGTCTCATATTGAAATTTCACATCATTATTCAATGGTGGTAGACAAAAATTAAGACAATTTTCATGTAGTTAGGTATAGAGATCATCGATCTCATCATCATATAATTACTCTTTACACATTTTTTTGGAAATGTTATAGAAAAAACATAATACTTTGTGAACTATGTTTTCTATTGATACTCTAATATAGATTCATTCCATATATTCAATGACCCATTCTAATATTTATAACATCATTTAAAAAATTAGAAATTTTTTTATAAAATATTTTCTGTATTGTTGAATCGTAAGGTAGATTCTAGTTTCTATGATAAATTCTCTCATTAATATACCATTTTAGTCTCCCTTGTCCATTTAAATTTTCAATTATATGATTTCATTGAGGTATTATTGGACTATACATGATCACTTTAGTGTGATATTTGGTTCATATTATTGATAATGAAACATGATTAGGTTTGTTATCCAATTTATATCCTGATTTCCCTCGTTTTAATTTTTTTTATAAACATTCATATTCCTCTATATACTACATAAATTCTTTAAGGAAATAATTTATCCTTTTATACACCAATCCCATTAGACATATTATAATATACCTCATAATTTTAATCTAGAAACCCATTTCCTTATGGAAGTTTCCTGTTTAAAATTCATGTAATTATAGAAAACATTTATCACCTCAACCATGTATTTCATTCATGTTAACTAATCCCATCACAATTAATACCATTTTAAATTTATTGAAACATGATACTAATAGATTATTAACAAATGAAAATAATTTTTCAACATTTTTTTCAATGGATTCAATACCTTCACAGTGAATAAATTTTTCAAGACAGTCCTCTACCTCATTCTAAACATCTATTTCATCACTAGATCTTGACATATTTTTTATTTCAAAATGAATTATACAACACAAATATTTATGTGTTTTTTTTGGATTTCTCAACACCATAATTTACTCATATTAAAATAATTCACTCATAGATATATAATCAATTTATTATTATCTTGAATTTTTTTATCAAATTCCATGATTTTTTCAACCCCTTAATCATATTCATCTCAACCACTTATTTTATATATCTAATTATGATCTATTAATTAACTAAAATAGAAAAATATAATAGATTAATATATTAATACTTTTAAAATTTAATCATATTTATATAAATTAAATTAAAACATACAATCATACATGTATATAAACATGAATACATTTTTTATAAATAATTTATTTCATAAGAACAACTTAAAAATGGAAAAAAAATTGACACATTAATTTTTTAAATAAATGTAATTAAAAAAATAAATTAATTAAAATATTTAACGAAAAAATAGTTTTCAAAAATAAACAAAATTAAATATAAATAAAATTCCAATAAAAACAATTATAAATACAAATAGTGACAACCAAAAACAAATTCAAATCACAAACAATTTATAATGGAAAAAATTTCTATCATTGTAATAATATAATAAAAAATTATAATTTATAATATTATGCTTACAAAAAATTGATTATAATAATAAATTATAATACTATAAAATAAATAATAAATAATACAAAAAGTAACATTCAAAATATAGAGGCTGATGTTGAAAAATAATTATTGAATCGGGATGAATTCACTTTAAGAAATTGAAAATAAGGTTAATGATTAAATATCCAAGAGAAACATTTGGTAAAATGCTGTACAAAATATAATGAACAAAAAACATATAGTAAGGTCACAACTCAAGTGAATGAGGTATTATGTGTAGTTAATATATTCAAGGAATCTCGAAAAAAGTTTCAAGGATAGAATATTGAGGATAGATAGTGTAAAAAGAATATGAAAATATAAATAGAATATAATATTGGGCATTATCATGATCCATTTTTAGTTGAGAGGATGAGGATATTATAAATCATGTTAAAAAATTTCATGTTTTCAATTGAAATTATAATTTATAATATAATTTGACATTTGTTTTTCAAAAAACACTGTTAAAAGTTCTACAGAATGACTTTTAACATATATTTTATACAAAGATGATATTAAATTCCATTTTTAAGCCCTTTTAACATCAATTTTTTATGAAACCGATGTGAAATACCTCCCATCTCACTTTTAATGTTAGTTTTGAAATAACAATTTCTAAAAATCTGACATTGAATCCCATTTTTCTATTGGTTGTCTTGTCGGTTACATTATAATTGTTAAAAAAGAGAAGGGTGAATATTTAATAGGGATTAAAGAAGTAAAACCCCATGAATTAGCAGCATAGAAATAAATTATAGGTTTCTTTCGATGGAAAATATTCTAATTCTTTAGATGGATTATATTTCAAAAGAAATCTATGTTTGAAAATGAAATTGGTGATGAAACCCTCATGTCAATGATAATGTAAGATTCCATAGATACTAAGATAGAGATCAGGAAATGGAAATTAAAATATCATTAAATGGAATATATTTTGATACATAAAAGTATTATTCTAATAAATATCTATATAAAAGAAATGATGGTGCATAATGTCAAACATGTCTCACAAAGGTAAAACTACGATAATGAAATACTTATCTTGTTTTCTTGCATCGTCAACTATACTCTAAGATCAATTATAAAAAACATAAATATATAAATATTTTATTTTTGAACCAAATTTATATATATTACCTCTTATGTACATAATTTACGATCATTTATTAAGAATATATTAGTTATTAATGTATTATTATTTTTATCACTGGGTGTTAGTAACTTTATTTCTTTATGTATAGATTAAGACTTCAATTTCGGTAACCATTCTATGATAACAAGTTTATTAATCCATGAAAATTTATGTTACTAGAATATATAACATCATGTAATTTATATATCCTGTATGATATTCTATAATTTTCTTAGTTGTGCTTCAAAAAAATAGAAATGGTGGTGGATTATTTCAATAATTTTATGGATCAAATAATAGATTTTAATAATATCTTAAATGCATAATATAAAGTATCATAAATAGAAAAATTATTAACTTGTAATAATTCTAGTATTTGAGTTCTATATTCATCTATAGTAGAGTTTTATAGAATTATTCATGTAGGTAGATTAACCAGCCCAAACATGAGCATACCATAATTAATGGATGAGTATGATTATTAAAGTGGTTTATTCTAGAATAATATCATAATATTATAATCATAATGATATTATTTAGATATTATTATTTTATTGAGTTATATTTTATGATTGTTTAAATACTAATAAATAATATTGCTTAAAATTATTTTATGTTACTTAGAGGAGGATATAGTCCACACACCAGATAGTTAATGTGTAATGTACCCCAATCTAGCACTCTCTCATGTGTCCATAAAGGCTTGTTTACAATACCTTAAGCATGCATCCCCGTAAACCAGAGGCTTCTGGATAGAAAGGGGTTTGAAAAGGATTAATGTAATGATATGTGGGAATGTGACTAAATGTCATTCAAAAATGATACAATAAAATTACTACTACACACAAATAAAATACTCAATGTCTGGGTCCCAAACACCATTTTGGTCCCATCACAACTAGAAATTCCATATATTCCAATGCCCATATCCCTACAGATTCATAAAGCCATTGGGATAGAGATATTAAGACATAATTTCCCCAAACATTTTCATAAAACCATTGGGATAGGACCCCCTATACCAAAAGTTTTCTTAAACCAGCTGGAAAAAGGTCATTATATAAAGGTTTTGCCAATGGTTTTGTAAAACCATTTTAATGTACCCTCTTTTCCAGTAGGTTTAAAATAATACTGGTGATCCTCCTTAAATTTAAATTGATTGTCCCACAGTTTTCTCTAAATGAGAGCTATCATTTCTTCCCATCATATGAATGGTTCTTCCCAACCAGTGATCCGTTCTTGATTCTTGTCATTTATTTCTTTTTATCATATAATCAGTATGTTGTAACTGAGTTATATCCTCTTCCATGATTTATTGTTTCTTCATTCCATTTATCTCCCTTAAAATCACCTCACGTAAAACTCGAACACTTTTATTTTTTTTATCCACATTGTTTGGTGATACCTTTATGATATTGATTGTTTTAAATCACCATTCATAAAATGTTATTGTAACACCCCGAGATTTTATGAGACATATTATTTTTAATTTCCTTCATATATTCTGTTGTACGCTAAACTAAGATTATCTTTCACTATAAGAAACACGATATTAGCTTGCAGTATACGCAACACAATTCTTGGATTGTGTTACACACAATTTCATCTTCGTTTGATAGTAGTTATTCTACGTAACATTGAGTGTGTATATATATATATTCAATGTATAAATGAAATATGGTTGGATCTTATTATACACAACAACAAAAGAGTCTTTTACTACATGCAACCCTGACTTGGCTTTCATTACCCGCAATCGCGACCTTCCTCGATAGCATGTGTAGTACACAATACCGAGTTTCACTAAAAAACGATATATTGTTATAATATTATTATGTACTAGCCTCTATGAATAATATTAACTACATTTTTAGTTTTATAACAATATTATTCATCTTACACATTTTCTAAAACATTGTATGTGAACAAAATAAATTTTTCGGGTAAAATAAGTATTTTTCAAAAAATGCAGTTTTGCCACCTTTTGATGGCGCACCCACTTTAAATATTTTTTTTGACACGTTTTTAAGTTAAATTTGACAAAATAAAAATTTTCTTTGGAATAAGGATATAAATATTTACTTTGGATACAATTTTCATATTATTCTGATAACTTTCATATTTTAATGATTAGTAAAAACACGCTATATTTTAAATAAAAACAACTTTTTCATCGCAATAATTTATATGTTTAGATTATAATATTGAGTGTTTTTAAAGTATAAATAGAATATATTTTTACCATTTTATATAAATTATTTCATTAGCATTGATTTTACATTGAATTCATAGGCAAAATCATTTCAATCTTTTGCAATGTTTTAACTTTTAAAACTCGTTTTCTTTACAATGAGATTAATTTTAAATTATTTTCTGAAACTTATGTGATTTGAATTATGAAAAAATTGATTCCATATTTAGAATCATTAGGTCCAAATTATGTTAATAGGATACTTTTTTTTGTGCACTATGAATAGTAACTACGGTAAATTTTATTTACAATAGTTAAAGGTAAATCAGGTAATTGAGGGTAAATATAGTATTATAAAATTACCCTAACACATGCCAAAATTTTATTGGATGACTAAAGGTTGACCCATATCACCTGAGGGTTGGATTCGATTCTTCATATGGACTTTTGACCATGAAAATAATTTAATTATTATTAAAACCAAAGAATGTGACAACATGTCACTCTCTTAAATCTTATAAGTATAATAATTTTAATTTAGGGATAAACTTCATGAAACTTCGAATATTAATAGTCTCCAAAAAGATAATAAAATTATATACATCATGAAAATTCATTTATAATTTTTACGGATTAAATAATTATCATTAATTAGGACACAATAGTGATGTTGAAATTATTTTATTGATTGAAATATCAAATAAATGATTTTAAAAGTATTAAAATAAATATTATATGAACTATTTAATGTTCTCCATTAATTTTCTAGATATTAATTTCATATTATGAATCTATTAAATCTTATATTTCTAGCATATCTTCTATATATATTTTATTTAAATTCAAATAAATGAATAGTGTCAAAATTGACACTATTGTTATTTTATAAAAATTTCATATTATAAAATTGTTTAAAAATCAAAAAAAAATTAAAATTTATAAATTAAAATTTATATGGTCGAACATTTAATAAAGCATACAACTATGGAAAATTCACAACATATAAGTAATTATTTGTAATGATTTAAAATTTAGAATATTATTACCACAAAAAAATTAAATTGATTATATAAGGATAAATCAAGTTGATAATGTTGAAAATAAATTTCCAACTTGTCTAAATTTTATTGGTTGATGATATTACAACCTTATGTCATCTAATATTTATATTTCAGTCATTTTTGAGGTTTTTAAGTGGGGTTGGAATTTATTATAAATTAATATTTCTTATAATTCCAAAGGTGCCCCTCTCCCCCCATATAAAAGGGCACCTCCTCCCTCTCCTCCTCACACCATTTTCAGACTTGAAACACATCCAAACTCTCCCCATTTCAGTTCCAAACACCCCTAGAAACCTTATAGAGGTACTGGTCTTCTCAAATAACCAACTCTAGTGCCCTAAGAAGAATTTCAAAGGAGGCACTTCGTGAAAGAGGTAATACCTTCTACCGATTCATTCATGTTTCTTTCTTCTTATACTTACTCTTATTTAGTGGTTTCATTATGAATGAATAAAACCAGTATATATCATATACTGATATGTTATTATAAATATTAAACAAGTCTATTTCACCTTCTATCCATCCTATGGAAAATGAAATCACCGCATGTGCGTACATACGGAATACCGTCTCCATGCCGTGGTGTAATCTGCTCTTCCACCACCACCATAGTTGGATGGGTATAATGGTGTTAAGAATAACTCAATATGATTATTATTATAACATCATACTGATTCTAATATATTATATCATTCACTCCAATTCCATTCAATAAATATGGGAACGATATCATCGCTCGTGCGTACGTACGGATTACCGTCTCCACGACGCGATGAGATTCATTTTCCATGTTAAAAATTCAAGAATGATTATATAGTATATATAATAAGTAACCATGAAATATATGAATTAATAATGATACTGGATTTATGTATATATATATTTATGTCATCTACTTAATTCCATTTAATTCAATAAGGAAACGAAAACAGCGTTCATGCGTATGTACGGCCTACCGTCTCCATGAACGGTGTATTTATTTTCATTTATAGATCTATTATATATATGTATATTATGAATATATATTATATATAAATCATGTTTTATATTATGGAATGAAGTAATCTGGATTTCATAAATCATATTAATAATTACAAGTCAAAACATGGACGATAAATGAAATGATTTTACCCAAAACGCTACTTTAACATGAATTTACAAATGAACGGGTAATATAAATTCATAAGTGAACCACATATGATATCATAACAATGAATTTGATTCTTTAATAATTCAATGACATTATTTAAATCATTATGCAGGAGGTTCAGATATGTATGAAGCATATCAGACCTAAGGTAAGGGATAATTTTGCAATCTCATTTTTATCCGAGATTTCTTATTCGCAAGTATTGACTGGGGTTATATTTTTCATCCATGTCCATAAAAATGTTTTCATAAAGTGTTTAATATTTTTCCATGTATGTTTAAAGTTATTTTTACCCATCCTAACTTTTACTTTGTGTTATGGAAGGAATCTTTCTTTTGTTTACCATATGTAGTACTTTTTGACTTTTCCGTTAAAATTACGAGGAGAATGTATTCTTTAACTTATATGGTATGAACAGATTTTTATAGTTTTATAACACCTTGTTTTCATGAATATTAATCTAAAATATTTCATGAATATTTTCTAAAAAATATTTTTCTTTTAAAATTGAATGGCATTTTGAGAAAAGAAAATGATTTTGAAGAAGAATGGATATTTTCCTCAAGAATTCATTTCAAATTTTTTGTCTAAACTATTTTCCATCTAAGATGAAATTATTTAGTGTAATTATGTTTCATGTATAATGTCTATATGATTTACATGGTTTCACTTTTCTTATGATGAAATGATATCCATTTATTTTATATGGATTATTTTATGATGGGATGATGTTTATGAAACTCATTTTTATTCTTTGGGTTATGATGAATGATTTATGTTTATGTTGGGGCACATGAAAGAATGATTTCATTTTGAGATGGGTGGGACCTATATCTCCCTCAAATGCATTGGGTAAAGATTTATATCTCATGATATATACATTGCTGGAACGGAAAGTAAATCTGGTTCAGTAATACAGGGTTGGAACGACAAGTAAACCCAGTTCAGTGAGGGACTTTGTCCACTAAGATGGACTTGGTAGCAATGCCTTGGCTAATATGGAAATAATAACTTGTTCTTAATGGCTGAAAAATTTCTTGTTTTATTCCCATTCCATTTTATCATGATTGATGTTCCATTATGATATATGCCTTATGTACTTCAAGGATTTATGTTATTGGTCAAGATGTTGATGTTTAATTATTATGTTCATGTTTTGAAGTTCAAATGTATATGGTTTGTTTTATTTTCTCCATGCTTATCCTTACTGAGCATTTGAGCTCACCATTTATATGTTTTATTTTCCCCCGGATATAAAGATAGGTTATAGGTATGAAAAAGAGGGATGATCATTAAGGGAGATGTTGAAGATCTTTCACCAAGATTAGAAGATTATGTTCTGAGTTTCCAAAGACACTAAAATATTACGATCCTTGAGTTTTGGTTTTTGTTATGTATTAAGTATTCCTCAAAACTAATGTAATCTCCTTGTATTCCAAGATTTGGGTCTCTATAGTTGGTATCAGAGGAAAGGTTTAGTTAACCATTGGAAACTATGATGTGAAAACTTTAAAGAGATCCCTAGAGATATTTCTCAGGTATGACTAGGGATGTCCCTAAGGTTAAGTATAAATATAGGTTATAGTCCTAGAATTACGGAAACCATATTAGAATTAAACCTAAGATGTTAGATATTGAAGGTAATCCCTCTTTATTATGTTGTTTTCCAAGCATGATTTTTTCCTCTCACACTATTCTTTTTGGGTTTTAGAAAATGGATGGAAACATGAGGATTCACGATAATGGAGGATATGATGGACAATGGAATGATATTCATCATGATATGCCTATTTAAATGGAATTTGGAAGGTGAAACATCGTTATTATGCCTAATCAGTAATCTTATAATATGATCAATAATCTTAACTTTGGTAAGATTCCTTACTCAGCTAATAAGATAATGATGGAGTTTCATGATGATCATAGAGGAAAGAAAGTTCAATTTCCCTCATGTAAGTAATGTGGGAAGAGGCATCAAGGTTAATGTTTCAAAGGAACTAGAAGATGCTTTGGGTGTGGAAAATAAGGACCCAAATCCAGTAATTGCAAAGGAAAAGGTTCATTTAACACCATGGATAAGGAAAATGGTTTTGCTAAGACATCCACAAAGGTTAAATGTTTTAAATGTGTAATGTATGGGCATTATGAAAACCAATGCCCTAAGAGAAAATATCATGAATAGAACCAGCATGGTCATATGGGTAGTATTTATGTTGATGATGATGAAGAGACTACAAATGGTATACGAGACGAAAGAAGTGTTGAGGAATACAATGATGAAGCTCGGTCATTAATTTAATAAGGTAGTGGAATGATTTATGTTTATCAAGAGTTATGGTGTATAGTTAATTGTACTATGGAATAAAGACACATGTAAGGATTGTTAAACTGTTGTTTTTCCTAAGTATTTGATAGTATATGTGGAATGGTAGCAGTAACCATGAAAGGTTATTTGATTTTTTTTGGAAAGCAGATGATATGCGCATAATGAAGGGATAAGGAGAAAATAATATGTTTGGTTGTATTCATAAGCTCATAATTGATATAATGACAAAGTGATATCATGGTTTGAGTATATAGAATCTTTTGTATTTTTGGTATGTGGAAAGAGTTATCATTTGACAGCATTCATGTTTTCAATAAGGTTTAATGGGTATTAATTTTTTAATAGAATACATGATTAAGGTATTCACATGTTTGGAATCTGACCAACAAGATATATCGTATGATAAATGGGGGATAAATGATGGTATTCACATGCTCAGTAGATTCCATTTCTAGTAATTTTTTTCTTTATACTGTGATCTTGAATATAAGTATTTTGGATAAGCCTAAAGATTGGAATGGATTATGTTGGACATAAATTAGTATTGTCTAAGGCTAGAAATTGTTTTTCAATATTATTGATGGGATGTTATAATAATGTAGTTTTAGAAAAAGGACAACCTGTAGGATGTGCGAAAACCTGTCACGTCAGACAAGGCTGTGGGAATCGAACCCACAATCGAAGTACGACAGGCCTTTATCACCTACCACTGGCCTACAATAAGTCCCTGGTTAGTAGAAAAAAGTTTTATTTTTTAAGTGGTATGATAGATGAAGTATAAGTCCGTTTTTGGAATCATATACGATTTATATCATCATATATGGACTTATGTATTTTTAATAACTTTTTCTAACCTTTTGTTTGAGATAGATGGAATGATCCATAATTCTATCACATGATCTTCTAACACTTTAAGAATGATAAATTAAACTTCATTTCTTTAAGAGATTATGTGGAAATTGTTCAAGGCACGAACAACAGTGAGATTGTACCAAAATCAGGAAACTATTTCTTTTAATTCATCAAATTTAGAGAAATGATCATCAAAACCAAAAATGTTGTCCTAGCTCCCTTATATCTAATGAATTAGATGGTCCCTTAGATCATCAAAAATTTATGGCTTTGTGACTGGCTTTATTATAGCCATGTCCTCTACCACTCTCCATCAGAACTTTATGGTTAGATTTCTCTTCCATATCCATATTTTCACCTATGTTCTTCTATGTGGAAACCTAGTGATTAGTTAATATGGGTAACTATTATGTTTCATAATTTAGTTTTTAAATTTTAGTTTTGGTATTCCTTTTTACAATGTGATTTTCTATTAATGAAACTTACAAATAGTAAACCATTTATAACACCGACGAATTTCGAGGGTGAAATTCATTTTAAGGGGGGTAGAATGTAACACCCCGATATTTTATTAGACATATTCTTTTTAATTTCTTTCATATCTTTTGTTGTACACTACACCAAGATTATCGTGCGCTATACGTAACACCATATTACCTTGCAGTATACACAACACTATTATTGGATTGTGTTACACACAATTTCAAGTTCATTTGATAGTAGTTATTCTACGCAATATTGAGTGTATATATATATATATTCAATGTATAAATGAAATATCATTGGATTCTATTATATTAAACAACAAAAGGTCTTTCACTACACGCAACCCTGACTTGTCTTGCGTTACACAGAATCACGACCTTCCTCGATAGCGTGTGTAGTACGCAATACCGGGTTTCAGTAAACAATGATATATTGTTATAATATTATTATGCACTATCTTCTATGAATAATATTAACTAAATTTTTAATTTTGTAACATTATTATTATTCTTACACATTTTCTAAAACATGGTATGTGAACAAAATAAATTTTCCAGGTAAAATTAGTATTTTTACAAAAATGCAGTTTTGCCACCTTTTGACGGCACACCCACTTTAAATCTAGTTTCTGACAGGTTTATAAGTTAAATTTGAAAAAATAAAATTCTTCTTTGGAATAAAGATATAAAAAATTAATTTGGATAAATTTTTCTTATTATTCTGATATCTTTCATATTTTAATAAATAGTAAAAACACGCTATATTTTAAATAAAAACAACTTTTTTCATCATAATAATTTATATGTTTAGATTATAATATTGAGTGTTTATAAAGTATAAATAGAATACATTTTCTCTATTTTATATAACTTATGGGATTATCATTGATTTTACATTGAATTCATAGGGAAAATCATTTCAATCTTTTGCAATTTTTTAACTTTTAAAACTCGTTTTCTTAACAACGAGATTAATTTTTAATTAATTTCTGTGACTTCTGTGATTTGAATTAGGAAAAATGGATTCCATATTTGGAATCATCTTTTCCAAATTATGTTAATATGGTACTTTTTATTTTTGGGCACTATGAATAGTAACTACGGTAAATTTTATTTTCCATAGTTAATGGTAAATCAGGAAATTAATGGTAAATATAATATTATAAAATTACCCTAACACAAGACAAAATTCTATTGGATGACTAAAGGTCGACCCATATCACCTAAGGGTCAGGTTAGATTCATTTTATGGACTTTTGACCATGAAAATAATTTATTTATTATTAAAACTAAAGAAAGTAACAACATGTCACTCTCTTAAATCTTATAAGTATAATAATTTTAATTTAGTGATAAACTTCATTGAACATCGAACATTAATAGTCTAAAAAAATCTAGTAAAATTATCTACATCATGAGAATTTATTTATAATTTTTAAGGATTAAATAATTATAATTAATTATGACACAATAGTGATGTTGAAATTATTTTATTAATTAAAATATCAAATAAATGATTTTAAAAGTATTAAAATAAATATTATATTAACTATTTAATGTGCTACACTAATTTTCAAGATAAAATTTACATGTTATGAATATATTAAATCTTTTAGTTTGAACATATATTCGGTATATATTTTATTTAAATTCAAATAAATGAATAGTGTCAAAATTGACACTATTGTTATTTTATAAAAATTACATATTATAAAATTGTTTAAAAATCAAAAAAAAATATTTAAAAATTATAAATTAAGAATTATATGGTAGAAAATGTAATAAATCATACAATTATGGAAAATTCATAACATATAAGTAATTATTTATAATCATTTAAAATTTAGAATATTATTACCACAAATAAAATTAAATTGATTATATAAGGATAAATCAAGTTGATAATGATTAAAATAAATTTCCAACTTGCCTAAATTTTATTGGATGATAATATTACAACCCTATGTCATCTAATATTCTGATTTGATTCATTTTAAAGGTTTTTAAGTGGGGTTGGAATTTATTATAAATTAATATTTCATATAATTCCAAAGGTACCCCTCTCCTCCCTTGTAAAAGGGAACCTCCTCCCACTCCTCCTCACACCATTTTGAGCCTTGAAGCTCGGCCAACCTCTGCCCATTTAACTTTCCCACTTCCCTAGAAAACTTATAGATGTACTGGTATTATCAAAAGACCAACTCGGGTGCCCTAAGAGGAAGTTCAAATGAGGCACTTCGAGAAAGAGGTAACACCTTCTACCGACTCATTCAGGTTTCTTTATTCTTATAATTCCTCTTATTTAGTGGTTTAATTTTGAAGTAATAAAATCAGTATCCCTAATATACTGATATTTTATTATAAAAATGAAACAACCCTATTTCACCTTCTATCCATCCTAAGGAAAATGAAATCACCACGTGTGCGTACGTACGGAATACCGTCTCCCCGTCGTGGTGTAATTTTTTTTCCACCACCACATTACTTGGATTGGTATAATGATGTAAAGAATAACTATATATAATTATTATAACATCATACTGATTCTAAGATATTACATCATTCACTCTAATTCCATTTAACAAATATGGGAACGATATCATCGCTCGAGCGTACGTACGGATTACCGTCTCCACGACGCGATGAGATTCATTTCCGATGTCAAAAATTCAGAATGATTATATAGTATATAGAATAAGTAAGCATAAAATATATGACATAATAATGGTAATGTATTTATGTATATATATATATGTATGTCATCTACTTAATTCCATTCAATTCAATAAGGAAACGAAAATAGCGTTCATGCGTACGTACGGCCTTCCGTCTCCATGAACGGTGTATTTATTTCCATTTATCGATCTATTATATATATGTATAGTATGAATATATATTATATATAAATCATGTTTTATATTCTGTAATTAATTAATCATGATCTAAGTAATCATATTAATAATTACAAGTCAAAACCTGGAAGATAAATGAGACGATTTTACCCAAAACGCTACTTTGACATAAATTTACAAAAGAATGGGTAATATAAAGTCATAAGTGAACCATATATGATATAATAAAAATGAATATTATTATTTAATAATTCAATGAAATTATTTAAATCATTATATAGGAGGTTCTGATACGTATGAAGCATCTCGGACCTATGGTAAGGGATAATTTTGCAATCTCATTTTTATCCGAGATTTCTTTTTTGTAAGTATTTACTAGGGTTATATTTTTCATCCATGTCCATAAAAATGTTTTCATAAAGTGTTTAATTTTATTCCATGTATTTTTAAAGTCATTTTTACCCATATTGATATTTACTTTGTTTTATGGAAGGAATCTTGCTTTTATTTACCATATGTAGTACATTTTGACTTTTCCGTTAAAAGTACGAGGAGAATGTTTTCTTTAAATTATACGGAATGAAAAGATTTTTATGGTTTTATATCGCCTTGTTTTCATGAAGATTAATCTAAAATTTTTCATTAATATTTTCAATAAAATTCATTTCTTTTAAAATTGCACGGCATTTTGAGAAAATAGAAATATTTTGAAGAAGAAAGTATATTTTCCTCAAGAATTCATTTCAAATGTTTTGTCAAAACTATTTTCTATCTAAGATGAAATTATTTAGTATAATTTTGTTTCAAGTATGATGTCTCTATGATTTACATGGTTTCACTTTTCTTAATATGAAAAGATATCCATTTATTTTATATGGATTATGTTATGATGGGATGATGTTTATGAAACCCATTTTTATTCTTTGGGTTATGAATAATGATTTATGTTAATGTTATGGCACAAGAAAGAATAATTTCATTATGAGATTGGTGGGACCTATATCTCCCTCCAATGCATTTGATAAAGATTTATATCACATGAGATAAGCACAGCTTGAACGACAAGTAAATCTGGTTCAGTAATACAGGGCTGGAACAGAAAGTAAACCAAGTTCAGTGAGGGACTTTGTCCACTAAGATGGTCTTGGTAGCAATTCCTTGGCTACTATGGAAATCATAACATGTGCTTAATGGTTGCCACCGTTAAATTTTTATTCCCATGCCATTTTGTCATGATTGATGTTCCATTAGGATCTATGCCTTATGTACTGCCATGTTTTATGTCATTTCTCAAGATTTTGATGTTTAAATATTTTGTTCATTTTTTGAAGTTCAAATGCATATGGTTTGTTTTATTTTCTCCATGAATACCCTTACCGAGCATTTTACCTCACCCATTATATGTTTTATTTTTCCCAGGATATAAAGAATGGTTTTAGGTAAGAAAAAAAGGGAAGATCTTTATGGGAGATGTTGAAGATCTTTCACCAAGATTAGAATATTATGTATCGAGTTTCCAAAGACACTAAACTATTACAATGCTTGTTTTTTGTTTTTTTTTATGTATTAAGTATTCTGAAAAAGTAATGTAATCTCCATGTATGCCATGATTTGTGTCTCTATAATTATACACTTAAAAATATGGATATTCCACAAGTAGGATCCTGATCATTACCTTTGATACCAAACCTTGAGTTACTGGGAGAATTTGGGAATGTGTTTTTCTAGTCCTAGATTTTATTTAGCCTTCTTTAAGGGTAAAATTTAATTTTTAAAAATATATTTAAAAGGAAAAAATGATATTCATGGGTATGGTACACGAGATATATAGTATGAACACAAGCCATAAATAATTTTATGATGTGGTATTGTTGTGATTTTTCTTATTCATAGAATAATATTGACTAATATTGATGACCTAAATATGATCATGGGTTATTTAATCCTTGATTTTTTTTTAAAATTTTTTGGAAAATTTACATGATTTCATTGGTTAATTTTATTATTTAACTATTTTGGGTTATATTTCATAACCTATAGCCCATGGAGGTAGATTTTTTTTCACTTATTAGTAATGAATTTTGTTTTTTTTAATTATAGTTTCCATATATATGAATGTTTTCTATTGTAAAAACATATTTTAATAGGATATTTAATTGGGAAAATTATAATGTTTTATATATTGAAATTTAAAATGGGTTGGTTTTATGTTTTCAATCATTGAATAGTTATAATTTTTGTAAATTTTTTTCTTAATGAAAAAATTTATATTTACATGTTTATTTTCAATTTGATAATGGTTTTGTACATGAAACCATTATAATGTAAGATATATTTCTTTCTTTTGTTGGGTTTGTGAACATGAATTCTAACTTTTTTAATAATTAAAAACAAGTACATGGAATTGAATCATTATAATTGTTTTTAAATATGTTCCATAACTTATACTAAATGAATTATTTTATTTGTATACATTTTTTTATATGGGTTTCTATTTTTATGGACTAGTGTGTTTTAAATCAATGTATTTTATGATCTCTATAGTTTATCTATTTTTTATTATTAGTTTCAACATATTTCCTTATAGTTTCATTAAAAAATTGGACTACATATATGTCTAAATATGTAATTCATCTTTTTATATGTTCCATTTTGAATAAAATTATTTTGGATATACTGATATCAATAAACACAAAAATAAATATATTTTCGTCTTTTTTCCTTTTTAAATAAAATAGATAATGATTTTTTAATGGTTTTGACTTCTCATTAAGAAAATTTGTCTTGGTAATCTAAGTTATATATTGAATGTCATTGTTCTAAATAATGGTTTTGTTGTTAGGAAATGACTAGATTCTAAATGATTAATATCTATCATCTTAAGGGATATGATTTATATTTTATGGAAATCTAATTTCCATCTGTATAAAAAATTATCAATATGTTAAGGATGGTTTATGATTTATAGAGTATACATCTATTATCATGTATCAAGAATTGTTTCCACTCTATTGATGATAAGATTTATATTAAGGGAATGTCTTTTTTACAGTGGGTAAAACTGCACCGATATATGAATTTTTGATGAATGATTTAATGATTATTTTAGTGTGGATCGCTAAATAAACTAAATTGAAATGATTTTATCCGACCTTATATAGACTATATTGCCTTAAATTGACCTAACTAGTATCTAAAAAAATTAACTGAACCTATCAATACATTACACATTTAACCCCAACAAAACTAAAAAAATCCTATCTATATTATAAACGAACTAACTTGACTAAACCAACTAAATTGATTTAATATTACTTGATTTGACCCAAGTATTCTATAGTGGACTTAGAAAAAACTAGAATGGATCAAATTGAATAAAAATTGAACTAAATTGAACCAAAAAAAATTAAATTATATAGTAATGATAACAATAAAACTGAGTTGAAAAATCATTAATAAAACCGTATTAAGCATCCACCGGCCCAATCAAAATAAAATAAATTAACCCAACCAATATCATGGTATTATATTTATAAATTAACTAAATATCATGGGTTTATATTTTTAGTATTATGTTATATATATAGTATTTTTTCATTACTATTATGATTCTTATATAGAGTATAATGACAGTTATGGTTTCATATAATGTGAAAAAATTTCATTTAAATAAATATATTTTTAATTAAACATAAATATTACTCACATGATTTTATGAAATGAATTATAAATTTTTTTATAGAATGGATAGAAGTTTTATTTTAGAAACTGGTCAGATCTCAGGTTATTTTTAAAATGATTTGGAGAGGTTTTTAGGTTTTTCATTTGAAAATACTTCACATAGAGACCACATTAATTTACAATGTTATAATTATTTGGGAAGACTGTTGTGGAGCCATAAAGAAGTTATATACCATATAACCAAATAAGGTTATCCAAAAAACTTCTATGAGTGGTATCAGAACAAAAAGAAAATAGAATCTCAAAATGATAATGATCCAAATGATAGGACTGGAACAGAGAATTTATTACTTGACTAGTATCGGTTTATTCATATTCATGATAAAGAAAGGATATAAACTCAAGAATACTTCGATATGACCCACATGATGCATCAAATTAAAATTATGATGTTGATAGTGTCAAAAAATTGAATGATGATGCCATAACTCTGGTATATCGGTAATTTGGTAAAATGAAAAGGAATTAATTTATAATTTTATTTTTTCAAGGGAAAACCATGTATGTTGTTTATAAAACATCCATTGATTACATTCAGACCCTTTTTAAGTAATTACATCCATATGATATCGATTTTACCTTAAGCCACTAAATGTAATGAATATTAGTTAACGAACATGGCTTTTCAAAAATAAATCATGTTTTCATGAAATATTTTTGCTTATTCAAGGAGGAAACTTCTAAACAAAATGATTGTACTAATTCTGGAACATCTTGGTGGAAGCCAAAAGATGATGGAATACCACCCTACATGACACAGAAGGTAATGTGGCACTTTCAAATGATCCCTAGACTCTGGAATATTTTCATATATGAGAAAAGATCAACAAAAATTTAATGGGGTGATACTATTAAAAATAATTATTATTATTATTTGGTTCACCCTGTAGATGGATTTCCAAGGTAATTATTTGACACTCGATATATTTATTTTGTAGCCAATTTGTGTAATGTAAAGTTGGGTCTTTCATGTGATGGTTTTAATACATTTTGGAATATTATTAAATATTACATCACATGACCTATTTGTATACACATTTATAACCTTACCCCATAGTTGTATATGAAAATAAATTTCACTCTTATGAGTATACTCATATCGAGTAATTCCGATCCCAGCAAATATATAGATGCATACATGATACATTTAATAAAATATTTGAAACATTTTTATGATGGGGGTGGTGAACATACAATTCATGTTCAAAATACATATTTTAGATGCATGTTACACTTATATGGATGATCAATTATTTTCATGGTTGTGAAATTATGTCTTGATAGAATACGATGGGATAATTATTACATCCTATTTTTATGAAGAATACAAGATCTTCAAGGCATAAATATCATCATTGTTTAATTTTTATAGGACACCCATCATAATTTTCAATGGACCATACATATAGAAATAATCATCAACGATTTTACAATACCATAGATACTAATGATCCACCTTGAACTGATGTTCTTAATGAATGGAAAGATTTAATTTTTTTTTATTTTGTAAGGGTCAAATGAAATCTATAATGGGGAATATTGTTTCCACCAAAACATATTATAATTAAAAGAATAGGAGTATCTTGTTTGAGTTTCTTTATTGGTAAGTCATTTTTTCACATCATCACTTAGTTATAATACACATTGAAAATAATATATGTGAAATTTATCATTTGGTTCTTCTAAATTTAATGGGAATGAAAAAAATATAATTTATAATCTCAGCATGACTTAATAGATTGGGGAATCTAACCAGAATAACATCCTTTATATATCAGGGAATATAAATTTCATGTTCCATGTGATTATTATGTGGGGATATATATATAAAAAATCAATTTATGGAATTACTAGATACTATTTCTGATGGAAATTTAAGAAACATACCAAAATGGGTCAACAGAAGAGAGTTGAAGCTAAAATATTTGAAGACTCATGATTATCATGTTATTATGACTGAGATGATACCATAAAAAATCCACCATATTTTTTCAAATAATGTAAGACGGTTAGTAATTTGGTTGTTCTATTTTTTTAGAGTTATTTTTTCTAAAAAAATTCTCTTTCAATTTTGATGAAACTGTTGGAATAGGCTCTATTAATGTTGTGTGAGTTAGTGAAAATATTTCCTGCAGTATTTTTCACATGCATGATGTATACAATTTTCCATCATCCATATGAAATACTTCTTATAGGACCTACTGATTTTTTTTGGATGTATCCAAGTGAAAAAAGTATGTACACATTGAATTGTTATGTTTACAACAAGAATCATCCCAATGGTTCTATCATGAATGGTTTCTTATCTAATAAATGTATAGATTTCTTATCAATTTACATCTCTAATCTATCTATGATAATGAACTTACCAATGTCAAATAAAGAAGTAAAATATGCTTAAATTGAACCCTTTTTACATCACTTCTTCAAACAAGGAGAATTTCCAAATAATATACATCAATGACATGATGCCTTGAATATTAGAACATGGAACAACACATGGTTTTGTTCAAAAATGATTTGTTCACTGACTATATCATGTAAGTATACTGAACATGTATATCCTATCTCATATCATGTAATTTTACAAATATATTTAATAATTTCTATTTTTATCTATAGGGAACATAATTTAATAAAAAATATAAAAGATTTTTCTTTATCTTTGAGAAGGATATAGACTTCTCATAGAAATTATTTTTCTAATTGGTTGAAATTGAAGTTCAAAATATTACTCTAATAAATAAGTATAATAAATATTTAATTTAGTTTAATATCCATTTATATTTTAGGAATTGATTTTTTTCAGTAGAATTTGTCTTCGAGAAAATAAAAACATTAGATTTGGGCCCTATTACTGTGGCTCATGATGGTAAATCAATTATGATCAATGTGTATAGATTTATTATCAATTAATGAGCTAAGAACGTGAGAACAAAACATGATGTTTTTATTCTCACTACCACAATAGACTATTATTCAAGTGCATCAGATAGTAGACCTAGAATTTAACATTTATCTTATTATGGAATTATTAAAAAAATATTCATATTCAATTATATTTCTCATGGTCGAGTAACTATGATTAAATTTTAGGGGTTTTATTTGATCATTAGGTATGGAATATTGATTTCTAATTTTGGATTTTTGATTTATTAATATGACCCACACTCTTGATACCAATAAACCATATATATTAGCATCAATGGAGAAAGATGTGTTTTATGTCAATGTTCATTCTAAAGCTAAATGTGGTGACTTCATTCAAGTAATTAGATGACACATTTTTTTATGATGGTGATAACAGAATTGACACCATCTCTGATGCCATTATCTCGGATCCATTTATTATATATGATGACTCCAATTGCTCAATTGTTAGAGCTAATTGTGAACCTGAAGTTGTATTGGTAAAAATATAGAATCATTCATTTGGGTTCTAATTTATTTTGGATTAGCTCAATATGGGTTGTTTAAGTTGGTACTGATCCAATTTATTTACTATTGATTACAAATATTATGTATCTTATCTAAACTTCATGTTATTTTTCAATATTTATTGGTTGCATTTTTTTTGAGTTTTATCTTCAAATATTTAATTGACGTAAATTAAAACCTATTAAACCAAACACAAATGATACAATTAAATTATAACAAAAAACATGTGGAATTAAAATGAAAATATTAAATTTATTTATATTAATATCATTACAACTAGAAATAATAAGCTTAAAAATTGGAAAAATTTGTAAACCTAACATATGAACCAAATGACCTAAGAAAAATAGAAATGATGAAATAATCTAATAATTTAACAAAAATTGAACCAAATGACCAAAGAGAAATAAAAACAGAAATATGACAAAATCAATTGGAAAAAAACCAAATTATGTAAAATAAAAATAGGCAAATTAGTTGACCAAAATTAAATTGCATAAAATTGAAAATAAAAGAAAACTATATCATATCTATGATAAACATGTGAATTTGAATGTATTATTTATTTAACGTCATGTCTTTTATTTGATATTCTTCCCACTAAATTTAAATTTATTTTTCTTATATCACTACATATTCTATATTTGGTTTGAAAAGTGATATTAATTAATTAATTCATGTCCCATAATTTTTTTTATATATATTTTCTATCAAATTATAATTATTTTCATATTTTTTTTAAATGAAGTAAATTAAACCTATTGAGGATATGTGAAGAAAACAAATAACAAACAACAATAATTGAATGACTAAGATGTGCATTCCTCTATTAATACCTATTGTGAGAATTTTATTTTCGATTATATATATATATAACAAATAATTTCTTGTTATTAGTTTTGTTTTAAAACCTTATGTAGGATCCACCACATATGCACAAATTATTCAATAAGAAACCTAGTAATATCCTTGATTAGGTCGGTGGTATGAGGAAGGGGTGGTACTTGTGCTAGGTGATCTAGTTGGCGTACATGAATATACCATGTCCCTCCCACTAACATACACACAAGAGGCCGACCATGGTTTCACTAGAATTTAAATTTTATCCTTTTCACCCATCTTTATAATATCTAATTTTGATTCCGTCTCCTCATCCATATCATTAATTTTGTTATTCATCCATGTCAACTTCTTTTCTTTTTACTTCCTTCTCTCTGATCTTTTATATTCCTCTTTCCTAAACTCCTACTCTGAAAAATTATCATCCTATAGAGAATACACTACGAACCACCCCATCTGTACCTGGTGATGTCCCTTCACATCTAGTGAATCTAGTTGATCCCATTGATTAGACTACCATGGTTATATTTTTAGACCCCAAATAAATTTGTTTTCATATTTTATTTTAATTATCATATTTATTGGTATAATATCTATTCATATATAATAGAAAGATCTATTGTTATGTAGCGTGATTTTACACACATGAATGTTGTGTATACCCACTGCAAGTATTTGATGGTGGACTACAATGAATACAACCTAATGATCAGAAAAATAGGGTATGGATGTTGATGTTTTTTTGTGACGCTTTTCAAATACTCCGATATCATTCTTGTTTTCCTACTCTTCTATAGATACCTTCTAAAAAATCCAACGATAATTCTTTGGCACAAATAAATGGAATTTTTTGAATATAATTTTATATAATTATTTTATTTTTATAAATTAATATTTGGGTTTTATTGTCATTTTACGTCTCCCAATGGTGAGGGTGTGAGGCCAGCATAACTAATATAATTAGGTGTGTGTAGAGAACCTATATGCATGAGTTTTATATTGGTTGGTCTTCAAGAGTGTTTCTAGATTTATAGGCCATACTTGTCATGGATGTTTGTTCGGTTGAACATTATCAAAAAATATTTACTCATTGGTTGAGTGACATATTCATGGTATTAACCAAATTTGAGGGTATTAAATGAAAATATTAATTTTCTCATTAATAATTTCTTTTGTATTATTGATTTTTTTTGGTAATTTTCAGGAAAAAATAAAGTAAAATTGATGGTAATAAATACTTCCACACTTTTGGGAAGACTATAATGTCAAACCACGAGAGGAAGTATGTACAACGGTTGTTTATAATTATTAATTATAACATTCACTATATATTATTTCCTCTATAATTTATTGGACTTATAATATTTTTGTATAGTAGTGGAGATTGAAATAATACACACTGAATAGAATTATATAGAATCAAATCAAACACTTATTTTTCTGATTTCGTAGAATATAATTACAACAACAAAAATCTAACCAAATAAATATGAATTGAATTAAATAAAATAAAAATAATATTTCTTAAATAGGCTTAACTAGATCTGAAACCAATTTAATAATCATAAACTAAACTAAATTAAACAACTGTAAAGAAACCCAACAATAAGAAACCCAAATTAGATTGGAACAATGTGAATTCATCTACCATGGTTTTCTGTTTTCATCTTCATTTAAAATTAATATCCATTTTGTTTTGGTTATTAAATTAATTATTAGTAATCTATTTTCAATTATGGTTTCCTATATTCAATTTATTTTCAGATGGAGGTATTGAGTATAGAAGGATGTGTGTCTCGAGAACAACTATTTTCCATGAGAAGAATTAAAAAAACAGAAGTGTGGTTAACGAACCGACACCGAAATAGATTCTAAGTTTTACTTTTTGAATTTCAAATTCTAATATGTATTTTTAACTTAATAATCTATTTATATTTTGTGACAGGATTATTTGGAGGCCCTTGATTCCAAAGAACCATGACAGAGTACACCACCGACATGGGAAGAGTACAATCCCAAAAAGGTATTTTCCCTGTATAGGTACCCATTGTAGTTTCACCATGTTAAAAAAGGATCATACACATGCATCACAGGCTAAGTCTAAGTTTGAAAAGGGGCTCACATTGGTGGAAGAATGAGACAAACGAGAAATCATGAAATTTATGAAACTCTTGAATATTTTATGTCTATCACATCCACCAGAGATCATTGAAGATTGTGATGAATATATGTCAACGATGTGGTCATTATATAGTGAACCAGGTAGTAGACCTAGTAGATTCGAGATGATTTAATTCCTGGTAATGACGATGTTGAGTATGGTATCAAGGAAGAGGTCATAGATGAGGAAGAGCCTGAGACCAAGGGTGAGGTAGGGGCTGAGACTAAGGTTGAGGATGAGGGTGGGTAAGATGCTAAGGATGAGGATGCAGATAAGGATAAGGAAGAGGACTGGGATAGGGATGAGTATGAGTATGTGGTTGATGAGGATGGTGATGATAGTGATGGTGATGAGGGATGAATTTATCCATTATATTTTTGACTAAAATTTATGACATTTTGTGTATGATGATTTGGTGTGTTTGAATATATGAGTGATATTTTGTTTGTTATTTTATCATTGGTTAAAGGATTCAATTTCGATTTGAAAGAATATAATTAATTGATGGTTTATTTGTTTAATATTCTTATGTTTTCATTAGATGGTGTTATGTTCTTAATTGCAGGTGAATTATGTTTTGATGTTTTGAATGTAGGTGCATTGCATTGAAGGAAGGTCTATTTTGTAGGTGTTGTTTCATTAGTACTGGTAGTTCTATTTTAAAACTCTGTTTTGTTCGGTAGATCTATATGAATTGATAGTTTATGTATGACTTTTTAGTTCTTATAAAGAGATAGGGGGTATATAAAAACAATTTTATAACCATTGATATAAATCTATTCCAACAGATCAAGGTGAACCATTGGGATAACCCTATTCCAATGGTTACAACTATTAAGACCATGGAATTTTACCCACCCTATACCATCAGTTTACTGGAATCCATTGGTATTGTGATATCCTAATAGTTCCCATACAAACGGTTTCAGGGGCTATCCCAATGGTTTGGAACTGTTGGGATATGTTAGGTTTTTAGTAGCGCATTTCCAAACTCCTGCCCAACATCAAGCAAGAAATCCATAGAAAGGTCCTTTTCCCTTTTCCAAACCAGCATCCTTATAATCTTCTCCGGTGCCAAATGGTGTCTTGAATTGTATGTGAGTATAAATTATTAGGTCTACCCCAACATTTCTAAAAACTATTCTAATAAAAAATGTATGCAATAAAGTGATGAACATGTGTATTTATTAATCCAAAAAATGAATAGGTACAAAAAAATTCTTCCTCTCGATGAAAGAATATCTCTTAGCATATATTACAAACATTCCAACCATAACCATATAACCATGCGAAGATAACTTACATTGGTTCCATGATGGAATATATTTTATAATTTCTTATAACCATGCCACCACAATCACATAACCAAGGTAATATAACCATCTTTAATACCACGATATAATATCTCTAAGCATGTTTTATAACCATGAAAACCCCAACCATATAACCATGGTATAGTCACAAAAATCTAGGTAAAATCCCTTTAATCATTACATTATATGGGAAAAAGCCTTATAAGAATTATAACATGGGACTACACATATCTTTTTCTCTATAAGCATTACAACATGGGATTGTGCCAAGCCCAGTCAATAACAGTATTATATCATATAAGTTTTCATGTTTCAGGCTTGAGACCGATATATAAGAATGAAAACATGGAACATATTTCCTGTCATATAGAATGGATATCACAATATCTCATCACAATTCTAAATGGTTACTTATGAGAAGTATCATTCTTATTTCATATTCCACTTGCAATTCAATTCACAGTTAATTAATAAATATATCAAAAAATCAATAAGACATAATTTTTGGAATCTATAAAAAGAAATCACCCTTGGTCACATGTCATACTAAACATAATTTCTTATATTATCCAGTTACAAATCCATTTGAAAAAAAATAAATAACAGAATAATCTCATTTTATTACTTAATTAATTTGCGCACACACGATGATGGTGTGATGATGATATTTCATAAACCTGAAAATTATCAAACCATATCAATAAGATTTAGACCATATACCTTTAATAGATGATCAAAAAATTCTTTCAATTCCATCATCCATGATAAAGAAGGTACAAATGATTCCAAAGAGGTTCCTAGATCAAAATTGGTCAAGATCAAATCCAACAATGAAATCAGCCAAAGGATTTCACAGAAATGGTTGGAGAACCAAAGGGAAGAAAGAAGAAACAAAAAAAAGGAACTTACTAGGGATTGAAGAAGAAAAAAAATGTCTAAAAGTTAGGTTGAAACAGTAAAATTTACTGTATAATACCCTAGGATCAAGAGGAGAGGAGCTACAAGGAAATAGATTGACTTTCAGCTGCATAGCATGTTTAAAAATGTAGTTTGGGAATTTACATGATGTGTAAGGTCAATACACATCATGTAAATGTTTTTAATGGAATTCACTGAAAAATATATCGCCTCATATTTTATATATTAAAACCATTAAACAATTACATTTAGTATAGATGTTTTTCATATCATTTTTTATCCAATTTTTTTTAAATAACTTGAACCCCCTTCAATGAGTCTCAACATATCATGAACCCATAAAACACTTCACCCCTTAATACCCAAACCACATTTACTAAAATGAGTATAAATACTTGATCTTTGTGTCATTTTCTCTCTCAATGGATCTTGATCTCAGAACAAGACTCAGCCACTGAGAATCAAATAAAAAACACAAAGAGAAATGTACATTAAAAATATGGGATCTTACAAACTATTATCCTTATAAAATATCCTCCTAGATCTGATCCAAGAATCTCTCTGAGGTCTCAGTGAACAAGTCTAGACATTGTGTTCACATATCAGACTTACTCTCTGAGGTATCCTCCTAAGCACTCCCATGCTTCCACTATACTAAAACCAATGGTGTAGTCGAACTATGAAGATATTTCTCACTATGACCCACAACCCGTGTTTGATGCTTCTTAAAGGAGACTTCAGTAGAAGGATCTAATTTTTCTATATCTAACACAGGGGAAGTGAGTAGGTGATATCTTCATATTTGAGAGATTTGTAACATATTATACATGGAATCATAGCACTATGGAATGGCTAAACGGTACGCCACTGGACCAACCATTTCCACTATTTTAAATGGTTCCACAAACTCAGGTGGTATACTTACCTTATTCCTAACACAATGTTTCTCCAATATTGGAGATAACTAATGGAAATATTATTATCCAAACTCAAATTCAAGAGGTGATCTCTGATGGTTGTCATATTATTTATACTTTCTTTACGAGGTCACAGACTACTGTCTGATCAGCTGAACCTGTCAAGACATCTCCATCATAAGACTTGGCCCAACAAGTGATGACTCACATCTCTCTAGAAATAAAAGAGGAGAATGGAATAGAAATCCACAAAAATAATCAAAAGGTTATATTTTCAATGATTCTTGGAAGATATTGTTATATGAAAACTCCATGAGTTCCATATTTTTGTCCCATGAACCACCAAAATCTGAAACACATGCTCATATAAAATCCTATAGAACATGAATCGTTTGACCTGGTTAACCATCAATATATGGATTAGATGTTTTTCTTAATTGAACATGTGATACCATGGATTCATGTAGACCCTTCTAGAAACATGATTTTAAATTAGGATATCTATCTGAAATAATACAATATAGAACAACATGAAACTGAACCACCTCATGCATGAAAATATTTTCAAGGTCATAAATTGTAAAGGATTCCCTAATATATAAGAACATGGATACCTTAGCCTTTAATTCCATAAAAAGCCCTAAAAATCATTATTACAGGCCGTCCTGGATAATCTAGGCATAAAATCTATCATGAAATCAACCCATTTCCACTATATGATGGGTAATGGCTGAAAAATCACACCTAGCCTCTAATACTCATCTTTCACATATTAAGAAGCAAAGACTCTAGCCAAAAATACGTCAACCATCTTATCCATTCCAAATTTCTATTACTATCTATGGAGATCATGATACATATTTTTTATACTAGGATATACCACCCATTTAAAACTATGAAACTCCCTCATCTGTGTAAGCCTATAGGAATCCATATTCATACACATAAAAGAATATAATTTCCATTATCTAGAGACCATCATGATGGCCTCTCCCCAAAATATAATTTTCTTCTATTAATTGAGCCCTTTGGATCATATAATTTCTCAATATTATTTTGGTCCAAAATTACAAGTATAATTGATGTCAATGTTAGAGATAATCACTTGGGAGATTTCTAAACATTCATAATTGTGTCTGAAAAATGGTCCATTATATTCAACTCATTACAAGACTCTCTTACTTCTTGTTCTTATGAATTCCAACAAAATGTATCAGAAATTTGGTTTCCCTTTCCTAGTGTATATCAAAATTCAATGAGAAAGACTATAAATACTAAACCTACCTCCTCTTCCGAAGGGTCAGGACTCACTAAAAAAAGATGAACATGAGTCTATTATGATCTATGTATATCACTAACCTCTCTCTCGTGAGATAGTGTCATTATCATATCAAGGCATGTAAAACTATTACTAAATCCAGATCATGAGTTGGGTAATTCCTGTCATGCAGTCTCAGATACCTAGTGCCATAAGAATCAGTATTACCATCTTGCATTAGAAATTATTTGAGTCCAACTATGTATGTTTCCATGTACATGGTATATTCTACACCCATCACATGTAATGTGAGGATATGTGTTGAGGTTATCCAGGATTTCATATCTTTTTAAATTATCTCTCAAAAGCATAAACCAAACAAACTTCATCCCTTTCTGGTTCCGCTAAGACATTAGTGCTTCCAAACGAGAGAAATATTGGATAAATTTCTGGTAAAACCTTATATTCCAAAAAACATTATAATTTTTAATACATTATTAGGGTTTTTTCCAATATATCAATATTGGGAAACTTTCTAGGTGCACTGACACACATACCTCTAAGAGGACATGTCCTCAAAAGTGCAATACATTTTTGAGAAACTACATTTAGCTATATTGGTGCAATATTGATTCTATCTCTATTAACGTAGGATGGTGTGAAGATATTTTGAATGATTATATTCATAATGGGATTAAAATAATATATCATCAACAAAATCCACCAAAAACTATCCCAGGAATGGTTGAAGGATCTTATCCATTATGTCTATGAATAACGTAGGTCCATTGGTCAATCCAAACGACATCACTATGAATTCATACAAACCTTACCTACTCCAGAATTCATTCCAAGGTATGTAAGGTAGTATCACCCTCAATTTATTATATAATGATCTCAAATCAATTTTGGATAAGATCTTATCACCTCTAAACTGATTGAAAATATCATCAATGTGTGGAAAAGGATAATGATCATGTTCCATCATCTGGTTCAACATACAATAATTCACAGATAATCTGAAAGATCCATTAACCCTTTTTTAAAATTGAACCAAATTCCCCTGAGGAAATGAAAATGGCTATATGAAGCCTTTAGATTCTTGTTCTTCCAAATACACCTTCAACTCCTGAATATCTAATAGTTCAATTTGGTAAGGCGGGATAAGAAATGGATCTACTCCAAACACCCACTTGATCGTGAACTTGATCTCCCAATTAAGTGGTTAGATATATGAAACATTGGGGAAAAAATTCAGAAAATATAATTCCACTATAGGAAAATAATATTGCTACATTCCACCATTATTTTGAGAAAATCGGTGATTTGATCCATGAGACAATCCAATCTATATTGAATCAAACCCACATGACCATATTAAGTATACAACTCACCCTATTGACTATAGTTTCTTCCTTTTAGATATAGAATGGTTACTCTCTTCCTGTAATAGTTGATATGAACATGATATAGAAATAACAAATACATACAAAGAATTATTTCCAAGGCAGTCATTTCTAGCATGAAAGACTCCAAAAAAACAATAACCGCCAATCTCTAGAGAACATTCCTTGCAACATTTTTCATTATCCAACCATACTCAAAATTTAGTGTCAATGGTTAAAACATCATCTATGATTTACACATAGAATCCCAAAGAATTTTTAAAGAAAGAAGATAAAAAATAATTTGATTCACTTATATCAAACAAAACACATATTAATGTTGAAGATAAAAGAAGCATACCTATGACAGTAGATAGTCTTGCATCCAATTAATCCATACTAGCCTACGTTACTTGAATCTAAATTTTTCCTTCAACTTGGGCTCTAGTATGAATACATCGTACTACATACCTTACTCGATATTGTTTCTCATGCACTAGGGTACAACATCCCCTGTCATGGATTTAACATCCTGTAGAACTCAAGCTACCATCCTTCTGAGGGGAAACTAAGCCCCTTCATGATTCTGGTTCCTTCCCTAATCCTCATCAACTGGCCTATTGTAGAAAGATTTCCTAGAACCTCTAAATATTTCGTAGTCTTCCATATTTATTACACTTGACTATGGATTAAGTAAACTACATGAACATGTTACCAAACATTTTATACTAATACCAATTGAATGGAACAAGATCTTGAGATAGTAGTCAACATACCTGACTACTCTTCCCACTATTAAATTTGTAAAAAATTTAATAACAGTGCTTCTTACCACTCAAAGAAGAATTTCTAGATAGCCCTAATAAAATAGATGAACCAATGTTCAGGGCCTCTTTCAGATTTTATTATGTGATGACAACATGATTCATCACATCTTGAAAGATTCTTAATTGAAGAAAAAAATACATGATAACTAATATGATAATGGAGACTATCATATAAATGTCTCACCTTGTAGGTTTCATTAATTTCCATGAATGGTGCAAAGCATTGTAGGTTGTGAAAATGTTTATCATTGTTCAGCCCTGAAAAACCCCTATATGCCAGATACATTATCTCATAATCATTTAATCCACTCAAGGATTTTGTATAGAGATGGATCAGGAACTTCATCTTGAAGTCTTTCCATGATATCTCATCCTGCAGCACACATTTCTCCAAAATATCCCCCTAACACTTGGCAGGTCCATGAAGCATATACGCAGTAAGATTCAACCTCTTATCCCTGGGTGTCTCAAGATGCATGATGGTTTTCTTGAATGAGTTAGTCTAGAACTTTACTATGTGGGGTACCCTCAACCAGAAAAAAATGGAGGATACTGAATCTGAAACTCTCTTTTCTTCTCATGCATTGAAGGAATGATATGAATAATCTCCCTTTCCATGGATCACATGAACCTCTGGAAGCTATCGTGAAGCTAAATATCCATCTATCCCTTAGGAACTGTATGAAATTATGGTTCATTTGTGTTAGGTGCATGTTGATTTCCACTCTCCAAACACTTGAGTCGAAGATAATGAGGAGGCATTTTATCTACATGAAAAACATGAACCTTAGAAAACTAGGTAGGAAAATGGTCAACACCATAGGGGACTGTCACATGTACCCACTAACTATTAGTCTCCCTAAACATGTCTTGAATGTATTTTTCCTAAACCTGGGAACTAATTTCATTTATTCAGTGAAATAGATACCCCATATTACTATTTATCAAGAACGTATATATCACATGAAAAAATTTAAATGGTTCTATTACGAAAAAATCATGTTTATATATCCCTATGTTACTATTATGATTAATGTAATCTCATTTCATGCTATACGAGGCCATAATTACAATTGTCAAGGAATAATAAAATCCTAAAATAATAACCTCACATGACATGGGAATTAACCAATGTAAAATAACATCAATTTTGATAAGAAATTAACATAAAAAACAATCACATCCCTAGGTACATGGATTTTCCCTTGTACATGGGTTAGGTACTCCCATGAACAAGCTCATTATTGAGTCCCAAAAAATCATAGTCTCATTTCTACCTTTCCCAAAATAGTAAGTCATATGAAGCGAAAACATTCTCCTTTGATACCACTTTGAAACATCACTCAATCTAGGATTATATCATGTGGCCGAAAAGGTATGGTTACGATACCTCAAGCACTTGTCCACATATGCTATAGGATTTTTACTAGAAGCAGGGGTGTAAAAAGAATAGTAGGGAGTCTATATCCCCTAGTATGAAGTGTCACAATAGTAAAGAAAAATCATAAATAAATGAAAATAATCTAAGTAAATAAATTTCAGAAGAAAATAATAAAAACCAAATGAATAAGTAAATAAATAATAATAGAATAATGTAATAATGTGACGGAATGTAGAAAATTGACATGCTTAAACATCATAAGAAAAGGAATGGTAGTTTGAAATAAAAGACTTAATGACATGGGTCTCGAACCCCATGTTTGTCCCATCTACAAAATCCATCCCCAAAATAAAAAAGAAATCTACAACAATGTACATTCCCCTGTTCAAACATGAATTATTATAATCTGCCCAGGTTCCAAATAGAGTCCCGAATAGGGTGTGAGTATAACATAATAGGTCGAAACCACTGTGTCAAAACAAAACTAGTCTAATAAGAAGTGTATAAAATAAAGCAATGAACATGTGTATTATTAATTCACTAATTAAATAGATACAAAAACCTAATTTGGTTTTGTATTACAATATCTGGGTGCATATCTTCAAACCACTCCAACCACAATCATATAACCATGGTAAGATAACATACTTCAGCATTTTGGTAGAATATCTTTGAGCATATCTTAAAACCATGCCAACCAAAACCATATAACCTTGGTTATATAACCTACTTCTACACGACACCAGAATATCTAGAAGCATGTATTATAACCATTCTAACAACAACCATATAACCATGGTATTTTCACAACAATCCAGGTCAAATCCCTATAATCATTACAACATCAAAGACAAATCTCTATAAGTATTATAACATGGGACTAGGGATATCCTTCTCTCTATAAGAATTACAACATGTGACTAGGATGAGCCCGCTCAATATCTTCATTACATTATATAAGTGTGCATGTTCTATGGTAAAGAATGATATATATAAAATTTATCATGGAATATAATTCATGTCATATAGAAAAGATATCATTGTAAAACATTATAATTCACAATGGATAATTATGTGAATTACCATTCTTCTTTCATATCCCACTAATGATTCAATTCGCAAATGATTAAAAATTATATCAATAATAAATAAGATACATTTTAAGGATTATTTGACCACAAATGATCCTGGGTCACATATCATAATAAACATACTTTAGGTTATTAAATAATCACAAATCCATTTGAAAACAAAGAAAATCCAGGTATACTCTCATTAAATTATATAATTATTTTGGGTGTACATAATGATCATGTGATCATGATAATCCAAAAACATTGAAATTTTTAAACCATAGGGTTAAGATTTACACCCCATACCATTAATAAATGATTCAACAATGCTTTCAATATCCCACACCCATGATGAATAAGGTGTAGATGATTGTAACTATATTTTTATATCAAAATTTATCAAGATCAAAACCCACAACACAGTAGGACAAATGATTTCACCACTATAGTTGGAGAACCAATGGGATGAAAGAGGAAGCCTAACCAAAGGAAATTACCAGGTATTAAAGATGAAAATAGAGTATCAGGAAGGTAGTTTGAAACTGTAAAGTTTTTGGGATAATTCTCTAGGTTAGAGAGGAGAAGAGTTGCAATGAAATAGAATGAATTCAAGTCACATATCATGTTTATGACTGGAGGTCCATAATTTACATAGCATGTAATGTGGTTACAAATTTAGTAAATGTTTTAAATGGAATTCTCTTAAAAATCATCACCACAGATTTATTTTATTAAAAGACTCTTACAATTACATGACTTTTAAATGATCTGTAGTTTATTTTTCATCCCATTTTCCTTTTAAACAACCAAACCCCCTTTAATTATTTTAAAAACACGCAATCCATTTAACACTTTAACCATTAATACCTGGAATCAATTAAAACAAATGACCATAAATCCTTAAACTATTGGTCATTTTCGGAACCAGTGATTATTTTTCTCCAAACAAATCTTAGACACTAAGTCTTAAATAAATAATTCAAAGGAAAATATACCTAGAAAATGATAAGATCTTACATAATTTTTTCTTTTCCCAAATATTGGGTGGGAATAAAATTATATTTTAATTCTGATATAAATAATTATTATTATATATATATCACATTTATTATTTAGTTTTATCCATATTAACATGGAATATATTGAGTGTGAAAAAATATAAGACATTTCTACGTGGAGGTGGTAGTCTAGCCAAACTCATGATCGATGACCTTTTAAGTTTGTAAATGGATGGGAAGGAAAAATATTGGTTTAAAAATTAATATCATTACACTTTTGTATACTAATGATACCAATGAAATTATATTATGATGGTTATGATATCTCTGGAAGGGAAATATTAAGAATAAAAAGTTAAGGATTAAGTAATACTCATGTTGGGACCATGAACTGTATCTTGAAAGTATCCTTGGAACTGAAGGGATTTGGTTAACTTATAGTGACCAGAAAATTTAGTTTATAATAGGTAAATTTATTATAGAAATATTTTTTTGGCTTAAAGTAAAATTCCATGATTATTTTTAACTTCTATAGGGTGGGAGCGATCCTTTATTATATGTGTAAAGAACAGAACTTTGGTGAAGAGCCATTATTTTTCAAAAATTGAATAACACTATTAAAGGGTCAATTGTTCCAAAAAATAGAGAAATATTGGATTTTTTTGTTTATGATGGATTATTACATACTCAACCATAAATTTCCACACATATTTTAAACAATTTTTGATTCATTTACAATTATAAATCTCCCATTACCTTTTTTGGTTTTTATGACAGTAACTAGTTTTCAAATATTTAATTTTTATATTGATAAAAATTTAAGACATCCCCTATTGAGAAATTTTTTTTCTATAAAACTAAAATATTCCACCATGTTCTCTAATTTAATTTCCATATAATTGAAAATTACATTTTTAATTAAAGTATTAAATATATAGAATTTTTTTTTACAAATTTTTTTTCTTTATTAAGTATTTATAAAGTTATATAAAAATTATTACCAAATAAGGGAATAAAAATATAATAATTAGTATGTTTAAAAATTATGTTAGAATAATTATTAAAAACAAATTAATTAATGTTACAAAATGAAAATTATACAACAATAATAAAATATTTCATTAAAATAATGTGTTTTACTGTTATCATTGTAATTAAATTTGATCATAGTAATCAAACATTTATGGGAAAAAATAAAAATTTCCATTATCAAATAATATGTAAATTATGATCAAAATTATAAAATATATTTTTTATGATTTAATTTAAACATGTGATGAAAAATATTTCTTAATATAATTGAATAAAAATTCTTTTTAGAGTAAAACACAACTGATGTTTCAAAAACATTAAATTTCTTTTTTTTAAATTCATCATTGTTTTTTAAATGGATTATTTAAACTTATATATATATATATATATATTTGTTTATTAAAAAAATTAAATGACTATAGAAACTATTATTTTATGATAACATTAAAAAATATTATTTACAAAAATCAGAATTTTTTCTTTTCACTAAAAAAAATAATTATTTTAGAAAAATCCTCACAATTCAGTATAAATTTTTTACAGGTTTAAAATTTAAATAGATTTAAATTTTAAAAAGTAATACAAAAAATTTCGAATAATTATATTATAATTGAAAAAATATATATAAAGAAAAATTATTTTTATTAAAATTAAATCCTTCTTAATTTCAACCACCTTTATTCCGTATTCATATAAATTATTTAATAATCGATTATTGATATTTTTTATGACCATATATGTTACATATTATAATAAAATTTTAATTGTGATCAATTTAATTCACTAAAGTAAAAAGAAATACATTATTAGATATGGTTCTACTAAAGGCATCATTTTTTAAATTATTATTTAATTAAAAATAATAATATGTAACTATTTTAATTAATCTTTATATTTTTATCATCTATTGATTATATTATTCTGATATTTTTATTATCTTTTTGTTATTTTTAATAATTTTTTAAATTAATTTTGTGTTGTGTGTGATATAATGGATGGAAGATAATATAAATTTAATGGTTTTACAATCACAAGTTGTTATAGTGACTTTTTTTTATATTTTCAGGTTGAATCTTAGACATTAATTACCCTCTATAAGAATCCTATCAATTATTAGTGGTTTATATAGGGTTTACATACACATCGCATGTATTAATTATATTACATAGGGGAATATTTATATATACATACTCCCTCCAGTTTGAGTTGTCTTCTAAAAATGTATTCATTATAAATATGGCTTCCATCAAATCTAAAAATGTCTATTTATTATAACTCTCAAATAAGAATTTATTTAATATCTATATATATCTAAATAAATATAGGTATGATTTCCTCACCAATAGGTCCATTAATTCCTGAGAATGTAGTAAGAAAAAATATATGAAAGTTTGGCATGTACTATTCAAAATATTTAAATGGTGTAACTTCAAATTAAAATCATTATATGATAGGGATGTGTAATATCTATTGCTCCTCAAATTTCTCAATTTCCTATCTTCTAAATGTTTTTTTTTGTAATGACTTTAGAAGATCTCTTGACATTGTATCTGTCAAACTTCTAGAAACCTAAATATGATTAGGTAGTAACTATTCAAAACATAACCACACTGAGATAATATATTTGTCTTTATCGCTTGTTCTTTATGCATCATCATTATCAAGGAATATATATCATGAAAAAATACATCATTCATGGAATTAGTAAAACATTTTTCATTCATTAATTTCTTCAGAAAAACATATTATATAATATGGAATCTGATTTACTCTCACTTTAAAGTAATTTCAAATTTATTTTATATTATTGTATGGCCTCTTTCTTGGAAAAAAATAGCAAAGATAAAACTCACTTCATAAAGATTTAAAAACCTAAATTGAAATTTAATAATTAACGACTATTGTGATGTATTGATGAATAGATGTCGACTCATTCATGGTATTCCCAGAATAATGTTTTAGGTCTAATTTTTCATATAATTTTTTTTGATAGATGTGTATCATAATGAATCTGGTCACCTTACATGAATACATCTAAACTTTGTCCACTTATCTTTCATCGTAGTCTATTTAAGAAAAATGATAACACCATATGATATTTATAGTAAATAATCTATTATCAAATATGAGAAACATAGAAGGTGATGTTTTGTTCTCCTCTTAATTATGTCTCAATATCCTAGACTTGTAGCTATAATATCATTGCCATCATGCATTAATTAACAATAAATATTTATGAAACATATTTCCATATAATTCTACTAGTGAACATGGTCAAAACATCTTATGCATGAATGTTCAATCTGAAATCCATTACACTTATATATTGTTTTTTTAACAACCCGAGATTTTATGAGAATTATTCTTTTTAGTGTCATTGATGTCTTGTGTTGTACACGATACCAAAATTAGCATGTTATATATGCAACACTATATACGCAACACTATTCTTGGCTCGTGTTACACAAAATTTCAAGTTCGTTTGATAGAAGTTATTCTACGCAGCATTGACTGTATATATATAAATATATATTCGATGTATAAATGAAATACAGTTGGATTCTATTATACAAAACAACAAAGGAATCTTGCACTACACGCAACCCTGACTTGTATTTCATTACACACAATCGCGACCTTCCACGATAGTGTGTGTTGTATGCAATAGCGATTTCACTAAACAATGACATGTTATTAAAATATTATATAAAATAGCCATTATGAATAGTAATACCCACTTTTTGAAATATTATTTTTTAAAATGGACCACATTTTTTGATTTGGATTATCGAAATTATCCTAGGGTGAATTTTTGGTATTTTTCGGAAAACATTCAATTTTTGAAGAATTATGAAAACACTAGGTTACTATTTAAAAACCAACTTTTTATTTAATTAATTATTTATTTTAATTAAATTTATTTTAGTTAAAAATTGATACATAATACCAATATAAGTTCAATTTAATTTATTGGTGTCATTTTATAATAATTTTATATATAAAAAAATTTTTATTGAATTTTTCACTGTCTTTTACCCACCTCCTAGGAGAATTTGAAAATTTACATAAAACTTAATTTTACCACTTCTGTGAGTGGAATTTCGAAAATCCGAGAGACATGGTTAATATCAAGGAGTAAAATGTGTTTCAATAAGACAAAAATAATTTTTTTTGTGAATAGTAACTTTTTACTTTTATTTACCATGGTTAAATGTAAATAGGGTAGTTAAGGGTAAAAATGATATTATTATTACCCTAACACAAGTCATATTTCTATTGGATAAGTGTAATTCAACCAAAAAAATCTTAGGAATAAATATTACCCTTTAGGTCACCTTTTTTTAGATTAGGACATTTAATATTATTTTATTTAAAAAATAGCTAAAATAGTTAAAATCAAATTTAATAACTAGAACATTTTTAATATAGGGTTATATATAAGATATATTAGACTATAAATATTAATTAGAAAGCTAAAAAAATTTCCTAACTAATGGTATTTTATTTATAATATTTAGACATTAATTAATTTAATTTATTTATAACACAATGGTGATACAATAATTACCTAAATAATGAAATATTAAAATAATTGATATTATAAATACCCAAATAAATGTACTATGAGACATTTTATGAATTAAAATAATTTTATTGGTTAATATGACATGTTATTATTAATTTAATTAACTTATTTCGAACTAATCATGTTGTTATGATTTTCACAAAAATCATTAACCAAATAGTTTCAAAATTGACATAAAATAGTTTTTAAAACAAATATTATATTATTAATTGTTATTATATTTCTAAAAATCTCAGGTTCATCAAAATGACTTAGATAAGGATATATATATTAATAATGAACCACTTGGGGTTCGTTTGGCTTGTTATATTAATTTTATTAACCATATAGTGTAAGAAACAAAGAAGACACGGTAAAAGTTAAATTATTTAACTTAGAGTTAAATCTAAATGATAAGGTTAAAATAGTAACCTAAACTTGTCTAAAACCTATTGGTTGAGAGGATTTCGACCCATCCCCACTTTGTCTTCAAAATAAATCAATTTGGAGCTATTATAAACCGAATATGACTATATTATAAAATAATATTTTAAGTTTTTCCGAAGGTGCCCCTCTCCTCCCTTATAAAAAGGGCACCCCTTCCCTCTTCTCTTCACACCCTTTTGAGCCTTGAAGCTTGGAAAACACCTGCCAATTCATCTTCTAAACCTCTCTAGTTTCATCATATAGGTTCTGGTCTTCTCAAAAGACCAACACGAGTTCCATAAGAAGAAGTTTAAAGGGGGAGTGTCGAGGAAGAGGTAATCTCTTCTACCGACTCTTTGAAGTTTCTTTTTTCTTCTACATCCACTTCTTTAGTTGTTTCATTATAAAGTAATAATATCAGTATTAATTATATTCTGATATGTTATTATAAATATGAAAAAGATCTATTTCACCTTTTATCCATCTTACAGAAAACATAATCACCGCGCGTCCGTACGTACGGAATACCGTCACCACACCGTGGTGTAATAACTTTTTTCACCACCACATTACTTGGATGGGTATAATGGTGTATATAATAACTATATATAATTATTATAACATCATACTGATTCTATGATATTATATCATCCACTCCAATATAATTCAATAAATATGGTAACGATATCATCGCTCGTGCGTACGTACGGATTACCATCTCCACGACTCGATAAGATTCATTTTCCATGTTAACAATTAAAGAATTATTATAGAGTATATATAATATGTTGTCATGAAATATATGACATAATAATGCTACTGTATTTAAATATGTATGTCATATACTTAATTCCATTCAATTCAATAAGGAAACGAAAAACAGCGTTCATGCGTACGTACAGCCTACCGTCTCCATGAACGGTGTATTTCTTTCCATTTATCGATAAATTATATATATATGTATATTCTGAATATATATTATAGATAAATCATGTTTTATATTCTATAATTAATTAATCATTATCTAAGTAATCATATTAATAATTACAAGTCAAAACACAGATGATAAATGAAACGATTTTACCCAAAACACAACTTTAACATGGAATTGATAAATGAAAAGATAATATAAAGCCTTAGGTGAATCATATATGATATCATAAATATTATTATGGTTCAGTTACAAGTTAATAATATCTTTAAACCCACTATACAGGGGTCTTGGACACATACAGAATAAATTGGACATAAGGTAAGAGATAAATTTTCCAATCTCGTTTTTATATGAGATTATTTATTCGTAAGTATTTACTGGGGTTATATTTATCATCCATGTACCTATTTTCTAAAAATGGTTTCATATATGTTTAATGTCTTTTTTACCCATTTTTGACTGTTACTACAATGTATGTAAGGAATCTTTCTTTTAATTACCATAGGAGGTACTTTTTTTACTTTTTCGGAAAAAGCACGAGAAGAATTTTTTTGTCTTATACGGCATGAACTAATTTTTACGGTTTCATAATGCCTAAATTTCATAAAGATTCCTTTACAAGATTTCATGATTATTATCAGAAAAATTCCTTTTATTTTAAAATTACATTGTCATTTTGTGAAAATAAAATGATTTTGAAAAGTTAGGATATTTTCAACAATTATTCATTTCAAGTGTTTTATCAAAACCAATTTCCATCTAAGATGACATTATTTCATATGTGTATGTTTCAAGTATAATGTTTCTATGATTTACATGGTTTTAATTTTCTTATGATGAAATGATATCCATTTTTTTATATGGATTATGTGATTATGGGATGATTTTTATGAAACCCATTTTATTCTTTGGGTTATAATGAATGATTTATGTATATTTTGTGGCACAAGTAAGAATGATTTCATTATGAGATAGGTGGGACCAATATCTCCCTGTAATGCATTGGGTAAGGATTTATATCTCATGAGATAGACATGGATGGAATGGTAACTTAATATGGTTCAGTGATACAGGACTAGAACAAGGAGTGAACTCGATTCAGAAAGGGACTTTGTCCACTAAGATGGTCTTGGCAGCAAAACCTTGGATACTATAGAAATAATATCATTTGCTTACTGGTTTTCCACAATTACATGTTTTATTCACATGATATTGTATCATGATTGATGTTAATTTATGATATATTCCTTACGTACTTCCAAGATTTATGTCTTTGCTCAAGATTTTGATGTTTATATTTTATGTTCAGGTTTTTGCAGTCAAATGTTTATGGTATGTTTTATGTTCTATATGTTTACCCTTAATTAGCATTTTATCTCACCCTTTTTATGTTTTCTTTTCCCCAGGATATAAAGAATGGTTTTAGGTAAGAAAACCAAAATGTTAAGATCTTTATAGGAGATGTTGAAAATCGTTCACCACGAATAGAAGATTACGTTCCATGTTTCCAAAGACACTAAACTAATATGGTCCTTCAGCATCTGTTTTTGTCATGTATTAAGTATTCCTCCAATGTAATGTAATGTCCATGTACATCAAGCTTTGGGTCTCTATAGTTAGTATCAGAGTGAAGTTTTAGTTAGCCTTTGGAAACTAGGATGCGAAAACTTTAGTGAAATCCCTAGATATATTTCTAAGGCATGTCTAGGGATGTCCCTACGGATAAGTATACGTATAGGTTATAGTCCTAGAATTATGGTAACGATCTTATAATTTAACCTAAGATGTTAGATATTGACAGTACTCCCCATTTATTATGTTGTTTTCCCTAGCATGATTTTTCCCTCTCACAATATTCTTTTTGGGTTTTAGAAAATGGATGGAAACAGGAAGATTCACGATAATGAAGGATATGATGGACAATGGAATGATATTTTTTACGATCAACCAAATGAAATAGGATTTGGAAGTCAAAACATCATTATTATGACTAATCAGCAATCTCATGATATGATCAATAATCTCAACTTTGGTATGTTTTTTGACTCAGCTAATAAGAGAAAGATAGAGTTTCATGATGATCATAGAGGAAACAAAGTTCAATTTCTCTCATGTAAATCATGTGGGAAGAGGAATTAGGGAGAATGTTTCAATGGAACTGGAAGATGCTTTGGGTGTGGAAAAGAAGGTCACAAATCATGTAAGTGCAAAGGAAATGGTTCAGTTAACACCATGGAGAAGGATAATGGTATTCCTATGATATCAACAATGATTAGATGTTTTAAATGTGGAATGTATGGGCATTATGAAAACCAATTCCCTAAGGGAAAATCTCATGAAGAGAACCATCATGGTCATATGGGTAGTATTTATGTGGATGATGATGAGGAGACTACAAATGATATATGAGTTGAAAGAAGTGTTGAAGCTTGGTAAATGGTTTAAGAAGGTAGTGGAATGATTGTATGTTTAACAATAGTTATGTTGTATAGGTAATTTAATGTTACTATGGAATAAAGAAACATCTAAGGATTATTACACTATTGTTTTTCATACAGTATTTGAAAGTATATGTTGAATGGTTCTGGTAACCATGAAAGGTTATTCAGATATTTTTGGAAAGAAGATGATATGTGTATAATGAAGGTATAAAGAGAAAATGAAAATTTGATAGTATTCATGATCTTATGACTAATATAAGGACGAAGTGATATCATGGTTTGAGTATATAGATATTTTGGGATTTTGGTATGTGGAATGAGTTAACTTTAGATAGCGTTCATGTTTTCCCTAAGGTTCTATGGTAATTCATGTTTCAAAAGAATACATGATTAAGGTATTCACATTTTTGGAATATGACCAACAAGATATATCTTATGATATATGTTAGATAAATGATGGTTTTCACATTCTTGGTATATAACCTCTCTAGTAATCATTTTCTTTATACTATGAGATTGGAAAGATGTATTTTGGATAAGCCTCAAGATTGTAATGGATTGTGTTGGTAATAATATAGTATTATTCAAAGGTAGAACTTGTTTTTCGATATTATTTCTGGAATGTTATAATAGTATAGTTTTTGAAAATGGACAACCCATAGGAAGAGAGAAAGCCCCTTGCATCAGACAAGGATGTGGGAATCGAACCCACAACTGAAGTACGACAAAACATTATCACATACCACTGGCCTACAGGAAGTCCTTGGTTAGTAAAAACTGGTTTTATTTTATTAAGGGCTATGATAGATGATGTATAAGCCCATTTTAGCAACTATATATGATTAATGTCAAGATAGATGGACTTCTGTATATTTAATAAATTGTGCTAATCTTTTTGCGATAGAAACAAATGGAATGACCTATAATTCTATCGCATGATCTGCTAACACTTCACGAATGACAAATTCAACTTCATTTCTTTAAGAGATGAAGTGGAAATTGTTCAAGGCACGAACAACGATGAAATTTTAACAAAATCAAGTAAGTATTTCTTGTAATTCAACAATTCTTCAACATTAGGGGAATGAACTTGAAAACTAAAAACGTTGTCCTAGTACCTTCATAACCGATAAATCAGATGGCACCTTAGATCATCACAAATTTATGGATTTGTGATTGATGGATTTTTCATATCCATGTTCTCTTCCACTCTCCATCAGAACTTAATGGTTAGATTTCTCTTCCATATCCATATTTTCACATATTTTATCCTGCGTGGAAACCCAGTGATGAGTTAATTTGCGTAACCTTTACATTTCATTCTTTAGTTTTTTAAAGTTAAGTATTGGTATTCCTTTTTACGATGTGGGTTACTGTGAAGGAAACATTCAAGAAGTAAACCATTTATAATCCTGACGAATTTCAAAGGAGAAATTCATTTTAAGGGGGGTAGAATGTAACAACCCGAGATTTTATGAGAATTATTCCTTTTAATTTCATTGATTTCTTGGGTTGTACGCGACACAAAAATTATCTTGTTCTATATGCAACACCATATACAGAACACCATTCTTGGATCGTGTTACACAAAATTTCAAGTTTGAATGATAGAAGTTATTCTACGCAACATTGAGTATATATATATATTCAATGTATAAATGAAATACAGTTGGATTCTATTATACACAATAATAAAGGAATCTTTCACTACACGCAACCCTAACTTGGCTTTTGTTACACGCAATCGCAACCTTCCATGATAGCGTGTGTTGTACGAAATACCGAGTTTCATTAAACAACGATATATTATTAAAATATTATATAAACTAGCAGTTATGAATAGTAATACCCACTTTTTGAAATTTTATTTTTCAAAATGGACCTCATTTTTGGATTCGGAATATCGAAATTATCCTAGGGTGAATTTTTGGTATTTTTCTGAAAACATTAAATTTTTTATGAATAGTGAAAACACTGGGTTAATATTTAAAAACCAACTTTTTATATAAATAATTATTTATTTTATTTAAATTTATTTTTGGTAAAAATTTATACATAATACCTCTATAAGTTCAATGTAATTCATTGGTGTCATTTTATAATAATTTTAGATATATAAAAAGTATTATTGAACTTTTCACAGTCTTTCACCCACCTCCTAGGAGAATCTGAAAATTTACATAAAACTTAATTTTACCAGTTTTGTGAGTGGAATTTCAAAAATCCTAGAGGCACATTTAATATCTAGAAGTAAAATTTGGTTCAATAAGATAAAAATAATTTTTTGTGAATAGTAACTTTTTAGTTTTATTTACCACAGTTAAAAGTAAATAGGGTAATTAAGGGTAAAAATGATATTATTATTACCCTAACACATGTCCTAATTCTGTTTGATATGTGTAATTCGACCAAATAAAACCTTAGGAATAAAATATTACCATTCAGGTCCACTTGTATTAGATTAGGACATTTATTATTATTTTATTTAAAAAAAAGTAAAAATAGTTAAAATCAAAGTTTAATAACTAAAAAATTTTAAATATAGGGTTATACATAAGTAAATTCAACCATAATTATTCATTAGAAAGATACAAATATTTAATACCTAATTATATTTTATTTATAATTTTTAGACATTATATAATTTATTTTATTTTTGACACAATGGTGAAGCAGCAATTACCTAAATAATTAAATATTAAAATAATTGATATTATAAATACCCAAATAAATGTAATTTGAAACTTTTAATGAATTAAAATAATTTTATAGGTTAATATGACATCTTAGTATTGATTTAATTAACGTTTTTTGAACTAATCATGCTATTATGATTTTCAAAAAAATCAAATACCAAATAGTGTCAAAATTGACATAAAATATTTTTTAAAACAAAAATTATATTATTAATTGTTATTAGATTCCTAAAAATCTAATGTTCGGCCAAATGCCTTATATAAGGTTATATATATTAATAATGAACCACATGGGGTTCTTTTGGCTTGTTATAGTAATTTTATTAACCATATAGTGTAAGAAAACAAGAAGAGATGGTAAAAGTTAATTTATTTAACTTAGATTTAAATCTAAATGATAAGGTTCAAATAGTAACCTAAACATGTCTAAAATCTATTGGTTGATAGGATTTCGACCCATTCCCACTTTAGCTTCAAAATAATTCAATTTTGAGCTATTATAAACCGAATATGACTTTATTATAAAATAATATTTTATGTTATTCTGAAGGTTCTTGTAGAGACCCAAATCTTGACGTACATGAACATTACATTAATTTTGCGGAATACTTAGTACATAACAAAAAAACACACACAAGGATCGTAATAGTTTAGTGTCTTTGAAAACTCGGAACGTAATCTTCTAATCATGGTGAAAGATCTTCAATATCTCCAATAAAGATCTTCCTTTTTTTACCTAAAACCTTTCTTTATATCCTGGGGAAAAGAAAACATAAAAGGGTGAGCTCAAATGCTCAGTAAGGGTAAACAAAAGAAAAATAAATCACATCATATTCATAAGAACATAACTTTTGGAAATCTTAACCTGCAAAAGAGAGCATAATTTCATAAATGGGATAAATCATAGTAGTGAAATGAAATCCCAATAATCATAACTTGGAACATGAAACTTTGTGGAATACACACATAATCATAGAGAGTCATTTCTTGTTAGTCAAGACTCATTTCCAAGACTATCTTAGTGGACAAGGTCCCTTTCTGAACCGAGTCACCCTCGTTTCAGCCCTGTTTCACTGAACCGGTATAACCTACCATTCCAGCCATGTCTATCTCATGAGATATAAAATCTTTACCCAATTCATTGGAGGGAGATATAGGTCCCACCAATCTCATAATGATACCATTTTTATGTGTGCCACAAAATCATAAAACATACATCATTGCATAACCCATGTAATAAAAATGGGATTCTTAAACATCATGACATCATAAAAAATTCATATAATATAAAGGAATTCATAAAAATAATTCCATCACAACATAATCAAATCAATGTAATAATAGGGATAAAACAGAACCCATTATTATCTTAGATGGAAAATAATTTTGATAAAACACATGAACTCCATTCTTGAGGAAAATATCCTTTCTACATCAAAAACATTTTCCTTTCTTAACATGTCATACAATTTTAAACTAATAGAAGCTGATTAAAAATAATCTTGAAAACATGTAAAGGAAGCTTCTTGGAAATAATGTTTTAAAAATCCATTCATGCCGTATAAGTTAAATAAAACATTCTTCGTACTTTTGTCGGAAAAGTCCAAAAAAGTACCTTATATGGTAACCAAAGGAAAGATTTCATTCATAAAATGTGGTAAAAAGTCAATAAAGGGTAAAAATGACTTTAAACATTCATGGAAAAATGGTAAACATTTTATAAAAACATTTTTAGAAAACATGGTCATGGATGATAAACGTAACCCCAGTAAATACTTACGTATAAGCAATCTCGGATAAAAATGAGATTGAAAATTTATCCCTTACCTTAAGTCTGATTTTCTTCGTAAGTGTCCAAACCTCATATATAATGATTTAAATAATGTCATTAACTTATTACAGAATCATATTCATTGTTATGATATCATATATGGTTCACTTATGACTTTATATTACCCGTTCTTTTGTAAATTCCATGTTAAGGAAGCGTTTTGGGTAAAATCGTTTCATTTATCGTAGTTGTTTGGACTTGTTGTTCATGACATTATTATTACTTATATCATGATTTAATTACTTCCAGAATATAAAACATGATTTATATATCATATATATTCAGTATATATATATTTAATAAATATATAAATGAAATGAAACACACCGTTCATGGAGACGGTAGTCCGTATGTACGCATGAACGCTGTTTTCCTTTCCTCATTGTCTTGAATGGAAGTAGATGACATACATATATACATAAATCCAGTAGCCTTATATTGTCATAAATTTCATTATTATTGATTATATATACTTTATAATTATTCTTAAATGGTTAACATGGAGAATGAATCTCATCGCGTCGTGGAGACGGTATTCCTTACGTACGCACGCGCGGTGATTTCCTTTTACCGTAGGATGGATAGAAGGTTAATTATAATTATTTCATATTTATAATAACATATCAGTATATAAGAAATACTGATGTTATTAATTTATCATGAAACAACTAAAGAAGAAGAAGTTGAAGATGAAAGAAATTGAAAAAGATCGGTAATGGATATTACCTCTTTTTGACGCACCTTTTCTTAACCACCACTTAAAAAACTAAGGATGGTCTTTGAAGAAGAACAGGACCTCTAGGATGATACTAGGGAAGTGGAGAAGAGATTTTGGCAGGGTTTTTCCGAGCTTGAATGCTCAAATTGGTGTGAGGAGGAGAGGGAGGAGGTGCCCTTTTATAAGGGAGGAGCGGGGCACCTTAGGAATATCTCAAAATATTATTTTATATTAAGGTCAAATTCGGTTTATAATGGTTCCAAATGGTCTTATTTAGAAGATAAAGTGGGGATGGGTCAAAATAATCTCATCCAATAAGATTTATACAAGATTAGGTTATTATTTTAACCTTATCAATTAGATTTAACTCTAAGTTAAATAATTTAACTTTTACCGTGTCTTTTTGTTTTCTTACACTATATGGTTAATAAACATACAATATCAAGCCAAAAGAACCAAAAGTTGTTTATTATTAATATATCTATCCTTAAGTAAGTATTTTGGCCGAACCTTAGATTTTTAGGAATTAAATAACAATTAATAATATAATATTTGTTTTAAAAACTAATTTATGTCAATTTTGACACTATTTGGTACATGATTTTTATGAAATTTTTACCAGAATGATAAGTTCAAAAAAAGTTACGTAAATCAACAATAACATGTCATATTAACCTATAAAATTAGTTTAAGTCATAAAAAGTCTCAAATTACATTTATTTGGGCATTTATAACATCAATTATGTAATATTTTCTTAAAAAGGTAAATACTGCATCATCGTTGTGTCATAAATAAATTAAATTATTTAAAGTATAAAAATTACAAATAAGAAACCATTATGTAGGAAATCATTTTATCTTTCTAATGAATATTTATAGTCGAAATTATATTATGTATAACCCTATATTGAAAATGTTTTAGTAAATAAACTTTGATTTTAACTCTTTTAACTCTTTTTTGAATTAAATACTAATAAATGTCCTAATCTAATCCAAGTGGGCCTAAATGATAATATTTTACACTTAAGGTTGTTTTTGGTCGAGATAAACTTGTCCAATAGGATTAGGACATTTGTTAGGGAAATATTAATATCATTTTTACACTTAATTACCCTATTTACTTTTAACCATGGTAAATAAAAGTAAAAAGTTACTATTCACCAAAAATTATTTTCATCTCATTGAACCACATTTTACATACTGACATCAACCGTGTCTCTCGGATTTTTGAAATTCCATTCACAGAAGCAGTAAAATTAAGATTTATGAAAAAATTAATTTTTTTAACTACCACTTAGTAGTTTCACTATTCATCAAAAATTGAAGTTTTTCAGAAAAATGCCAAAATTTCATCCTAAGCTATAATTCATATTCCGAATTCAAAAATGATTTCTATTTTACAAAATTCCCAACATATAAGTTGCATTAATTAATTTTATAATTAATTTCCGCTGTCACAACATATAGCGTGTTTTTAAGAGATAATAACTATCAAAAGATTAACACTTGTTTATGTCTGGTGTAAATGTGAAATTACATCCAATGACCAAAATTGTATTGAATTGTAAAAATATATTCTAAATATACATTAAAACCACTCAAATTAATAATTTATCGCTATTAAATATTTCGATTAAAAAAGTGGTTTTTAATTAAAATTTAGTAATTTTCACTATTCATCAGAAAATAAAAGTTATCCGAAAAGTACCAAAATTTCACCCTAAGCTAATTTCAATATTACGAATCCAAAAATAAAGTCCATTTTGATAAAATAAAATTTACAAAATTTCAAAAAGTGGTTATTACTATTCATAACGGCTAGTTTTAATAATATTTTAATAGCATATTGTTTTTTAGTGAAACTCATTATTGCGTACTACACACGCTATCGAGGAAGGACGCGATTGCGTGTAATGAAAGGCAAGTCAAGGATGCGTGTTGTGCAAGCTCCTTTTGGTGTAGCATACAACACAAGACATTAGTGAAATTAAAAAGTATATTTTTCATAAAATCTCAGGGTGTTACATTCTACCCCCCTTAAAATGAATTTCGCCCTCGAAATTCGTCGGGGTTATAAATGGTTTACTACTCGAATGTTTCTTTAATAGAAACCCACATAGTAAAAAGGAATACCAAAACCAATCTTTAAAAACAAAAGTATGAAACGTAACGGTTACCCAATTAAACTAATCACTGGGTTTCCACATAGGTGAAAATATTGATATGAAAGAGAAATCTAACCATCATATTCTGATGGAGAGTGGTAGAGAACATGGCTAGGGAAAAGCCAGCAATCACGAAGCCATAAATTTGTGACGATCTAGGGTACCGTCTGATTCATTAGATATAAGGGCACTAGGACATGATTTTTGGTTTTCATGATCGTTTCCCTAAAGTTGAAGAATTTGAATTAGAATAAATACTTACTTTATTTTGGTACAATCTCACTGTTGTTCATACCTTGAACAATTTCCACTTCATCTCTTAAATAAATGAAGTTGAATTTGTTATTCGTGAAATGTTAGCAGATCATGTGATAGAATGACGGGTCATTCCATCTGTCACAAACAAAAGGTTAGCAAAAGTTATTAAATATACACAAGTCATTCTATAGTGAGATTAATCATATATGGTTCCTAAAATGGACTTATACTTCATATATCATACTGCTTAATATAATAAAACTAGTTTCTACTAAACAGGGACTTCCTGTAGGCCAGTGGTAGGCGATAAAGGCCAGTCGCACTTCGGTTGTGGGTTCGATTGCCAAGGCCTTGTCTGACGCGATGGGTTGTCGCCCGTCCTGCAGGTTGTCCTTTTTCTAAAACTATATTACTATAACATCCCATCAATAATATCGAAAACCTTCTATCCTTAAACAATACTATGTTATGTACAAAATAATCCATTCCAATCTTTAGGCTTATCCATAATACTGCAGTCCACTCTCATAATATAGTGAAAACAATTACCAGAGATTTAATACCATCGTTGATCCCCATATATCATAAGATATGTCTTGTTGGTCACATTCCAATCATGTGAATACCTTAATCATGTATTCTCTTGAAAAATGAATTCCAATTAAACCTTGGTGAAAACATGAATGCTGTCAAAAGTTAACTCTTTCCACATACCAAAATCCAAAAAATCTATATACTTAAACCATGATATCACTTAATCCTTATATCAATCATGAGCTCATGAATACTATCAAACATTTCATTTTCTCTTTATCACTTCATTATGTGCATATCATCCACTTTCCAAAAAATATCTGAATAACCTTTCATTGTTACTCATACCATTCATCATAAACATTCAAAACATAAGGAAAGAAAAAAGTGTAACAATCCTTAGATGTCTTTTTATTCTATAGTACAACATTACACTTGATAAACATGTAATCATTCCACTACCTTCTTAAACCATTGACCGAGCTTCAACAATTCATTCATCTCACATATCATTTGTAGTCTCTTCATCATCATCAACAAAAATACTACCCATATGACCATACTGATTCTCTTCATGAGACATTCCCTTAGGGAATTGGTTTGCATAATACCCGTACATTCCACATTTAAAACATTTAACCATTGTTGATGTCGTTGAAATACCATTAACCTCATCCATGGTGTTAACTGAAACTTTTCCATTGCACTTACTGGATTTGTGTCCTTCTTTTCCACACCCAAAGCATCTTCCAGTTCCTTTGAAACATTCTCCTTGATGCCTCTTCCCACATGATTTACATAGGGGAAATTGAACATTCTTTCCTCTATGATCATCATGAAACTCCATCTTTCTCTTATTAGCCGAGTCATGAAACATACCAAATTTTACTTTATTGATCATATTATGAGATTGCTGATTCGGCATAATAATGATGTTTGGACTTCCAAATCCCATTTCATTTGATTTCTTATGAAGAATATCATTCCATTTTCCATCATATCCTCCATTATCGTGAATCATCTTGTTTCCATCCATTTTCTAAAACCCAAAAAGAATAGTGTGAGATGCAAAAATCATAATAAAGGGGGAGTAACTTCAATATCTAACATCTTTGGTTAAATTATAAGATCGTTACCGTAGTTCTAGGACTATATCCTATATGTATACCTATCCTTAGGGACATCCCTAGACATACCTTAGAAATATCTCTAGGGATCTCACTAACGTTTTCGCGTCCTAGTTTCCAAAGGTTGACTAAACCTTTCCTCTGATACCAACTGTAGAGACCCGAATCTTGACGTACATGAACATTACATTACTTTTTCGGAATACTTAGTACATAAAAAAAAACACACACACAAGGATCGTAATAGTTTAGTGTCTGTGGAAACTCGGAACGTAATCTTCTAATCGTGGTGAAAGATCTTCAATATCTCCCATAAAGATCTTCCCTTTTTTTACCGAAAACCTTTCATTATATCCTGGTGAAAAGAAAACATAAAAGGTGAGCTCAAATGCTCAGTAAGGGTAAACAAAAGATGAATCAATCACATCATATTCATAAGAACATAACTTTTGGAAATCTTAACCTGCAAAAGAGAGCATAATTTCATAACATGGGATAAATCATAATAGTGAAATGAAATCCCAATAATCATAACTTAAAACATGAAACTTTGTGGCATACACACATAATCATATAGAATCATTTCTTTTTAGTCAAGACTCATTTCCAAGACTATCTTAGTGGACAATGTCCCTTTCTGAACCGAGTCACCCTCGTTTCAGTCCTGTTTCACTGAACCGGTATAACCTACCATTCCAGCCATGTCTATCTCATGAGATATAAAATCGTTACCCAATGCATTGGAGGGAGATATAGGTCCCACCGATCTCATAATGATACCATTCTTATGTGTGCCACAAAATCTTAAAACATACATCATTGCATAACCCATGTAATAAAAATGGGATTCTTAAACATCATGACATCATAAAACAATTCATATAAGATAAAGGAATTTATTAAAATAATTCCATCACAACATAATCAAATCAATGTAATAATAGGGATAAAACATAACCCTTTATTATCATAGATGGAAAATAATTTTGATAAAACACTTGAACTCCATTCTTGAGGAAAATATCCTTTATACTTCAAAAACATTTTCCTTTCTTAACATGTCATAAAAATTTAAACTAAAAGAATCTGATTAAAAATAATCTTGAAAACATGTAAAGGGAGATTCTTGGAAATAATGTATTAAAAATCCATTCATGATGTATAAGTTAAATAAAACATTCTTCGTACTTTTGTCGGAAAAGTCAAAAAAAGTACCTTATATGGTAACCAAAGGAAAGATTCCAATCATACAATGTGGTAAAAAGTAAATAAAGGGTATATATGAATTTAAAAATTCATGGAATAGTGGTAAATATTTTATAAAAACATTTTTAGAAAACATGTTCATGGATGATAAACGTAACCCCAGTAAATACTTACGTATAAGCAATCTCGGATAAAAATGAGATTGAAAATTTATCCCTTACCTTAAGTCCGATTTGCTTAGTAAGTGTCTTAACCTCCTGTATAATGATTTAAATAATGTCATTAACTTATTACAGAATCATATTCATTGTTATGATAAAATATATGGTTCACGTATGACTTTATATTACCCGTTCTTTTGTAAATTCTATGTTAAATAAGCGTTTTGGGTAAAATCGTTTCATTTATCGTAGGTGTTTGAACTTGTTGTTCTTGAAATTATTATTACTTATATCAAGATTTACTTACTTAAAGAATATAAAACATGATTTATATATCATATATATTCAATATATATATATATTTAATAAATATATAAATGAAATGAAACACACCGTTCATGGAGACGGTAGTCCGTATGTACGCATGCACGTTGTTTTCCTTTCCTCATTGTCTTGAATGGAAGTAAGTAGATGACATACATATATACATAAATACAGTAGCCTTATAATGTCATATATTTCATTATTATTTCTTATATATACTTTATAATTATTCTTAAATGGTTAACATGGAGAATGAATCTCATCACGTCGTGGAGACGGTATTCCGTACGTACGCACGCGCGGTGATTTCCTTTTTCCGTAGGATGGATAGAAGGTTAATTAGAGTTGTTTCATATTTATAATATTATATCAGTATATAAGAAATACTTATGTTATTAATTTATCATGAAACAACTAAATAATAAGAAGTTGAAGAAGAAAGAAATTGAAAAAGATCGGTAATGGATATTACCTCTTTTTGACGCGCCTTTTCTTAACCTCCACTTCAAGACTAAGGATGGTCTTTGAAGACGACCAGGACCTCTAGGATGATACTAGGGAAGTGGAAAAGTGATTTTGGCCGGGTTTGGCCAATCTTGAATGCTCAAATTTATTTGAGAAGGAGAGGGAGGAGGTTCCCTTTTATTAGGGAGGAGAGGGGCACCTTAGGAATATCTCAAAATATTATTTTATATTAAGGTCAAATTCGGTTTATAATGGTTCCAAATGGTCTTATTTCGAAGATAAAGTGGGGATGGGTCGAAATCCTCTCATCCAATAGGATTTAGAAAAGTTTAGGTTATTATGTTAACCTTATCAATTAGATTTAACTCTATGTTAAATAATTTAACTTTTACCGTGTCTTTTTGTTTTCTTACACGACATGGTTAATAAACTTACTATATCAAGCCAAACGAACCCCAAGTTGTTTATTATTAATATATATATCCTTATCTAAGTCTTTTCTCAGAACCTTAAATTTTTTGGAATTAAATAACAATTAATAATATAATATTTGTTTTAAAAACTAATTTATGTCAATTTTGACACTATTTGGTACATGATTTTTATGAAATTTTTAACAGAATGATAAGTTCTAAAAAAGTTACTTCAATCAACAATAACATGTCATATTAACCTAGAAAATTATTTTAAGTCATAAAAAGTCTCAAATTACATTTATTTGGGCATTTATAACATCAATTATGTTAATATTTTCTTAAAAAGGTAATTACTGCATCATCATTGTGTCATAAATAAATTAAATTATTTAAAGTATAAAAATTACAAATAAAAGACCATTATGTAGGAAATATTTTTATCTTTCTAATGAATATTTATAGTCGAAATTATATTATATATATCCCTATATTAAAAATGATTTAGTAAATAAACTTTGATTTTAACTCTTTTAACTCTTCTTTGAATTAAATAATAATAAATGTCCTAATCTAATCCAAGTGGGCCTAAATGATAATATTTTACACTTAAGGTTGTTTTTCGTCGAGATACACTTGTCCAATAGGATTAGGACATGTGTTAGGGTAATATTAATATCATTTTTACCCTTAATTACCCTATTTACTTTTAACCGTGGTAAATAAAATTAAAAAGTTACTATTCACCAAAAATTATTTTCATCTCATTGAACCACATTTTACTTACTGACATCAACCGTGTCTCTCGGATTTTCGAAATTCCATTCACAGAAGTGGTAAAATTAAGATTTATTAAAAAAATAATTTTTTTAACTACCACTTAGTAGTTTCACTATTCATCAAAAATTGAAGTTTTTCAGAAAAATGCCAAAATTTCATCCTAAGCTATAATTGATATTCCGAATTCAAAAATTATTTCTATTTTCCAAAATTCCCAACATATAAGTTGAATTAATTAATTTTATAATTAATTTCCGCTTTCACAACAAATAGCGTGTTTTTAAGAGATAATAACTTTCAAAAGATTAACACTTGTTTATGTCTAGTGTAAATGTGAAATTACATCCAATGACCAACATTGTATTGAATTGTTAAAATATATTCAAAATATACTTTAAAACCACTCAAATTAATAATTTATCACTATTAATTATTTCGATTAAAAAAGTTGTTTTTAATTAAAATTTAGTAATTTTAACTATTCATCAGAAAATAAACGTTATCCGAAAAGTACCAAAATTTAACCCTAAGCTAATTTCGATATTATGAATCTAAAAATAAAGTCCATTTTGATAAAATAAAATTTACAAAATTTCAAAAAGTGGTTATTACTATTCATAACGGCTAGTTTTAATAATATTTTAATAGCATATTGTTGTTTAGTGAAACTCGTTATTGCGTACTACACACGCTATCGAGGAAGGTAGCGATTGCGTGTAATGCAAGGAAATTCAAGGATGCGTGTTTTGAAAGCTCCTTTTGGTGTAGCGTACAACACAAGACATTACTGAAATTAAAAATAATATTTTTCATAAAATCTCAGGGTGTTACATTCTACCCCCCTTAAAATGAATTTCGCCCTCGAAATTCGTCGGGGTTATAAATGGTTTACTACTTGTAAGTTTCTTTAATAGAAACCCACATAGTAAAAAGGAATACCAAAACCAATCATTAAAAACAAAAGTATGAAACATAACGGTTACCCAATTAAACTAATCACTGGGTTTCCACATAGGTGAAAATATGGATATGGAAGAGAAATCTAACCATCATGTTCTGATGGAGGGTGGTAGAGAACATGGCTATGGAAAAGCTAGTAATCAAAAAGCCATAAATTTGTAACAATCTAGGGTACCATCTGATTCAATGGATATAAGGGCACTAGGACAACATTTTTGGTTTTCAAGATCGTTTCCCTAAAGTTGAAGAATTTGAATTAGAATAAATACTTACTTTATTTTGGTACAATATCACTGTTTTTTCGTGCCTTGAACAATTTCCACTTCATCTCTTAAATAAATGAAGTTGACTTTGTTATTCGTGAAATGTTAGTAGATCATGTGATAGAATGACAGGTCATTCCATCTGTCTCAAACAAAAGGTTAACAAAAGTTATTAAATATACATAAGACATTCTATAGTGAGATTAATCATATATAGTTCATAAAATGGACTTATACTTCATATATCAAACTGCTTAATATAATAAAACTAGTTTCTACTAAACAGGGACTTCCTGTAGGCCATTAGTAGGTGATAAAGGCCAGTCGCACTTCGGTTGTGGGTTTGATTCCCATGGCCTTGTCCGACGCGATGGGTTGTCGCCCGTCCTGCAGGTTGTCCTTTTTCTAAAACTATATTACTATAACATCCCATCAATAATATCGAAAAACTTCTATCCATAAACAATACTATATTATGTCCAACATAATCCATTCCAATCTTTAGGCTTATCCATAATACTACAGTCCACTCTCATGATATAGTGAAAACAATTACCAGAGATTTAATACCATCGTTGATCCCCATATATCATAAGATATGTCTTGTTGGTCACATTCCAATCATGTGAACACCTTAATCATGTATTCTCTTGAAAAATGAATACCAATTAAACCTTAGTGAAAACATGAATGCTGTCAAAAGTTAACTCTTTCCACATACCAAAATCCAAAAATTCTATATACTCAAACCATGATATCACTTTGTCCTTATATCAATCATGAGCTCATGAATACTGTCAAACATTTCATTTTCTCTTTATCACTTCATTATGCGCATATCATCCACATTCCAAAAAATAATTGAATAACCTTTCATTGTTACTCATACCATTCATCATAAACTTTCAAAACTTAAGGAAAGACAACAGTGTAACAATCCTTAGATGTCTTTTTATTCTATAGTACAACATTACACTTGATAAACATGTAATCATTCCACTACCTTCTTAAACCATTGACCGAGCTTCAACAATTCTTTCATCTCACATATCATTTGTAGTCTCTTCATCATCATCAACAAAAATACTACCCATACGACCATACTGATTCTCTTCATAAGACATTCCCTTAGGGCATTGGTTTGCATAATGCCTATACATTCCACATTTAAAACATTTAACCATTGTTGATGTCATAGAAATACCATTAACCTCATCCATGGTGTTAACTGAAACTTTTCCATTTCACTTACTGGCTTTGTGTCCTTATTTTCCACACCCAAAGCATCTTCCAGTTCCATTGAAACATTCTCCTTGATGCCTCTTCCCACATGATTTACATAGGGGAAATTAAACATTCTTTCCTCTATGATCATCATGAAACTCCATCTTTCTCTTATTAGCCGAGTCATGAAACATACCAAATTTTACTTTATTGATCATATTATGAGATTTCTGATTCGGCATAATAATGATGTTTGGACTTCCAAATCCCATTTCATTTGATTGCTTATGAATAATATCATTCCATTGTCCATCATATCCTCCATTATCGTGAATCATCTTGTTTCCAGCCATTTTCTAAAACCCTAAACGAATAGTGTGAGATTCAAAAATCATAATAACGGGGGAGTAACTTCAATATCTAACATCTTAGGTTAAATTCTAAGATCGTTACCATAGTGCTATGACTATATCCTATATGTATACCTATCCTTGGGGACATCCCTAGACATACCTTAGAAATATATCTATGGATCTCACTAACGTTTTCGCGTCCTAGTTTCCAAAGGTTGACTAAACCTTTCCTCTGATACCAACTGTAGAGACCCGAATCTTGAAGTAAATGAACATTAAATTACTTTTGCGGAATACTTAGTACATAACAAAAAAACACACACACAAGGATTGTAATAGTTTAGTGTCTTTGGAAACTTGGAACGTAATCTTCTAATCGTGGTAAAAAATCTTCAATATCTCCAATAAATATCTTCCCTTTTATTTACCTAAAACCTTTATTTATATCATGGAGAAAAGAAAACATAAAAGGGTGAGCTCAAATGCTTAGTAAGGGTAAATAAAATAAAAATCAATCACATCATATTCATAAGAACATAACTTTTGGAAATCTTAACCTGCAAAAGAGATCATAATTTCATAACATGGGATAAATCATAGTAGTGAAATGAAATCCCAATAATCATAACTTAAAACATGAAACTTTGTGGCATACACACATAATCATAGAGAATCATTTCTTTTTAGTCAAGACTCATTGCCAATACTATCTTAGTGGACAATGTCCATTTCTGAACCGAGTCACCCTCGTTTCAGTCCTGTTTCACTGAACCGGTATAACCTACCATTCTAGCCATGTCTATCTCATGAGATATAAAATCTTTACCCAATGCATTGGAGGGAGATATAGGTCCCACCCATATCATAATGATACCATTCTTATGTGTGCCACAAAATATTAAAACATACATCATTGCGTAACCCATGTAATAAAAATGGGATTCTTAAACATCATGACATCATAAAACAATTCATATAAGATAAAGGAATTCATAAAAATAATTCCATCACAATATAATCAAATCAATTTAATAATAGGGATAAAACAGAACCCTTTATTATCTTAGATGTAAAATAATTTCGATAAAACACTTGAACTCCATTCTTGAGGAAAATATCCTTTCTACTTCAAAAAAATTTTCCTTTCTTAACATGTCTTATAATTTTAAACTAAAAGAATCTGATTAAAAATAATCTTTAAAACATGTAAAGGAAGCTTCTTGGAAATAATTTTTTAAAAATCCATTCATGCCGTATAAGTTAAATAAAACATTCTTCGTACTTTTGTCGGAAAAGTCAAAAAAAGTACCTTATATGGTAACCAAAGGAAAGTTCCATTCATACAATGTGGTAAAAAGTCAATAAAGGGTAAAATGACTTTAAAAATTCATGGAAGAATGGTAAACATTTTATAAAAAAAATTTAGAAAACATGTTCATGGACGATAAACGTAACCCCAGTAAATACTTACGTATAAGCAATCTTGGATAAAAATGAGATTGAAAATTTATCCCTTACCTTAAGTCCGATTTGTTTCGTAAGTGTCCTAACATCCTGTATAATGATTTAAATAATGTCATTAACTTATTACAGAATCATATTCATTGTTAGGATATCATATATGGTTCACTTATGACTTTATATTACCCGTTCTTTTTTAAATTCCATGTTAAAGAAGCGTTTTGGGTAAAATCGTTTCATTTATCGTAGGTGTTTGGACTTGTTGTTCTTGACATTTTATTACTTATATCATGATTTACTTAATTCCAGAATATAAAACATGATTTATATATCATATATATTCAGTATATATATATATTTAATAAATATATAAATGAAATGAAACACACCGTTCATGGAGACGGTAGTCCGTACGTACGCATGAACGTTGTTTTCCTTTCCTCATTGTCTTGAATGGAAGTAAGTATATGACATACATATATACATAAATCCATTATCCTTATAATGTCATATATTTCATTATTATTTCTTATATATTCTTTATAATTATTCTTAAATGGTTAACATGGAGAATGAATCTCATCGCGTCGTGGAGACGGTATTCCGTACGTACGCACGCGCAGTGATTTCCTTTTTCCGTAGGATGGATAGAAGGGTAATTAGAGTTGTTTCATATTTATAATAACATATCAGTATATAATAAATACATATGTTATTAATTTATCATGAAACAACTAAAGAAGAAGAAGTTGAAGAGGAATGAAATTGAAAAAGATCGGTAATGGATATTACCTCTTTTTGACGCGCCTTTTGTTAACCTCCACTTAAAGAACTAAGGATGGTCTTTGAAGAAAACCAGGACCTCTAGGATGATACTAGGGAATTGGAGAAGAGATTTTGTCAGGGTTTGGCCGAGCTTGAATGCTCAAATTGGTGTGAGGAGGAGAGGGAGGAGGTGCCCTTTTATAAGGGAGGAGAGGGGCACCTTAGGAATATCTCAAAATATTATTTTATATTAAGGTAAATTTCGGTTTATAATGGTTGAAAATGGTCTTATTTCTAAGATAAAGTGGGTATTAGTCGAAATCCTCTCATACAATAGGATTTAGACAAGTTTAGGTTATTATGTTAACCTTATCAATTAGATTTAACTCTAAGTTAAATAATTTAACTTTTACCGTGTCTTTTTGTTTTCTTACACTATATGGTTAATAAAATTACAATATCATGCCAAAAGAACCCCAAGTTGTTTATTATTAATATATATATCCTTATCTAAGTCTTTTTGCCGAACCATAGATTTTTAGAAATTAAATAAAAATTAATAATATAATATTTGTTTTAAAAATTAATTTATGTCAATTTTGACACTATTTGGTACATGATTTTTATGAAATTTTTAACAGAATGATATGTTCGAGCCATGTTACTTAAATCAACAATAACATGTCATATTAAGCTAGAAAATTTGTTTAAGTCAAAAAAAGTCTCAAATTACATTTATTTGGGCATTTATAACATCAATTATGTTAATATTTTCTTAAAAAGGTATTTACTGCATCATCGTTGTGTCATCAATAAATTAAATTATTTAAAGTATAAAAATTACATATAAAAGACCATTATTTAGGAAATCTTTTTATCGTTCTAATGAATATTTATAGTCGAAATTATATTATGTATAACCCTATATTAAAAATGTTTTAGTAAATAAACTTTGATTTTAACTCTTTTAACTCTTCTTTGAATTAAATAATAATAAATGTCCTAATCTAATCCAAGTGGGCCTAAATGATAATATTTTACACTTAAGGTTGTTTTTGGTCGATATACACTTGTCCAATAAGATTAGGACATGTTTTAGGGTAATATTAATATCATTTTTACCCTTAATAACCCTATTTACTTTTAACCGTGGTAAATAAAAGTAAAAAGTTACTATTCACCAAGAATTATTTTCATCTCATTGAACCACATTTTACTTACTGACATCAACCGTGTCTCTCGGATTTTTGAAATTCCATTCACAGAAGCTTTAAAATTAAGATTTATGAAAAAATTAATTTTTTTAACTACCACTTAGTAGTTTCACTATTCATCAAAAATTGAAGTTTTTTAGAAAAATGCCAAACTTTCATCTTAAGCTATAATTGATATTCCGAATTTAAAAATGATTTCTATTTTAAAAAATTCCTAACATATAAGTTTCATTAATTAATTTTATAATTAATTTCCACTGTCACAACAAATAGCGTGTTTTTAAGAGATAATAACTATCAAAAGATTAACACTTGTTTATGTCTGGTGTAAATGTGAAATTACATCCAATGACCAACATTGTATTGAATTGTAAAAATATATTATAAATATACTTTAAAACCACTCAAATGAATAATTTATCACTATTAATTATTTCGATTAAAAAAGTTGTTTTTAATTAAAATTTAGTAATTTTCACTATTCATCAGAAAATAAAAGTTATCCGAAAAGTACCAAAATTTCACCCTAAGCTAATTTCGATATTACGAATCCAAAAATAAAGTCCATTTTGATAAAATAAAATTTACAAAATTTCAAAAAGTGGTTATTACTATTCATAACGGCTAGTTTTAATAATATTTTAATAGCATATTGTTGTTTAGTGAAACTTGTTATTGCGTACTACACACGCTATCGAGGAAGGTCGCGATTGTGTGTAATGCAAGGCAAGTCAAGGATGCGTGTTGTGCAAGCTCTTTTTGGTGTAGCGTACAACACAAGACATTAGTGAAATTAAAAAGAATATTTTTCATAAAATCTCAGGGTGTTACATTCTACCCCCCTTAAAATGAATTTCGCCCTCGAAATTCGTCGGGGTTATAAATGGTTTACTACTTGAAAGTTTCTTTAATATAAACCCACATAGTAAAAAGGAATACCAAAACCAATATTTAAAAACAAAAGTATGAAACGTAACGGTTACCCAATTAAACTAATCACAGGGTTTCCACATAGGTGAAAATATGGATATGGAAGAGAAATCTAACCATCATGTTCTGATGGAGAGTGGTAGAGAACATGGATATGGAAAATCCAGCAATCACAAAGCCATAAATTTGTGACGATCTAGGGTACCATCTGATTCATCGGATATAAGGGCACTAGGGCAACATTTTTGGTTTTCAAGATCGTTTCCCTAAAGTTGAAGAATTTGAATTAAAATAAATACTTACTTTATTTTGGTACAATCTCACTGTTGTTCGTTCCTTGAACAATTTCCACTTCATCTCTTAAATAAATGAAGTTGAATTTGTTATTCGTGAAATGTTAGCAGATCATGTGATAGAATGATGGGTCATTCCATCTGTCTCAAACAAAAGGTTAGAAAAAGTTATTAAATATACATAAGTCATTCTATAGTGAGATTAATCATATATGGTTCCTAAAATGGACTTATACTTTATATATCATACTTCTTAATATAATAAAACTAGTTTCTACTAAACAAGGACTTCATGTAGGCCAGTGGTAGGCGATAAAGGCTAGTCGCACTTCGGTTGTGGGTTCGATTCCCACGGCCTTGTCTGACGCGATGGGTTGTCTCCCGTCCTGCAGGTTGTCCTTTTTCTAAAACTATATTATTATAACATCCCATCAATAATATCGAAAAACTTCTATCCTTAAACAATACTATCTTATGTCCAACATAATCCATTCCAATCTTTAGGCTTATCCATAATACTGCAGTCCACTCTCATAATATAGTGAAAACAATTACCAGAGATTTAATACCATCGTTGATCCCCTTATATCATAAGATATGTATTGTTGGTCACATTCCAATCATGTGAATACCTTAATCATGTATTCTCTTGAAAAATGAATACCAATTAAACTTTAGTGAAAACATGAATTCTATCAAAAGTTAACTCTTTCCACATACCAAAATCCAAAAATTCTATATACTCAAACCATGATATCACTTAGTCCTTATATCAATCTTGAGCTCATGAATACTGCCAAACATTTCATTTTCTCTTTATCACTTCATTATGCGCATATCATCCACTTTCCAAAAAATATCTTAATAACCTTTCATTGTTACTCATACCATTCAACATAAACTTTCAAAACATAAGGAAAGACAACAGTGTAACAATCCTTAGATGTCTTTTTATTCTATAGTACAACATTACACTTGATAAACATGTAATCATTCCACTACCTTCTTAAACCATTGACCGAGCTTCAACAATTCTTTCATCTCACATATCATTTGTAGTCTCTTCATCATCAACAACAAAAATACTACCCATACGACCATACTAATTCTCTTCATGAGACATTCCCTTAGGGCATTGGTTTGCATAATGCCTGTACATTCCACATTTAAAACATTTAACCATTTTTGATGTCGTAGCAATACCATTAACCTCATCCATGATGTTAACTGAAACTTTTCCATTGCACTTACTAGCTTTGTGTCCTTCTTTTCCACACCCAAATCATCTTCCAGTTCCTTTGAAACATTCTCCTTGATGCCTCTTCCCACATGATTTACATAGGGGAAGTTGAACTTTCTTTCCTCTATGATCATCATGAAACTCCATCTTTCTCTTATTAGCTGAGTCCTGAAACATACAAAATTTTACTTTATTGATCATATTATGAGATTACTGATTCGGCATAATAATGATGTTTGGACTTCCAAATCCCATTTCATTTGATTGCTTATGAAGAATATCATTCCATTTTCCATCATATCCTCCATTATCGTGAATCATCTTGTTTCCAGCCATTTTCTAAAACTCAAAAAGAATAGTGTGATATGCAAAAATCATAATAAAGGGGGAGTAACTTCAATATCTAACATCTTAGGTTAAATTCTAAGATCATTACCGTAGTTCTAGGACTATATCCTATTTGTATACCTATCCTTAGGGACATCCCTAGACATACCTTAGAAATATCTCTAGTGATCTCACTAACGTTTTCGCGTCCTAGATTCCAAAGGATGACTAAACCTTTCCTCTGATACCAACTGTAGAGACCCGAATCTTGACGTACATGAACATTACATTACTTTTGTGGAATACTTAGTACATAACAAAAAAACACACACACAAGGATTGTAATAGTTTAGTGTCTTTGGAAACTTGGAACGTAATCTTCTAATCGTGGTAAAAAATCTTCAATATCTCCAATAAATATCTTCCCTTTTATTTACCTAAAACCTTTATTTATATCCTGGAGAAAAGAAAACATAAAAGGGTGAGCTCAAATGCTTAGTAAGGGTAAATAAAATAAAAATCAATCACATCATATTCATAAGAACATAACTTTTGGAAATCTTAACCTGCAAAAGAGATCATAATTTCATAACATGGGATAAATCATAGTAGTGAAATGAAATCCCAATATTCATAACTTAAAACATGAAACTTTGTGGCATACACACATAATCATAGAGAATCATTTCTTTTTAGTCAAGACTCATTGCCAATACTATCTTAGTGGACAATGTCCATTTCTGAACCGAGTCACCCTCGTTTCAGTCCTGTTTCACTGAACCGGTATAACCTACCATTCTAGCCATGTCTATCTCATGAGATATAAAATCTTTACCCAATGCATTGGAGGGAGATATAGGTCCCACCCATCTCATAATGATACCATTCTTATGTGTGCCACAAAATATTAAAACATACATCATTGCGTAACCCATGTAATAAAAATGGGATTCTTAAACATCATGACATCATAAAACAATTCATATAAGATAAAGGAATTCATAAAAATAATTCCATCACAATATAATCAAATCAATTTAATAATAGGGATAAAACAGAACCCTTTATTATCTTAGATGTAAAATAATTTCGATAAAACACTTGAACTCCATTCTTGAGGAAAATATCCTTTCTACTTCAAAAAAATTTTCCTTTCTTAACATGTCTTATAATTTTAAACTAAAAGAATCTGATTAAAAATAATCTTGAAAACATGTAAAGGAAGCTTCTTGGAAATAATTTTTTAAAAATCCATTCATGCCGTATAAGTTAAATATAACATTCTTCGTACTTTTGTCGGAAAAGTCAAAAAAAGTACCTTATATGGTAACCAAAGGAAAGTTCCATTCATACAATGTGGTAAAAAGTCAATAAAGGGTAAAATGACTTTAAAAATTCATGGAAGAATGGTAAACATTTTATAAAAAAAATTTAGAAAACATGTTCATGGACGATAAACGTAACCCCAGTAAATACTTACGTATAAGCAATCTTGGATAAAAATGAGATTGAAAATTTATCCCTTACCTTAAGTCCGATTTGTTTCGTAAGTGTCCTAACATCCTGTATAATGATTTAAATAATGTCATTAACTTATTACAGAATCATATTCATTGTTATGATATCATATATGGTTCACTTATGACTTTATATTACCCGTTCTTTTTTAAATTCCATGTTAAAGAAGCGTTTTGGGTAAAATCGTTTCATTTATCGTAGGTGTTTGGACTTGTTGTTCTTGACATTTTATTACTTATATCATGATTTACTTAATTCCAGAATATAAAACATGATTTATATATCATATATATTCAGTATATATATATATTTAATAAATATATAAATGAAATGAAACACACCGTTCATGGAGACGGTAGTCCGTACGTACGCATGAACGTTGTTTTCCTTTCCTCATTGTCTTGAATGGAAGTAAGTAGATGACATACATATATACATAAATCCATTATCCTTATAATGTCATATATTTCATTATTATTTCTTATATATTCTTTATAATTATTCTTAAATGGTTAACATGGAGAATGAATCTCATCGCGTCGTGGAGACGGTATTCCGTACGTACGCACGCGCAGTGATTTCCTTTTTCCGTAGGATGGATAGAAGGTTAATTAGAGTTGTTTCATATTTATAATAACATATCAGTATATAAGAAATACATATGTTATTAATTTATCATGAAACAACTAAAGAAGAAGAAGTTGAAGAGGAAAGAAATTGAAAAAGATCGGTAATGGATATTACCTCTTTTTGACGCGCCTTTTGTTAACCTCCACTTAAAGAACTAAGGATGGTCTTTGAAGAAAACCAGGACCTCTAGGATGATACTAGGGAATTGGAGAAGAGATTTTGGCAGGGTTTGGCCGAGCTTGAATGCTCAAATTGGTGTGAGGAGGAGAGGGAGGAGGTGCCCTTTTATAAGGGAGGAGAGGGGCACCTTAGGAATATCTCAAAATATTATTTTATATTAAGGTAAATTTCGGTTTATAATGGTTGAAAATGGTCTTATTTCTAAGATAAAGTGGGTATGAGTCGAAATCCTCTCATACAATAGGATTTAGACAAGTTTAGGTTATTATGTTAACCTTATCAATTAGATTTAACTCTAAGTTAAATAATTTAACTTTTACCGTGTCTTTTTGTTTTCTGACACTATATGGTTAATAAAATTACAATATCATGCCAAAAGAACCCCAAGTTGTTTATTATTAATATATATATCCTTATCTAAGTCTTTTGGACGAACCATAGATTTTTAGGAATTAAATAAAAATTAATAATATAATATTTGTTTTAAAAATTAATTTATGTCAATTTTGACACTATTTGGTACATGATTTTTATGAAATTTTTAACAGAATGATATGTTCGAGCCATGTTACTTAAATCAACAATAACATGTCATATTAAGCTAGAAAATTTGTTTAAGTCAAAAAAAGTCTCAAATTACATTTATTTGGGCATTTATAACATCAATTATGTTAATATTTTCTTAAAAAGGTATTTACTGCATCATCGTTGTGTCATCAATAAATTAAATTATTTAAAGTATAAAAATTACATATAAAAGACCATTATTTAGGAAATCTTTTTATCGTTCTAATGAATATTTATAGTCGAAATTATATTATGTATAACCCTATATTAAAAATGTTTTAGTAAATAAACTTTGATTTTAACTCTTTTAACTCTTCTTTGAATTAAATAATAATAAATGTCCTAATCTAATCCAAGTGGGCCTAAATGATAATATTTTACACTTAAGGTTGTTTTTGGTCGAGATACACTTGTCCAATAAGATTAGGACATGTGTTAGGGTAATATTAATATCATTTTTACCCTTAATAACCCTATTTACTTTTAACCGTGGTAAATAAAAGTAAAAAGTTACTATTCACCAAGAATTATTTTCATCTCATTGAACCACATTTTACTTACTGACATCAACCGTGTCTCTAGGATTTTTGAAATTCCATTCACAGAAGCTTTAAAATTAAGATTTATGAAAAAATTAATTTTTTTAACTACCACTTAGTAGTTTCACTATTCATCAAAAATTGAAGTTTTTTAGAAAAATGCCAAACTTTCATCTTAAGCTATAATTGATATTCCGAATTTAAAAATGATTTCTATTTTAAAAAATTCCTAACATATAAGTTTCATTAATTAATTTTATAATTAATTTCCACTGTCACAACAAATAGCGTGTTTTTAAGAGATAATAACTATCAAAAGATTAACACTTGTTTATGTCTGGTGTAAATGTGAAATTACATCCAATGACCAACATTGTATTGAATTGTAAAAATATATTATAAATATACTTTAAAACCACTCAAATGAATAATTTATCACTATTAATTATTTCGATTAAAAAAGTTGTTTTTAATTAAAATTTAGTAATTTTCACTATTCATCAGAAAATAAAAGTTATCCGAAAAGTACCAAAATTTCACCCTAAGCTAATTTCGATATTACGAATCCAAAAATAAAGTCCATTTTGATAAAATAAAATTTACAAAATTTCAAAAAGTGGTTATTACTATTCATAACGGCTAGTTTTAATAATATTTTAATAGCATATTGTTGTTTAGTGAAACTTGTTATTGCGTACTACACACGCTATCGAGGAAGGTCGCGATTGTGTGTAATGCAAGGCAAGTCAAGGATGCGTGTTGTGCAAGCTCTTTTTGGTGTAGCGTACAACATAATACATTAGTGAAATTAAAAAGAATATTTTTCATAAAATCTCAGGGTGTTACATTCTACCCCCCTTAAAATGAATTTCGCCCTCGAAATTCGTCGGGGTTATAAATGGTTTACTACTTGAAAGTTTCTTTAATATAAACCCACATAGTAAAAAGGAATACCAAAACCAATATTTAAAAACAAAAGTATGAAACGTAACGGTTACCCAATTAAACTAATCACTGGGTTTCCACATAGGTGAAAATATGGATATGGAAGAGAAATCTAACCATCATGTTCTGATGGAGAGTGGTAGAGAACATGGATATGGAAAATCCAGCAATCACAAAGCCATAAATTTGTGACGATCTAGGGTACCATCTGATTCATCGGATATAAGGGCACTAGGACAACATTTTTGGTTTTCAAGATCGTTTCCCTAAAGTTGAAGAATTTGAATTAAAATAAATACTTACTTTATTTTGGTACAATCTCACTGTTGTTCGTTCCTTGAACAATTTCCACTTCATCTCTTAAATAAATGAAGTTGAATTTGTTATTCGTGAAATGTTAGCAGATCATGTGATAGAATGATGGGTCATTCCATCTGTCTCAAACAAAAGGTTAGAAAAAGTTATTAAATATACATAAGTCATTCTATAGTGAGATTAATCATATATGGTTCCTAAAATGGACTTATACTTTATATATCATACTTCTTAATATAATAAAACTAGTTTCTACTAAACAAGGACTTCATGTAGGCCAGTGGTAGGCGATAAAGGCCAGTCGCACTTCGGTTGTGGGTTCGATTCCCACGGCCTTGTCTGACGCGATGGGTTGTCTCCCGTCCTGCAGGTTGTCCTTTTTCTAAAACTATATTATTATAACATCCCATCAATAATATCGAAAAACTTCTATCCTTAAACAATACTATCTTATGTCCAACATAATCCATTCCAATCTTTAGACTTATCCATAATACTGCAGTCCACTCTCATAATATAGTGAAAACAATTACCAGAGATTTAATACCATCGTTGATCCCCTTATATCATAAGATATGTATTGTTGGTCACATTCCAATCATGTGAATACCTTAATCATGTATTCTCTTGAAAAATGAATACCAATTAAACTTTAGTGAAAACATGAATTCTATCAAAAGTTAACTCTTTCCACATACCAAAATCCAAAAATTCTATATACTCAAACCATGATATCACTTAGTCCTTATATCAATCTTGAGCTCATGAATACTGCCAAACATTTCATTTTCTCTTTATCACTTCATTATGCGCATATCATCCACTTTCCAAAAAATATCTGAATAACCTTTCATTGTTACTCATACCATTCATCATAAACTTTCAAAACATAAGGAAAGACAACAGTGTAACAATCCTTAGATGTCTTTTTATTCTATAGTACAACATTACACTTGATAAACATGTAATCATTCCACTACCTTCTTAAACCATTGACGGAGCTTCAACAATTCTTTCATCTCACATATCATTTGTAGTCTCTTCATCATCAACAACAAAAATACTACCCATACGACCATACTAATTCTCTTCATGAGACATTCCCTTAGGGCATTGGTTTGCATAATGCCTGTACATTCCACATTTAAAACATTTAACCATTTTTGATGTCGTAGAAATACCATTAACCTCATCCATGATGTTAACTGAAACTTTTCCATTGCACTTACTAGCTTTGTGTCCTTCTTTTCCACACCCAAATCATCTTCCAGTTCCTTTGAAACATTCTCCTTGATGCCTCTTCCCACATGATTTACATAGGGGAAGTTGAACTTTATTTCCTCTATGATCATCATGAAACTCCATCTTTCTCTTATTAGCTGAGTCCTGAAACATACAAAATTTTACTTTATTGATCATATTATGAGATTACTGATTCGGCATAATAATGATGTTTGGACTTCCAAATCCCATTTCATTTGATTGCTTATGAAGAATATCATTCCATTTTCCATCATATCCTCCATTATCGTGAATCATCTTGTTTCCAGCCATTTTCTAAAACTCAAAAAGAATAGTGTGATATGCAAAAATCATAATAAAGGGGGAGTAACTTCAATATCTAACATCTTAGGTTAAATTCTAAGATCATTACCGTAGTGCTAGGACTATATCCTATTTGTATACCTATCCTTAGGGACATCCCTAGACATACCTTAGAAATATCTCTAGTGATCTCACTAACGTTTTCGCGTCCTAGATTCCAAAGGATGACTAAACCTTTCCTCTGATACCAACTGTAGAGACCCGAATCTTGACGTACATGAACATTACATTACTTTTGCGGAATACTTAGTACATAACAAAAAAACACACACACAAGGATCGTAATAGTTTAGTGTCTTTGGAAACTCAGAATGTAATCTTCTAATCGTGGTGAAAGATCTTCAATATCTCCCATAAAGATCTTCCCTTTTGTTACCTAAAACCTTTCTTTACATCCTGGGGAAAAGAAAACATAGAAGGTCAAGCTCAAATTCTCAGTAAGGGTAAACAAAAGAAAAATCAATCACATCATATTCATAAGAACATAACTTTTGGAAATATTAACCTGCAAAAGAGATCATAATTTCATAACATGGGATAAATAATCGTAGTGAAATGAAATCCCAATAATCATAACTTAAAACATGAAACTTTGTGTCATACACACATAATCATAGAGAATAATTTCTTGTTAGTCAAGACTCATTGCCAAGACTATCTTAGTGGACAATGCCCCTTTCTGAACCGAGTCACCCTCATTTTAGTCCTGTTTCACTGAACCGGTATAACCTACCATTCCAGCCATGTCTATCTCATGAGATATAAAATCGTTACCCAATGCATTGGAGGGAGATATAGGTCCCACCCATCTCATAATGATACCATTCTTATGTGTGCCAAAAAATCATAAAACATACATCATTGCATAACCCATGTAATAAAAATGGGATTCTTAAACATCATGAAATCATAAAACAATTCATATAAGATAAAGGAATTCATAAAAATAATTCCATCACCACAAAATCAAATCAATGTAATAATAGGGATAAAACATAACCCTTTATTATCTTAGATGGAAAATAATTTTGATAAAACACTTGAACTCCATTCTTGAGGAAAATATCCTTTCTACTTCAAAAACATTTTCCTTTCTTAAGATGTCATACAATTTTAAACTAAAAGAATTCCATTAAAAATAATCTTGAAAACATGTAAAGGAAGCTTCTTGGAAATAATTTTTTAAAAATCCATTCATGCCGTATAAGTGAAATAAAACATTCTTCGTACTTTTGTCGGAAAAGTCAAAAAAAGTACCTTATATGGTAACCAAAGGAAAGATTCCATTCATACAATGTGGTAAAAAGTCAATAAAGGGTAAAAATGAATTTGAAAATTCATGGAATAATGGTAAACCTTTTATAAAAACATTTTTAGAAAACATGTTCATGGATGATAAACGTGACCCCAGTAAATACTTACGTATAAGAAATCTCGGATAAAAATGAGATTGAAAATTTATCCCTTACCTTAAGTCTGATTTGCTTCGTAAGTGTCCTACCCTCCTGTATAATAATATAAATAATGTCATTAACTTATTACAGAATCATATTCATTGTTATGATATCATATATGGTTCACTTATGACTTTATATTACCCGTTCTTTTGTAAATTTCATGTTAAAGAAGCGTTTTGGGTAAAATCGTTTCATTTATCGTAGGTGTTTGGACTTGTTGTTCTTGAAATTATTATTACTTATATCATGATTTACTTACTTACAGAATATAAAACATGATTTATATATCATATTATTCAGTATATATATATTTAATAAATATATAAATTAAATGAAACACACCGTTCATGGAGACGGTAGTCCGTACGTACGCATGAACGATGTTTTCCTTTCCTCATTGTCTTGAATGGAAGTAAGTAGATGACATACATATATACATAAATAAATTATCCTTATAATTTCATATATTTCATTATTATTGCTTATATATACTTTATAATTATTCTTAAATGGTTAACATGGAGAATGAATCTCATCGCGTCGTGGAGACGGTATTCCGTACGTACGCACGCGCAGTGATTACCTTTTTCTGTAGGATGGATAGAAGGTTAATTAGAGTTTTTTCATATTTATAATAACATATAAGTATATAAGAAATACTGATGTTATTAATTTATCATGAAACAACTAAATAAGAAGAAGTTGAAGAAGAAAGAAATTGAAAAAGATCGGTAATGGATATTACCTCTTTTTGACGCACCTTTTCTTAACCTCCATTTAAAGAACTAAGGATGGTCTTTGAAGAAGACCAAGACCTCTAGGATGATACTAGGGAAGTGGATAAGAGATTTTGTCAGGGTTTGGCCGAGCTTGAATGCTCAAATTGGTGTGAGGAGGAGAGGGAGGAGGTGCCCTTTTATAAGGGAGGAGAGGGGCACCTTAGGAATATCTCAAAATATTATTTTATATTAAGGTCAAATTCGGTTTATAATGGTTCCAAATGGTCTTATTTAGAAGATAAAGTGGGGATGGGTCGAAATACTCTCATCCAATAGTATTTAGACAAGTTTAGGTTATTATTTTAACCATATCAATATAGATTTAACTCTAAGTTAAATAATTTAACTTTTACCGTGTCTTTTTATGTTCTTACACTATATGGTTAATAAACATACTATATCAAGCCAAAATAATCCCAAGTTGTTTATTATTAATATATCTATTCTTATCTAAGTCTTTTGGCCGATCCTTAGATTTTTAAAAATTAAATAACAATTAATAATATAATATTTGTTTTAAAAACTAATTTATGTCAATTTTGACACTATTTGGTACATGATTTTTATGAAATTTTTAACAGAATGATAAGTTCTAAAAAAGTTACTTAAATCAAAAATAACATGTCATATTAACCTATAAAATTAGTTTAAGTCATAAAAAGTCTCAAATTACATTTATTTGGGCATTTATAACATCAATTATGTTAATATTGTCTTAAAAAGGTAATTACTACATCATCGTTGTGTCATAAATAAATTAAATTAATTAAATTATAAAAATTACAAATAAAATACCATTATTTAGGAAATATTTTTATCTTTCTAATAAATATTTATAGTCGAAATTATATTATGTATAACCATATATTAAAAATGTTTTAGTAAATAAACTTTGATTTTATCTCTTTTAACTCTTCTTTGAATTAAATAATAATAAATGTCCTAATCTAATCTAAGTGGGCCTAAATGATAATATTTTACACTTAAGGTTGTTTTTTGTCGAGATACACTTTTCCAATAGGATTAGGACATGTGTTAGGGTAATATTAATATAATTTTTACCCTTAATTACTCTATTTACTTTTAACCGTGGTAAATAAAAGTAAAAAGTTATTATTCACCAAAAATTATTTTCATCTCATTGAACCACATTTTACTTACTGACATCAACCGTGTCTATCATATTTTTGAAATTCCATTCACAGAAGCGGTAAAATTAAGATTTATGAAAAAAATTAATTTTTATAACTACCACTTAGTAGTTTCACTATTCATAAAAATTGAAGTTTTTCAGAAAAATGCCAAAATTTCATCCTAATCTATAATTGATATTCCAAATTCAAAAATGTTTTCTATTTTACAAAATTACCAAAATATAATTTTCATTAATTAATTTAATAATTAATTTCCGTTGTCACAACAAATAGCGTGTTTTTAAGAGATAATAACTATCAAAAGATTAACACTTGTTTATGTCTGGTGTAAATGTGAAATTACATCCAATGACCAACATTGTATTTAATTGTAAAAATATATTCTAAATATACTTTAAAACCACTCAAATTAATAATTTTTCACTATTAATTATTTCGATTAAAAAAGTTGTTTTTAATTAAAATTTAGTAATTTTCACTATTCATCAGAAAATAAAAGTTATCCGAAAAGTACCAAAATATCACCCTAAGCTAATTTCGATATTACGAATCCAAAAATAAAGTCCATTTTGATAAAATAAAATTTACAAAATTTCAAAAAATGGTTAATACTATTCATAACGGCTAGTTTTAATAATATTTTAATAGCATATTGTTGTTTAGTGAAACTCGTTATTGCGTACTACACACGCTATCGAGGAAGGTCGTGATTGCGTCTAATGCAAGGCATGTCAAGGATGCGTGTTTTGCAAGCTCCTTTTGGTGTAGCGTACAACACAAGACATTAGTGAAATAAAAAAAAATATTTTTCATAAAATCTCAGGGTGTTACATTCTACCCCCCTTAAAATGAATTTCGCCCTCGAAATTCGTCGGGGTTATAAATGGTTTACTACTCGAAAGATTCTTTAATAAAAACCCACATAGTAAAAAGGAATACCAAAACCAATCTTTAAAAACAAAAGTATGAAACGTAACGGTTACCCAATTAAACTAATCACTGGGTTTCCACATAAGTGAAAATATGGATATGGAAGAGAAATCTAACCATCATGTTCTGATGGAGAGTGGTAGAGAACATGGCTATGGAAAAGCCAGCAATCACAAATCCATAAATTTGTGACGATCTAGGGTACCATCTGATTCATCGGATATGAGGGCACTAGGACAACATTTTTGGTTTTCAAGATCTTTTCCCTAAAGATGAAGAATTTGAATTAGAATAAATACTTACTTTATTTTGGTACAATCTCACTGTTGTTCGTGCCTTGAACAATTTCCACTTCATCTCTTAAATAATTGTAGTTGAATTTGTTATTCGTGAAATGTTAGCAGATCTTTTGATAGAATGACGGGTCATTCCATCTCTATCAAACAAAAGGTTAGCAAAAGTTATTAAATATACATAAGTCATTCTATAGTGAGATTAATCATATATGGTTCCTAAAATGGACTTATACTTCATATATAATACTGCTTAATACAATAAAACTAGTTTCTACTAAACATGGACTTCCTGTAGGCCAGTGGTAGGCGATAAAGGCCAGTCGCACTTCGGTTGTGGGTTCGATTCCCGCGGTCTTGTCCGACGCAATGGGATATCGCCTGTCCTGCAGGTTGTCCTTTTTCTAAAACAATATTACTATAACATCCCATCAATAATATCGAAAAACTTCTATCCTTAAACAATACTATCTTATGTCTAACATAATCCATTCCAATCTTTAGGCTTATCCATAATACTGCAGTCCACTCTCATACTATAGTGAAAACAATTACCAAGGATTTAATATCATCGTTGATCCCCATATATCATAAGATATGTCTTGTTGGTCACCTTCCAATCATGTGAATACCATAATCATGTATTCTCTTGAAAAATGAATACCAATTAAACCTTGGTGAAAACATGAATTCTGTCAAAAGTTAACACTTTCCATATACCAAAATCCAAAAATTCTATACACTCAAACCATGATATCACTTAGTCCTTATATCAATCATGATCTCATGAATACTGTCAAACATTTCATTTTCTCTTTATCACTTCATTATGCGCATATCATCCACTTTCTAAAAAATATCTGAATAACCATTCATTGTTACTCATACCATTCATCATAAACTTTTAAAACTTAAGGAAATACAACAGTGTAACAATCCTTAGATGTCTTTTTATTCTATAGTACAACATTACACTTGATAAACATGTAATCATTCCACTACCTTCTTAAACCATTGACTGAGCTTCAACAATTATTTCATCTCACATATCATTTGTAGTCTCTTCATCATCATCAAAAAAAATACTACCCATACGACCATACTGATTCTCTTGATGATACATTCCCTTAGGGAATTGGTTTTCATAATGCCCGTACATTCCACATTTAAAACATTTAACCATTGTTGATGTCGTAGCAATACCATTAACCTCATCCATGGTGTTAACAAAAAGTTTTACATTTCACTTACTGGCTTTGTGTCCTTCTTTTCCACACCCAAAGCATCTTCCAGTTCCTTTGAAACATTCTCCTTGATGCCTTTTCCCACATGATTTACATAGGGGAAATTGAACTTTCTTTCCTCTATGATCATCATGAAACTCCATCTTTCTCTTATTAGCCGATTCATGAAACTTAACAAATTTTACTTTATTGATCATATTATGAGATTGCTGATTCGGCATAATAATGATGTTTGGACTTCCAAATCCCATTTCATTTGATTGCTTATGATGAATATCATTCCATTATCCATCATATCCTCCATTATCGTGAATCATCTTGTTTCCAGCCATTTTCTAAAACCCAAAAAGAATAGTGTGAGATGCAAAAATCATAACAAAGGGGGAGTAACTTCAATATATAACATCTTAGGTTAAATTCTAAGATCTTTACCGTAGTTCTAGGACTATATCTTATATGTATACCTATCCTTAGGGACAACCCTAGACATACCTTAGAAATATCTCTAGGGATCTCACTAACGTTTTCGCATCCTAGTTTCCAAAGGTTGACTAAACCTTTCCTCTGATACCAACTGTAGAGACCTGAATCTTGACGTACATGAACATTACATTACTTTTGTAGAATACTTAGTACATAACAAAAAAACACACACACAAGGATCGTAATAGTTTAGTGTCTTTGGAAACTCGGAACGTAATCTTCTAATCATGGTGAAAGATCTTCAATATCTCCCATAAAGATCTTCCCTTTTTTTACCTAAAACAATTCATTATATCCTGGGGAAAAGAAAACATAAAAGTGTGAGCTCAAATGCTCATTAAGGGTAAACAAAAGAAAAATCAATCACATCATATTCATAAGAACATAACTTTTGGAAATCTTAACCTGTAAAAGAGAGCATAATTTCATAACATGGGATAAATCATAGTAGTGAAATGAAATCCCAATAATCATAACATAAAAAATGAAACTTTTTGGCATACACACATAATCATATAGAATCATTTCTTGTTAGTCAAGACTCATTTCCAAGACTATCTTAGTGGACAATGTCCCTTTCTGAACCGAGTCACCCTCGTTTCAGTCCTGTTTCACTGAACCGGTATAACCTACCATTCAGCCATGTCTATCTCATGAGATATAAAATCTTTACCCAATGCTTTGTAGGGAGATATATGTCCCACCGATCTCATAATGATACCATTCTTATGTGTGCCACAAAATCTTAAAACATACATCATTGCATAACCCATTTAATAAAAATGGGATTCTTAAACATCATGACATCATAAAACAATTCATATAAGATAAAGAAATTCATAAAAATAATTCCATCACAACATAATAAAATAAATCTAATAATAGTGATAAAACCGAACCCTTTATTATCTTATATGGAAAATAATTTTGATAAAACACTTGAACTCCATTCTTGAGGAAAATATCCTTTCTACTTCAAAAACATTTTCCTTTCATAACATGTCATACAATTTTAAACTAAAAGAATCTGATTAAAAATAATCTTGAAAACATGTAATGGAAGCTTATTTGAAATAATGTTTTAAAAATCCATTCATGCCGTATATGTTAAATAAAACATTCTTCGAACTTTTGTCGGAAAAGTCAAAAAAAAGTACCTTAAATGGTAACCAAAGGAAATATTCCATTCATACAATGTGGTAAAAAGTCAATAAAGGGTAAAAATGACTTTAAACATTCATGTAAGAATGTTAATAATTTTATAAAAACATTTTTAGAAAACATGTTCATGGATGATAAACATAACCCCAGTAAATACTTACGTAAAAGCAATCTCGGATAAAATTGAGATTGAAAATTTATCCCTTACCTTAAGTCCAATTTGCTTCGTAAGTGTCTGAACCTCCTGTATAATGATTTAAATAATGTCATTAACTTATTACAGAATCATATTTATTGTTATGATATCATATATGGTTCACTTATGACTTTATATTACCCGTACCTTTGTAAATTCCATGTTAAAGAAGCATTTTGGGTAAAATCATTTCATTTATCGTAGGTGTTTGGACTTGTTGTTCTTGACATTATTATTACTTATATAATGATTTAATTACTTCCAGAATATAAAACATAATTTATATATCATATATATTCAGTATATATATATTTAATAAATATATAAATGAAATGAAACACACCGTTCATGGAGACGGTAGTCCGTACGTACGCATGAACGCTGTTTTCCTTTCCTCATTATCTTGAATGGAAGTAAGTAGATGACATACATATATACATAAATCCATTAGCCTTATAATGTAATATATTTCATTATTTTTGCTTATATATACTTTATAATTATTCTTAAATGGTTAACATGGAGAATGAATCTCATCGCGTCGTGGAGACGGTATTCCGTACGTACGCACGCGCGGTGATTTCCTTTTTCCGTAGGATTGATAGAAGGTTAATTAGAGTTGTTTCATATTTATAATAACATATCAGTATATAAGAAATACTGATGTTATTAATTTATCATGAAACAACTAAATAAGAAGAAGTTTAAGAAGAAAGAAATTGAAAAAGATTGGTAATGGATATTACCTCTTTTTGACGCGCCTTTTCTTAACCTCCACTTAAAGAACTAAGGATGGTCTTTGAAGAAGACCAGGACCTCTAGGATGATACTAGGGAAGTGGAGAAGAGATTTTGTCAGGGTTTTTCCAAGATTGAATGCTCAAATTGGTGTGAGGAGGAGAGGGAGGAGGTGTCCTTTTATAAGGGAGGAGAGGGGCACCTTAGGAATATCTCAAAATATTATTTTATATTAAGGTCAAATTCGGTGTATAATGGTTCAAAATGGTCTTATTTCGAAGATAAAGTCAGGATGGTTCGAAAGCCTCTCATCCAATAGGATTTAGACAAGTTTAGGTTATTTTTTTAACCTTATCAATTAGATTTAAATCTATGTTAAATAATTTAACTTTTATCGTGTCTTTTTGTTTTCTTACACTATATGGCCAATAAACATACTATATCAAGCCAAAAGAAACCCAAGTTGTTTATTATTAATATATATATCCTTATATAAGTCTTTTGGCAGAAACATAGATTTTTTGGAATTAAATAACAATTAATAATATAATATTTGATTTAAAAACTAATTTATGTCAATTTTGACACTATTTGGTACATGATTTTTATGAAATTTTTAACAGAATGATAAGTTCGAACCAAGTTACTTACATCAACAATAACATGTCATGTTAACCTAGAAAATTAGTTTAAGTCATAAAAAGTCTCAAATTACATTTATTTGGTCATTTATAACATCAATTATGTTAATATTTTCTTAAAAAGGTAATTACTACATCATCGTTGTGTCATAAATAAATTGAATTATTTAAAGTATAAAAATTACAAATAAAAAACCATTATGTAGGAAATCTTTTTATATTTCTAATTAATATTTATATTCTTAATTATATTATTTATAACCCTATTTTAAAAATGTTTCAGTAAATAAACTTTGATTTTAACTCTTTTAACTCTTCTTTGAATTAAATAATAATAAATGTCCTAATCTAATCCAAGTGGGCCTAAATGATAATATTTTACACTTAAGGTTGTTTTTGGTCGAGATACACTTGTCCAATAGGATTAGGACATGTGTTATGGTAATATTAATATCATTTTTACCCTTAATTACCCTATTTACTTTTAACCGTGGTAAATAAAAGTAAAAAGTTACGATTCACCAAAAATTATTTTCATCTCATTGAACCACATTTTACTTACTGACATCAACCGTGTCTCTCGGATTTTTTAAATTCCATTCACAGAAGCGGTAAAATTAAGATTTATGAAAAAATTAATTTTTTTAACTACCACTTAGTCGTTTCACTATTCATCAAAAATTGAAGTTTTTCAGAAAAATGCCAAAATTTCATCCTAAGATATAATTGATATTCCCAATTCAAAAATGATTTCTATTTTACAAAATTCCCAACATATAATTTGCATTAATTAATTTTATAATTAATTTCCGCTGTCACAACAAATAGCGTGTTTTTAAGAGATAATAACTATCAAAAGATTAACACTTTTTTATGTCTGGTGTAAATGTGAAATTACATCCAATGACCAATATTGTATTGAATTGTAAAAATATATTCTAAATATACTTTAAAACCACTCAAATTAATAATTTATCACTATTAATTATTTCGATTAAAAAAGTTGTTTTTAATTAAAATTTAGTAATTTTCACTATTCATCAGAAAATAAAAGTGATCCGAAAAGTACAAAAATTTCACCCTAAGCTAATTTCGATATTACGAATCTAAAAATAAAGTCCATTTTGATAAAATAAAATTTACAAAATTTCAAAAAGTGGTTATTACTATTCATAACGGCTAGTTTTAATAATATTTTAATAGCATATTGTTGTTTAGTGAAACTCGTTATTGCGTACTACACATGCTATCGAGGAAGGTCGCGATTGCGTGTAATGCAAGGCAAGTCATGGATGCGTGTTGTGCAAGCTCCTTTTGGTGTAGCGTACAACACAAGACATCAGTGAAATTAAAAAGAATATTTTTCATAAAATCTCCGGGTGTTGCATTCTACCCCCTTTAAAATGAATTTCGCCCTCGAAATTCGTCGGGGTTATAAATGGTTTACTACTCTAAAGTTTCTTTAATAGAAACCCACATAGTAAAAAGGCATACCAAAACCAATCTTTAAAAACAAAAGTATGAAACGTAACGGTTACCCAATTAAACTAATCACTGGGTTTCCACATAGGTGAAAATGTGGATATGGAAGAGAAATCTAACCATCATGTTCTGATGGAGAGTGGTAGAGAACATGGCTATGGAAAAGCCAGCAATCACAAAACCATAAATTTGTGATTATCTAGGGTACCATCTGATTCATCGGATATAAGGGCACTAGGACAACATTTTTTGTTTTCAAGATCGTTTCCCTAAAGTTGAAGAATTTGAATTAGAATAAATACTTACTTTATTTTGGTACAATCTCACTATTGTTCGTGCCTTGAACAATTTCCACTTCATATCTTAAATAAATAAGGTTGAATTTGTTATTCGTGAAATGTTAGCAGATCATGTGATAGAATGACAGGTCATTCCATCTGTCTCAAACAAAAGGTTAGAAAAAGTTATTAAATATACATAAGTCATTATATAGTGAGATTATTCATATATGGTTCCTAAAATGGACTTATAATTCATATATCACACTGCTTAATATACTAAAACTAGTTTCTACTAAACAGGGACTTCCTGTAGGCCAGTGGTAGGAGATAAAGGCCAGTCGCACTTCGGTTGTGGGATCGATTCCCATGGCCTTGTCCGACGCGATGGGTTGTCGCCCGTCTTGCAGGTTGTCCTTTTTCTAAAACTATATTACTATAACATCCCATCAATAATATCGAAAAACTTCTATCCTTAAACAATACTATCTTATGTGCAACATAATCCATTCCAATCTTTAGGCTTATCCATAATACTGCAGTCCACTCTCATAATATAGTGAAAACAATTACCAGAGATTTAATACCATCGTTGATCCCCATATATCATAAGATATGTCTTTTTGGTCACATTCCAATCTTGTGAATACCTTAATCATGTATTCTCTTGAAAAATGAATACCAATTAAACCTTAGTGAAGACATGAATGCTGTCAAAAGTTAACTCTTTCCACATACCAAAATCCAAAAATTTTATATACTCAAACCATGATATTACTTAGTCCTTATATCAATCATGAGCTCATGAATACTGTCAAACATTTCATTTTCTCTTTATCACTTCATTATGCGTATATCATCCACTTTACAAAAAATATCTGAATAACCTTTCATTGTTACTCATACCATTCATCATAAAATTTCAAAACATAAGGATAGACAACAGTGTAACAATCCTTAGATGTCTTTTTATTCTATAGTATAACATTACACTTGATAAACATGTAATCATTCCACTACCTTCTTAAACCATTGACCGAGCTTCAACAATTCTTTCATCTCACATATCATTTGTAGTCTCTTCATCATCATCAACAAAAATACTACCCATACGACCATATTGATTCTCTTCATGAGACATTCCCTTAGGGAATTGGTTTGCATAATGCCTGTACATTCCACATTTAAAACATTTAACCATTGTTGATGTCGTAGCAATACCATTAACCTCTCCATGGTGTTAACTGAAACCTTTCCATTGCACTTACTGGCTTTGTGTCCTTCTTTTCCACACCCAAAGCATCTTCTAGTTCCTTTGGAACATTCTCCTTGATGCCTCTTTCCACATGATTTACATAGGGGAAATTGAACTTTCTTTCCTCTATGATCATCATGAAACCCCATCTTTCCCTTATTAGTTGAGTCATGAAATTTACCAAATTTTACTTTATTGATCATATTTTGAGATTGCTGATTCGGCATAATAATGATGTTTTGACTTCCAAATCCCATTTCATTTGATTGCTTATGAATAATATCATTCCATTGTCCATCATATCCTCCATTATCATGAATCATCTTGTTTCCATCCATTTTCTAAAACCCAAAAAGAATAGTGTGAGATGCAAAAATAATAATAAAGGGGGAGTAACTTCAATATCTAACATCTTAGGTTAAATTCTATGATCGTTACCGTAGTGATAGGACTATATCCTATATGTATACCTATCCTTAGGGACATCCCTAGACATACCTTAGAAATATCTCTAGGGATCTCACTAACATTTTCGCGTCCCAGTTTCCAAAGGTTGACTAAACCTTTCCTTTGATACCAACTGTAGAGACCCGAATCTTGATGTACATGAACATTACATTACTTTTGTGGAATACTTAGTACATAACAAAAAAACACACACACAAGGATCGTAATAGTTTAGTGTCTTTGGAAACTCAGAACGTAATCTTCTAATCGTGGTGAAAGATCTTCAATATCTCCCATAAAGATCTTCCCTTTTTTTACCTAAAACATTTCTTTATATCCTAGGGAAAAGAAAACATAAAATGGTGAGCTCAAATGCTCAGTAAGGGTAAACAAAAGAAAAATCAATCACATCATATTCAAAAGAACATAACTTTTGGAAATCTTAACCTGCAAAAGAGATCATAATTTTATAACATGGGATAAATCATAGTAGTGAAATGAAATCCCAATAATCATAACTTAAAACATGAAACTTTGTGGCATACACACATAATCATAGAGAATCATTTCTTGTTAGTCAAGACTCATTGCCAAGACTATCTTAGTGGACAATGTCCCTTTCTGAACTGAGTCACCCTCGTTTCAGTCCTGTTTCACTGAACTGGTATAACCTACCATTCCATCCATGTCTATCTCATGAGATATAAAATCTTTACCAAATGCATTGGAGGGAGATATAGGTCCCACCCATCTCATAATGATACCATTCTTATATGTGCCCCAAAATCTTAAAACATACATCATTGAATAACCCATGTAATAAAAATGGGATTCTTATCATAAAACAATTCATATAAGATAAAGGAATTCATAAAAATAAATCCATCACAACATAATCAAATCAATGTAATAATATAAATAAAACAGAACCCTTTATTATCTTAGATGGAAAATAATTTTGATAAAACACTTCAACTCCATTCTTGAGGAAAATATCCTTTCTACTTCATAAACTTTTCCTTTCTTAACATGTCATACAATTTTAAACTAAAAGAATCTGATTAAAAATAATCATGAAAACATGTAAAGGAAGATTCTTGGAAATAATGTTTTAAAAATCCATTCATTCCGTATAAGTTAAATAAAACATTGTTTGTACTTATGTCGGAAAAGTAAAAAAATTACCTTATATGGTAACCAAAGGAAAGATTCCATTCATAAAATGTGGTAAAAAGTCAATAAAGGGTAAAAATGACTTTAAAAATTCATGGAAGAATGGTAAACATTTTATGAAAACATTTTCAGAAAACATGTTCATGGATGATTGTTGACGCTCCTTTCGTCACAGAATCTAAAGATCGGAAAAGGGAATATCTGAGCTCAAAGTGATTCAACCTTTGAAGAAAACATCAAAGAATCGACAAAGGCATGAACAAAGGATCGACAACAACTAAACCGCGCAAGTTTTATCACTGTCGTGCAAGTACACTTGCGCGACACCCTTGGTCGCGCAGGTGACTTGCGCGACCTAAGTGGTAACCGCCTGGTAACCGCCCAGGGTCTTCTTTTTCCTATAAATAGACCCTGTGGGCCCCCCATTCGAGAAGATCTTTTTTCCAGAAACTCAGATTGAAGCTCCTGACGCCCAAGTCTCTTCTCAAAGCTTTCGGAACACTTCTAAGGTAATTTCTTACCTAGAACGGAAGATCTAAAGAGAAGAAAGAAGGCCTAAGTGTTGAAACTTATCAAACACTTGCACGCCGACTTATTTCCTTCAATATAACTTGCGCGTCCCTTTTCTGGAAGAACCTCAAGAAAATTCTGAAGGGTTTAAAAAAGAGTCGCTCAAGTATTTCAATACTGGTTGAAAATCACGCAAGTATACCATGAGTTGTGCAGGTATACCTGCGCGACCATACTTGCGCTCCCACGGAAGACTTGCGCACCTTGCAAGACTTGCGCGCCCCTATCTTTTTGGGTGCCCATCTTTCCCATTTTTACCCCTCTTAAGCCATCACACCTTTTCTTTTCAAGATTCAGTCTTCAAGACACTCTTCAAAGCCATTTATGGCATGATTTCTTGATTTGACTTTCTTATCTGAAAGAAATTTTGTGGAATCTCTCTCAAAGTCTGGTGATTTAAATATCCTTATGTCACTAAAATACGGAGAGTTCATTCATTCAACCTCATCCTTTAAGATGAGAGAATCCTAACCTGGGTCTCCTTTTTAGTAATAATCCCTAGTTATAAAAACCTTTAATCTGGGCATCTTCCTCAGGAGTAAGCCCCAAATTCTTAAAGTTCCCAATCTTGGGCATCCTCCTCAGGAGTAATCCCCAATCAAGTCCTCTAATCTTGGGCATCCTCTTCAGGAGTAAGCCCCAAACCTTAATCCCTAACCTGGGTCTCCTTTTTCAGGAATAAGACTCAGTCATAACCTTAGGCTTCCTTTTAAAGAATAAGTCCCAAGTCCCCTTAAATTTCTCTTAAATCCGTCATAATTTACCTTTGATTTGGGCTTCCTTTTCAGGAGTAAAACCTAATCATAAATCCCCTCCTAACATGGGCATCCTCCTCAGGAGTAAGCCCCCAGATTAGAGTATTCAAATCTCCATGAAGCACATATAACATTATGGACCCTGTTCATGGATTTTCTCCCTAAATGTAAATCCTAAACCTTCATTTATCTGGGCAGTCATCCATACATAAGCCCCAAACAAATTCTTATGATTGCATCTTTCATGGCACAATTGTCTAATTTTTACCAATACCTCTTGTTTCTCACACCGAGCATGACTCACGTGAGCTTAGAGTGTAAAAGTAATTATGACATTCATCTTTGAGCCATCAATCATAAACATCATACTCCATAAACTCGAACTACGTGGGTTCGGATTCCTTTTCTAAAACAAAGGATACGTAGGTAGCCCATTTATGGGTTCGATCCCAACTTTGAAATAATCTCTGTCCTTCTGAATGACGATAAACTTCAAGTGCCCCACTGAGTGGCTTTAAAACCAGTCTGGTCATCATAATGACCAAGAGACTTTTTTTATAAATGTTTTGAAGGATTCCATTGACCAAGAATCTCTAAACAGATATAGATGATTCTCTATTGATGAAGAACCTCGAATACATATACAAGATTCTCTAAATTTCTTGCATATTTAATCATTGATTGTTAAAACTAAAAGAAAGCACATTTTATACTTGGTAATGTAATAAGGATTCACGAACATAACTTAAATATATAAAGAGAGTCCCGGAGTAGACAATAATTCCCCTAAAAAGGTGTGATGAGTCCGACCTCCCATCCTCTCGACCAATGCAAATTCCTAAGCCTCATTAGTCCAAAAGCTAATGAGCGCCTGCCTTTGGAAAGTAGGTCCAAACGGATGTGGAATCATTGGATGTTTCCGGTTCTACGAACAAACCCGTTAGAAACCGATCGGAACGTTTGAATCTCCCGTCCAGGAGGTCATCCCCGGATTCCGTGCGAAACAAAAATGGTGAACCCGACGTGAATCCTTAACCAAGTTAAAGTGATATTCTTCTTATTTGTTAGGCCCCTTGGGCCAACAAAGCAATCATTGACATATGCTCATCCAAAAGATGCAGTGGCCGGATTCATCTTGATTATGTCTGTTATATGGAACAGGCACTTGTTTCTCAAGATCTTCTGCAAAATGGCTTTCCTTAAATTCACCTCTGTGAATACTGCTGCTGTGAACACCTCTACTGTGAGGTCTGCTGCTGTGAAAACCAATGCTACTACTCCTGCTGGAACGTCATCCGCTCTGAGGATGACATCACCAACACAGCGTCTTCAACGCTGGGTTTCTAATGCATTGGTTAAGGAGTACCGTCGCAACAGTACTGTCCCAACTCTGGAGGCCGCTCGTCAAGCCCTCCAAGTTAACAACTCTACCTGGTCGTCCGTACAACGGCGGCCAGCGATCAAGAAGCAGGCGGTGCTGACTACCATCTCTAACCGTTTCGGGTCATTATCCCCGGAACGCAATTTCCATTCACTCCCTTACTCTGAGGAAGTGAATAAGTAGGTCCCACAGGACCTTAATTCAAAAACACAGGAGTCCTTCCCGAGGGCTCCCATCAACAATCGCCGCCAGACTCGTGCGGTAGTGCGCCCTCAACATGATGATGGTACCGACTCCAGGCATTCAGCTCAGGTTCCTCGAACCTGAGAAAGAAAGATGAACCGCCAGAGACGGAATCCGGTTAACAATAGGCAGGTTGTCATCCCTTCCATCTCCGGAGAAGTCCACCAACCTAACTTGGTGGTAAACAACGAGCAGGCATACACACCTGTTCGTTTTAATTCCGCTGTCCAGCAGACACGTCTGGCAGCATCAAGCCTATCCCGCCAGGCAATTCCGGCGGAGTACCATAGGCAGGAACATACACCTGCTTATACATCACCAGTTAGTCAGCAGGCTCGTCTGACTACAGATAATGGATCTCGTCAACCGTGTTTGGCGAAGTGTAATCAGCAAGCACATACACCTTCTAATACTAATCAAGCCTACCAACAGTCTCGCTTGGTAGCGCACGGAGAAGTCAGTCGGAAAGTCCCGACGACAAACAGGGGGAAGACTCAACTCTCTGCTTCCACACTTGAGTACTGTCAGGATTCACTGATAGGAAAAGGAGGACAGGAGCAGGCACATACACCTACTCCAAGCTCGGAATGGACATATATCCCCGTTCCGGCAGCTGAAGTCACCAAACATATTTTGTCAATGGTGAAAGAGCAGAAGCAAATTCCTGCTCATATTCTAGATGCTTTCCAGGATATCATAACAGCTTCAGCATCATCTCAGGGACAGACACATAAATCTATCCCTAGCAATGGAGTGACACATCAACGATTCACTCCGGAACAGACACACACATCTGATCCAGTCCAAGAGGGTTATGGGGCATACTCCCCCATATCATACGGACAACCAAGTCAGGCACATACACCTGATTTGAGTGGAGATCGTTAGCCTAACCTGACCATCTTTCCTGATCAGGCACATACACCTGCTCAGAGCAATCACTTTCGTCATCAAGTGGTTTCTAAAGAGAGTAAGAAGGCATCTAAGAAAAAGATCTGCCCAGAACAGTCAGGAGATCAAAGGCCAATCTGCAACAAGGCCTTGCTCGATGCTGGAGTTCTTGAAGCCCTCAGACATTTATCTGTCGGAATTCAAGATTCTACTCCATCAGTTCCCAATAACGGGAACATTAATTCTGAAGGTCTTCAACAGACACTTCCTCATGAAGACTTGCTTCATTAATATTCGGTCAATCTTGAAGTTTCTTCTTCAGATGAGAGCCACAGGAACCCTCTGTGTGGTCAGAAGGCCAAGGAGCAAGAGATTTCATCTTTTGCTGTAACCCATCATGACGGTCCTCCTCATGGTGATGAACTACACTGCGAAAGTCCTCTCCGCAGTAGTGATTCACGTTGTCTCAAAAATTCTTCAGAAGGCAATGTAGTGACGAGAAAGCCCTCCTATCTCAAGGCACTTGCAAACGTAAAACCAGTCATGTCTGATGCTTTACTATCAGCAGGTGAAACTTTTTATCCATCAGAATATAGCCTGGGGTTCAGGTTATTCTCTGAACCATCCCTGGGTCATTCATCTTCCAGCATGAATAGTGATTTCTCTTCCAATCTTGTTGAATCTGATGAAGCAACAAGGAAACACCAACTCTGGTCCAAAAAGGTAGAAGAATCATCATTTAATGATAAAGAGGAAATGCAGAACATGAGGAAAAAACTGGCAAAAGGTGAAGTACCAGTCATGTTTTGGCCTTTGGCTGACTCCCAGTACGACATTCCAAAGATGTTGACGGATGATGGAATCCATGATATTCGTCTCAACATATGGAAAACTCTTTGTCAATTAAAGAAGAAGGTATTATCTTACGATGAATATGAAAATCATCTTAAGATAATAGAAGGGCTACAACGTCGGATTGATTTGGCATCTCTATCAGTCTCTCGATATCCGAAGGCTGAAAAGCAACAGAGAACCCTTCAATGTTCATGCCTTGGCGCACTATGAAGATTGCGTCAGTTAATTTCCAATGCTCCATCTGATGTTCATATCAGAGGATGGGGTGTTCACGGAGCACTACATTTGACAGTGCTTTCTGGTCAGCAAAGCCTGCCGAAAATGGTCTCATGCAATGTTATTGCCCATGGCCGCCACAGTCAATGGGCTTTGTTCATAATCAAAAGCTTTCTCAAGAAAAAGCTTCAACTAGTTCCTCTCAAAATCAAGTATATAGAGAACAAGTTGTTGAATTTCTCCTACATCAAGCAGGCGAGAATATTGCACAAGCCTCTCGTCTGGAGAAAACACGTCATCAAATGACAGAAGTTTCGGAAATCATCCAACGATCTGTTGAACCAGGTGATAAAAGTGGATACAGGTTAATGCATCCAGCTAATTTCCGAACTAAAATTCGCAAGATCAAGAGAGATTTTAAGAAGAACTCAGAAATAGCATGTCAAGAGACACCCCAGCTTGCCAGACTGGGGACTTCTCTAACCCAACCCTCAGAGTCAACAAATGGGATTCGAGGAGTTGAGCGGAAGCAGCAGGAACATCCCCAGTCCACCGGACTGGGGACTTTTTCAAATCTTCAATCCCTCCCTCAGAGAAAGTCAGTATTCTCTCGATTAGGGAATAAGCCTCAAGAGGAACGAAGATCCAAGCTATCAGGAGATTCTCTCCAAGTGACGGTTCTCCAAGAAGTTCCTGAGGGATCAAGTCAACGGAATTCCATGTCTCATCATGGACATAGAAGAAGACAATATCACAGAAATGCTGATAGAAAGGATTCCATGAAATATGCATCCATTAATTTCATCAATGCCGTTGCTGCTGATTCACCAGATGAGGCTCAATCAGAGGGATCAGACGAAGAGGTTCCTACTCAAGAAGTTGTGCACACAGACCTAAATGAAGAAGGTGTGCGCACACGTAATCAAAGGCTTACCCAAAATCTGGGTATTCCTTCAAGTAACCCACTTCCCCCTCTCCGAAAAGGATCCAATAAGGGGAAATGAAAGAATCAGGTTACTTCTCACCCTTCCTCTGAAGGAGGTCAATCGCTCTCATTAGAGCAAAGGTTTGCACAACAGGAGGAAGAAATGAAAGAATTAAGAAGGTTGAATGCAGAACTACTTCAGAGTAGTCTTCTCCTTAAGAATTCTGAAGTCAGACAGCCGAAGGAATTTGTTGTAACTACTGAGATGGATCAAGAATATCCTCTTTTATCAGTACACCCACAGAGGTCTAATCTTATGGGTCAAACGCAACAACGGTTGGCAGCACTACCATCAGTTGCAGCACCAATCACCACGTCTGTCCAAGATCCATTCATTGCACCTACCCAAAACCACGTTCAACCCGACGTTCCTCAAAAGTTAATAACTACTATTGAGTCATTAACAGCTCGGTTAGAAACTATGGAAGGGAAACGGGCGCAAGTTCAACCTGAAAATAAAGTTTACCCTGAATGGGTAGATTCAATTTCTCCTCCATCCAGTTTTGGAAACCCTGTTTTCCCTACTTTCAATGGATCAGGCGACCCTGAACAACATTTGACGCATTACGTGTCTTGTTGTGATCCTATGATGGGAACTCCAGAGTAGCAAGAAGCAGTGAAACTCAGATGCTTCGTGCGAACCTTGCAAGGACCAGCTTTTGTCTGGTATACAAGCTTGCAATCCCGGTCAGTCATCGGATGGGAGGATCTTCGTCAAAAATTCCTTCTTCAGTTTAGCTCAACTTTGCCAAAAATGACAGTTTTCGATCTTACAAACTGCAAGCAAAGGGAGAATGAAAGAGTCTCTGATTTCATTGCTCGTTGGAAGGGATTAACGTATTCCTTGAGTTTAGCACTCCCTCAGGAGGAATTATTGCCAATCTGTGTGGCAAATTTGCGTGACGAATTACGCACGCCATTGATCCCTGTGAAATACACAGGAGGGTTTTGAGACCTTACTTCAATCGCTCAACAGATTGAAGATTCCCTTATACAGGCTAAGGTTGAATCTCGTATAATTCCATCAGCTCCAGGAAGAAGAATGGGTAAAGCATAAACTGCTACAGTTATGCTTAAACAAGCACCTGTACCTATTTCTACTTCAAAACCTTCATCTTCTCGAAGGGTTCCACCTCCTGAACGCCAACAACAAAGGCTGTTCCGTCCAAATGATCAAAAAGATCAACGACGGAAACAATTTTAGGATATGAAGAGTAAAACATACTCTTTCCGAAGTGAACAAGTTCCTGGTTACTTCATTTCAGCTCTGGAAAATAATTTGGTTCAATTACCAGTGCCCAAGAGGCCAAACAAGGAAGGAGATGAAGACCGTCCCAATTATTTTCCCTTTCATCAAATGTTGGGGCATCCCATCCAGGAGTGTTTTGTCTTTAAAGACCTCCTGCAAAAGATGGTCGACTTGGGACAAGTCAAATTGAAGGGTTCTTCAGCTCATGTTGCGTGTATTACCGCTACAGATCCAGAGGAAGGAGGCGAGTGGCAGGAAGTCAAAAGCAAAACTGCGAAAAAATATGATGATTGTATGGTTAGAAAGACAATCAATCAGACCTATTCCATTTTGCGAACACAATTGAAGAATCCAATTGTGTCTCCTACAAAAGCTGCAGTAAATCCTCCATCAAAAGACAAATCCTCAAAAGGGCAGCGCAATTCAAAGAAGAAAGAGGAATCAGGAGAAGATGAGTATGTAGCAAAGCCTAAATTGTCTTTGACTCTGGAAGATTTCATGCCATCTACTTCGAAGCCACGGGCACCGCCCCATCAAACGGCACAGCCTAAACAGGCTAACCAGGCAGAGTCTTTATCAGACGAAGAGTTAATCTTTGGTTCTGTTAATATGATTCAATTAACAGATTCATATTCCAGTCTTGATGAGCCTGAATTCCCTGTATCAAATAAGGGAACCCAAGTATGTTCTAGAGGTTCAGGATATAGGGGAAGACGTGGATCTTTCCGAAGCCACTATTCTAATTCTACCCCTGCTATCACTGTATATGCAGTAGAAACTCGTGGTAGAGCCCTTCAGCGAGCTCAAAAAGAACAAGCAAGTTCTTTTGCCAATGGCCAACTCAGTTTCGGCACAGTTATTTTGGAAGACCGATTAAAAGTTCCATCTTCTTTATCTCAGCAAGTAAATGGATCTAATCAGTCTAATTTGCCAAAACCAAGAATGTTGTCAGCTTCAATACAAGATGCATCAGTTTCCAAAGCATCTTCTTCCAAGGTACCTGCTAAACCACATATTCCTATTGGGAAACGCAGGCCTCTAGATCAAAAGTATGATATATTGAAACACTTGGCCCTAGTACCATCCAAGTTATCAATTTTGGATGCTTTGAATCTGTCAAGAGATCTTCGGGAAGCACTCATCGAAGCCTTGTCAAGTCCTCAGGAGTTTGAAGCTGAAATTGCTGCAACTGAAATCTATCACATAGAGAATAATCCTGCAGAATGCCATTTAGTGATATCTTTTACTGATAAAGATGAAGATGATGTTGTTCATGGTCACATAAAACCTTTGTACTTATCTGGAAAAGTCAAGGGTATAGATGTTCGAAGAGCTTTCATTGACAATGGTTCAGGAGTCAACCTCATGCCCATTCGTACACTTCGTCGATTGGGCCTCACGGAATCTGATTTATCTCCTTCTACCATGATGTTGCAAAGATATGATAAAAATGAACAAGAACCACTAGGAGAAGTTACGCTCAGAACTCAGTTTGGAGATCTTGTTTCCAATTCGGATTTCATGATTGTTGATCAAGACTCAGCTTTCAATATCTTGCTTGGAAGACCCTGGCTACATCAGCATGCAGTTATTCCGTCATCATACCATCAATGTATCAAATACTGTTTTGATGGTCAAGTTGGAACATTGTATGGTGATAAGGCCCCGTTCAAGACATGTGAGTCACAATACATTGAGGCGGAATTTTATCACATAAAGGGAAGAGAAAAATCTACAATGAAGGAAATTACCAAAGTTAATGCTCCATATGGTTTGGAAAAAATTCCAATAAATCCATTTTCACATGTGAGTACAGATTATGTGTTACCTATCAGTCAAATTGACAAAATAGGCCGAAATCAAAATACTCTTATGGAAAGATCCATAATGTCAATTACGGCAATCGAGCCAGACAACATGGGAGAAATTGGTAACTTACCAAGCAGTGATGAAAGCATAAGTGGTGACGTTTTCATTTCATCTGCTGAAATCCAACAAGTCTATACTTCGCTAATCAGGCCAGAAGAATTTATAGCAACACCAGAGGTGAATAATGATGTCGATTCTCAATCCATCATCTCCTCTTTATTTCCCAAAGAAAACCCTTTATCATCAATAGGGTTGGAAATGGAAGCTTCTTCTTCAAAATGTGAAAATTTTGACATCTCTTATGATTATGAGAATTTCGTTTTTTCATCTACTTTGCAAGTAGAAACGGAAGAAATAACACATGATGAAGAGGAAGAGGAAGATCTTAGAGATGCTCCTCCAGCATTTGAAGAGGGTATCTCTACCACTTTGGATGAACTCAGAGAAGTAAATCTGGGTACAGAGAAAGATCCATGCCCCACTTTAATTAGTGCGGCCATGACCCGTGAAGAGAAAGAGATGTATATTTCTTTTCTAAAGAAAAATAAAGATATTTTTGCTTGTAATTATACAGAGATTCCTGGCCTTGACCCTGATGTTGCCACTAATCATTTGGGTTTGCCAAAAAAACATCGAGGATTCAAGCAAGCCGCGAGAAGAACACACCCAACCTATGCTTCCAAAATCGAGGCTGAAGTGGATAAGCTTATCAAAGCTAACTTCGTCAGAGAAGTTCAATATCCCAAGTGGTTGGCTAATATTGTCCCTGTAAAGAAGAATAATGGACAAATTAGGGTTTGCATCGATTTTAGAGATCTTAATCGGTATTGTCCTAAAGATGATTTCCCAGTTCCGATTACAGAACTCTTAATTGATGCGACGGCTGGCTATGAAGTACTTTCTTTCATGGATGGATATTCTGGATATAATCAAATCCGAATGGCCCCAGAAGATGAGGAATATACAGCCTTCAGAGCTCCTCAAGGTGTGTTTTGTTACCGGGTGATTCCCTTTGGTTTAAAGAATGCAGGTGCAACATATCAACGTGCCATGCATCGTATCTTCAAACCTCTTTTAGGGAAATTTGTGGAATGCTATGTAGATGATTTGGTGGTTAAATCCAAACAACGTTTTGATCACTTGGCTGATTTGGAAGTCATATTCCACAAGCTTTGACAACATAATTTGAAGATGAACCCCTTAAAATGTGCTTTTGGGGTAACCTCAGGAAAATTCCTCGGCTTTGTTGTACGCCATCGTGGTATTGAAGTCGATCCTGAGAAGACCAAATCAATCCTTGGTATGTCACCTCCTCAGAATTTGAAAGAATTAAGAGGACTTCAAGGACACTTAGCCTATATTCGGCGTTTCATCGCCAATTTGGCAGGCAAAAGTTTACCCTTTACCAAATTATTGAAGAAAGGATTCACTTACCAGTGGACTGAAGAATGTCAAGAAGCATTTTATGTTCTCAAGAAATACCTCTTGAGTCCACCAGTACTCATGCCATCTGTTGATGGTAGACCTCTTATCCTCTATGTGACATCTTTAGAGCGATCATTGGGTGCCTTTCTCGCTCAAAAGAATGATGCTGGGAATAAAAATAGTCTCTACTATCTCAGTAGAACTATGCTTGAAGCAGAAACCCGGTATTCAAGTATTGAAAAGTACTGCCTAGCATTAATCTTTGATGTTCAGAAACTGAGACACTACTTGCAACATCATGAGGTCCAATTGGTGTCTCGTAATAATCCACTCAAATTCATCCTTAGTCATCCAATGCTTACAGGACGTCTGGCAAGGTGGGCGGTTATTCTACAGCAGTTCGACATTCAATATGTGTCTCAAAAGGCAATTAAGGGCCAAGCTCCGGCTGATTTCCTGGCTGAACATCCTTCAGTGGAAGACACGTATTCAGATATCGAACTCCCTGATGAGGAAGTTTTCTCTATTCAAGAGAGTCCTCAAACATGGGAAATGTATTTTGACGGTGCCTCTAGAAGTCCAACAGGGAAGAAAATGGAAAATCCTAAATTCAACAAAGTTGGTTTAGGAATTGTGCTCATTTCTCCAGATAAGGCAGTGTCACCTTATTCCTTTTTGTTGTGGGAAGGTGGTACCAATAATGAAGCTGAATACCAATCTCTCATTACAGGCTTGGAGTTAGCGCTTCAAGCACAAGTTATTCACTTAAAGGTGAAAGGTGATTCAGACCTGGTAATCAAACAAGTCAATGGGGATTATGCCATCAGAAAAGAAGAATTAATCCCTTTGTATTATTACGTCAGAGAGTTAATGTCAGAATTCCCTTCAGAACCGACATTTTCTTATGTCCCAAGATCACAAAATGATCAAGCTGATGCACTGGCTAATATAGCCACAACTTTAGCAGATCCAAATCGGGACGAGACAACCATCTGTATTGCCCACCGTCGTGCAATTTCACCATATGTTCAAGTCAGAACAGAGGAAATTAATGAAATTAGTCCCATTCCTGAACCGTATGGTCATACTACAGGATGGATGTCACCTATCAGGGAATACCTTCAAAATGGAACACTTCCACCTGATAGAGCCGAGAAAGAACAAATTCAGCGACGTGTGGTCAATTTTACTCTTTATGATAGCCCAAACCACCTCGAGAAAATTCTCTACAAACGTGGTTTTGATGGAGTTCTCTTCAGATGTATTGATGGTGAAGAGACAATGGATGTCATAAAAGAAGTGCATGCAGGAGTCTGTGGTGCCCACCAGTCTGGACATAGACTATCTGATCAAATTCGAAGGCTTGGATACTTTTGGCCTCCAATGATACAAGATTGTGTTAATTTCACAAAGAAGTGTCATTCATGCCAAGTATATGCCAACTTCATTCATCAACCTCCAGAGTTTCTTCATACAGCTAAATACTCATGTCCATTTTCCACATGGGGAATGGATGTGGTGGGACCTTACCCTTCAGCCACGACCAAGCAGTTTAAGTACATTCTTACTACTACTGATTTCTTTTCCAAATGGGCAGAGGCAGTACCTCTCAAAGAAGTCAGTTCTAAATGCATTGTTAGCTTCATCAAGTCTAACATCATTACTAGATTTGGTTTCCCTCATACCATATTGACGGACAACGGCACCAACTTATGTTCTTCTGAGGTAAAGAAATTGTATCAAGAATACAACATTAAGTCCAACCATTCATCTCGATATCATGCAGCGGCTAATGGCCAGATAGAGGCCTTCAACAATACTCTTTCAAATATACTGCAAAAGATGGTGAATAAAGATAAGAGGTCATGGCCTGATAAACTCTTTCATGCTTTATGGGATTATCGGACTACCACTCGCAATGCAACGCGGTCTACTCCATATTCCTTGATATATGGAACAGAAGCAGTCTTGCCAATTGAAGTTCAATTTCCCTCAATCAGAATAGCCATTTGTGATCAGTTATCTACAGATGACCAATCCCAAAAGCGGTTGAATGAATTGGAACAGTTAGATGAGAAAAGATTGTGCACTTTCACCACTTGGAAATCTATCAGAATCGAATAGCACGAGCTTTTAACAAAAAAGTTCGTCTTCGTTCATTCATTCAGGGAGAATTGGTATTGGTTCTCAGAGCACCAATGATACCAGGAAAGAAGCCTCCCAAGCTTGAACCAAAATGGGAAGGACCTTATTCAATACATAAGGTCTACTCCAATGGAGCATATTCTCTAATCTCAATGGATGGAGAACACATCACGACTCCAACTAATGCCAGATTTCTGAAGAATTATTTTGTATAAACACAAAATATTGTTCCCATCGTCTTAACTACATGACGATAAACTGTACAGAAAGCCCTTGAAATGTCTTACATGACATTAAAATGTTATTATGTCCCTGCAACATGACATTAAACTGTGCAGCACCAATAGTCCTAACTGCAAGACTTTAAACTGCATAGTCCCTGTTATATGTCCTACATGACATTAAACTGTATAATGTCCTAGCAACATGACATTAAACTGTGTGGCACTTCCAACGTCCAGCATGACGATAAACTGTAAAAAGTCCCCAGAACTGATATCCTCATATTGGTTCACCTTAGTCCAAGCTACATGACTTTAAACTGTACAGCACCAGTTCGTCCTTGCTATATGACGTTAAACTATACAGCAATGGTCCAGTATGACTTTAAACTGCAACTTCGTCCCACACGACATTAAACTGTGAAAAAGTTCCCTAAACCATCCTGCATGACCTTAAACTGCATCATCCCTGGTCCATGTATATGACCATAAACTATTTGTAAATCCCTTATGTCCAGCAAGACGTTAAACTGTGACGTCCTAAACTACATGACGCTAAACTGTATAAAAGTCCCTCACGTCCGGAAAGACGTTAAACTATATAATCATCAAAGGTCCATCATGACATTAAACTGCACCATCCACGGTCCATGCATATGACCTTAAACTATTCGCACTTTCGTCCAACATGATATAAATGGTGTGTTATTTTGTCCATACGGCATGACATTAAACTGCACAGCCCCCCTTTCGTCCAATATGACGTTAAACTATTTTATCCCCATCGTCCTAACTACATGATGCTAAACTGTACAGAAAATCCTTGATAGGTCCTACATGACATTAAACTGTATTTTGTCCCTGCTACATGACACTAAACTGTGCAGCACCAATAGTCCTAACTGCAAGACTTTAAACTGCATGGTCCCTTTTTTATATCATACATGACATTAAACTGTACATCGTTAAGGTTGTATTACCTCTTGTTTCTCACACCGAGTATGACTCACGTGAGCTTAGAGCGAAAATCAACCATAACACTCCCTTTGGGCCACTAACCATGTGTAATTCCCAACAATATTTTTTATTAGATCATTGTCCACAAGAACAACTTGATCATTAATTCATTCTTTAATTGAACTACACGGACTTTGATCCTTGCCCTCCAGGCTGGGTATGTAGGAAACCTCCCAGGGTTCAAGCCCAAAAACAATCTCTTCACATCGGTTCACCACCATCTCATATGATGTTGATTCGTGAAACCGCCCTTGGAATCAATATCTTTACATTGATTCACTTTCGTCCTTGTTATATGACGTTAAACTATACAACACTTTTGTCTGGTACGACAATAAAATACAATATTCTTTGATTTCCTCATTTGAGAGAGAAAAATTATTAACATTGATTTTTCAATCATGGTTTTCATTTTCAAAAGACAACGTGCATACATGGTAATGCCTGAACTTTTTTAGGTTAAACCATCATTGCACTAAAGTCCCCTTTCACCCTTCACATGTACGATCCAAATTTGTACAAAGGGTAATTCTAGAACTACGTGGACTTGATTCCCATCCTTATGGGATACGTAGGAACATTTGAGTGTCCCTCTAATCCAGTCCCAAGTCTTTTGGGCCTAACCCCAAATTTCACTTTCAGTCCCTTGGCTGAAAAGTCCTCATGAAAACACACACTGTGTATTCATTATTATGGTCCGAATTCTATGACCCTAAACTAAGATCACTCATCCTTTCGTCCTGCACGACGTTAAACTTCATTTCAAGAACTACGTATGGCTTGATTCTCATTCTTATGAGATACGTAGTGAAGTTCAAAATTTCAATTTAGGACCCAGCCACAACATGATTATGGTTTTCATTGACCTATGTATCTCTATATACATTGGACAATACCCATCTTTATGTATTATAATCCTAACCTTAAATATTTTCAGATCTTCATAACCCTTTTCATGACTTCTAGTCACAAAAATGTCAAACTTCTGAGAATTCTTTTGCCTGACTATGCAGCACGTGCCCATAGGTGGCCTTGCATAAACAGTCCACATAACAGACTTGTCAGCCAAAAGATGCTATTTATTTGACCATGCAGCCAATTCCCATAGGTGGCCCTGCATGTTTCAACCCCCTAACGGGTTTGTTAAATAATGGTAACTTCATTCTTGGGAAGAATGCCTCTTTTGTCCATATTTGTCTTAAAACGACAGTATGCAGGGATCCGCAAAAATAGCCATCCTTAACATATTTGTCCCATATCCTTTTTCATGATATTAAAGTATTCAAGTCTATGGTTTATTCTTCATCCCTACGTTTGGGTCAGACCTTCATAGGAGTGATATTCATCCAGTTCTTCGATATTCTTGTTCGGAAATATCTTCTCCATATTCAAGTACCCCTTTCCATACAAAAAACTCTATACTTTAGAAAATTTGAATCTCCATAAACTTTCACTGGCTTTTAGCACTAGGAAAGTAAATTTCTAAGAGTTCTTTTTCCTGACTATGCAGCACGTGCCCATAGGTGGCCTTGCATAAACAGTCCACATAACAGACTTGTCAGCCAAAAGATGCTATTTATTTGACCATGCAGCCAATGCCCATAGGTGGCCCTGCATATTTCAACCCCCTAACGGGTTTTGTTAAATAATAGTAACTTCATTCTTGGAAACTACTTCTTCTAAATGCCTTTTAGCTCTTTTTCATATCATTCCTCAGATTCAAATATTCTTAAGCCATAGTTTACATTTTTTTCCTCCCTCATACTTGAGTATGGTAATATGTTTTTAGATAAATTTTCAAGGAATTGAATCCATTTTAATCCATTTCGGTCAAAGCTATTTCGACCGTAAACATTAGCCCCTTTATGTCTGGCGTGCATGACTTTAAACTGCCCACACAAAAGACAAAGGAACTCTGATTAAAAGTCAAGTTCCAGCTCACTAAATATACATTTGTTTTGTATGATTTAGGTAATATTGAGCAGTTAAAAGGTTCAAAGTTTGTAGGGATATTTTTAATAATCCTAGTAAAAATCAAACTATGCTTACTAGGCCCATTGGCTTAAGTAAATTTGAAGCAGGTAATGGAAGAATGCAGGTACAAATGATTGAAGACAAAAGTGTTTTTCATTGATACACAAGAGTTAGAAGGACATCCACAGACTGGAGTCTCTTCTCTTTTTCGAGAATTACAAGAGGCTTTCAACATAACACTTCATTTGATTTTACGGCATCCCGAGCTTCATCAGTAACCACCTATAATTCATTCATTCAACTGGATACAATAAGAGATATAGTGATACCAGCTCTTCTTGGAACAATTGTAAAAGGATGTTCTTAAGTGCGGTTTGAGAAAATTTTCTGCTGATCAAACAGTGACTCTGTTTCTGTCCAAGAGACTTGGAAGATGGATACATGGATTTGAGAATGGAGCATTGGAAGTAAAGAGCCATTTGGAGAGAGTACTCTTTTCAGATATTGCTCTAATATCATGTTTATCTTCTCTCCACCAACCATTAGTAGAAAACATTTCAGCCCATGGGTTTTCCATTTTCATATCTACAAGGGAATGACATGGAGGAAGAATTTGAAAGTTCACACCATTGTTGTTACTCTTAATGCACAGCATAACCGAAATAGAGAAGTAGCAGTGCAACTGCATCTCAGGTGTATAATTGTTTGCATTTGGAACATTGACTCCTTGAAGATGACCATGAACACACAGAGACAGGTAGATGCTCTGTGGGAAATTAAGATGATATTTCTTCAAGTACTTATCCAAATCTGGGAAAGTGCTGTCGCAGATATCATAGTAATCATGACCAATAATGTTCATCATGTCATCAATCCGCTTGCTAGCCAGTTCATCAGCCGTTCCAATTCCCTCAGGAGCAATTGAATCTACAAAAAAGTTGAATAAATTTAACTCTTAAATGGGTTTATTTTTCATAAAATTTGTGAAAGAATTCAGAAAAAAATGGCTAAAGGCATTAAGTCGCGCAAGTATTTCATGTGTCGCGCTAGTTTTTGACGCGCAAGTATGCACCGTGCAAATACGAATACCTTTACAGGAGCGCGACAGCGAGGGAACAGTGGAAAAGAGACTTGTGCGGCTTAGGTGACCTGCGTGACGAGATCTCGAGAAGGGATGAAGTTCGGAAATCCGGATACTTGTACGGAGGTGAGGCCATGTATTTATAGGCCAGGAGGCCTACCTGCGCGCCGTACCAGAGCGCTTAAGGCCTGCGCGCTGCAAACTGGTGCGCCGCCCTCTGTGCACTGCAGACTTGCGCGCCTCCCTTTTCCTTTGGAGGGATTCAATTTCCTCAGAGTCAAATCCTCATTTCTCTCCGGATCCAACTCTGAGGGGGGACTTTTGATGACGCTCCTTTCGTCACAGAATCTAAAGATCGGAAAAGGGAATATCTGAGCTCAAAGTGATTCAACCTTTGAAGAAAACATCAAAGAATCGACAAAGGTATGAACAAAGGATCGACAGAAACTGAACCGCGCAAGTTTTATCACTGTCGCACAAGTACACTTGCGCGACACCCTTGGTCGCGCAGGTGACTTGCGCGACCTAAGTGGTAACCGCCCGGTAACCGCCCGAGGTCTTCTTTTGCCTATAAATAGACCCTGTGGGCCCCCCATTTGAGAGGATCTTTTTTCCAGAAACTCAGATTGAAGCTCCCGACGCCCAAGTCTCTTCTCAGAGCTTCCGGAACACTTCTAAGGTAATTTCTTACCTAGAACGGAAGATCTAAAGAGATGAAGGAAGGCCTAAGTGTTGAAACTTATCAAACACTTGTGCGCCGACTTATTTCCTTCAATATAACTTCCGCGTCCCTTTTCTGGAAGAACCTCAAGAAAATTATGAAGGGTTTAAAAAAGAGTCGCTCAAGTATTTCAATACTGGTTGAAAATCGCGCAAGTACACCATGAGTCGCGCAGGTATACCTGTGCGACCATACATGCGCGCCCACGAAAGACGTGCGCGCCTTGCAAGACTTGCGCGCCCCTATATTTTTGGGTGCCCATATTGCCCATTTTTACCCCTCTTAAGCCATCACACCTTTTCTTTTCAAGATTCAGTCTTCAAGACACTCTTCAAAGCCATTTATGGCATGATTTCTAGATTTGACTTTCTTATCTGAAAGGAATTCTGTGGAATCTCTCTCAAAGTCTGGTGATTTAAATATCCTTATATCACTAAAATACAGAGAGTTCATTCATTCAACCTCATCCTTTAAGATGAGAGAATCCTAACATGGGTCTCCTTTTTAGGAATAATCCCCAGTTATAAAAACCTTTAATCTGGGCATCTTCCTCAGGAGTAAGCCCCAAATTCATAAATTTCCCAATCTTCGGCATCCTCCTCAGGAGTAAGCCCAAATCAAGTCCTCTAATCTTGGGCATCCTCATCAGGAGTAAGCCCCAATCCTTAATCCCTAACCTGGGTCTCCTTTTTCAGGAATAAGACTCAGTCATAACCTTGGGATTCCTTTTAAAGAATAAGTCCCAAGTCCCCTTAAATTTCTCTTAAATCCATCATAATTTACCTTTGATTTGGGTTTCCTTTTCAGGAGTAAAACCTAATCATAAATCCCCTCCTAACTTGGGCATCCTCCTCAGGAGTAAGCCCCAAGATTAGAGTATTCAAATCTCCATGAAGCACATATAACTTTATGGACCCTGTTCATGGATTTTCTCCCTAAAAGTAAATCCTAAACCTTCATTTATCTGGGCAGTCATCAATACATAAGCCCCAAACAAATTCTTATGATTGCATCTTTCATGGCACAATTGTCTAATTTTTACCAATACCTCTTGTTTCTCACACCGAGCATGACTCACGTGAGCTTAGAGTGTAAAAGTAATTATGACATTCATCTTTGAGCCATCAATCATAAACATCATACTCCATAAACTCGAACTACGTGGGTTCTGATTCCTTTTCTAAAACAAAGGATACGTAGGTAGCCCATTTATGGGTTCGATCCCAACTTTGAAATAATCTCTATCCTTCTGAATGACGATAAACTTCAAGTTTCCCACTGAGTGGCTTGAAAACCAGCCTGGTCATCATAATGACCAAGAGACTTTTTTTATAAATGTTTTGAAGGATACCATTGACCAAGAATCTCTAAACAGATATAGATGATTCTCTATTGATGAAGAACCTCGAATACATATAAAAGATTCTCTAAATTTCTTGCATATTTAATCATTGATTGTTAAAACTAAAAGAAAGCACATTTTATACTTGGTAATGTAATAAGGATTCACGAACATAACTTAAATCTATAAAGAGAGTCCCGGAGTAGACAATAATTCCCCTCAAAAATGTGTGATGAGTCCGACCTCCCATCCTCTCGACCAATGCAAATTCCTAAGCCTCATTAGTCCACAAGCTAATGAGCGCCTGCCTTTGGAAAGTAGGTCCAAACGGATGTGGAATCATTGGATGTTTCCGGTTCTACGAACAAACCCGTTAGAAACTGATCAGAACGTTTGAATCTCCCATCCAGGAGGCCATCCCCGGATTCCGTGCGAAACAATGATAAACGTAACCCTAGTAAATACTTACGTATAAGCAATCTCGGATAAAAATGAGATTGAAAATTTATCCCTTACCTTAAGTCCGGTTTGCTTGGTAAGTGTCCTAACCTCCTGTATAATGATTTAAATAATGTCATTAACTTATTACAGAATCATATTCATTATTATGATATCATATATGGTTCACTTATGACTTTATATTACCCGTTCTTTTGTAAATTCCATGTTAAAGAAGCATTTTGGGTAAAATCGTTTCATTTATCGTAGGTGTTTGGACTTGTTGTTCTTGACATTATTATTAATTATATCATGATTTACTTACTTCCAGAATATAAAACATGATTTATATATCATATATATTCAGTATATATATATATTTAATAAATATATAAATGAAATGAAACACACCGTTCATGGAGACGGTAGTCCGTACGAACGCATGAACGTTGTTTTCCTTTCCTCATTGTCTTGAATGGAAGTAAGTAGATGACATACATATATACATAAATCCAGTAGCCTTATAATATCATATATTTCATTATTATTTCTTATATATACTTTATAATTATTCTTAAATGGTTAACATGGAGAATGAATCTCATCGCGTCGTGGAGACGGTATTCCGTACGTACGCACGCGCAGTGATTTCCTTTTTCCGTAGGATAGATAGAAGGTTAATTAGAGTTGTTCATATTTAGAATAACATATCAGTATATAATAAATACTGATGTTATTAATTTATCATGAAACAACTAATGAAGAAGAAGTTGAAGAAGAAAGAAATTGAAAAAGATCGGTAATGGATATTACCTCTTTTTGACGCGCCTTTTCTTAACCTCCACTTAAAGAACTATGGATGGTCTTTGAAGAAGACCCGGACCTCTAGTATGATACTAGGGGAGTGGAGAAGAGATTTTGGCAGGGTTTGGCCGAGCTTGAATGCTCAAATTGCTGTGAGGAGGAGAGGGAGGAGGTGCCTTTTTATAAGGGAGGAGAGGGGCACCTTAGGAATATCTCAAAATATTATTTTATATTAAGGTCAAATTCGGTTTATAATGGTTCCAAATGGTTTTATTTCGAATATAAAGTGGGGATGGGTCGAAATCCTCTCATCCAATAGGATTTAGACAAGTTTAGGTTATTATTTTAACCTTATCAATTAGATTTAACTCTAAGTTAAATAATTTAACTTTTACCGTGTCTTTTTGTTTTCTTACAGTATATGGTTAATAAACTTACTATATAAATCCAAAAGAACCCCAAGTTGTTTATTATTAATATATCTATCCTTATCTAAGTCTTTTTTTCAAACCTTAGATTTTTAGGAATTAAATAACAACTAATAATATAATATTTGTTTTAAAAACTATTTTATGTCAATTTTGACACTATTTGGTACATGATTTTTATGAAATTTTTAACAGAATGATAAGTTCGAACCAAGTTACTTAAATCAACAATAACATGTCATATTAACCTAGAAAATCATTTCAAGTCATAAAAAGTCTCAAATTACATTTATTTGGGCATTTATAACATCAATTATGTTAATATTTTCTTAAAAAGGTAATTACTGCATCATCGTTGTGTCATAAATAAATTAAATTATTTAAAGTATAAAAATTACAAATAAAAGACCATTATGTAAGAAATATTTTTATCTTTCTAATTAATATTTATAGTCGAAATTATATTATTTATAACCCAATATTAAAAATGTTTTAGTAAATAAACTTTGATTTTAACTCTTTTAACTCTTCTTTGAATTAAATAATAATAAATGTCCTAATCTAATCCAAGTGGGACTAAATGATAATATTTTACACTTAAGGTTGTTTTTGGTCGAGATACACTTGTCCAATAGGATTAGGACATGTGTTAGGGTAATATTAATATCATTTTTACCCTTAATTACCCTATTTACTTTTAACCGTGGTAAATAAAAGTAAAAAGTTACTATTCACTAAAAATTATTTTCATCTCATTGAACAACATTTTACTTACTGACATCAATCGTGTCTCTCGGATTTTTGAAATTCCATTCACAGAAGCGGTAAAATTAAGATTTATGAAAAAATTAATTTTTTTTAACTACCACTTAGTAGTTTCACTATTCATCAAAAATTGAAGTTTTTCAGAAAAATGCCAAAATTTCATCCTAAGCTATAATTGATATTCCAAATTCAAAAATGATTTCTATTTTAAAAATTTCCCCACATATAAGTTTCATTAATTAATTTTCTAATTAATTTCCGTTGTCACAACAAATAGCGTTTTTTTAAGAGATAATAACTATCAAAAGATTAACATTTGTTTATGTCTGGTGTAAATGTGAAATTATATCCAATGACCAACATTGTATTGAATTGTAAAAATATATTCTAAATATAATTTAAAACCACTCAAATTAAAAATTTATCACTATTAATTATTTCGATTAAAAAAGTTGTTTTTAATTAAAATTTGGTAATTCTCACTATTCATCAGAAAATAAAAGTTATCTGAAAAGTACCAAAATTTCACCCTAAGCTAATTTCGATATTACGAATCCAAAAATAAAGTCCATTTTGATAAAATAAAATTTACAAAATTTCAAAAAGTGGTTATTACTAATAATATTTTAATAGCATATTGTTGTTTAGTGAAACTCATTATTGCGTACTACACACGCTATCAAGGAAGGTCACGATTGCGTGTAATGCAAGGCAAGTCAAGGATGCGTGTTGTGAAAGCTCCTTTTGGTGTAGCGTACAACACAAGAAATTAGTGAAATTAAAAAGAATATTTTTCATAAAATCTCAGGGTGTTACATTCTACCCCCCTTAAAATGAATTTAGCCCTCGAAATTCGTCGGGGTTATAAATGGTTTACTACTCGAAATATTCTTTAATAGAAACCCACATAGTAAAAAGGAATACCAAAACCAATCTTTAAAAACAAAATTATGAAACGTAACGGTTACCCAATTAAACTAATCACTGGGTTTCCACATAGGTGAAAATATGGATATGGAAGAGAAATCTAACCATCATGTTCTGATGGATAGTGGTAGAGAACATGGCTATGGAAAAGCCAGCAATCACAAAGCCATAAATTTGTGACGATCTAGGGAACTATCTGATTCATCGGATATAAGGTCACTAGGACAACATTTTTGGTTTTCAAGATCGTTTCTCTAAAGTTGAAGAATTTTAATTAGAATAAATACTTACTTTATTTTGGTACAATCTCACTGTTGTTTGTGACTTGAACAATTTCCACTTCATCTTTTAAATAAATGAAGTTGAATTTGTTATTCGTGACATGTTTGCAGATCATGTGATAGAATGACGGGTCATTCCATCTGTCTCAAACAAAAGTATAGCAAAAGTTATTAAATATACATAAGTCATTCTATAGTGAGATTAATCATATATGGTTCCTAAAATGGACTTATACTTCATATATCATAGTACTTAATATAATAAAACTAGTTTCTACTAAACAGGGACTTCCTATAGGCCAGTGGTAGGTGATAAAGGCCAGTCGCACTTCGGTTGTGGGTTCCATTCCCACGGCCTTGTCCGACGCGATGGGCTGTCTCCTGTCTTGCAGGTTGTCCTTTTTCTAAAACTATATTACTATAACATGCCATCCATAATATCGAAAAACTTCTATCCTTAAACAATACTATCTTATGTCCTACATAATCCATTCCAATCTTTAGGCTTATCCATAATACTACATTCCACTCTCATAATATAGTGAAAACAATTAACAGAGATTTAATACCATCGTTGATCCCCATATATCATAAGATATGTCTTGTTGGTCACATTCCAATCATGTGAATACCTTAATCATGTATTCTCTTGAAAAATGAATAAAAATTAAACCTTAGTGAAAACATGAATGCTGTCAAAAGTTAACTCTTTCCACATACCAAAATCCAAAAATTCTATATACTCAAACAATGATATCACTTAGTCCTTATATCAATCATGAGCTCATGAATACTGTCAAACATTTCATTTTCTTTTTATCCCTTCATTATGCGCATATCATCCACTTTCTAAAAAATATCTGAATAACCTTTCATTGTTACTCATAACATTCATCATAAACTTTCAAAACTTAAGGAAAGACAACAGTGTAACAATCCTTATATGTCTTTTTATTCTATAGTACAACATTACACTTGATAAACATGTAATGATTCCACTACCTTCTTAAACCATTGACCGAGCTTCAACAATTCTTTCATCTCACATATCATTTGTAGTCTCTTCATAATCATCAACAAAAATACTACCCATACGACCATACTGATTCTCTTCATGAGACATTCCCTTTGGGCATTGGTTTGCATAATGCCCATACATTCCACATTTAAAACATTTAACCATTGTTGATGTCGTAGCAATACCATTAACCTCATCCATGGTGTTAACTAAAACTTTTCCATTGCACTTACTGGATTTGTGTCCTTCTTTTCCACACCCAAAGCATCTTCCAGTTCCTTTGAAACATTCTCCTTGATGCCTCTTCCCACAAGATTTACATAAGGGAAATTGAACTTTCTTTCCTCTATGATCATCATTAAACTCTATCTTTCTCTTATTAGCCGAGTCATGAAACTTACCAAATTTTACTTTATTGATCATATTATGAGATTGCTGATTCGGCATAACAATGATGTTTGGACTTCCAAATCCCATTTCATTGGATTTCTTATGAAGAATATCATTCCATTGTCCATCATATCCTCCATTATCGTGAATCATCTCGTTTCCAGCCATTTTCTAAAACCCAAAAAGAATAGTGTGAGACGAAAAAATCATAATAAAGGGGGAGTAACTTCAATATATAACTTCTTAGGTTAAATTCTAATATCGTTACCATAGTGCTAAGACTATATCCTATATGTATACCTATCCTTAGGGACATCCCTAGACATACCTTAGAAATATCTCTAGGGATCTCACTAACGTTTTCATGTCCTAGTTTCCAAAGGTTGATTAAACCTTTCCTCTGATACCAACTATAGAGACCCGAATCTTGACTTACATGAACATTACATTACTTTTGCGGAATACTTAGTACATAACAAAAAAACACACACACAAGGATCGTAATAGTTTAGTGTCTTTGGAAACTCGGAATGTAATCTTCTAATCGTGGTGAAAGATCTTCAATATCTTCCATAAAGATCTTCCCTTTTTTTACCTAAAACGTTTCTTTATATCATGGGGAAAAGAAAACATAAAAGGGTGATCTCAAATGCTCAGTAAGGATAAACAAAAGAAAAATCAACCACATCATATTCATAAGAACATAACTTTTGGAAATCGTAACCTGCAAAAGAGAGCATAATTTCATAACATGGGATAAATCATAGTAGTGAAATGAAATCCCAAAAATCATAACTTAAAACATGAAACTTTTTGGCATACACACATAATCATAGAGAATCATTTCTTGTTAGTCAAGACTCATTGCCAAGACTATCTTAGTGGACAATGTCCCTTTTTGAACCGAGTCACCCTCGTTTCAGTCCTGTTTAACTGAACCGGTATAACCTACCATTCCAGCCATGTCTATCTCAGGAGATATAAAATCTTTACCCAATGCATTGGAGGGAGATATAGGTCCCACCCATCTCATAATGATACCATTCTTATGTGTGCCACAAAATCTTAAAACATACATCATTGCATAACCCATGTAATAAAAATGGGATTCTTAAACATCATGACATCATAAAACAATTCATATAAGATAAAGGAATTCATAAAAATAATTCCATCACAACATAATCAAATCAATGTAATAATAGGTATAAAACAAAACCATTTATTATCTTATATGGAAAATAATTTTGATAAAACACATGAACTCCATTCTTGAGGAAAATATCCTTTCTACTTCAAAAACATTTTCCTTTCTTAACATGTCATACAATTTTAAACTAAAAGAATCTGATTAAAAATAATCTTGAAAACATGTAAAGGAATCTTCTTGGAAATAATTTTTTAAAAATCCAATCATGCCGTATAAGTTAAATAAAACATTCTTCGTACTTTTGTCGGAAAAGTCAAAAAAAGTACCTTATATGGTAACCAAAGGAATGATTCCATTCATACAATGTGGTAAAAAGTAAATAAAGGGTAAAAATGACTTTAAACATTCATGTAAGAATGGTAAACATTTTATAAAAACATTTTTAGAAAACATGTTCATTGATGATAAACGTAACCCTAGTAAATACTTACGTATAAGCAATCTCGGATAAAAATGAGATTGAAAATTTATCCCTTACCTTAAGTCCGATTTTCTTTGTAAGTGTCCGAACCTCCTGTATAATGATTTAAATAATGTCATTAACTTATTACAGAATCATATTCATTGTTATGATATCATATATGGTTCACTTATGACTTTATATTACCCGTTCTTTTGTAAATTCCATGTTAAAGAAGCGTTTTTGGTAAAATCGTTTCATTTATCGTAGGTGTTTGGACTTGTTGTTCTTGACATTATTATTAATTATATCACGATTTACTTACTTAAAGAATATAAAACATGATTTATATATCATATATATTCAGTATATATATATATTTAATAAATATATAAATGAAATGAAACACATCGTTCATGGAGACGGTAGTCCGTACGTACACATGAACGCTTTTTTCCTTTCCTCATTGTCTTGAATGGAAGTAAGTAGATGACATAAATATATACATTAATCCAGTAGCCTTATAATGTCATATATTTCATTATTATTTCTTATATATAATTTATAATTATTCTTAAATGGTTAACATGGAGAATGAATCTCATCGCGTCGTGGAGACGGTATTCCGTACGTACGCACGCGCGGTGATTTCCTTTTTCCCTAGGATTGATAGAAGGTTAATTAGAGTTGTTTCATATTTATAATAACATATCAGTATATAAGAAATACTGATGTTATTAATTTATCCTGAAACAACTAAAGAAGAAGAAGTTGAAGAAGAAAGAAATTGAAAAAGATCGGTAATGGATATTACCTCTTTTTGACGCGCCTTTTCTTAACCTCCACTTAATGAACTAAGGATGGTCTTTGAAGATGCCCAGGACCTCTAGGATGATACTAGGGAAGTGGATAAGATATTTTGGCAGGGTTTGGCCGAGCTTGAATGCTCAAATTGGTGTGAGGAGGAGAGGGAGGAGGTGCCCTTTTATAAGGGAGGAGAGGGAAACCTTAGGAATATCTCAAAATATAATTTTATATTAAGGTCAAATTCGGTTTATAATGGTTCCAAATGGTCTTATTTATAAGATAAAGTGGGTATGGGTCGAAATCCTCTCATCCAATAGGATTTAGACAAGTTTGGGTTATTATTTTAACCTTATCAATTAGATTTAACTCTAAGTTAAATAATTTCACTTTTACCGTGTCTTTTTGTTTTCTTACACTATATGGTTAATAAACATACTATATCAAGCCAAACGAACCCCAAGTTGTTTATTATTAATATATCTATCCTTATCTAAGTCTTTTGGCTGAACCTTAGATTTTTAGGAATTAAATAATAATTAATAATATAATATTTGTTTTAAAAACTAATTTATGTCAATTTTGACACTATTTGGTACATGATTTTTATGAAATTTTTAACAGAATGATAAGTTAGAAAAAAGTTACTTAAATCAACAATAACATGTCATATTAACCTATAAAATTAGTTTAAGTCATAAAAATTCTCAAATTACATTTATTTGGGCATTTATAACATCAATTATGTTAATATTTTCTTAAAAAGTTAATTACTGCATCATCATTGTGTCATAAATAAATTAAATTATTTAAAGTATAAAAATTACAAATAAAAGACCATTATGTAGAAAATATTTTTATCTTTCTAATTAATATTTATAGTCGAAATTATATTATGTATAACCCTATATTAAAAATGTTTTAGTAAATAAACATTGATTTTAACTCTTTTAACTCTTCTTTGAATTAAATAATAATAAATGTCCTAATCTAATCCAAGTGGGCCTAAATGATAATATTTTACACTTAAGGTTGTTTTTGGTCGAGCACTTGTCCAATAGGATTAGGACATGTGTTAGGGTAATACTAATATCATTTTTACCCTTAATTACCCTATTTACTTTTAACCGTGGTAAATAAAAGTAAAAAGTTACTATTCACCAAAAATTATTTTCATCTCATTGAACCACATTTTACTTACTGACATCAACCGTGTCTCTCGTATTTTTGAAATTACATTCACATAAGTGGTAAAATTAAGATTTATGAAAAAATTAATTTTTTTAACTACCACTTAGTAGTTTCACTATTCATCAAAAATTGAAGTTTTTCAGAAAAATGCCAAAATTTCATCATAAGCTATAATTGATATTTCGAATTCAAAAATTATTTCTATTTTACAAAATTCCCAACATATAAGTTGCATTAATTAATTTTATAATTAATTTCTGCTGTCACAACAAATAGCGTGTTTTTAAGAGATAATAACTATCAAAAGATTAACCCTTGTTTATGTCTGGTGTAAATGTGAAATTACATCCAATGACCAACATTGTATTGAATTGTAAAAATATATTCTAAATATACTTTAAAACCACTCAAATTAATAATTTATCACTATTAATTATTTCGATTAAAAAAGTTGTTTTTAATTAAAATTTAGTAATTTTCACTATTCATCAGAAAATAAAAGTTATCCGAAAAGTACCAAAATTTCACCCTAAGCTAATTTTGATATTACGAATCCAAAAATAAAGTCCATTTTGATAAAATAAAATTTACAAAATTTCAAAAAGTGGTTATTACTATTCATAACGGATAGTTTTATAAATATTTTAATAGCATATTGTTGTTTAGTGAAACTCGTTATTGCGTACTACACACGCTATCGAGGAAGGTCGCGATTGCGTGTAATGCAAGGCAAGTCAAGGATGAGTGTTGTTAAAGCTCCTTTTGGTGTAGCATACAACACAAGACATTAGTGAAATTAAAAAAATATTTTTCCTAAAATCTCAGGGTGTTACAGTGCCCCTCTCCTCACTTATAAAAAGGGCACCCCTCCCCTCTTTTATTCACACCCTATTGAGCCTTGAATCTCATCTAAACCCTTCCAATTCCTATTATTAACCTCTATTTTTACATAATAGAGGTTCTATTATTCTCATTAGACCAACTCTATTTCTCTAAGAAGAAGTTTAAAGGAGGTGCGTCGAGGAAGAGGTAATCTCTTCTACCAACTCTTTCCAGTTTCTTTCTTATTCTACTTCCTCTTCTTTAGTTGTTTCATTATAAAGGAATAAAATCAGAATAAATTATATACTTATATGTTATTATAAATATTAAACAACCCTATTTAACCTTCTATCCATCCTATGGAAAACGAAATCCACACGCATGCATTCGTACGGAATATCGTCTCCACGCCGTGGTGTAATTAGTTTTTCCACCACCACCATACTTGGATGGGTATAATGGTGTAAAGAATAACTATATATAATTATTATAACATCATACTGATTCTATTATATTATATCATCCACTCCAATACCATTCAGTAAATATGGGAACGATATCATCGCTCGTGCGTACGTACAGATTACCGTCTCCACAACGTGATGAGATTCATTTTCCATGTTAAAAATTCAAGAATGATTATAAAGTATATATAATAAGTAATCATGAAATATATTACATAATAATTATACTGAATTTATATATGTATGTAATCTACTTAATTCCATTCAATTCAATAAGGAAACAAAAAACAGTTTTCATGTGTATGTACAGCCTACCGTCTCCATGAACGATGTATTTATTTCCATTTATTGATATATTATATATATGTATATTATGAATATATATTACATATAAATCAAGTTTTATATTCTATAATTAATTAATCATGATCTATGTAATCATATTAATAATTACAAGTCAAATCACGGATGATAAATGAAACGATTTTACCCAAAACGCTGCTTTAACATGGAATTGATAAATGAACTGATAATATAAAGTCATTGGTGAATCATATAAGATATAATAAATATTATTATGGTTTTGTTAGAAGTTAATAATATTTTTAAAACCACTATACAGGAGTCTCTAACACATATAGAAGAAATTGGACATAAGGTAAGGGATAACTTTTCCAATCTCATTTTTATCCGAGATTGTTTATTTGTAAGTATTTACTGGGGTTATATTTATCATCCATGTCCCTATTTTCTAAAAATGGTTTCATGTATGTTTAAAGTCTTTTTTACCCATTTTTGACTTTTAATACATGGTATCTAAGGAATATTTGTTTTCATTACCATAGGAGGTACTTTTTTGACTTTTCTGGAAAAAGTAAGAGAAGATTGTTTTTTTAACTTATACGGAACGAACGGATTTTTACAGTATCATAACGCCTAATTTTCATAACTATTACTTTACAATATTTCATTATTATTTTAAAAAAAGTACTTTTATTTTAAAATTACATGGAATTTTTTGAAAATAAAATGATTTTGAATAGAAAGGATATTTTCCTCAAGAATTCATTTCAAGTGTTTTATCAAAACCAATTTCCATCTAAGATGACATTATTTCATATGTGTATGTTTCAAGTATAATGTCTCTATGATTTACATGGTTTAAATTTTCTTATGATGAAATGATATTCATTTATTTTATATGGATTATTTGATGATGGGATGATGTTTATGAAACCAATTTTATTCTTTGGGTTATGATGAATGATTTATGTATATTTTGTGGCACAAGTAAGAGTGACTTCTTTATGAGATGAGTGGGACCTATATCTCCCTCCAATGCATTGGGTAAAGATTTATATCTCATGAGATATACATGGCTGGAATGGTAAGTTAATCTACTTCAGTGATATATGACTAGAATGAAGAGTGAAATCGATTCAGAAAGGGGATTTGTCCACTATGATGGTCTTGGTAGCAATGTCTTGGCTACTATAGAAATCATATCATGTGCTTAATGGTTTTCCACAATTACATGGTTTATTCCTATTCTATTTTATCATGATTGATATTCTTTTATGATATATTCCTTACGTACTTCCAAGATTTATTTCTTTTCTCAAGAATTTGATATTTAGATTTTATGTTCAAGTTTTTGCATTCAAATGTTTATGGATTGTTTTATGTTCTCTATGTTTACCCTTACCGAGCATTTGAGCTCACCCTTTTTATGTTTTCTTTTCCCCAGGATATAAAGAATGGTTTTAGGTAATAAAAACAAAAGCATAAGATCTTTATGGGAGATGTTGAAGATCTTTCACCATGATTAGAATATTACGTTCGGAGATTCCAAAGACACTAAACTAATACGGTCTTTGGGCGTCTGTTTTTGTCATGTATTAAGTATTCCATAAAAGTAATGTAATGTCCATGTAAGTCAAGCTCTGGGTCTCTACAGTTTTACCCAAGATATTGTCTATATGAGTTTCCAAATAATATACTATCACTTGTGTTTGAAGACGAAATTAATGTCATTTTTATATTTTAAACATTCACACAAATTTAAAATAAAAGATAAATACATGCCCATATAAATTTTCAACACATATTGATAAATATCTGAAGGGTGTTGCTTTATTAATATATATTTTCCGATGAATGTAGTTGGACAACCATGGTTTTACACAACTCTACAAACACTCACCCCATTCACTTAGTTCCACCTCACACTAGGAGGTATGTAATCATCACACTTGTGAAAATATTTTAATCCTCTATAGTCACACTAGAAAACACCATTTTCAATCTTGAATACTGTATTTTATGGCTTTATGGCTATCCCATTTCTTATTTACACTGATAATTTTTTACCCAAAAAATTATTGGAAATCTAACATATAATTTTTATAGAATGGAATCATAAAATATATCCCTTATCCATTGTATAGATTCTTCTAAAATGTTATTTTCCATCACATCATGAAAAATTAAAATCATTGGTGGTTGACATTAATCAGACATATGAACTGCTTAATAATCATATTTTGTGAAAACTACATCCAAAAGGGTATGATCTTTTCAATATCAACCATCTTTTAAATCATATGAAATACTCTCAAGAGCTGAAATATAAGAAACCGAATATTTTTATCCCTTACTTAATTAGTATTATCCACATTTTCTATCATTATCACAAATTGACATTCCATTACATAAATATATTAAAAATAAATAAAACCATACCTTATTCAATAAAATGTGGTTCGTTAATCTTCACTTTTATATTTTATAGATAATACCTGATTCAATTCCAATTTCAATGTTATTATTATTCTATTTTTAGTAACAAATGATATATTTTTTGGGTATTTTTTTCATCTCCATCCTTTACAACAAAAATTTTCATATTCCTTGTTTTATTCCATCTCACTTCACATAGTTTCTAACATTCCAAAAAAATACCCTTTGATAGGAATTAAACTTCATGTTTTTAGAGAATAATCAAATAAAATATTACAAATAAATAAACCACTAATCAATAAACATTAAACCAACTTGAGAAATAGTTTGTGTAGAAACCAAGAGTAATTGATTTTGTCCAAAAAGTTTTCTATTTAGTTTACCATACATGATAAAAAATTATAATACATTATTTATAGTTTTCAACATATTTTAATCTAATATTCTATATTTATTTCAAAAAATAGATTAAAAACATTCATGAAAATGGATTTTGGTCCTATTTAATTTTATTATTAATTTATCATAAAGTAATGAATCTATTATCATAAATTTCAAAATTAATTTTCCACAATATGACAACATAATGTTTTTAATATTTCACTTTAATGAAAAGCTAAAATTTCTATAATTTCATCATCAATAATAAAAAAACCATTAAATAATATATATATATATATATATATCAGACACAAATTTATAAATATAAATATACTATTTTTTAGATTTACTTTCCAAAGAGGCATAAAATTCATCCTTCTACTTCATCCTAGTTTGGATTTATTTTGTAATGAACACCAATAACTTTCTAAACCAATTTAAGTGTAACCAAAAATAAACATGATTCTAGTAGTTGTAAAATAAATCATGAAATATATCTTAATGGATGTTTTAAATATTTCAAAAAAATTACATACTTAGGACTCCCCCATAATATATGTTTCTCCATAAATTCCATTCATAAAATTACAAAAAAAACATATACCTTTTAATTTAGTGTCTTTTCTTTTATTTTCAATTATATATTCAGGGTCGAGTGATTCTTTTCTCCCCTAAAACCATTTTCTTCTCATCTTTCTTATTTAATGGAATAATATTAATTACATTTTCTTATATGGTACTTTTATACTTCAATGATTTATCTAACATATTAGGACGTTAAAATTGTAATGGACATATAATCAATCATTATTTTCATAAATGATCAATTTTATTCTTATGTGTGGAATACATCATCATAAAAACATTCTTACCATATGAACTGGTTCTTCCATTTTCTAATCAATAAATCACCATTTATAGAAACTCATTTCATGGATTTGTCATCGGTGCATCATGAAAATTTCCACTATCCACATAACCTATCATTATATTTTTGGTAATCCATTTTACAAAAAAAATCATGTAATATGTTTTTTTTTGTTTTTTTCCTTCAATAAAAACAATCCTCTCATTTATGTCATAGATTGATTAATCTATTTGAATGAACATAAATCCATTAACTATAATTTCCTTGAAATTTTTATAATGGATCGTGTTATTGTCATTTATTCCATAGTAGAATAATTTACACATAGAGATGATATCCTTTTTAGAAATCTTATTTGTTGCTACAAATATAACAGTTTTATTCATTGTATACCAAATGGAATGGTTATATTAATTTATTAATTAATTATACATTTATTAAGGTCATTCTTTACAATAATAATTGTAATTATTCTTGTCTTTGACATACCAAATGTTTGATAAATCTAACCACACTGTTCATAGTAATCGTAAATGTTTCAAGCCATTAAAATCTATTTTTGATTGATAGATTCACCTTATTTAAAGCACTTTACTTCAAGACAGTAATACTTATCTACATGTTATATCTAAACACACATGAAACCTACCATTTTTTTATTCTATTTATAGGTAAATTATGATAACTTTCAGTGGCATGTTGTCTAAAACATTTACCAGACAATCATAAGAAAATAATATCTATCTATTAGCTACTGTTTGAATTTAGTTATGTTTGACCGCCAATTGATTTAAAAAAAATCATATTTTGAACTTTCTTCAAACATCCAAAATTTATAATATTTTTCCATTCACCATTGATTATTTGGTAGATTTCTATAAAAAATTCATTGCCCATGTTTTTCCATAATTTAATTTGCCACCTGTATTAAAATATAAAACATCATTTGTATAAACTGGGATTTTTAGAACATGGGTAACTTTTATTCATGTTATTATAATAGATACATACTTAGATACTCTAAACATCCACCTACCATTATAATGTGAATTATTTTATGTACAACTTTTTTAGTGGTATTATTTTTACCCATTCTATTCCTAGTAGTTTTGGAAGCATCATACTTGTCACGACCCGTCCCATGGGGCCCATGTCATAACTAGCCAAAGCCCACCTCCCGAATCCAAGGGATGGCGACTAGTGCCGAAGGAGTCAACCTGCAAGTGGTAGGAATTTTCCTATGTATCTATACACAAAACCCACACACCCAACCACATTCCAACACACTAAAAGGGCAAACAAGTACCACTAAAATAAAGATCAGTGCATGTACCACTGAAAGTAAGTGGGCCAGAATACAAACCCTACATGGAACTAAAAATAGAAAATACCAAAAAGAAACTATGATGGCCATCTATAGTAAAACCCATCTAATCATGCGATTAGTGAAGCTAAAGGAAGCAGAAGTGGTATAACATGTCCGCCTGGTCTTACTAGGCCCCACGTGGTCCTAGGCCACCAAGTCCACCATTAAATAGTTTGTCAGTCCCATCTCTCTTAGCACCAATGTCGAAACGTCGGTCATCTGCACCAGAAACAACACGTGTGGGTGAAGCCCGTGTTGGGATGATTACCACAGTACTCAGTAGGGAAATAAAAAACAAAAGGAAATGCAACACATAATTTCCTCAAAGTAATGCATGAAATAAAAGACATCTTACACCAGGTATATTCAAGGGTAGTAACTATTGCATCGTCAGTCACAAAGGTCGAACTCCTTGGCCACATGAAAACTCCTCCTCAAATGACTATAATGGGTCTTCCAGGTCACCCAGATTTGTTTACCACAAGCATTGGACTATTGTAGCACTCATACCTGATTAGAACCATGGGCATGCTAGGTCACACAGAGCCACTACCCACCATGGGCATGTCGGGTCACACAGAGTCACTTCCCACCTTGGTCGAATTGAGGTACTCTTACTGTCAAGTATCATGGGTCTTTCGGGTCACACAAAGACACTCAACACCATGTCCATGCTGATTAAAACATAGCCCCTTACCAGTGGGTCGTCGTTGAGAAGTCTTCAGGTCTAATCCATCTGCAGGCTTACGTACATAGTGAGTTTGGGAGAACTAATACTCATGCCATTTTTTTGAATCTCAATGTCCAAGAAAGTAACCAAAAAATCCATCCAAAATATCATCCTCCTCAATAGGGTCCCAAATCTGCAAACTCCCTGTCAATCGGATGTGCAGTTTTCATGATATGGCTATTTTAGTAACCAGGGGCAGTTGGGATAGGGCCGAGTCCGACCCGATCAATTGGGCCTGGGGATTACACATACCCTAGTTTATTTAGACGGACTCAAAATGACCTATTATGGGTTGAGTTCAACCTGGTTCAGCCTGGATTGTGGGTCTTGCACAATATGACTTATTGGACCTGACCCGATTTGGATGAGGGTCCAACCCGCCCGGTCGCCCGGTGACCCGGTCTAGTCCTGACCGGCCCGAAGGGGCATGGGTCCAGCCCGTTGGGCTTGGTTCAGGATCACTAGGGTGGGTTCTATACTCTAAGGTAGTGGGATAGGCCTGACCTATTGGGGGGAGTGACCTGCTCATCTAATGACCAGCCGAGTTAGCGGCCAGCGGGGTGCACCTAGGACGTGACGGACCACTGCATCCCTCCCTATCCGAGCGCAGCCCGCAAGGATCGAGCCGCTCCTTCATGCACCCACGACTGGTGAATAAAGGTCTCCCTCTATGTCACCCTCATACTCAGTCTGCGATTTGACCCATGTAAATGCGGTTCCATGTTGGTGTCGTGGGTCTCTAGCACCGCAGCCCGATCAGCTGCAGCTTCTGGTGTGTCGTCGGGGTGCACCACTCGACTTGTCCACCGACACGGCCTGTGACTTGCTCCTATCGTCTAGCACACATATGGAACATGACGCCGCTTCCACCATATGTTGCCGCTGCCGGAATCGATGCACTGGTAGATCCTTTGGCGGACCACTAGACACGTTCTGGTGGCCCATTCATCACGCTGCCTGCCCCTATGGCCTCTGAAGAGCATCCTCGTTACCATGAAGCCTTCTAAGTCGCCTTTCCATCACTTCAGATAAATTTTTCACCAGAAGTTCATCAAAAAAGGGGTATGTGCCTTTTTTCATGTTGGACCACACCCTCCAAATTAAATGATTTAAAGATGGGGGAGGTTTGGGGAGTCTTTATTCAATCGTTACATTCCGCGATTTGATCCCCAAAAATAAAACCCTGATATTGAAACACCCTCCGGCATGAACACTTGAATCACAAGTCAACATGTTCAAGGGTTGACCTATTTTTGTCATTTATAGAAATGGACAGCTAAGAAAAACAAATCAAAAACCCATTCATCTTTGAATATCGATGTCAAACGTTCTTCCTAGAGGGGTTAAGACGTCATCTTCACTTCTTGGTTTCGATCATCGAAAGGCATGAAAGAGAAGATAAAGATTCACTGGAATTCTTATTTCTTCTCTTGGGTGGAATTCTGTGAGTGGTTTTCCAGAGAATCCTCCCAATTTTTAATCCATATTTCCCTAGCGCGCGAACTATAAATAAGAGCATGTTGTAGAATTCCCATTATTATGTGATGTTGTGTTGTAACACTATTTTATTTATGAAACATCATCACTATTATGCATCATTAATGCATCGTTATGCTGCGAGTTTAAAACGAAATTAAGGATCCTGGTTGATGTTCATTGTTGTCTCCTTGTAGTGTCGTCCTCCACTCAAATGAGAGAAAGAAAAGAAAATTATTATTTTAAATTATTTTATTATATTTCTCAAATAAATCTGAGAAAATACATTTCTACTCGACCCTTTCTGGCTGATGTTAAGTCATTTATTGGTAAATCCTTACATTTTTTAATCAATCATTCATTTTTATTTTCGATCATATCGATGGTACAAAAGATAGAAAATCATGCTCACATATTTACTGAACATGCCTAAAAAGATCTAAATTCTGTTCTGGGCTCTTAGGACCTCGGAATCATGTGACATCGAATTTCACGGTCTCAAAATAATTCTATATAAATAAAAAAAATTTGCATAGATGTATCGAGACATTACATTCCCCCCCATAGGGCTTTATGTCCTCAAAATCCAAAACAACAACTAAATAAAAAGATGAGGGTACTGAGAATGAATATGAGCCTCTCGCTCCTATGTATTCTCCTGGAGATTCTCGGGCTGCAATTAGATGTGCAATAGTGGGATTGACCATCTGCATTGGACCACTCTTTTCGATCCTATATCTCCTCTAGGAACTCTGCAAATGTCACCCCATCATCAATGTCCAGATCGCCCCAGTTGATGACGCGTGATGGATCATGCATGTTCCTCTTCAGCTGTGACACATTGAAAACATCATGCACCCGGTGCATCTATGGGGGAAGAACTAGGTGGTACGCCACCTCCCCAACTCTGCTCAAAATATGAAAAGGACCGATGAACCTTGGAGATAGCTTACCACCCCATTCAAATCTTTGAAATCCTCATCGGGATGATACTTGAAGGAACACATGATCTTTCTCCTTGAACTCCAAGGGTGTCGGACTCCTGTAGGCATAAGACTTATTCCTACTCTGTGCAGTCTTCATTCGCTCTGGGATAATTTTTACCTTCTCGGTGATATCCCGTACCAACATTGGACCCATGAGTGTCGACTCCCCTAGTCTATCTAGCATATGTGTGATCTAAAACACCACTCGTACAAGGCCTCACACGATACCATTCCAATAATGGAGTGATAACTATTGTTGTATGAAAACTCCACCTATGGTAGGTGGTCCTCCCAACTATGATCAAATTCATGTACGCAAGAACAATACATGTCCTCCAAGATTTGTATGGTCCGATCTATCTAACCATTTGATTGGGGATGAAAATCTATGCTCAAATGGAGCTGCATCCTGAATTCCACTTGTAACTCCTTCTACAACTAAGATGTAAAGAGGGCATCATGATCTGAGAAGATCGTCAAAGGAGACCCGTCAAGCCACACTATCTCTTGGACGTTGAGGTGTCCCAACCCCTATACCGTTCCCTACTCCCGGATGGGTAGGAAGTGAGCCGACTTGGTGAGTCGGTCAACGATCACCCAAATAGAGTCATGAACTCTATATGTAAGTGGTAACCTCATCATGAATTCCATGGAGATACCATCCCATTTCCACTCTGGTACCTCAAGTGGTTGAGTCAAGCCTATCAGAACATGGTTCTCGGCCTTCACATCTAATAAGAGTTTCATCATGAAATGAAGTCGTCCACTGATTTCTTCATCCCTGCCCTCCAGTACTGATGTCATAGGTCCTGACACATCTTTTCCACTCCAGGATGTACCTCTAGAGGGGATGTATGGAACTCTATCAACACCTCCTTCTGCAACTCAACTATTACTAAGGTTCAGCCTCTGAAAAGTATGATGTGCTCCCTACCTTCAGAAAATCATTCAGGTGCCAGTCCTGAGTATATATGAGCACATTAGGTCTCACAGTCAATGTACCTAAGCTATGCCTCCCATACTCTCTAAAAGAGTGGGGGAGTGATAGTCATGGACTAGAGGTAAACATTTCCATCATCATCCACGAGGGATATCCGCATCACAACTAATTGAAATTTTTCCTCACTCAGCACCTACAACCCTGTCATCCTACTGAGCATGTCTTCCACCACGTTCCCCTTTCCATGAGTATATACAATCTCAAAATCATCGTCACGGAACAACTCTACACATCACCGCCATCTCAGGTTCAGGTCCTTCTAGGATAATATATTCCTGAGACTCTTGTGGCCAGAGTAAACGGTGAATTTCTCACCCATCAAGTAGTGTTGACACGTCTTCAAGGAAAAGACCACTAATTCTAACTCCAAGTCATGGGTCGCATAATTCTTCTCATGCTTCCACAAATTTCATGAGATGTTGGTGATCACCACTCACTCCTGCATCAGAACACAACCCATTCAGTTCACTGATGTGTCCTAGCAAACTACATACCCCACTCCCTCCTTGGGTAGTCTCAAAATGGGGGCACTAGTCAGTGTCTACCTTAGCTCCTAGAATGTCTTTTGGAATTTCTTCATAGACAAGAATGGTTTTCCCTTCCATGTAAAAGTTGAAAAATGTCTTTTAACTCTGGAGAAGTTGGTCATGAACCTCTGATAGTAACAAGCTAGCCCCAAGAAACTACGCACCTTAGTCACGCTCCTGGATGGCTCCCAAGCAAGCACCAACGCTATCTTCACCAAATCTACTGAAACTTCAGACTCTGAGATTATATATCCCAGAAATGGACCTAACGTGTCTAGAACCGACCCTTAGAGATATTACCATGAAGTTGGTTCTCTTAGAGTGTATCCATGACTATCTGCAGGTGTGTAGCGTGCTGGCCCTTCGACGCTGAATACACCCAAATGTCATTAATTAAAACCATGATGAATCAGTCAAGGTAAGGCTACAAGATCTTGTTCATGAAGCCCATGAACAATGATTGGGAATTTTTCTGGCTGAAAGCCATCACCCAGAACTCATAGTGGCCGTAACGGAACCTGAAGGATGTTTTTGGTACATCCTCATCTCGTACCTAAAGCTGGGGGTAGCCTGATCAGAGGCCTATTTTTGAGAACCACTTCCCCCCATTAGCTGGTCAAATAAGTCATCAATTCTTGTCAGTGGGTATATGTTCTTCATGGTCTCTTTTTTTAGGCACCAGAAGTCCAAGCACAAAATCAAACACCCATCTTATTTCTTGGAAAAAAGCACTGGGGATTCTGATGGTGAAACGTTGGGTCTTACGAACCCAATAACTGGCAAGTCCTCAAGTTGTACCCCCACCTCACAAAGCTCTGTGGGAACCATTCGATATTTCGGTGTGGATATAAGTGCCATCCCATGTTATAAGTCGATACCAATGTCTACCTCTCTATGAGGAGGTAGTCCTAGAACCTCTTTTAAAAAAACATCCTCGTACACGTCAACCACTACAAGAATACATGGACTCCTCTCCTCCACTGTACTAAGGGTTTGGTTATCCAAATAATGAGTGATCAGCTACACGCTTCTCTAATAGAGTACATCCGGTGTGCCAAGGGTTTCCTTTTCACCAATGACGGAAAACCGTGTCCCATTTGTTCGGACCCACCCCACCATACACCTAAAATAGTCGATCTGAGAAAGGAATGGGGATAACTACTCCAAACCCAAGATGAAATTTTGAGGCCTCGATGCTACTACTAGGACATCTTAGCCAAAGCTCTCACCTCCTAGAGTAGACTCACACTGCCAGCACTAGTGTGTAATGGTCGGATTGCCTCCCGAAGGAGTCTCTAGCTCTAAGGATTGAGCCAATGGATCCACTGGAATATCCGAGCTCCAAACGAGATCCGTGGAAAGGATGGAATGACTGGAACATGTGTCTATAAGTATTGCAGTTAGGGTGGAGAAGACACATATCGTACCTCAGATCATCTCTAGAGTTCCATGGTCTTAATTCTCTACTGCCTGATGCTATGCTAGCCCATGTCCACATGCTCTCTGAGGTCAGGGTGGACCACCTGGGGTGGTGGTTGTACCATCCAAACCAGCACCCACCACCTTCTACTCGACCAGCTCCCATGCCACATCCTCTACCCTACGGATCTCCTCACTCGAATCGTTGTCACTGCCTCGGTAGCTCCCCGACCGTCTATCGGTCATCTTTACGGTGGGTCGGGCAGTCAAGGGACATGTTTCTCATGCCCAATGCACACTTAGTAGTTCTGGGTTCTCTACTGACTCCCTCCGGAATCAGAGACCTACACCCCCAACCTTGAGTCCTGGGGTCTACCTCTAAATGACCTGGCCTGCTTGGGCCCAAGCATTTTCTATCTGCTACCCACTGAAGACTCTAACACCTAAGGTCTACTGGTGGCTCAAGTTGTTGGTACCTACTCCTCCAAGATGATCTCCACAAGATGGAATTTCCCTAGCACCCTGACATGGGTAGGGATGATGATAGACAAAACTATTGCCCTGATCTCCCACTTGAGTCCCAGATCGAAGGCTTGATCCCTGAAGTATGAATTTCACACCATGTCAATGGATTATCGGGAAAGCTCTTTGAACCTCGTTGAGTACTCGACCACTTTCATGCTGCCCTGCTGTACGTGAACTAGCTTCTGAGTGCACATAGAACGCAACATCGTGGGGTAAAATCCTCCCAAAAAATCCTCTGGATGTCAACCAATGTGAGGGTTACCTCATTGTGATACTAAATAGTCAAGCTCCCCCCGTCTCCCTGTTGATCCATGCAGGAGGCTCACTTCCAAGATCTCTATCTGGTCAGACAGTGTCCTCACTAAGCGGAAGACCCATGTCACAACCTCCTACCAGTCCTCAGCGACCTAGGGATCTATCTCTCCCCTAATACTAAGAGGTCTCTATCACAAAAACTCATGTAGGGAACTAATCCTATGAACATTGTCTGTCGTAACTGCCGACAGTAGATTCAATCCATTGGGTGGTGGTAGCACTGGTACATCACTCGGTGGGGCCATCTCTAGAACTGGTCCCTGAACGAAAACCTCATTTCTAGGTAGGATACCATCACCACATCGTATCAGGATCTTGGTTGGACATCCATGTGGAGGCATCCTGAGATAGATAAAAAATTACAATGTTTAGAAGGTTATAATTGTTGAGGTGACTCTTATTAAAAAATAAGGTGACACTTAGGCAACCAATGTTTTCCTGTATTGAGTCAAAAATAGAATTCATGGTCCTAGTGAATGGATAGGTCGACTGCCGCACCGACACTGTACTCCATGAATCTAAAAGTCATACTTGCAACACTAAACACTATTTCCCCCAAAAAAAACATCAGAGTCATGGTCTTTGAGGGGGAACCAACTACCCTTTGATATCACTTTGTCATGACCTGTCCCCCAAGGCCCATGCCGTGACTATCCCAAAACCACCTCTTGAAGTGAGGGGCTGATGACTAGAACCGAAGGCATCAACCTTCAAGTGGGAGGAATTTCCTTAAGTACTTATATGCACTACACACACATACCCAACCACATCTCAACACACAAAAAAGGGGAAACAATTACCACTAAAACAAATTTGAGTGCAAGTGAAAATGAATGTAAGTGGGCTAGAATAAAATCCCAATAAGGGACTAAAAATCAGATATAAAAATAAGAAAATATGAAGGACATCTACAGTAAACCCCAACTGATTGTCAGAGTAGTGAAGCTACTGGAAGCTGAAGTATTATGTCTTGTATGACCAGTCCTACTGGGCCCCGCTTGGTCCTAGGCCACCAAATCCGCCATTGAATCTTCTGTCAGTCCATTCTCCATGACCACCCCTTCTGAAACATCGGTCATCTACAGCAGACACAACACATGTGGGAAAAGCCTATATAGGTTTGAGTCACAGAGTACTCTGTAGGGACCCCAAATATAAAGTAAATACCACAATGTAATTCCTAAAATTAAAGCATGAAACACAAAATAGCTCAAACTAGGTATATTCAAGGATTGTAACTGTAGCATCGGATGTCACAAACATCAAACTCATCAGCCATTGTAGAAATCCTCCATTATCAAGTATAGTAGGTCTACCAAGTCATACAGAGCTACTTCCCACTAACCTTGGAATGATGTGGTACTCATCCCTGATTAGTATCGTGGGTATGTTGGGCCACATAGAGCCTCTCCACACTGTTGGCCTGTCAGGTCACACTGAGACAATTCCCACCTTGGTTGAACTGAGGTACTCCTCTTATCGAGTATCATGGGTCTGTCTTGTCACAGAGATCTGCTCCCCGCTCTAGGCCTACCAGGTCAGGGAGTGCTGCTTCTTGCGGGGCCCTCTTCGAGTAGTCTTCAGGTCTCATCCAACCATAGGGTTTCGTACCTAGCGCTCTTCAGAGAACCTATTCTCAAGCAATTTTTTACATCTTTTTGTCCATTAAAGTCACCAAAAGGCATTCCAAAAGATCCTCCTCAGGAAGAGGGACCCAACTCCACAAACATCCCATCAATCAGATGTGTGGTTTGCAACATACATGCATTTTAATAACCAGGGACCAGTTGCAACGTGACCCGATCCGACCCAATCAGACTTAACCGACCAACCTAGCATGGTGGATCCACATTCAGTAGCTCATTTTTAAGGACTCGACCAGACCTGGTATGAGTCGAGGTTAGTCAGGTTCAGCCAGGCCAGTGGGCCAGGCCCAATAGGACTTGCTGGACCTGGCCCAATTCAGCTGAGGGTCCAGCCTACCGGGTCACTCGGGGACCCGGTCATGCCTGTCTCAGCCCAAAGGGGTGCAGGTCTGGCCGGTTGTGTAGCGGGACCAGCCCAGCCCACTGGGGATGTGGAACGAAAGTATCAAGAAAATACATCTCGCACCCATTGATGGTGACGACTGGCCGCCCTCCACGTCACCCACTGACTCAGTCTGTGGGATGACCCCGGTCAATGCGGTGACATGCTGGTGACCTGGGTCTCTAGTGCCTCGGACCGATCAGTTGTGGCTTCTGCCAGACCAATGCACCACTCAACCTGGCCAGAGGCCTGTACCTTCTGTCCGGCACATGGATGGTGCATGCCAATTCCACTACCGCCTGCTGCAACTGTCGGTACCGATTTGTCGGCAAATCCCTAGACATACCACCAGATTCATTCTGTTGGACTGTTATTCACGTTGCATGTGCCTACACCCTCCAGGAAGCATCATCTTTACCGAAAATTCTTCAAATCTGCCATGCCATCACTTCAATCAAATCGTTCACCAAGAGCGCACAAACAGAGGGCTATGAGCATTTGTTCTTGTGGGCCCACACCCTCTGCATTAGAAGTTTTAATGATGGGGTTGGTTTTGGGAGTCTATGTTCAATCATTACATTCCTATATTTGAACCCCAAAAATAGAATCCTAAGAATGAAGCACCCTCCCACTTGAATACACAAATCATGGGTCAACTTGTTCGTGGGTTGACCCATGTACCTCAATTCTCGAAATAGGTTGGGATGAAAAACAAATAAAAAACCCCTACTTCTTTGAAGTTTATTGCCACACATTTTTCCTTAAGGGGATAAGATGCCGATGTCCCTTCTCGGGTCCTATCTTTGAAAGGAATGATAAAGAAGATGAAGTTGTGCTAGCATTCTTCATTCTTTATTAGGGTGGAAGTCCGTCAATGGTTCACCAGATAAGCCTCTAATTTTTTAATCCATATTTCCCCAGTGTGCCGAACTATAAATAAGAGCACATCCCAAAGTTCCCATTATGATGCAATTTCACGTCGTTATGCTATTTTATTTGTGAAACTAGATCATTGTGAAGTAACATTAATGATTTGTTAGGCTATGATTTTAATGAGCCATTAATGAGCCTCATTGACATGCATCGTCGCCGCCCTATCACCACATAACAACATCATCTTCCTCTACTCAAAAGTGAGAAAGAAAATAAAGTAATTCTTTTAAATTATATTCTTATTTTTCTCGAGAAAGTACAAGAATAACTTTTCTGTTCGACCCTTGCTGGCTGATGTTAAGTCATTTCTAGGTGAATCATGGTGTTATGAAGTCATGGGTGCCCTCAGATTTTGGATTCGAGTGACGATTCAAAAGATAGAAATTCATGATCGCATGTTTACTGAATAAACTTAAAAAAAGATTAAAATTCTATTTTGGGCTCTTTGGACCTTGGAATCATGTGCCATTGAATTTCATGGTCTCAAAATAATTCCATATAAATACAAAAATTACACAGAAATTCTGATACCTTTCAATAATATTTCCCTTCATGATATATTATTATAACATATAAATCCATATACATTAATGTGATGATATTATTATCACATTCAAATGATCTTAATATATTTTATCAATATTTTCAACCTTATCTATAAGGTATATATTCTTCTATTTGACCTCTAAAATAAAATGTTGATAACTGAATATTTCATTTGCATTAATTTCTAGTTGAGTATATTTGACACTCATTCTGTGTGGTTTTTATAATGAATGGATCACTTTATTAAATACTTTATCAAGTAAAAATCCTACATAGAATAATTTTTAAATTATTCTTAAATCATTTAAAATATTTTTAGAAAAGTGATATATATAAATCATTAACCTCTACATGTTTTTTGAATGTGTTATAATTTCATAACTTATTGGCCAATCCATCCTCCATAAAATAATATACCAACCCTAGATTTGATTTTTCATTATGTATCATATTTATGTATTGAAATATTTATTTAAAAAAATTAGTTGAGACATTTATTATGTATTACCAGATATAAGAATAGAAATATATGATTATTTCAGTATACTCATTATATTGAAATCATAAACTAGAATCTTCAATTAGATGACAATCAATAAATATAACATATTTATTTCCAATTATACCGCCTTTAAAGAGTATTTAATCTTATTTTTCTTTTAAATCCTTTATTAAATATTTTACCTCATTATTTTGTTAGTTCATTAGAGTTTTTTCTATAATTATCTATGTTGTTGCTAACAAAGATGAGAGATGAATTTTCCATATAAGGTATGTCTAAAACATATAAAAACAATTAATATATTTGTGATAAAAAAACATTGAAGTAAATTATATCCAATCAAAGGTGTGACATAATAATATGATATAAAATAAAATTTTGAAAGTCTGAACAACATCACACCTGAACCACATCAGTAATATTTTTTATTGAGTCAAATTTAAACACAATGAATAATCTATAATTTTAGTATTTATTAAATGATATAAAAAACATTCATCATCACCTACATTTACAAAAAAAATTAGGAAACTCTCGATCCACTACATGTTATAACATAGTCCATCTCTATATGATATTAAATCCACATTATCACTACTTATAGACGATTTGATCTACTGCAAATATTTCACAAATCATATCAACACTAGACTAACTCAAAAACAAGATGATATTTTTGATGTACTGAATGAATAACACATTCATTCAAACCATGTATCCTATATTGGGCTTCACTCATTATGTAAAGTCAGTGAGTGACCCATGCACACACAAGTGCATGTGGTAGAAGATGTTTTTGGAATCATAATTTTATTTAAATCATGTTCATGAGTTTAAATTAAATAATTAATATTACTCTACATATATTGATTCCCATGTTGATTATAATCTATGGATGGACTGTTTTATTATTATTCATTATCCAAGGGTTTTCATTGAACTCCGATGGTGTTTCCCTACTCTATGACTAGTCACTTCCTTCACATATAATTTCCTTGTGCAAGGTGATTTTCCTACCTTGTGTAAGTGAATGTCCCCAAATCCCCCATTGTTTCACTCACATTTACCATTTTAATAATCTATCCTTATCTATAATGGATGGATATATATAAATATTTATTAATTCTCCTTATAAATTTTCATATCTAAAAATAATGTGATTTTTAACAAATAATTTTAAATACATGGAAACCTATAAAATCTTCCATATAAATCACAATAATTCTTAAAAAATTAATATTTGGAGCATCATGAATAATCCCAATAACGAACAGATAACATTATTCACTATTAACATATGATAAATAAAAATCTATATAAAAATTTTATTCCACCAAATAAACTCATTTTAAATTTCATACACCCTTTCCAAATATATAAATTCTTCTAATGAGTTCTAATGTTTTCAAATTAAAAAATATATATATTATTTAATTGGTATCACCTATATAACACGAAATATGTGAACATTAACTTTCTATTATATGAAAATAGTTATGTCAAATACATCTAAAACACCTTTAATCTATTTTGGTTCTTGAATATCCACTATAGACTCTATTTTATTCCCTATGTGTATAATAAACTAATATATACTTACTTAGTAGTTTGGTAAAATATGCTTGGTTATAGTCTATGAAAGGGGTGATGAAAATTGATAAACCCATAGGGATTTGGTCTTAAAATATTTAATGGATTACATGGTGAAGCATTGTGATTAGTATTTATAGTTGTCTAAATGATTATTTTTTATTAGAAATTATTATATATGATTTGTTACATATGATGGTTTTTTAAATTTATATCAATCATGTATCAACTACTAAATAAGATTATTGTCATTAATGGTCCATATGAGAAATTTCTACATGTTTATTGGGGTATTGTACTTATATACTGGCAATTCAATACTTAAAAATTTATAGCTTAGGCTGATAGGGGAATACATTGTGAGTACTCATATATTATATGAGTAATAAAGGATTAATTTACTTCTTCTCATATAATTTAATTTCAAAATGTCATATCAAATTACATATTTGGGTTTACACCATTGATATGAAAATGGTGTACTATTTATTAGATGAAAGGTATAAATACCATTTCTATTCCACTATACGTGATAGATATAGATGAGATGAGAGTGTTAAGATTCTAGTTTGAAAACATAGAGGTAAAGAAATTTGTTATCCTAGTCACTTCCCTTATATTGATCCTATTTTCTTCACCAAGAAGAGTGATGGTAGTTTACGATTGCGAATTTATTATTAGTGGATGAATCTAGAGATAATAAAATCTTTTATATTTTCATTTATAAAGATTACTTAATCAATTTCATAAGAAGAAAATAATTTTACTCTAATTCAATATGGGGTTAGTATTTTATTAGTTATGGTTAATAATAATGAATATTTCTTATATTACTTGTAAGAGAAAATAAAAATTATATGAGTGCTTTATTATATAATTTTTTTATCAAATATTGTAGCAGTGTTTATATCCCAAATGAATAGAGTAGTCCATCCATATTTGGATTTATTTATGGTAATGATTTTTTATGAAATTATGGTTTACTCATTCTGAGGACAGTATTATGGTTGATATTTTCAAATTTTATTAGGTACATTGAATGATTATAGATTTTATTTAAATATCCTGAATTTATATTTTTGATCTATGAGGTACACTAAATAATAGAAATGTTATCAAATGCAAGAATATTAGTAAAACTGATAAGGTTAAGGTTGTATTTTCTCATGATATAACAAATAATGAATTCAATAAACATAGAATATTCAGATTGGTATTGTTCTAAAACATATTCATTAAAGGATTCTCTAGATACAAAAAATTGATGACAAACCTGACTATGATGGATGAAAACATTGAGTGGATTGATATGTATTATTTGGGCTTTTATGTGATGAAAATATAAAGGAAAATGTCACAAGTCATTTCCTAATAAGTATTAGATTTGAATTATATCGTTTATTTTGATTCATAAACACTCTATCTTGAATACTTTCTCACGTTACTTAGGTGATTAGTTACATATTGGTTCCAAAATCTAAGGAAACATAATGGAAAATGTTGGATGCATGATTTAATTTTTTCTTTGGTGATTCACACACTAATATATTTACATCCCTTCCCATAAGAAAAATATTTTTTTGCATAATAATGATTATAATAACCTAAAATACTTTTTTCATAACATAAACTAGACTATCAATATAAAATATTGGATGAGTACCTCTAGTTATTTGACTTTCTAAGAGTACACTACTAAGATTTGGAATATAATGGAAGATGGGTTGAGTTAAAAAATTCAGCATCAAGTTGTGATAAAGGATAATAAAATATTTTATTTATTGAATAAATTAATTAGTTTTTTCTTATATTTTAATAAATGATTGTAACACACCCATTGTTATTATTTATTTTCTCATTAAATAAATTCTCATTTGAAAATCTTTTTTTTACATGAAACACAAAACTCAATCTTACAACAATACATTTTATTGAAAATAAATATTAGAATGTGAGATAAACATTTATAAATTATTTGGAATAATTATGAAACACTATTAATAAACATTTCAGAGCAATAACACATCAAGTAAATAAAAATCTGATGAACATATGATATTTATCATTATGGATTTCCATGCTGACCATAATTCGGATTGAAACTATGTAAATATGCCAAATAATTAAAAATATAAAATAAATGATAAGAGAGATGTAAATTTATATTATTAATGATTATTAGACTGTTTTTAAGGATATTATATAGGAATGAAATGTTACAATTATTTGTATGGTCATTGAAAAAAAGTTGTTAGAAATATAGTTATTTTAAATATTGACACTGGTTATTTGGTTGTTGGGTATTATATTATAAAATAGTTATATTGAGTTTGTTTTATTTTTATTAACAAATAAATAATAATATAATTCATGAAAAATATATAATTTGTTAATAAAATAAAAAGATATAATTTAATTGAAATATTTTATTATAAAAACAAATTATGAAATATATTATTATTTTCCTATTAATGAATTATTTTATTTATTTATAAATGTTTGGGATAGATTCTAAATGTGCTCCACTGATAAAATGTATTGTTTATATGAAGAAAAAATAATTTAAAAGGGATGTGATTAAAATAATTTTATATTTAAAAGGGGGAGATTTTTCAATGACCATTTTTTAATGTTATATCTAATTAAATTATATAGATAAATTTTTAATGATTAATATAATGGAATGTTTCAATGAATAAAAAATTATATTAATCTTTATTTAATCATTATTTAAAGGAAACACTAAATATTAAAAAAGTTATCATTTTGATAAAAAAAAATATTATATATATATATAATGTAGTGACCCTAACTGAAATAGACTAGAGCTAGTGTTTAGCTTATTGAAATTGTAATAATATATATGTAATAACATCTCAAATGGTCGAATAGTTTATTAGACTTAGTAAAGTAGATTTAGACTTGAGTCCCATATTACATTTGAAAACAATAAATAAAACAAATTTTTTTTCCAGAAAAACATTATTTCCTCTAGAATACCATTTCTTGTCATTTATACTAATGTTAATGGATTCATGGGAATGGAAGAAATAATTGTGAGGACAAATTATCAGTAAATATTAGATAAAGTGAAAGATATTATTAATCAATAAATAATTGTAAATATTGAAAGGTAAATAGAAAACAACTTTCCATTTAATGAATAAATTAAATATCAGAATTAGATATTAAATACTCAATATTTTAAGTTAAATAACTTAACAAATATTCCATTTAAATAATTATATAAGGAAAAGTAAATATGTTAGTGTTAATAACTGAAAACACATTCCATTTAATTAATAAACTAAGAATAAAATAAATATAGATGAAATATCATTGTGATGATTTCATGGATTATATTCAATTAATTACTAATGAAGGAAGTGATTAATTATTAGACACTATTATCTTTGGAATCATGCTACCTATACCATTAATACACTTAAATATGTTATATAAAACTACCATTAAAACATGTTTAATGATAGCATACTGATTTTCATTATTAGAGAATCGATGCATCGAGGTGCAATATAATCTTGGGACCAACCCATCATTAAATATCCAAAACATTCCTCTGATATCAAATAATTGGATTAATTCATGACCAATATTCCTCATCATCAAATATGTGTGTTGATTTTAGAATAATAATTTATCAATGTTTCACCAATTGAACAACTTTCAATATAGAACACCATATGTATAAATTATATAAGTTCTAATAAATAAACATATATGTGATATAAAAAATATGGATATTAAATAGAAAAATAATATTTTAAAATTATATAAATAATTGGGAAATAATCATATCCAAGATACAAAGAATATGGATATTTCAAATAAATGAATTGTACTGTGATCACAATAGTGTGAATGTTTCAATGTAAAGATAATGAATACAAAAAATAAATCATGAAAGTGAATTTCTATAAATTACTTGTTCAAAATGATCATAAACCATCCACATGAGTAAAAAGGATAGTATCAATTTAAAATATACCCATTAGAGAATGAATAAATTGTTGGTTTCATTGATGAATATAAATAACATTTAAACATCACTTAAAAATTGTTTTGGTAAATATCCCTTTCAATTTGAAAATCACCTTTTCAAATTAAAAGTTAACAAGGTATTTTGAAAATAATTTTCTTTAAATGCATTCTATGAAAGGAATTATGGATGAATTAAAAAAAATGAGTTCTCATTATGTAAAGAAATTCTATACATATATATTATTTTATAACAAAGAATTCTTTTTCATTTTGAATTAAAGCCAAAAACCTTTTTTTAAAACAAAAAGATTATTTTATCACATTTTCTCTGTAAAAAATAAAAATTTTGAAAAATGTATTTATGAAATCATTTTTAAAATTTTAAAAAAACTGTGAGAAATATTTCATAGAAATCATGTTTTTTGAAGATAACATACTTCCAACCAAATAGAAAAATAAATTTGAATTTTTTAGAAAACTTTTATCAATTATTTTGAGTACTAAAGAGTGAAAAAATAATCATATTACATGAATATATAATGAGTAAAAATAAGATAAAAAAATAAATGGGATTATTATAAAATGTTCAAATAATTTTCTTTAACAAAAATTTAATAATAAACAATATCAATTAGAATGAGATTTTGAAATGAACCCTTAATTTGATCATATCATTGAAGTGGGAATTAATAAATGCATAAATTTTGAGTATCATCATTAAATCCATGAAAAAAAATAAAATAAAATATGTGATAAAAAATATTCATTTTACACATATTCTTATAATATTAAAGATGATGAAAAAATAATATATCTTAGTGAATATAAACTGAGTTATGAAATTATTTACCACTTGGTAACTCTTATTTCAAATTCCATTTGATGTAATAATTAAAATTTAAAGTGGAAATATTAGTAATTGTTAATTAATCATGATATTATAGTTCCATGGGGTATTATATATGTCATATAAAATAAATTAGTTGTATAACATTACAATATACCTAAATAAATCGAAATTGAGATGAAGACCATTACATCACACTTCCTTTCGTTGAACATTATTTAAAAACATGTGTAGTAGTTTCAAACATGATATTAACTTATAAAATAAAAAATAATAATATTCATGATGTAATATATGATCCTTTTATAATGGAATATTTCTGTTTCATTGGTAATATTTTATTATATTCATTATTTATGTTGTTAATTTTCTTATCTTCTCATTCATTCTTTCTCATAAACATTGTGGTTGTTATTCATATTATATATCTACATATTAATCATAATAATTATCATAAAATAATTTTCATATTTAAAAATAAATTATAATTTTAATTGCAATCATTAAATATGTTTATGAGAAATGAAGTATGTTACGATCACGAAGGTGGTAGGACATCCATAAGAATGTGTAATATTTCTATTTTTCATAGTTCATAATGTAAATGAGGTAATTAATAATTTATAATTCCATAATAATAATAATATAATATTATTTACTTAATTATATGTTAATATAACAACCATGTGTTGGGGTGATAAAAGAAATATCCACAGTACTTTGTGAAGGTAGTAGTCCACAAATAAATGAACGATGTTATCATCATTAAGTGACTGAAAGGGTAACAAATAAAATGAAATATTATATATTCATAATGATAAATATAGAATTAATATATTAATTATGTCATATATATTACATATATTCATTAAATATATCCATATTACTTTCCATGTAAAGCGTGAGTGAATAACAAATCATGTCACTTAATGAGGTGATAGTCTGTCGTACTCATGAGTGACATTATTATATCCCATAAAGATTGGATATAAAAACATTATATCTGAAATAATTACTCAATATGTATAATTATTTTATAAATATAATATATATAATTTATTTCCACCATCATGCGCCATCATGGGAGATGGTAATGGAAAAACAAATGGCATCGGTTCGTGAAGCGATAGTCTATCGTACAAACAAATGATGATTTTGTAACCCATTTAATGGAGTGAGGATGGTTTTAGGTCATTACCTTATCATAAAAATAAATATATATATAATATAATAAAGTTATTATATAAACATTATTTAATAATAATTTAAGGACATGGATGAGAAAAAAAAACAAAAATGCATAGTAAAGAATTTTCCTCTTCTCAGACCACCTATTTATTATTATACATACCATATTCCTATAATGTATTTCTGATGAAAAAATGGATTATATGATGATTGTATGTGATTTTTCATTTTATTTGTACATTTATTTTACAAAAAAGGGGTTTTTATGGTTTTTAGGAGAAAGGATAGGGGTTGTCTGTTTATATGTGAGCTGAGTGGCACAGATGTAATATTTTTAAAAATTAGGTATACCGATGTTTCTCGCATGAAAAAATGGGTACAAAATGAATAATTATTATTAATTATATTTAGTAATTTCTTAATGTGGCCATAAAATATATATTATAAATAAGCTATTATGTAATTATAACCCTTCTGTTAATAGTTTAATCCCCCAGTAAATCCATTTTTACCTTAACCAAGGTAAATAATTTTTTCTATTTTTACAATTCATTACGGTAAAACAAAATGTACTTGTAATTAGTATATAATATGAATTATAATATATAAAACTATTTAAACGATTTTTTAAAATTACATTTACATTATTAAATAAATATTATTTAAGATTAATCCCACTAATGTAATGAGAAAGTGGGTTTTCAAAGAGAAAATGATCAAAATTTTCAACAAATTTTATTTCAAAACTAAATGTAATTTTTTTAAGATTATATAAATTCGATTAATATATATATATAATTGAACTATTTTTACCTTAAAAACAATTAAAAATATAATTTAACATTATAAATAGTTTAAATGAAAATGTTGTTTTTAATTATAATTTACCAATTTTAACTATTCATCAAAAAATGAAATATTTAAGAAAAATCACCAAGTTTCAACATAGGATAATTTATATATTATTATTTCAAAAATGATTTTTATTTTTTATAATAAATTTTATATAATTGTAAAATATTAATTTTAAATATGCGTGTAATGCCTAACTAATCCACCTTTTTGAAAAAATATTGTTTTTCGAAACACATTTCATTATTATTTAAAAGATTATTATTTTATATTGAATAAATTTATAACTAAAATTTTGTTATATTTTTTATTAATATTCGTAACTAAATATCTAGTTTCTAGGTTATAGTGGTCCATTGTATTATAGTACATGTATACTCGGTGTTGCGTGATTCGCAAGACATCAAAGATATTAAATTTATAAAGATATATCTCATTAGTTGTTTAAGATTTATGTTACATGTCACATAAAATATCAAAAAATATATTTTATATTATAATTAGGGGGTGTTACATTCAACCTGCTTTAAAAAAATTGGATCCTCACAATTTAAACTTGATCTAGGTAACAAAGGGTCTTGAATTTGGAAATACCATTGTTGAATAACCCACATTGTAATAGTGTTATTAAAATTTCTTATTAATAATCTAAAAGGGGGCTAATAAGGTATATCGAATAAAACATAACTATAATTTTATTTAGTATAAAATTTGTTACACATAACAATGTGGGCCTCGAATAAAAGCATAAATAATTATACGAAGTGATAGTGGCATAAATCATAAGAAATTTAATGATAAATGGAATGTAAAGGAACCAAAATCCATAAATAAAGAATTATTTAAAAGACTAATTTATTCATCAGATATAAAGGTAATAGGTTAAAAAATTTGATGCAAAATCCATTTTTTCTAATTTTGAGAAATTATTTTACTATTTATGAATATAATGAATTACACTTACATGATATGTTTCTATTTCATAAGAACATTTTTATCATTTTCTTATGCTTTGATCAAATTAAAATTCATCACTTACTATATGAAATGAATATCCAAAAATTAATTTTAATGCCTGAACCACTAAAATTCACTTTTAGTAGATCGTAAGATATATAAAAGAGTGAATAGTATTTCCTTATATATATGAATATTTTTGAATACCAGTATGGTTAAAACTACTTATCCAATATAGTATATTAATATATAAACCTCAAAAGTAACACAAATGGTTCATATTGAATATTTATTTTTCATATTTTTTAACTAAAAACAGTTATATATTAACCAAAACATCTTGTAGTCCAATGGTAGGTGTTAAACTCTTATCGTCATTCGGTTGTGGATTCCAGCCTAACAACCTTGATGAAAATGACATGATGGAACAAGGCATATATGATTCCTTTTTTCTGAAACAATATTAATATAATTCCTATAATGTTCCCAGAAAATATAATGCTCATCCGTCAAATAAAACTAATCGTAACATAAAATTTTTAACTATGGTTTTCAATACAAATAATTTTTTCAAAAAATTATTATTATATTATTTGATAGTTAGTAAAAAAATTTAAGGATCATATTCACCCTAAATGTTACCAATACCTTTAATATTATGTCTATAAAATGTAATGTCATTATTCCTCAAATTAATTTTTTAATAAACCATATACATTCCATAATTTTTCTCAAAATATCTTTAATATTGGTATAATCCCATCACAAAAACCCTAAAATTGTGGTTTTAAAACTTTTAACATTTGATCAATATTAAACCCATTATAATATGATTTTGTCCATAACTTTTTTGTTAATGAAGATACATATTCTTATAAAATTTAACAAAATCTGTAGATAATTCATGATTTCTATAAAAAATACCATTTGTATAATACTTTTACATTTTAATTATTTATTCCTGATACATAAGAACTTCAACCATTTTATTTTAATATACCTCCTTCCTTGTTCTAGGGGTTATCATTCCGAAGATGAAATTTTCAAGGATAATTCCCGAATTCTCCAATTTCAAGGCAATGAACATTAAATGGATCTCTATGATGAGATTTATTTCCTTCCATTATACTCATAATTTTTTTATTCAACATTTCTTTGCTTTATTCCCTTATTTCACACACTTAAAACATTTTTCAGTTACTTTGAGTTAGTTTATTATCATTATAATAAATGTCAGTTTTAACCTAGTTCATTGGTTTTCATAATCTATTTAGGTTTTTTTTATAATGGGGTTTAATGAAAATGTGAATTTACTTTAGAATATTCCATTGGAGTGTCAAACCAGGTGCATAGTATGGGCGTTTTTGTGCACCATAAGATGATTCCGTCAAACCCAATGTGCCATTTACAGAGTAATTACCCCCAGGTACATCCATTCTTGAACAAAATCCTTTTATTGATCCATAAATGGATGTATTTCTTGGAAATACTCATAATCTATTGTTGGAACCATGGTCTTCTATGCGTGATTTGGATTATGGTTTGTGTTTGTTGTCAATCCTCAGTGGAAGTTCAGAATGTGTACCAGCAAAGAGATCATATAGTTAAACGGACAACAGTATTGAAGGTTGCACTGTTTCCCAGTGTTTGCCAATTTTTTCGGCCAAAAAAAAGACAAACGAAGAAAAGTGTTTTCGGTAAAGATACTTGCGCGTCGTGTTCTTAAAGGAGAGGAAAATTTCGCGCCATATGTTTTTCAAGATCAGAACATCGAAAATGGAAAAGGGATAAGGGTTGCGCAAGTTCTTGGGTTGGTCGCGCAAGTAACCTGCACGTCGTGAAGAGACTTGCACGCCGATGCCTAGGAGGTTTGGAAACTTGTGAGCCTATTGTTTTTCAAGATCATAACTTTAAAATATGGTAATGGAAAGAAGTTCGCGCAAGTATTGGTGTGGTTTCACAAGTGAGTAGCGCGACAGAGGCTAGGGAGGATGAGCTGCACGCCGGAACCTGAGCGCCGAGGGAAGACTTGTGACCCACCGTGCAGGGGGTCCAGTTTTCATATAAATAGAGGACCACCCCTCCTCATTTGTAAAAAAACTTCAAGACTTAGAGATTTTTCGAGATCTCATCACACAAGTGGTTAAGTCGCACAAGTGGTTGTTGGGTCACGCAAGTAGAAGATGTGCGCCACTAGTTGGTTGCGCGATAAAGGCAGTTGGGAAGTTAAAGGATCAGCGTCGCACAAGTTTGGAGTTGAAGGAGGCAGTGTCGCACAAGTGTTTTGGTGTCACATGTGCACCGAATTTGTACTACGCAAGTGACTTGCATGCCAGGATTGAAACTTGCATGCTGGGCTTGGATAAGCATGCCAGGGTTGTTAAATTACATTTTTCCTTTTTGAAGTTGCACGAAAGCTGGTAGATCACCCGGTACCCTTAGTGTAAAGTGATATTCGTCCTCTGGTGAGATTTGGTCTTCAACAGAGCATCTACATACAACAGAGGATGCATTCTTATACAATGATTAAGAGACCTTCACATCTATAAACTAACTGTGACTTCACCAAGGGCAGTGATCTAGGGGGAGTCAACATGAGTGACCAGAGGGAAGCAGTGGGCAATCCCTGAACCTTTTTAAAGGTAGTAAGCCTGGGACAGAGTTACTTTGCACGAACCTTTGTAATCCATAGCTAGTGAAGATTACTGGAATTTGGTAAGACCAACAACTTGTCGGTGTATGCTCCTTAGACGTAGCACTTAGTGGTGAACCAAGTAAAAAGTGTTATGTCTTCTCTGTGCATGTGAATGTTTTCTTTCTAATCATATTCATCATACATTTTCAACAAGTTTCGACCAGCGTGGGAACAAGATCCATCACATTAAAATAATAATTTGTCACCCTGATTCACCCCTCACCTCTCAGGGTGTCCCGGGGTCCTTCATCTCTACCATATCAAAACATTATGTTGTTCTTATATACCTTTCATCAATTTATACCATGGGGTTATGTTCCCTAATCTATTTTTTCCTAAATATAGTTCCCCAGGTTTCTAAAAAACATCATCTAATACCAAAAATAGTGACCCTATCACTAGTATCCTAGAGATGGAGTCTAATTTATTACATTGGTATATGATATAGGGAATCATATCCCAAAGTATAAAATTTATTATTAGTCTTTCTAAAATAGATACATACTTGAGACCCATATTAAATTTGAAAAAATAAATTACAATAGATTTTAATCGAGTATAAAATTATTCCGTCTAGAATATCCTTTTCTATCATCCATAGTAAACTTCTTAGATTCCTGAAAAAATATTCAAAATAAGTGTGAGCTCAAATGATCAGTAATAATTATATAAAATGGAAGCTATCAGAAATTATTAAAGAATAATTAATATGGCATGGTAAATAATTTAACTGATAAGCCACATAAAAAATAACATGGTTATCAAAATTATATAACATGTAATCAATATTGAAAAGTAAACAACTGAAAAAATATTTCATTCCAAAAAACTATATAAGGAATAATAAATATGTCAATATAAATAACTAAAAACATGTTCCATTAAATCAATTAAAAAAATAATACCAAAAGTATATGAATTATTTTGAATAGATGGAATAGGTAGAGACTTAAATAGGAACACAATGTTTTTAGTTTTTTATAAGCCTAGAATGTGATACTTTTATAATTTTATTTCGAGTGGAATTTTAGAAAATAGTAATCCGATATGTATAAGGTTGTCACTTGAAATTGAAAATAGACACAGTGTAGATATTTAATTGATACGGGTAGTGAATCCCATCATTTATATAATTTCTAGATACATATTCATGATATTACAAGACTTTTCCACTTTAAATATTTTAACCTCATTTTACCTTTATCACGGTGACTATATTTTTACCTCAATAATGCCTTTTAAGCCTAAAAATTAAATTCACTTACTAATATAATTTTTATATAATATGTAAATTTTTGACTCTTTTTAATATTAATAAAATTTTCAATGTAAATAATCTTTTTTCAAACATAATATTTAACACCCCAAAATACTACAATAGTAGAATTATATTTGATTGTGTGTGTGACACATAACATCAAGCATAAAATGCCTAAAAATATATATCTCTATTAATTCAGTCTATTTGATGTCTTGTGGGACTCACAACCCCAAATCTAAATGAACCATAATATTGTATACTGGTAGAACCAACATGATAAATTGGTGTGTATTAACAGTACTAACTAAATTATGAAATTATGGTCATCTTTTGATTAGAAATAAAATACAAAAAATTTAAAGTAATGAATAAATTTTAATGTTTTGTGCCTTCTTGGTTTTCTATATTGCTATGTTTTTTTATTGGAAGTGTTATAGAGTGGTTACTAGATCTTTTCAATAGAGGCTAAAATTATAGTAGAGACAATATGGGAAGTTCATACTATGTATTATTTACCAAATATGTAATTATAGTTCATGTCTTGGGTAGCCAACTAGTTCTTGACATATATATCGACAAATAAAGGAAATTGTGAGACAAATTCACATCATGTAAGTTGAATACATTATGTGTAAAAAATAATGGTCGTATTGCTTCTTTTTTTAGATAATGTTGTATTTTTTGAATTCACATGGAACTCATGCCATTTTATATGTAACAATACGAGAAACTGGTGGGTTCCCTATTTTTATGTTCTTTTCTTATTTGATTGTATTCATTCGGACGAACCCTCCTCCCACACAATTTTTAGTGAGCCCTAGGGAATTTTGAGGGATCTTCAAGCCCTCTTCCACCAACTACTATATATTGATTAAAATTGATCTCCATTGGCCATCCATGGTATGTTATTATCCCTTATTGGTGGGTTTTTCTTGTTATTCCATCAAGAAACTATTATGGTGGCACCATTTTAGTTTTGAGAGTGATTTGGGATGCATTTAGATGATCATTAGGTGTGGTGTGGGTTGATCTATGGTATCTTATGGTGAAATTGTAGTTTTTTGGCATTTATTATTTTCCACGCAGTGTGAATTGAGTTAAAAATATTCTTTTTGGGAAGGAATCCCTAATTTCTATTTATTTTCTACAATGGGGGAGGGTTTTACCTTTATTAATCTATGTAATATGGGGTTGTTAGACTAGTCAAAGATAAATAATTTTCTAATATAAACTGAATGGGGGTGGATAAGAATGATTGATATGTTTTTAGAGATTTAATATTATTTCGATAAGATGGATTGTACAGTTTTGATGCCCCATTGGAAATTTTGGTCATTGGGGTTTTTTTTACACTGGATGATATGAGTTGTTACAAATTTTTCTATTGTGATTGTTGTGATATCTCACTAAAATGGAAATTGTCTGACCACATAAATTGTGATAAGTAAAGGTTTTCCTAAGATTATGTCTTGTATGATAACACCACTAATGTATATTGTAATGAGATAAAATCCCCATTTTTAAATATTTAATATTTTCTTGATGTGTTGTAATGTGTGGTCATGCTTATGGGTAAAATATGTGTGTTTGTGATGCAATGTGGGGTTGATGGCTAATTTGTGGCCATGATTTTGGGGTGGTGACGAGTAGCATGTTTGACTGTGATTTTGGGGAGGTGAGATGGTGGTTCTTTTGTCTAGTTTATGGGGTGGTTAGGTGGTTTTTGTTGGGTCATGATTTTGGGGAAGTGATGTGGTTGTTGTTTGGTCAAGATTTAAGGGTGGTGAGGTGTGCTTTGTTGGTCATGTTTTTGGGGTGGTGATCTGTGGTTTTCTTCACATGATTTTGGGGTGGTGAGGTGGTGTTTGTTTGGAAATAATTTTATTTTGGTGAGGTGGTGGTTCTTTATCCATTATTGTGGGGGTGATGTGATATTACAATGGGTATTGTGGTCTTATTATGGTATTTGGTTTCATTATACTAGGTTCCTTGGTAGTGATGGAATAGTTAATTAATAATGATTGAAATAAATGGGGTTTGGTTTAGTTAATTGTATGGAAATCATTAATGAGAAAATAAATTATGATTCATGTGGTTAACTTTTTTAGTTTCATAACAATAAAATTAATGGGTTGAATGATGGAATTGTTTATTAGTTTTATATAGATTTTGGATTTTGTGGTGGAAACAAAAGTGATGATTTTGTGAGTTGATTAGTGATCGTTGTGAACCCATAGGATAGTATTTTGTGTGGATATATGTATATACTTGTATATTCCATGTGATTTCTATATGAACCACAATGATGTCAAGAACTATATGTTGAAACTCGAATAGTCTCTTGGGTGGTGTTTTCCCTATCATCTGGGGAGGGGATGGATAGTTGGGTACCCACTCTTTCCTACCCTCTCTTCTAAAGGAGGAATTTATTTCATGGGATGTGATGTTGGAGGATTGATAGTTCACTCTATGGTGGTTGTGATAGACCTAGTGTCTTCGCGTGTGACATGATGTGGTTGTTATTGTGGGGCAGCGAGCCGGCGTTTCTTTGGACAAGATGTGATATATCTCAGGTTTCATGGGATGTATGATATGTGATGAAGAGGATAATGGTGGGGTTCAATCTTGTTATGATGAGGGAACATGGTTGATTTTCGTATCATTCGTGATACCTTAATACTCGAGATATAGTTGTGGGTGTTTTGTATTGTAGGTGCATTCATGCAATATATGATGTTTATGTGCTTGTGGTGTTCTGAGCCTAGGTATCTTCAGGTGAGGTGTGATTTCATAGTTCTTGTGTGGGTGGTGTGGTATATATATGATATGAAAGTTCCAAAACATACGATGTTGGGATGTGAGAGTGTCATACCATCAGTTTTGTGGTGCGGGTTACCCTTTATCGATGAGAATCATGTTATATTAATTTGACTTGGGTTGTGTTATTCAGTTATCATGGCTTGGTGAGGTTGTGATGGATAGATAACACGTTTATGTATTGTTGGTTCTTCTCTTTTCTTAGGGGTCCATTAGTATTCTTATTCCCTATGTGCATGAGAGAACTTTGTTTTACTACTAATTATACATGTATTCACAACATACATATATAAAAAGATTTTATATTTTCTAGGAGAACTATGTGGACTATTCTAGAAATTACAAGTTTAGATCTTTGGATTCTTGTTTTGTTGCTACATTACCTTTACTTTTGGGTCTTTAATTTAAATACATATATATATATATATATATTTTTATACATACATGTGGGATAATTTTCGTTTCTTCTTAAACAATTTCATGGATTTTATTTTAGATGATTCATTATATCTCAAAATCATATATTCTTATATAGGCTAATTCCTCCCATTTTATGAGACTTTTTAACCCTCGATGGTAGTCACCAACTCAGGGCCTATTAGCGATGGGACACATGGGTCATTATCCCTCTCACCTCATTTTGGTATATTTGGTGAGAAGGGGTTATGAAATAGTGGTATCAGAAGTGATGATTTATGTATAAGAAGACATTTTCAGTTAGTAACTATCATTATTGCGTAGGTTGGTATGGATAAAGTGCTAGATTACATTTTTATGACATAGGACAGGGTGACCAACTAGGAAATAGGATTTTAAGTCCCACCATGATCTAGTAAAAATACTATAGGGTTATCGAATTACCAAATTAGGTGGACCTTTTTACAGGGTACATACCTAGGAGAGGCACACTAATCATGATGACTTGTGTTCTTTTATTAATTGGGTTGTTTTAGGAAGTTCAAAATGAATAATGTGAATTTAAATGAGTCTAAATAAAATTTCTTATAACATACCAAACAAAATTCTTTACTACTTTTCAGTTATGGATATTATACGTCATCCATGTGTGGATCATTCAGTTGAAGTTCAGCTGTCTAATCTGAATGATCATCGATCATTGATCTAGTAGAGGAAGATGAGACTTAGTATAATGTGTTGCATTATTTTTAGTGTAAGTATTTGGTGAAGTACAAGAGATATGTTTTTCATGTAATGATAATGATCTTAATGGAGGATCTTGAGATCAAATTCATTTTTTTCAAGGGCCCAATGGGATATTTTGTCCCTTTACCAATTAATCATATGTAGGGAGTTTCACATTAGCAGTGGAAATTGTATCTTATTGATCATAAGGTGGAAGATGTTTCATGGAGAAACATTCAAAAATATGTATGACTACAGTTACCTTCATTTAAAATGTAGGAAGTGAAGTGAATAGATTTTCTTTATCTTTATCAGGTGAGTATTTCAGTGTTGGAGTTGGTAATCAATTTCAAATACATATTATTCTTTTATCCAGATCATTTTCTAGATGATGAATATCTTGAAATATGTCATCATAAGACACTTTGTCCTTCGATATAGTTTATATTTAATCCATTTATGTTGATGATGTATCTATAGATTCATAAGAAGGTGGAGGTGACTCATAGGATGCACTCATGAGAAGGTTTTCAATGAGTGGTAAACAAGAAGGGATCCTTGAGGAGAAGAGTTTTTAGTGGTAGTTCGCAATAACCAAGTCTATCAATGATTCCACCCATAGGGATTCGACCTTAGTATATTCCATTTCTACCTTCTAGGGCTACTGGTTTCTTTTCATTTGCTAGAGATATTTGTAAATTTTAGTTTTTTGGGGTTCATGTCCATAATCATATCTATTCCTACTGGTCTTTCATGTTTCGTTTGGTGGAGAATGTCATGTTTATCACCTGCCACAGAATTATTTTCCAATGAGATCATTTCAGTAGTTTCGGAGGTAGGATTATTCTATAATAAGTGGAGGTGGATGAGGTAGAGGATGAAATTATGATGATTATCATGTTCATGAACCATGTCTTCACTATGGTCATGGAGGTGTTCATCATCATAGAGGTATATGAGCGAGGCATGTTCAATTGCACATATTAGAGTTAGTAGTTCAATAGGGTCTAGAGATCATCAAAGGTATTATCAGTTTGTTTAGTACCCTTGTTTATAAATTTTTTAGTTTAGGAGATTCACCATCATTTCTTGTTACTACTCTAGTATGTTATCTATGAGTATATGTAGAGAGGTTTCATGTTACCCTTGAATTTACTACACTAGTTAGATGTCAAAAAAATCTTGTTGATTTTTATAGGGGTGTAGACTGATGATGGGTCCACAATAGTCTTATGGGGATATTTTCTTGCTATAGATGCAGCCATACAATGTTATCATTATAATTATTTGGTTGTATTCCATGTGTTTTGTTATCAACAAAATCTAGAGGAGAGTCATTTTCTTCGATATGGACGGCTAGTGTCTAGTTTCTATTAGAAAGATGGGTTGTCAAGTGGGAGATCAACAAGTGGAGCCCGTTATTTCTTTGATGGATATGTTTTTTATAAAATTAGTAAACTCTGGAATTGTGGAGGTCCCCAAGTTTATATGGGAGTATTTGGATGTTTTCCTAGAGGAGGTTGTGACAATAACCCCTTATTTTGATTTTAAGATTAGTATAGACATTCACCCTTCATCTTCACTAATTTTGATAGCTATTTATTAGATAACACATTAAATATTTAATGATTTTAGGATTAATATTGATGATCTGATGTGGATGGATATTATCTAGATGAGTATGTCATGGTTAATTCTTTAGGGTTGTTCACTAATAAGGGGTGGTATTTTGAGGTTGTTTATAGACCATCAGAGGTCGAATCAGGTCCTAAAAAATTATCATTATGCTCTTTTGAGGATAAACGATTTTTTCAACCAACTGAGATGGTCAATTTGGTTTTCTATGATCAATTTGTGGTCGGTATATCACTACTTCTAGTTGAAGATGGATTATATCAAAAAATAATACCATCATATGTAGGTATGGGAACTATAATTTTTTTATTCATGTCATATAGTGTAATTAACACACCATCCATGTTCATGGATCTTATAATCTCTATGATCTATGAGTTCAGATACTGGTTCATCATCGTGTTCTTAGATTATTTCTTGGTCTACACTAGGTCAAATCAGAGGTATTCTACGCATCCGATAATTTTTATATTGGTTCCTGGACAACACTATATTTATGTGAAGTTGTCAATGGGAAGTTTTTGGATGTGATTTGTGTGTTTCCTTGGACAAGTGGTGCCTCAGCTAGGTGTGGCAGTAGAACTATTGAAGGATGATATAGTTTTTTCTTGGGAACCATCCAATAACTTGGAAGAGTATCATAGTTTACATATAATTTTTGGCTATTATCTGAGGGTTGTTCCCTATTTCTATTTATTTAGAAAACTGTTGATAGCATATACCAATAATGACTAGTCTTTTGTATAGACTAATCAATGTGAAGTAGTTTTCAATTTCCTAAAGGATAATTTTGTTAGTGGTTCCATTGCATAATGAGGGTGTAATATTTGATGTCTTTTATAATTTTTCCCATATATTTTTGAGATATATTTAGATTTAGAAGAGTTAAATTATCTCAAATAGGTCTAGGAAGTTACATTTCCATGAGAATAATTATTCCACCCATGATTAGGAGATAACAGTGGTTGTGTTTTAACTACACTTGTGGTGGAATTACCTCATTTGGGAGCCCATTTTTCTCTTAATGGGTGTGAATAGTATGATTTATATATTTTCATATCATGATTAGAATTGGAATAAGTGGAGGTTGGTTTAGATTCTTTAAGATTATAATTTTCCATAATCATAAACCTCAGCAAATGGGGATCTTGTCACTAATGTATTAAGAATAATGTCATTGAAAGATGTGAATTGAGAGTATGAGGATGCATAGAGAGTAGTGGTGGAGTTGTAAGACTTACACATAGATTCAATGGTGGATTATGATTGTGGATATTGGATTCATTTGAAGGTGTGGTCGTCTATGATGTGTCTTCTTATAGGGGAGACTTAGAGGTAGAGGTGATGTGTGATGGTGTTCACTATCTTGATGATCTAGAGGGATATTCATAGGATTGTTGGAAGTAGATATTTTTCATGGGGGTATTTTTTAGAGTAATTATGGATGAGGTACTCCTTTTTGAATTTCATTCGTCACCTTTGGTGTTACACCCAGGAGTATCCATGATATTCCATGGTTTGAGGATACATTTTTAAGGGCCTGAGATGAAACAGTTAGTTGTAGTGTTCGTGGAGATGCATTTTGTTTTCTAGTAGGTAAAGGGTGTGAATCATGGTCTTAGTGGTTTTATCTTCCTTTGTATTCTCTTTAGTGGTAATGGGATGAAATCTAAATGGATTTAATCACAGCCTTGCCCTGATCCCTGTGATTTTGTGATCTTATTTGGGAGATCATGGATTGGTTGATGTAATCATCCCACTTCATATTGATCATTTATTTAGGCACAGTTGATTTTTTTGAATAAGAGGTATATGGATGACGTGATATGTTATAATGGAGTTTTTATTTCCATTTTTTGATATTGAGATTAACATTTCACCTCACATGTCTGGAGGGGATTACAACATGAATTTGTAACTCAATTACCCTTCACCACTACTTTCCTCCCTTATAAGGATGGCTATATAAAGCAGACTATGTATAAGATGGAGGATATATTGTAGGAAGGTATCTTGGACATTTTTGGATCTTAGTTATTGCACAAACATATGGTTTAGTTTGTTTCAAACAAAAACTATCACTCTTTCATTAGCATGGCTCCATTTTTTGGATTTGTATGGGGGACCATATCATTATTGATAGAGATGGATAGAGGATGAGGAGGTAGTACTTCATGGCCCCAATGTGGTATAGATTTTTATAGAGAATGATCATTTGGTTTGAGAATGGATCAAAGCAGGGTATGACTGGTATAAGTCCTATTTATATCATAGGAGGAGGACCGTGGATTTTGAGGATGGGGACTACGCATTTTTTATGTTTTCAACATTGACCTGGGTAGCTTAGTATAGGAAGGGGTATTCCTTCTCCTAGGTTTTCGGGACCTTTGAGGTGTTGGGAGAGTTGGAAAGGTTGATTATCAATTTTCATTTCCACCCTGGAAGGAAATGATCCATGAAGTCTTCTATATCTCATAGCTTCATTGGCATCTTCACGATGAATCTCATGTTATTGAATGGAAAGTATTGGATATTGAGGATGTTGTGATGTTCATGGAGAAATCAATTGATATCCATTATCTCCTAGTGAAAGTGTTGTGTAGATAGAACATCCCTTTAGTTAATGTTTTGTGGAGGCATGGTTTCCTGGAAGAGAGTACTTATGATTGAGAGATTCAGATGTGCTCTCAATACCAAGATTTGTTTTGATTTTTTTGTTATCTTATGATGCAATTTATTCATAGTTTCTTGGAATGTGTTCTCTGATTAAGAATCACTGCATCCAAGAGGTTTCCATTGGATTTATTTTTGGATTTGGAAACATACAATGGTTATTCATCCAAAACGGGCTTTCTTTCCCAAGCCATGTGTTCATTGAGTTTGAACATATGATTCTTAAGAACATGCATTGGTCGAGTGGATGTGAGGTCAGACTCATCACACCTTTTTTGTGGAAATATTTTCTACTCCAGGACTCCCCTATAGTTTTGGGATAATTTCATGAATCCATATTAATTAACCATGTATAACATAGGTTTCCAATGGAATTTGCAATCAATTATTAGCACGTGTGAAGTTTAGAATCATCCGTATGTATTTGAGTTTCTTCATTATGGGAGACATTAGTATGTATTAGAGGTTTTCCAGCAATGGAATCCTCTCATATACTATTTCGAGATTCTTTTAACCATCGTTATGATGATACTGGTTTTTAATCCACTCAGTGGGGTATACTGGAATTTATTGTCGTCTTGGGAGACAAAGTTTTGTTTTTATATTGGTATCGTACCCATAAAATGGGATACCTACATATCCTTCTGTACTGAATCAGAACCCTTTTAGTTCGGTGTTTCTTAATGGGACACAACGAACCTTTTATGGTCATGTGGTAAAAACATAACCAAACAGTATAATTTCATATGGTAAGGACATCTAAACAAAAGGTGCTTAGTCAAGGTTTGGTGTGGGACTTTTGTCTAAGCAACCCAATGAACTTGGAATGAATATTTTTTCAATGTAATATTAGACCCTATTGGGAATATGGCCTAAGATGAACAAGGTTTATTTAAAGTGTTGGGTTTGAACCTCATAGAGGCTTCCTACATTTACCATTTGAATGGGAATCAAAGACCATATAGTTCGATGTGTCTCATAGAAGAGTATATTACTTTTATAGAAATTAGTTTGGGCATACTTCCTAAAAATTATCCCATGGTGATTTGGGGGTTAAATTCAGGTCTTACTCGTAAAGAGGATGCCCAGATTAAGCGAATTGATGTTATATTCCTAAAAAGGATATCCAAAGAGATCAGGCCCTAAGAATGATTCCTAAGTATCCAAATTATGGAGGGATTCAGAGTTCAGGTATTTCATTCAGCGTGGGTGTTTTTAAAAAAGATGTGATAATCATGAATATCAAAGCCCAAATGAGTCATTATCAGTGTGAGGAACAAGAGGATGGAAAATATTAAACAAATGAACCCATTAATTTCCTCCTCTACTGGTGGAAGATGATTCACCTATGGTGGTGATGGTGGATGAGGTCAAGGCGATTGGGGAAGAGGGAGAGGCGAAGTTCCCTCCCTCTATTCTCATTACATTATACAGGGTTCCATTATGAGGAATGAGTGAAGGTGAAGGAATTTGGGAGGATAAAGATTGCAACCTCCAACTTGAATGGTTAGGGGATTACACTAGGATGGATTCCCTAAAATTGGTCATGGTAGGGGATGAAGACTAATCTTTTGATTGAATGGAAAAACTGAATGTGAACCGTACCATCCCTACTAGAGACCTGAGGTTCCAGGTTTTAGAGACGAATAGGGGAGGACAGAACCCAAACCCTATCCTCCAAACCGGGAACTTCCCAACACTCTTCCTGGGAGAAAGGTCCATGTGACTGTAGATATACAAACCCAAAAACACTCCATTAATCCTAAACCCATTGGGAAATAGATGTGGGAAACCTCTGACTGTGGATATAAAAACCCAAATAAGATACACGTTGATGTTCACATCCTAATGTTTTGATAAGTCAAGTGGTTTTAGTGGAGGTTTCCACAAAATCCATTTTATCAAAGGGATCCAATAAAGAAGAATCCTTTACCTAAATGGATTTGAAGAAGCATTGATGGATTTTAAACTGATGGGAATAGGTGAATCAAAAAAGGGTGCCCAAGTAAATATCTGGCGCACAAGTATGGGAGTGAAACTAGGCTTGGGTAACCTGATGTACACTTAAGTGACAAAAAATATGTATTTTAATACTTGGGAAAGATTTGACTCAATACTTTAGGAGTATTTATAGGTATTCTCAAAAGTGAGGCACTCGAGTTCCTCTAAGAGGAATGGATGGTGCACAAGTGTTTCTGATTCATGGAGGTTGGGCGCCTTAGGAACGCAATTGTTATGGATTTCAAAAACTAAAGGGACATAAGTCCTATGATCCTCCATTAATTCATATTCTCTATGTGTTAAAGAACATCCAGGAAGGTTTTAGAAGGCTTGGGCGAAGTACTAGGGTGACCGGAGTAGTAATTTGGATTTAGGGAAATTCTTCCATACAAATAAAGTCCTGAAGGGTATATTTATAGGCAAATAAATGACCATGGGTTAAATGTTGGTGGGGTGCATAGGTGGGTTGCATTCTAGAATTGGGCGCACAAGTACCTTGCATGGCGACAGATCCTAGGATTAACTAAGGTGATCAGATTTTCAAGCCTTTTCAAATCATGATTATATTAACGTGTTTTGACCTCTTTTTTATAAGGCATTTTCCTTTTTCACTTTTTAGACTCTGTAAGGAAATGGAGTTTCAACAAACCCCTCCTAGAATTGGATCCAGAATGAAAAGAGGATCATATACCAAGGTAAATAATTTTGAACAAGGAAAAAAAGGTTATTGTTCCATGAAAGTGGCACTGCAAAAGGTAAATGGGTGAACAAGGTTCTAGTGCACATGGTAATTTGCATTACTTATATATAGCTGCTTCACTACTACAAAAATTACATAGTCTTCTAGAAATTCATCTCTTAGCATGCAAGTCATCTCACTCAGACACTCCTGTCAATTGCACTGTCTCTATATGTTTTTCATTTGCATTCTAGAACTATGGATCCAAACTTTTGCAATGGTTTTTTAATTACACAACATGTTTAGACTTTTGCGCCATAATTACTATGCGAATTTTTTTAAAATTTATTTTTAAATCATAAATAATGAAAAAACATTAATGTTTATTTTTCCTCTTTTTTAAGTTCAATGGATCCCAAAAGAATCATAACCACTAATGAATTACCCAGTAAGAGAATTGATGATTTGATGAATATTTTTAGTCATGATCACATTGAAGTTTGTGAAACTACACTCCCATACATGGATTAGTATCTAAAAAAATATCACTTTTGTTTTACAAGGAGTACTTATTTTCTTTTTTATAGTTATTCCCATCTTCTGGATGTCAACAATCCAGACCTGAAGAACTATATTCCAATTTCTTTGTTTCAAGACTATCCCAATTTCTCATCTTCCAATATTTCTATTGTGGGAATATACATCAATGATGGGATAGCAGGTAAGGCCCATTTCATGCATCGTAGCCCATGTGCTCTAGATTTGAATGCACATGCACTTGAGATACAACCACACTGATTTTCATCCTTCTTTTGAGATTCTCAGATAGATCAATCAAAATACTAGAAGAAAAGTTGGTATTTCTTCCTAAGAGGGGGTGTTAATCCCACATGGATGTGGTTATATTGGGTGTGGAAGATGTATGCTGAGTTTATGGATGACATAAAACATGTTTGGGTTTATGAGGCTGTATGAGTTGTGCAAACCTATTTATATAGGAATGGTGATTTTTTACTGATCTACTAAGCCAATGGAGTTTAGAAACTAACTCATTCCATTTGACACATGGATAAGTATGCATCCATTCGTGGGATGTCTACAATATCTATGGAGATCAAATACTTGTAGATATGTACTATGAGTTTATTCCTCCCATGGTGGCATAGAATGAATCATAAAAGACACCAGCCTCAGTTTCTGAGTTGATGAAATTATTTTATAAACTCAAGAATATGAACCCAATGAAGTCCCACACAAGAAGTGATATTCATCTAGATTACTGGATGGAAATATTACCGGTAAAGAAGTAGGATAAAGGTCCCACTTTCACTCATCCAACAACCTGTCCAAAGGCAGAAAAGAGAGTTTCACCTAACACTTTATGTCCAACATTATAGAAAGGAGAGTTTAAAAAGTCGGGCTATGAAATGAACTCCAAAATTCTTACAAAGACACATCTTGTAGGTTCCCCATACATGTCGCTCATTGTGTATCTTTTATCGGTTCAAGATATCAAGTGATGTGTAAGGCTAGGAACATTTTTTATCATAAACAAGATAGCTGAGAAGATGATAGAAGGGTTCGATACCTCTATTTTGGGAAATAATAATAGGGGATTACTTCCTATTTATAGAAGGAAGTATCCTTTCATAATAGTGGGACCATTATAGGTGTTATGGGGGTGGATCTCCACTCATTTCAAAATGGTTGCTATGAAAAGTGGGGTACATGTCTTTGGAAGTTCTTTCTGACCATCTTTGTAGGCTTTCTCTAGTATATCACCTTTTTTCACTGAATGTTTATGATATAAACAATAGGTTATGTATGTATGATAAATTTCATCATTTCCCTTATGGGAATCCACCTACGGGGTGATTTTTTGATAATGGTACGCCCATCTTAGAGCTAAGGGAATATATGTTAGCTTGTAGGGATAGTGTATTGGCCACCAGGATTGAAGGTGATATTATATGTGAGCCCTATTGTCCTTATATATTGGCAAATAAATTCAAGTGTCTACATCAAATTACTGTATCTCCTCATGTGCACGTCATATTAGAGAAACATCTGATGGTATCCTGATAAATATGGTTGCTGAAAACTATGGAGGAAACTGGGGAAATATCTAATTTACCTGCCACCGATGAAATAATAAGATTGAATATATGGTATGATGATAAATGGGTCACATAAAAACCTAATGGAGTGTTAAACCATGTTTTCACTTGAGTGGGGATAAATAGAGGTAGTAGTAAGGAACCTTTTCATTTGGAAGGTAATTCTTCATCACCAGGGGATGATTCATTGGGGTCAGAGGGTGGAGTTGACGATGCTTCAATCTCACTGAAGTGATCTCGTGAAAGATATAATACACATATCAGAGTCAACAGATACAACACATCAATCCCTACTGAGGTTATACCGAGGTGGTCTAGTCTCCATAATTTATAAGTGAAACGAGTCCCATTTTCCCATCCCCCATCTGTGACTGCAGGAATTGGGATGAAACTTAAATCCAACACTGAAAAATCCCCTTCACAACCCTCTGGAATGTAATCTGAATATATACACCCATAGGCTATTCCCACATAGAAAATTTTAAATTGTAATTCTGAAACCACATGGATTTATTTGTGTGAAGGGTTGATTATTATATGAATAAGGGATCTATGAGCCTCATCTGATATTCTCTTTAAGAACAATACTGATGAAGTGAGAAAATATATACGAGAACTAGAAATTATCATATAGACAACTAATGAATCAATTCCTACCACAAAGAGGGTGAAATAACTGATAGATCATGGTCAAACTAAATGGATTTTCATTTCATTAGATGATAAATCACATTATTTTGAAAATATTAAAGATGTAAGTTTTCTTTTTTCCACATTATTTTATTCTTTGCAATGTGAATTTGTTCAATGAATTTTTACTCAGAGGAAATATCATTTTAACTTGTGAATGGATAAAGTAAAATCGATTACAATTCCAAAACAATTATACAACCTTGGTGATACTGCTCTTGGTGCTTTTGGATCACCCTTTGAATCAAGAGAGATATCTTCATGTAAACAGGCCAAGGAGGTTGAAATAGAATGGGACTTGCAGTATCTAGTACATGTTTTTGGAGATGATGATTCAAGTCCTCCCAAGATGGTGAAGAATGAAAATCTTCAAATAAAGAAGACAATTGTTAAACATTTTCTTAGTAGTGGTAATCATTCATAACAACATTAAGTTTTGACTTATTCATAGAAAGTGTTTAAACCACAGGGAACTACATGTGTTTCATCTGTTTCTTCTCTTAAAGAAATCACTGACAAGCTTCAAAAAACAATGGAGGGTGATTCTGAATAGGTACAGTTTCTTTCTAACCTAGTGGTTCCTGAAGATGAATTTATACCAAAGGAAGCAACATCTATTTCAGGAATTACTCTTATTACTGCTATCAAAGGAGATGAGACCTATGGTAAATCAGAAGTTATTCATGAGACAATAAATTAACCAACAACTAACTTCCATCTTGTGATACTTTAGGTTCATCACATGCACTAGGAAATCTTGCAACAATTAATACTGACCCCACAACTATTGATGAGGAAGTTGTTCAGGGTCAAAGATTGTTAGGGGAAGGTTAAGAAACATCCACTCTGAGTACTCCCATAGGTGAGACTAACATTGGATCTGGTATATCATTCTATGATATGATGAACCATGGAATTTCTTTTGATGAAGTATTAGAACACATTAATATACCAAATGCTTTAGAATATTTTGAACTTCCTTGTATAAGACCAACTAGATGTTAGTTTCCATTGTTCTTCCAATCATTATTCTTATGATTTATTTTCTAACCATGATTGAATGAAATATATAATTCCATATAAAGAAAATTCTGTTGCGATGATGCTTTGAGGAAGAGTCAACATCCTTGTCAATCCTACCATTATGGAGACATTGGCTCGGGTGAATCATGAGACAGAAAATATTCCTAAGATTCATATAGAGGATCATGAGAAAATTAAAGAAATCATTCCGCGTTGAGGGAAATCGACCAAAACTATTTAAACTGAGAATATTGGCGAGGATTCTTCTCATGCTTCAACCTTTTTTGGAAAGGCATATCGATATTGTGATTGTGAGCACTCTTTTTATCCCATAAAACTAACCATAACCAGAATTTTAGTCACAATATTGGATTATCAACTCCAATGGATATATCTAGAGGTGAAGCCTCAACATCAGCTCAGAATGTATTAGGTGGTGAAGCAACCACTATCATAGAAGAGAAAAATAGGTAAATTCTTTAATTTCTTTAATCCCAAAATGCATTGCTCCTTACGACAGTGATTCTGAATCAGACAGGGAATGACAGAAGCCTCTTCGTCTTGCACGTCACAATGCATTGAAAAATATATGGAGGATAATATCTGAAATTCCCCTTTATTAACTTCCCTAATGAATTCCAAGTCTCTCATCTCTGTTCATTATGTTGGGATTTTTTGGTTTTGAATACTGTAAAATTCATATTGTGGTGAAAGAGATTGTTCAAAAAAGGGAGCAAGAGCAGAGGATTTGGAAAGATCTAATAAAAATATATTGTTGATCAACATTGATGAATTCCAATTATTGTTATCCCATGATGAGACCAATCAAAATGAAAATTTGAAAGAACAAAAGCATAAAATTAAAGAAAAGATTGTTCAGTAGATACATCTTCAACAAGAGTTAGACATTGTCATAGGGGAGATTGACCAGATTCAAGACTCGATAGGAGAAGTCTAGAATAATGGTGGAAAATATATTGCATATGATAAAGAAGGAACTTTGCCTTACTGAAGAGAACGATACTAGGTTTCTAACTAAACATTAATAGGTAGCTTATGGGGATCATGATTTATTTAATCAAATAAGAGGTTATGTAGAAAACCTATTGGGATTTACGAAAGAGATAATCTAGTTGTTGGATGCTCCTATGTGGACTTTTTTACTCACAAATGAAAATAATTTTGTCTTTAATCATCTGCATCTTCATCATTTCTATTACTGTTTTACATAAGATAATGGTCTTAATAAGCACAATTTTATTTTTATTAGGATTATACAGAAAACCCCACTAAGATTGTATCTTTTGTCTTTTTATTTCTCAATATTGCAAAAAAATACAAAAAATTAATCTAGGGAGATGAGACTCGACTTTTTCCCATAGTTCCCATTGTAGGTTTTTAATCTGGTGAGTACTATATCTCTTTGTTATTGGTAGTTTAGAGTCATGAATGTTAGACTAAAAATTCTAGTGTTTGAGGTCAAATATCTTTGACAATAAATTTTGAAATTATATCCTATGAAAGGAATAGTGGCTAGGAATTGCTTCATTATTATTAAGATACATTCAATGGGAATATTGAGTCATCATTTTTATGGTCACCAAATCTAAAACATGTTTGAACAGAAAGTTGGTCTCTTCTAAGAAAGAATTCAAAATTATTTAATGAACCCATTATGAGTGTTCTATTATGAAGGGTAAGCTAGGGTATATACTACATAGCCAAATAGTGACATATTTTGACTAATAGGACCGTTATGTAGGAAACATTTTATTCAAGGCCTCTGGGGGAATGTAATACATATTCAGGAAAATGAACTCTCAGAATTTTAACATGTTTTTGTTAATAGACAAGGGAAAATAAGATTTCGGTGACTCAAGACCACAGTGGGTGGTATTTCCAAGGAAATGGATTTTAATAATAAAGGGTAGTTTATATTGACATATGTCATGAATAGGAAACCTAATTATACAAAAAAATAATTATGAGGAATGGTTAAAACTTTTTAGAAAAGGGGATTTCAATATCATGCTATGTAGTATTGAGCCATACAGTGTGGAAATTCTACTGTGTAGTTTTAATTCATGTAGTGAGGACATTAGGTGGGTTTAATTTAGGTATTTATCTTTAAAAAAAGGTTTGAGACCCTCCAATTTCTTGATAATTTATTTGGAAACATACTACTATGTTTATGTATTGAAGAGATGAATTGTAAACTGTGATTTGGAAATTTTAGGATCCAAAGAATGATATGGGAAAAGGGCTCAAATGAATTAGAGAAAGTCATTCCTGTGAACGAAGTAACTGTTATTTGACAAACCCATTATGGGGGTCATATTATATAGGGCCATCTATGGCCTATAATATGTAGAAAAATAGTGGAATCTTTTGACTAACTAGCCTTTTATGTATGAATCTATCACTACTAGAAAAAAAGGCTACGACGACGGACGTATAACCACAGTTTTCAAACAGTGGCTATAGGTGGCTATGGTCACGATTATGTGGCCTATAGATATAGTTTTAAAATTGTGGCTATAGGTTTTCTTCATGGGCTATAGCCACATTTTTCAAAATCGTGGCTATAGCCCACACCTATAGCCACTATAATGTGGCCTATATCCACAGTTTTGAAAACAGTGTCTATAGTTCTCCTACCCTTGCGCGGGAGGAAAAATTTATCACCATAAAAATGGTGGTAAGAGCTAATTCCAAAGTTTTATGGTTATTTAAATGGTTATTAATAATATATATAACTTATTATATATATATATGCACACACAAAAGCCTTGGTGGTGTAGTGTCTAGGTCATCGAAATGTGAAGGGAAGGTGCTGGGATCAAATTCGCCTTAGCACACATTATTTTCAGGATATTGTCACGATTTTCTAGGGCTATAGCCACAATTAAATCTATGGAAATAGGATACTTATCACCGTGATAAAACCATGGCCATAGTTCAACTACCACGGTTGACAACAGAGACACATATTTCCATGGTTTTTAAAACCGTGTCAATAGGCCACCTCAGGACATGGTTAAAATCGTTACCATAGGTTAGACACTACTTCCATGTTGATTGCGCCCATGGTTGAGAAAAACTGTGGATGTAGGGTATGTCCATTGGATTGGGACTTATTTCCATGGTTTTGAGCCATGGAAATTGTCCATTTTGTTGTTGTGTATTGTAAGGACACCTAGGGGAAGGTACTTTATAGTTAGGAGGAAGTGTTCTAAATAATTTCACATCCTATTGCTAAAAGCCAGAGAAAGTTTATGGAGATTCTGATTTTCCACAACACAGAGTTCTATTTTTTGATAAAGGTACCAGAATGGAGAAAGAGTATTTCCAATCATCATTTCCAAAGAATCAGATGAATAATATTTCTACGATGGTCAAACCGAAATATAGGATGTATGGTGTTTGTAGTTTTAGTTCATACAACTAGGAACAAAATAGAAACAATAGATAATATGTCAAATGATATAAGGTTATTTCATATTTTTTCAAAAAAATAGAGGGGTAAATTTTTAAACCATGGTCTTCAAGAATTTTAAATCAAGAGAAAGGAAATGGGATAAAAATAAATTGATGAATCCTTTAATACATAGATTATTTTATATTGTCATTAATGTTTAAAGGAGACAGAATACAATTGAACAGATAACAAAGTTTCCATTATTTGAAAAACTGTTATGGGGGTTGTATTATGTAGGTCCAACTAGGGAATATAATTTATATCCATATAGTGGTATCTTTTTATTGACATTCCCGTTATATAGGAAACTTATGCAAGGCCACCTTGGGGTACGTTCTGCACAGTCAGGCAAAAGAGTTCTCATATATCATAAACTCTCTCTCCAATCTGTATTAATGGTTATGAAGATATGAAAATATCCAAGATTAGTAGAGTGAAATATGAAAGTGGGTAATGCTTTATGTATATGAGAAATATTTTAATCACCATTGGACATGAGTTTGAAGTCCCTTACAAAGATCTCACTATAAAAAGGGGACATTTCTTATTTCCATGGTGAGGTCTCTAAGGAGAGAACCCAAAATGAAAACCCCCACATAGAGAGTTAATTATATGCGTGAGAGAGATAAAAATGTATCCCATGGTTGGGACTAGGAATTAATACCTATTTTTCACTACATATCTCAATTTGATGAGAATCAAGCCATAACTAGTTCTTTGAGAATTACTTATGTAGTTTTGATTCATATATATGGAATGAAGGTGGGGTACTTTTTTCAAGGCTGATATCAAAATTGGAGATCTATAAATCTCTATGTATCTCATATGGATGAGAATCAAACCAAATGACGTTCTTGAAACAATCATTTCCCACACCAATTGTGATTGATGTAGGAGACGGGGGCCTTAATCACTTTATGGAAGAATGATAAAACTTAAAACACAAAATGGTACGAAGATCAAACAATTTATCTTAAAAGAGAAATCTATATAGATTTGGTTCATATATAGGAGTATAAAAGGGCAATACATATTTTTTTATTGTGGCTGGGCCCATGATTAATGATCTAGGCATCTGTACATATCTCATGGAAAATGAGAATCAAGCCACATGTAGTTCTTGTAATGGCCCCCTATGTAGATCTGATTCCAACATAGGGAGAAATGGAACTCATGTGCAACTTAGGAGTAGTAATTATTTCAATGATGCTTGCACATGGGAACTCATAATGTAAAATAAAGAAGAATTTAATTGTACAGTTTAATGTTATGTAATGATGAAAATTGATGTCATGCAGTTTAACATCGTATAACAAGGACAAAGATTCTCTACTTTTTAATGTCATGTGGCATGGATGCATGTGGTTGTTATGTAGTTTAATTTCTTGAAACTAGGACTTTATGCTCTGCAGTTTACAGTCAAACAGTGAGAAAATTGTGTGACGTGTAGTTGTACAATGTACATCTTCAAGAATCTCACATTGGATGGAGTTGTAATAAGTTCTCAATCCATTGAGATTAGGGAATAAGATCCATTTATGTAGGCCATATGTATGGAATATGGTCCCTCCCACTTTGGCTCAAATTTTGAAGCCTTCTTTCCTGGTATCATTAGAGTCCAAAGGACCAATACTAATTCTCCTTGAATAAATGAGCATAGGTGAACTTTCTTGTTAAAAGCTCTCTCTATTATATTCTGATAGACTTCCAAATGATATAATGTATGCAATATTTTTTCAACTAATCGATCTGGTTCATCAAATTTATTTTGGTACATTTCATCTATAGATAACTGATCATAAATTGCAACTCGTAGTGAAGGAAATATAATTTCAATTGGAAAATTTTCTTCTGTTCCGTACAATAATGAGTATGGAGTTTCCTGAGTGCCATTACAGGTAGTAGTCTGATAATCCCACAATGAATGAAAAAAATTATCAGGCCAAGATTTATTATCTTTATCCACCATCACATAGATTGTTTTCTATAGGGTCATATTGAAGGACATTATTTATCCATTAGCTATCACTTGATTGCGAGATGAATGGTTTGATTTAATATTATGCTCCAGTTATAACTTCTTTACATCCACTGAATAGAAATTGGTGTCATTATCCATAAATATAGTATGAGGGACACTAAATCTGGTGATAAAGTTATATTTGACAAAACTAACAATGATTTTGGCTCCAACATCTTTGGGAGGTAATGCCTCATCCCATTTGGAAAAGAAATAAACTAAAATATGAATATACTTGAACTTGTAATCCATAGCTAGAGAATATTGTCATACTACATCAATTCCCCATGTGGAAATTGGCCAGGAGTATTTAGCTGTTTGTAAAAACTCAAGAGGTTGATGAATGAAGTTGGTATGCACATGGAAGGGATAGCATTTCTTGGTGAAATCTATATAATCCTACGTCATTGAAGGAAAAAAATATCCATGACTTCAGATCTGATCAGAAAGCCTATGTCCAGACTGGTGATCACAACAAGTTCCTACATGTACTTCTTTGCTGAAAACTGTAGTTTCTTCTCCTTCAATAAACATACTGAGAATTCCATTAATTCCTTATTTGTAGAGGATCTTTTGGTGATCTAGACTATCATAAATATTAAATTTGTCCACTTGTTGTCAGATCTGTTCTTTTTGACCTGTATCTGGTGGAAGTAATCTATTTAGAATGTATTCCATGATGGGTGTCATTTATCTCATTGTATGACCTTATGGCTTGGAAATAGGGATAATTTCATTAAATTCCTCCATTCTAGTTTGAAAAAAATGTGAATCAACATAATGATGGGAAATAATGATGATTTTTTCGTCCTGATTTGGATATTCGATGGTTGTTGCTACATTATCTAATGCATCAGCTTGGGCATTTTGTGATCAAGGGACATAAGACGATGTTGGCCCTAAGGAAATTTCATCCATTAACCCTCTGACATCACACAGGGATTAAATATTATTTTTTATAGCATAATCCCAATTGATTTGTTCGATTACCAACTCTAAATTACCTTTCACTTTCATGTGGTTCACTTATACCTCGAGTGCTAGTTCCAAGCCTACGATGAGAGCATGACATTCTGCCCCATTGTTGGTACCACCTTCTGATAATAGAAGGAATAAGGAAACAAAACCCTTTCTTGGGAGATAAGTACAATTACTAACCCAACAATGTTGAATTTAGGGTTTTCCATTCTCTTCCCTATTAAACTTCTGGAAGCACCATTAAAGTACATTTACCATGTTTGGCGATTATCTTGAATAGAGTATACCTCTTCTTGAGAAAGATCAATATTTAATGATGTATCTTCTGCAGATGGGTGTTCAGTACAGAAATATGCCAATGATTGTCCTTTTATTTCCTTCTAAGGCACAAAATAGATATCAGACTATTGAAAAATAACTTTGCATCATTTCAAATGCCATGTATGCATAGGAAAACTGAGGATAAATTTGAGTAGGTCATTGCGAGATTAAAATTGGACCTCATTATGTTGCAGGTAGTGCCTCAACTTATGTACTATAGAGATTAATACCAGGAAGAACTTCTTGATATTTGAATATATGATTCTCTGTATCAATCATAGTTCGACTGAGATAGTAAAGGCTATTTTCATTACCAGCATCATTCTTTTGGGAAAGGACGGCACCAAGTGGTCACTCTAAAGCTATCACACACTGAATAAGTGGATTTCCTTCGACGGGCGGCAATAATACTAGTGGAATAAAGAGATATTTCTTGAGGGTATCAAATTCCTCTTAGCAATCTTTGGTCTATTGATAAGTGACTCCCTGCTTCATTAATCTGGTGATGGGTAATCACATTCCTATAAAAATGGCGATAAAGGGCTGAATATTGGACATGTTTCCTTGAAGTCCCCTTATTTCTTTCAAATATAGAGGAGGTGACATGCTAAGGATTAATCTTTCCTTCTCAGGATCAACTTCAATGCCATGATAGAACACAACAGAACTGAATAATTTTCCTGAGGTTACCCTAAAAGAGCATTTTAGTGGATTCATCTTCAAACTATGTTTCCAAGGTTTTCTGGATATGGTCTCCAAATCAGTTAGGTGATTGGAACATTCTCTGAATTTAACAACCATATCATCCACATAAAATACAAAAATCGTTCCTAAGAATGGTTTGATGATATGGTGCATGGCACTTTGATATGATGAACTTATTTATTTAAGACAAATGAATTTACTTGATATAAAAACACACCTTGAGGGGATAAAAATGTTGTAGATTCTTTATCCTTTGGGTCGATTGGGAAATGATTGTACCAAGATTAGCTATCTATGAAGGAAAGAGCATTATAGCCAGCTATTGCATTAATTAATAGTTTTGTGATTGGAATTGGAAGTCATATTTGGGACATTTCAGTTTAAGATCTTTATAATCAATGAAAACAATAATTATCCCATTCTTTTTTTCACTAGGACAATTTTGTCCAGCCAGTTGTGATATTGAACCTTCCCAACAATGTTATAATTAATTATCTTGTCATCTTTAGCTTCAATTTTAGAGGCATGAGTTGGGTGTGTTTTTCTTGCTGCCTTGTTGAATCCTCGATGCTCTTCTGGAAAACCCAAATGACGAGTAGCTACATCAAGATTTAGGCATGACATTTCTGTATAGTTCTAAGAAAATATATCTCAATGTTTCTTTATAAATAAATTATACATCTCTTTCTCTGTATAAGTCAGGGCCACACTAATTTAAGTGGGGTGTTGATATTCTTCTATATCCAGCTTTATTTCATTGATTTCATCCACAGTGGTGGAGACACCTTCCTCAAAGGGAGGTGGAGTGCCCCTGATATATTTTTCTTTTTCTTCCTTATGTGTTATTTCTTTTGTTTCAAATTTCATAGTAGTTGATGAAGAATAATCATAAAATCTGGGGGAGGAGTCAGTAGTTGAACATCCTAAAGAAGAGGCAACCATTTCTCACCCAACTGGCGATGAAGGGTATTCTTGGAGTGTTGAAGAAGAGATGATGGGTTGGGAATAAAAATCATTGTATTCTTCTAGTATTGAGACAACTTCTTCTAGTCTGATTAATGAAGTATATACTTTCTGATATTATGTGGATGAAATGATGAAAACTCTATTTAAGCTTTCACTACTGGTCAGTAAATCAACAATTTCTCCCATGTTGTCAGGCTCGATTGTCATAATTGACATTATAGAAGTCACTGGATGAGTGCTCATATTTGGGTTTATCCTATCAATTTTATTGATAGGAAACACATAATATATACTCAAATGTTTGAATTGGTTAGCTGGAATCTTTTCCATGCCATTTGGAGCATTGATTCTAGTTACTTCTTTGGTAACAGACATCATTCCCTTAGTGTGATAGAATTCTACTTCAATATTATTAGATTCACATGTTTTTAATAGATCTTTTTCACTATACAATATACCTATTTGACCATTAAAATAAGAGTTGAGACATTAGTGATATGATGAAGGAATGGTCGCATGTTGATGTAGCTAAGGCCTTGCAAGCAGAATGTTAAAGGTTTTTCCTGACAGACAACGATACAATCTGAATTAGACAGAAGATCTCCAAACTATGATCTAAATGTATTCTCACCTAGAGGTTCTTGCTTATTATTTTCGTAACCTTAAAATATTAAAGTGGAAGGAGATAATTCATATTCAGTTAGGCCAAATCTACAATGTTTGTGAATGGGAATGAGGTTGACTCCTGAACTATTATCAATGAAGTCTTGTCAGATTTCAATATCATTAACCCTGCCAGATAGATATAAAAGCCTAATATTTCATTTTTAAACATCATATTCATCTTCATCTGTAAAATATATATCTACATAAAATTATGTAGGATCATTATATATATGGAAAACATCAGCAGCAACAACTTCAATTTCAATCCATTGAGGATTTGAAAAAGCCTCCATAAGTGCTTCTCGAATATATTTTGATAGATTCAAGGAATACAAGAATAAAAATTTAGACCGTACATGAGATAAATTTTTCAAAAAATCATATTTCTTATCTAGAGGTCTATGTTTTCTGGTATGGATATGCGGTTTTGTAGGTTCCTTGGATGATATTTCTCCTAATGTAGATATACCCTGTATCGGGGTAAAAGCTAGAAAGACTTCTATTTTTAGTAAATTTTACTAACTACATCTATATACATGGTGAGATAATGATGTTGTAACCTAAAATCAGTCCTCCAAAATAATCATTTCAGGACCGATCATGTCATGTGTGAGAGAACATCCTTTTTCTTTCTAAGCCAACTGAAGGGCTCCCCCATGAGTTTCTACTGTATATAATGTTCGAGCAGGGGTAGAGTAAAAATAGTGGTTTCTAGAATTCCCATTTCTTCCCCTCTATCCTCTGCCATGGTTTATTCCTCCAGTTCTAAAGTTATCTACATGGAATTTAGGTTCATCGTAACCAGAAAAATCATTTCCATAGGGATCTAGTGATTGGATAACGTTGATGGAACCAAATATCAATTCTTCATCTCATAAAAATTATGCTTGATGGGTCAGTTTTGGTTCTGCCTTTTGGTGGGGTAGTTCCTGTACTTTTGAAACATATGACATGAATTCTTTCAGTGTCAAGGAAAACATTGTCCTTGGTAGGATATCATGTTCTTCTAACTACTCATTTTCCTTATGATCATGTTTCTTCTTTGGGGATTGACCTTTTGTGGAATGATATTTTGATGAAAGTGTTTTTTCTATGGCAGAAGTAAAAAAAGATAAAATTGGTTGTTTCAAATATGTTCATAGAATGGAATGTGTTCGATTTATTGTTTTACTGATAATCCAATCCTCATATTCTATAAATTTTTTTCTCTTGACTTATTTCCAATCCCTTAATTTCTCTGGATTATTATTAGTAACACATGCAACATGGGCCAATGAAATTTCAATTTCACTTGTCAATTACACCATTTATTGCAAGATTTCTTTGAGAAAAACACTCATGAATGTGATTCCGTAACATTTGGTGAAGGGGACAATAATTCTGAAGATCTTCATCTCCATCTTTGTTAATTTTCATCGGCCTTGGTAACTGATCCAAATTTTCTTCCAAAGATAAAATGATGTAACCGAAAACTTGTTCATTCTGAAAAGAGAAAAAAATTTCATTAACTCCTCAAATTATTTATGCCTTTTATATTTTTGATCATCATGATGAGGTGGTCATTATAGATGATGCTCAGGAGGTAGGGATCTTCGAAATGATTAGGGATTTGAAGTAAAAGTAGGTATAAGAGCTTATTTGAGTCTGACTGTAGCAGCCTATACATTCCCTATTCTCCTTCCTAGAGATGGTGGACATATATAATATTTTTAGTTAGTTTTCACAATGTATATCTCCAACTTTTTCGAAATTTAAGCAAGGCCTCGAGACCCTCCTGTGTATTTCACAGTGATCAGTGCTGATTTTCTGCAAAAATTGTCAGCAACTCTCCCTAATGGAGTTTGAAATTAAGGAATATGTTAATACTTTCCATCGATCAAATAAAGATGAAACTATTTCACTTTCCTTTTTTTTTTAAATTTTGGAGATATGAAAACTTTGTATTCAGTAGCGTTGAAATGAATTAAAGAAGGAATTCCTTACAGAGGTCTTCTAATCTAGTAATTGATTGAGATTTTAAAATTGTTTACTATAAAAATGCTCAACCCTCTAACTATTTCACAAATAATCTCATCATTACAACTTCCTGTTGTTCAGGATTCCCCATCATGGGATCATAATGAAAAAAATAATGCATTAAGTGTTTCTCTAGATCTCTAAAACCATTAAATATTGGAAATGTAGTCATCACAATGTTTGGTGGGTGAGGGATTAGATCCACCCATTCGAGGTAAGCTTTCTTCTATAGATGTACTGGCACATACCTATATTCCATAGCTTATAATTGAGTTTTTAATTCCTCAATTGTGTTCATAAGAATTTGGGGAATATCTGGATGATCTGAGACCTGTACATGTACAATATCTGGAGCTTGAACTAGTACAACGATTGAAAAAAAACACTGGTGATGGTTCTACGAGTATTTGTTTGTGTTAACCCATGGGGACATGCCTATAATAATGTGATTGATATTTCCCATGATGTGTACCCAATGTAGGGAATTCATTATCTACATATTTAGTTGCAATAAATCCTCTTTCCTGAGGAGTTCCTACTGATGTGAAATTTGAGGATCTTCTTGGGATGTATGTCTAGTAGAAATGTTGCTTCGAAGTAACTCTGTATGGAGTCTTTTCAAATCCTTTATATCCTCTTCTTTTGGTAAAATATTTCTTCAACAGAATGATATTGAGACTCCCCTGTTGAAAAGTGATATGTCATCTTACATTTACCTTTCCCCTTGATAGATTCCTTTCGAAGGGGTGGGAGTTGGTTACTTAGGGGAATAATTAGATTCTGGGTAACCCTATAATTTTGGGTATTCAAACCTGCTTCATTTCCTTTAGAGTGTACCTTTTTATTGATAATAACTTCATCTTCTAACTCCCCTAAACAAGAATCATTCTTCTGAGGATCTTCTGCCATGGAATTAATGAAATTCATTAACCCATAATGCATTTATGGAATTCTGTAAATTTCATTATATGATCGTCTCTTTTTTATCTTCCATGAGACTCAAATCTCTTATATTATAAATTACTTGGTAATTTTTAATGGATAATATCCCTAATGGAATCCTTGGATAGTTCAGTTATTCATTAACTTTGTGGTTTCTTCTCTTTTCTGAAGAAAACTAACTTCCGTTGAGGAGGAGATTGTTGATGTGAAAAATCCCCTAGCCCTGGAGGTTGTGGCTATTTCTATTCTTCTTCTTCAAACCTTGGGAAATTGTTTATTAAATTAAAATGTTTAATTAAACAAGCCCCCCACCTTTTAGGTTGAGGTGGATTGTGAACTGTTATAGCTGAGATTTACACAACTGCTCTTCTAAATTTGCGAATTTTGGTCTAGACATTGGCTGGGTACATTATTCAAAAACCACCCAAATCACATGTCTAAGAAGACCTATGAGCTATTTCAAATATTTGTTTCACGTGATGGATGAAAACCTCTAAACAGGAGGTATTCTTAATGTTTTCATATGCTTGATGCAAAATTATCTCAACATCTTTCTCTCTGCATACTTGACTCTGATGAGAGCCATTCGAGACCCGTTCTTGGGTGTATCTTGGATTACACACAAAATATGTTGATTGTAGCTAGATATGGAAAATAAAATTGCATGAGACAATATTTGGTGGGATTTTTTGATTTTGGAGGGCATTGAAATGAAATGCTCCGTTTTTACCCCATCCTCTAATAAAAACACCAGATGATGTATCAAATATTTACTGGCATAGATTATTTAGTGCATCAAGGAATTCATGCTAAAGGGATCTCTTCTTATTCCAACCTTTGGTTGTCTAGAAAATGAGAGAGATTTCTAGTCAATTTCAAATTTCAACCCTTCTATTACAATTACATGACTTTGATATTCATCATATGATAATACTTTTTCTTTTAAATGATTAAGAGTTTTCCATAAGTTGAGGTGGGAAAAATGAATGCAATTTTATTCCATCAATTATGGAATGTTTTATTGAGAGTTTCCCAAAATCCATAAGATGATAGGTACTTATCCTTTTGCTAAATATTTTCTCATGATCAAAATAACTTCATCATATTTTACTATAGGTTTCTCCCCTAGGTCCAACCGAATTGGATGCTTCTCGATTGTTATATTACAAATAATGGAATAAGTCACTTTTTCCTCTACAATATTAGAAGACAAATAACCCAAAGGAGGTTTGGATAATGATTGTCCCCTTTATATTCCTTTTGGTTGAGAAATTATTTCACCCATTAATGACAAGGAATCAGAAATGACTGGACTCATACTGAATAGTTCCTCAAGTTAAGTGGTATTTCTCATTACTACAATTTCAATTAGAGAATTATCTTGATAATTAGATATACTACTATGGAGAAAACATTCACAAAAAATGTCATCATGGGGAGGACCACCATGGTGGATTATAGAAAGGGATAAATCTTCTTTCTCTTTTGTCTTTTGGACACAGAAAGGGTTTCTGTGTCCCTCATATGGCGATAGGCTCTCTAGATTGACCGAATTTCCATGAAGAGGACCTCCATGATGATGTTTTCGATGGGGAACTTCATAATTACTACCAATACTCCCATTATTTTATAATGAGAGGGTAGGATCTTGAGCTGAAACAGGTAAATTTCCTAGGGATTCAAGAACTCCAGCATTAAGAGGCTCCAGATCACAAATTGAATTTTGATATCTCAACTGTATTTGGAAAGTCTTCTTATTATACTCGCTTTTACATGTAGTTGGAGCCAATTTCTGGGAGAGGTGGTTATCATTTGAAGGTGTATATGTCTTCTTGGAGTGGTTGTCATAATGGGCCAATTACCTCCAATTGGAAAGAGTGTATGTTCCAAATCCGGTTATCATTATGATATGGGGGAGTATGCCCCATAAACATCATGGACTAGAAAATAGGTATGTATTTCCATGCATGTTTTTTTTACCTTTGGGTCTTGATTGCCTATTAGGCTACTGTTTACTCTCCCATTCCTAGTATTATAGGATGGTGTGACTATTGTTCTGTTATGATGTTATGTTGTGGAATGCTAGCCAAGTAGATCATGAGGTTTACCTTGGACATTACACACTGCTACACTAGCTTGACTTACACAGGGCCATGAGAACCTGGTGTATAGACCACAAAAAGAATTGACATTGATGGATTCTACAGAATGTCTTTACAATTACACGATGTGAGACCATAGGGGGAATTGATTGTGAGTGCTTCCCCAGAGTGTTTGTAGTTCCTCGACACATGCCACAAGGGGAATTGACGTTGACTACTTCCCCAAAGAACCTTTAGTATGATACGAGAGGATAGGGGGAATTGACGGTGACTGCTTCCCCAGAGAGTCTATACTGTAGCTGATCCAGATGGGGTGAGACTGTGTGTGCTTCCCTAAGGGTTTCTTATACTTGTTAGGTTGAACCATAGGGGTTAGGCTATGAGTACTGCCCCGAGGGTTGCCTGTTTTGTTTAGCTACATAGTTAGCCACTGCTTGATGTTGAAACTGTGGATTGTATTTTTCTACTGAGTACTTATTGTTTACTGCTTTCTGTACTATTACCCTTCCATATATTCACTGACTATTAGGCACATATCTTGTTGTGGTTTCCTACTCGGATTCGTCTCACACCCTATTTGGGTCATGCTTCTGGGCCCAAAGAGATTATATTATTGCAGTTATAGATAAGGGAAAGTTCCCTTAATCTTCATGTACTTTATTTTATTTGTAAGAAATCAGGTTTTGAGCCTGTAAGACTTTGAAATTTTCTTGATGTTATTCCAGAGTAGGGTGTTCAGACGGCATCTGATTCTGAGCCTCAATGTGGTCAGAATTAAATTTTAAGTGCTTTCACACTGGACACACAAAATAAACAGAATTACTCCTAAACGGTTGCTCATATGGAAAAAAAGAGGGAACTGTTGAGTCTGGAGCATGTCGTTTACCCAAGGAGGGGTGTAACTCTCGTGGGCGTGGCCCTTCTGTGGAAAACACCACCAGGGGCGTTTTTGTATTTTGGTGGCCCCAGGCGTGAACTTTATAAATTTTGAACGGAGGATCAGATTAATATTCTTAGATTCCCGTTGTGCTCATAATGTGTATTTTTCCCTAGGGGTGCCTTAACCCTGACCCCATTGAATGTTCCGGTACGGGCCTACTGGTGGGTGTTTAAAATTAATTAAATTTTAATTAATTCCCTACTTAAAAACCTCCACCCCTCCCTTCTCCTTCCACCATTTTTGTTCTCTAGAGAAAGCTCTCCCAACAAGGTAAAAACATTCTTCAAGCACCACCTCCTCTCTGGAAATGTTGTGGCAGCTCCAGCGGCTCATTTGTGAAGCAACGGGCTTCGCCCAGCGTGGTAGGTTCATGTGTTTCGTTTTTTAATTTCTGCACATATATTCAAACCCAGATATTAGTGTATAATTATATTTTATTTGTCGATATAAGATCATAGTTTATTAGTTTTCTATATGAGTTTTCTAATGCTCTTTTCGGATTGAAAATCCGAAAGCTGGGGCGTTCGGGGGAGCCCCGGGACGTTTTCTGGCCAAACTTTGGTTTTCCAGCGGTTCCAGGGCTGTCTGATAGCTCCACATGGTGGTCTAGCGGGCGACGAAGGTGGCATGGTGGTTCCCAGGTGACGGCACGATGAGGCTCCCAGGACGCGGCGTGGCGGGTCTTCGGCGGTCGGCGTAGGGAGTCCGGGACGGCTCCTCAGCGGTCGGTGGTCCGGGCAAAGACCGGGTTCGTCACCACCCCGGATGCAGACCGAAACCCGTGTATCGCGGCTCTCGCGGGGGAAAGCCTGGACTGGCTCGCGCCAGTACGGGGCGATGCAGTGCAGCCAACGAGGTGGACCGCGGGCCGCGGTGGACGGGGCGGTCCAGGCAGTGGAGCTGCAGACTGCCAGTCTGCAGGGGGGTGAACCGGCCGAACCGGTCCGGCCCACCCCGTCTCCATCCATAGGCATTAAAACCCACTAAATAGAAAATAAAAATGAATGTTGGATTTTCACAACATCTATAGAGAAGCGATTCTCGGCTCGATACAGAGGTTTTGAGATTGTCATGGGGATTTATAGTTCTCAAGATGGGGGACTCGGTGGCGCGACACGCCGTTAAGTATTGTTTATCACCTCGCTGGGATTCTTCTTTCAGGTGGCGTGAACACATTTGAAGTCCGTTTTAGGCAAAATCAGTGGTGTTGTAACCCTTGAATTGAGATGATGTAGTCCATGGTGGTTTTAGGCGTTGAAGTTGGAGTTGAGGCGTGGGCCCCATGTGCCATCTTTCAAGCTCTGTGCAACGTACTGTGACTTTTTCATTATATGTCCATTCAAGGTGAATGAATAGTCGTTTTGACGAGTTTTTTCAAGAGAGTCATGATGGAACAGTTCACCCAACCTTTTTCAGGACTTATGTGTGGGCCCCACGAGACGTCGTATGGGTATAAAGCAGTGTTGAATAACGTTTTCTTTAGGAGTCCGTTTCAGGCAAGTAAAAAGTCTATCTTGTGTGTTTTTATGCAAGGAGTACAATGGTGTAATCTCTTTGGGAATGTAGAGATTATTTAGATATCTCCTTAAATGTGGACACTTGAAAGGGCGTTGGTCGGAGGTTCCTTTGACGCACTCCAAACCAACGCACGAAAGTTATGTTAGTGACGCCCAGAGATGGTATGGGCATTGCAGAGTTATCGGACCAGTTTGGGGTTTACCCTCCAACGGGGCTGGCAGTGGGTTAACCATCGGTGTATCAGGGTTTACCCTCTAGTGAGGTTGGTAAATGGGTTACCTGTCGACCTTAGGGCTCACCCTCCAGCGGGGCTGGGCAGTGGGTTACCCGTTGACTTTATGATTTAACCTCCAGCGGGGCTGGGCAGTGGGTTACCCGTTGTCCTCTTAGGGTTTACCCTCCATCTGGGTTGGGCAGTGGGTTATCTGATGACTTCTTTTAGACTCATCCCTTTCTATGAGTCTATTTAGTGAATTTTCTTCTTGATTACCAGAGCGGGACCTTGGTTATACGGTTTAGTGATGACACAGCTTTGACGTGCGGGACTGTTAGACATTAGTGATGGTTACCCATAGTACTCTTGCAACTTTTCTTGGGCTGATATTGGAGATGGAGATCCCCTTACACACTCGTTTAGGTTTCTTTTTGAGTATATATATATATATATAGATACACCCTACTTTTCTTCCCACTCCTTGTCTTCAGTTACTCTACTTCTAGGTGGGGCGATGAAATACGGGGTATTCCACATGCCTTCCGTATCTAGCTCCTATTTGTTGGATGATTCTACTTCCTTTCTTTTGTTGGGTTGAGCTGAACTCTATTTACTATACTCATTCAATGTTACTTGTTCTGTCTAATGCTCACCATTTTAGTACCTCCTTTGTTGCTCCATCAAGATTTTGGGGCATTCTACTGAGTATCTTTATACTCACCCCTGCTTGGGATTTTTCCACACTTGTTGTACTCTTACAGATGACAGATAGGTCGATCGAGACTACGGAAATGCATAGAGGACACAGAAGTTTGGAATGCGTTCAGTGGTCATAGTAGGACTTTCATGTGTGAGAATCATCAGCTGTTTACTTTTGTTTACCTATTACTGGTTTGTGGCACCTTTCGGGTTGGGCGCGTATTTTACCCTTTTTCTGTTCAGTTATCTTATTAGTATTTTTCATCACATTACTTGTTCTATTGATAAGTTGATGCATGACTGTTGTTGGGTTATAGTTATTTGTCCTTTGGTTTTTTTTTCACTCTGCACTTCTGCATCGAGTGGATTGTGTGTGCATGTACAGGTACTTAGGTGAAGGCCTCCCAGAGATCATTACGCCTTCAGCGCTTGTCTCCAGCCCCTGGCCTAGGGATGCAGGCTTGTGGTAGTTGTGGCTCAAGACCAGTAGGGTCGAGTCGTGAAAAAGTGGTATCAGAGGTGGTTCGTTTTTTGGGGCATTGTCCATATGTCTATAAAAAAATAATTGGTAGGGATTTAGGTAAATAGTGTCGACGTGTCTCGAGAGCGGCTCTCAGGCCAGGGAGTCCATTGAAGGTACGATCAACTGACACATCCATTCACCATGACCCTGATAACCCTCTTGTTGATTCGGCACGCTGATAAATTTTATACAGGGTACTTTGGAACAAGCATCCGATAGGATTGAGTGTTTGAATGTCCTTGTTGAGTTAGCTCCCCTTTACGATTACTTATACATATATATATATATATATATATATTCTCATCTGATCGTGGTAATCCTTGATAATTTTCAGGATGCCCCCACGACAGCAGCCAGCTGGGTTACTCTCTCCAGTTCATGACGAGAACCTGGCGAGTGACGAGGCATCAGTTCAGGTACCCTCATGTGATCCCCTTACACCCAATGCTACAGTAGTATCCCCTCCACCTAGAGAACGATAGTTAGTACCGGTGCCACAGGCCGAGGTTAAGCGTAGGCTAAGTGCGCTCTGATACTACCAGCTTCAGCGACCATAGATGTTCTGTGGGGACCCGGATCCCCAGGGAGTGGAAGACTGGCTAGAGTCTGTGATCTGAATTTTTAGGCTGGTACGGACACCAGAGGACCAGATGGTATCCCTAGCTTCCATTCTTTTCCTCAGGATGGCCAGGAGTTGGTGGGGATTTGTTATTTAGATGCACGATGAGTCGTCTCTCACGTTGGATAGCTTCCAGCAGATCTTTCGAGAGGAGTACTCCCCCTCTTGTTTATGCTCCATTCAGATTCAAGAGCTTCTAGAGCTGAAGTAGGGGGATGACCATGGCGCAGTAATCATCCCAGTTTACTCATCTGACAAGCTACCCATAGGATATGGTCCGCGATAGTTACTTTCGGGGTGGAAGTTTGACCAGGGTCTTTGCAGGGAGATATGTGCTAGTGTAGTGCCCATGTGCATCTGTACTTATGTCGGGGTGCTAGAGCGGGTGCTCATGACAAGGAGTGTAAAACCCAGAGATTTTATGAGATATATTATTTTTAATTTCTTTCATGTCCTCTATTGTACACTACACCAAGATTATCTTTTACTATAAGCAACACTGTTTTAGCTTGTAGTATACGCAACACTATTCTTGGCTTGTGTTACACACAATTTCAAGTTCGTTTTATAGAAATTATTCTACACAACATTAAATATAGATTTTTTTTATGTATAAATTAAATACGATTTGATTATGTTATAAGAAACACAAAATGGAGCATGCACTACACACATCCCTAACTTATCTTGCATTACACGCAATTGTGACCTTCCTCAATAACGTGTGTAGTACGTAATACCGGGTTTCACTAAACAACAATACATTGTTATAATATTAATATGAACTAGCCTTTATGAATATTATTAACTATATTTTTAATTTTATAAAATTATTATTCATCTTACACATTTTTAGAACATGTTATGAGAACAAAATAATTTTTTCGGGTAAAATAAATATTTTTCAAAAAAATGAATTTTTGCGACCATTTGATGGCGCACCCACATTAAATCTAGTTTTTGAAATTTTTATAAGTTCTATTTGAAAAAATATATTTCTTATTTGGAATCAGCATATGAAAATTTACTTTGGAATAATTTTTCATATTATTCTGATAACTTTCATATTTTAATGAATAGTAAAAACACAATATATTTTAATTAAAAACAATTTTTTTCATCGTAATAATTTATATGGTTAAATTATAATATTGAATGGTTTAAAAGTATAAATATAATATATCTTTACCTTTTAATATATTTTATGTCATTATAATTGACTTAACATTGAGTTTATAGGTAAAATCATTTCAATCTTTTGCAATGTTTTAACTTTTAAAACTCATTTTCATAACAACGCGATTAATTTTAAATTAATTTCTGCAACTTCAGTGATTTGAATTTAGAAAAATGGATTCCATTTTTGTAATCAATAGGTCCAAATTATGTTAATATGCTACTTATTATTTTTGGGAACTGTGAATAGTAACTACGGTAAATTCTATTTACCATAGTTAAAGGTAAATCGGGTAATTAATGGTAAATATAATAATATAAAATTACCCTAATGCTTGTATTAATATAAATTAATGATTAATATTTCGTCCTAAGAAATATTTGGGTCGAAATGGAATACATTGGAACCCACTTGGATGTGATTAAGACCTTTAATTTATTTTATTTTAAAGAAAGTGAAATATGTCTCACTAAAACATTAATAAATAAAGTATTTTTAATATAAGGTTATACAGAATATAAAATCGATTATAAATACTAATTTTAATGATCAAATGTTTTTCTTTTGTATGTTAATTTATTTGTAATTTTTATGTGATATTTAATTACCTTAATAGCTTATACATTAATGATGGAGAAATTATTTACATAGTGAAAAATTAATAATATAGTTTTTATTAAACTAATAATACCTATCAAAAGGCCAAAACACCTGCCAAAACATATTGGTCTAGTATATATATACCATAATAATCCAAGGTATGGCTTTGGGACTATTTGGAGTCGTACAAAAGAGATTATGACATTTATATTATATTATTTTTAATAATGTAAAAGTTGTCACCTTCATAAATTAATAAATATAACAATTTAAATGATTGATTTTAAGATGATAAATTCGAGTAAAAAATATAGTTATGAAATTTAATAGATTTATATTCCTCATAAGATTTTATTTTTAATTTTATGCAACAAATAAGTAGATTAAATAATTATACAAATATGTTATAGTAATTATTTTATTAAGAGAAATACCAAATAAATGGTTTTAAAAATATTATATGAACAAATTAATGTGATCCATGAATTTTTTAGATGAATTTTACATTTTAGGAATCTATTAAATATTTTGGTTCGAATATATCTTTTGTGTGGATTTTATTTAAATTCAAATAATTGACTAGTGTCAAAATTGACCCTATTGATATTTTATAAAAATAACATATTATTAAATTGTTTAAAAATCACAAAAAATATTTAAAAATTAAAAATTAAAAATTATATTTTAGAAAAGGTTATAATTTATCTTATTATGGAAAATTAAAAACACATAAGTATGTATTTATAACAATTTAAAAATTAGAATATTATTACCACAAATAAAATTAAATACATTAAATAATGATAAATTAAAATGATGAGGTATAAAATAAAATCAAAACATGTCTAAATTTTATTGGTTGATGAGATTAAAACCCTATATTTCCTCATATATTAATTTTAGTAACTTTGGAATATATTATGTGGGGTTTGAGTTTATTATAAATTAATATTTTGGAGGTTTCCAAAAGTGCCCCTCTCCTCCCTTATAAAAGGGCACCTCCTCCCTCTCCTCCTCACATAGCTTGGAGCCCTCATGATCGGCCAAACCCTACCCATTTCTCTTCTCCAATTCCCTAGAAACATACTAGAGGTCCTGGTCTACTTCAAAGGCCCACTTAAGTTCCCTAAGAGTATTTTTAGAACAGGCACATCGAAGAAGAGGTAATATCCTTTACCGATTCTTTCAAGTTCATTACTTAATCAATTTCCTCTTATTTTTTTGTTTCATAATAAAGTAATAACATAAGTATCACTCATATAATGATATATTATTATACATATGAACCAACCCTATTTCACCTTCTATCCATCTTATGGAAATGAAATCACCGCGCGTGCGTACGTACGGAATATTGTCTCCACGCCGTGGTGTAATCTATTTTTCCAACACCACCGTACTTGTATTGATATATTGTTGTAAAGGATAACTATATATGATTATTATAACATGATACTAATTATGAGATGTTATATCATCAACTCTAATTCCATTCAATAATTATGGGAATGATATCATCGCTCGTGCGTACGTACGGATTACCCTCTCCACGACGCGATGCGATTCATTCTCCAAGATAACCATTCAAGAATGATTATAAAGTGTATATAATGAATAATAGTGAGATATATGACATAATAAATATACTATATTTATTTATATGTTATTTATTTACATCCATTCAATTTTATAAGGAAATGAAAATTGCGGTCATGCGTACGTACGATCTACCGTCTCCATGAACGGTGTATTTCATTCAACTTATCAATCTATTATATATATTTATATTCTGAATATATATTATATATAAATCATGTTTTAAATTATTTATGTAAGTAAACCATGATATAAGTAATAATAATATCAAGAACAACAATTCCAAACACGTACGATAAATGAAACAATTTTACCCAAAAGACAACTTTAACATGGAATTGACAAAATAACGGGTAATATAAATTCATAAGTGAATCATATATGATATCAAAAATATTAATATGGTTTTTTTACAAGTTAATAATATATTTAAACCCACTATACATGAGTTTTGGACATTTATAGAATACATTGGACCTAAGGTAAGGGATAATTTTGCAATCTCATTTTTATCCGAGATTGCATATACGTAAGTATTTACTGGGGTTATCTTTTTCATCCATGTCCATAAAAATGTTTTTCATAAAGTGTTTAATATTCTTCCATTTATGTTTAATTTCAGGTTTACCCCTCTTTTACTTTTACATTTTTTATGGAAGGAATCTTTCTTTTGTTTACCATACGAGGAAATTTTTTACTTTTCAGGCAAAAGTACGAGGAAAATGTTTTTTTAACTTATACGGAAAGAACAAATTTTTATGGTCTTATAACACCTTTTTTTCATGAATCAAACTCTAAAAGATTTCATGATTACTTTCAATAAAATAATTTTCTTTTAAAATTGCATGGCATTTTGTGAAATGAAAATGATTTTGAAGAAGAAAGGATATTTTCCTCAAGAATTCATCTAAAGTGTTTTATCAAAACTATTTTCCATCTAAGATGAAATTATTTAGAATTTTTATGTTTCAATTATAATTTATCTATTATTTACAATGTTTTTCTTATTATGATAAAATGATATCCATTTGTTTTATATGGATTATGTCACGATGGGATGATGTTTATGAAAACCATTTTATTCTTTGGTTTATGATGAATGATTTATGATTGTTTTATGGCACATGTAAGAATGATTTCAATATGAGATGTGTGGGACCTATATCTCCCTCCAATGCATTGGGTAAAGATTTATATCTCATGAGATAAACAGGATAGGAATGACAAGTAAACCCGGTTCAATAATTGACTTTGTCCACTATGATTGTCTTGGAAGAAATGCCTTGGCTACTATGGAAATGAAAACATGTTCTTAATGGATGCAACAATTACATGTTTTATTCCGATGATATTTTATCATGATTAATTTTCCTTTAAGATATATGCCTTACATCCTACCAAGATTTATTTCACAGATCGAAATTTTGATGTTTAAACTTTATGTTCATGTTTTTAAGTTCAAATTTATATGGGTTGTTTTATTTTCTCCATTCTTACCCTTACTGAGAATTTGAGCTCACACTTTTTATGTTTTTTACCCAGGATATAAAGAAATATTTTAGGTAAGAAAAAAAGAGAAAGATCATTATAGGAGATGTTGAAGATCGTTCACCATGATTATAAGATTGTGTTCTATGTTTCCAAAGACACTACACTATTACGGTACTTGAGTGTCTGTTTTGGTTATGTATTAATTATTCTGAAAAAGTAATGTAATGTCCATGTACATGAAGCTTTGGGTATCTATAGTTGGTATCAGAGGAAAGGTTTAGTTAACCTTTGGAAACTAGGATAAGAAAACTTTAGTGAGATCCCTAGAGATATTTCAAACGTATTTCTAGGGATGTCCCAAAGTTTAAGAGTAAGTGTAGGTCATAGTCCTAGAATTACGGTAATGATTTTATAATTAAACCTAAGATATTATATGTTGAAGGTACTCCCCCTTTATTATGTTGTTTTCCTAGCATGATTTTTTCCTCTCACACTATTCTTTTTGGGTTTTAGACGATGGATGAAACCCAAAGGAACAGTGTTGATCAATGTATTGGACAATGCAATGATTGTCCACCTGAAAAAACCAATGTTATGGGAGATGGATTGAAAAATCTTATTTCTATACTTACACAAGATATAAATCATTATGGACTTCCAAATGAGCAGAGAAGGGAACAATATTCTATTGAGTCCTTCATGAGGCATCATCCACCTTCTTTCAGCGGGCCTTCTGATCCACTTGTTTCTAAACAATGGATCAGTACCATTGAAAAATATTTTCCATAATTCGTTGTTCGGAAAATGAAAAATTCATTCTTTCTATTTACCATTTATAAGGTGATGCAAACTAGTGGTGGAATCTAATTAGGAATACAAGGCCCCAAGATGAAATTGAATCCATGGAATGGGATGAGTTCACGAACTTATTTTTCAATAAGTACTTCCCCGTATTCTTCGAACAAAGATGGAAAAGGAGTTCCTTGAGCTTAATCAAAAGGATGATGAATCAGTTGGTATATATGAGGTGAATTTTATAAGTCTTTCAAGGTATGCATCTGGCTTTATCATCCAACATGAATGTAAATTTTATCGATTCGTCAGTGGCTTAAAACCAAGACTTCAAAGGGAATTAGCTATAAGAGACTTATGTAGCTATGAAGAAATTGTGTGTTGTGATATCAAGGTAGAATTGGATGTTGGTGTTACATTTCCATATCATGGTTTTTACAAAAAAAAGAAAGATGGAGTTCAAGGAAAAATCACAGAAAATGGTGAAAAGAATGTGAATGTTTCTTTATGATCAATGTGTAGAAAGAAGCATGGTTAAGATTGTCTAAAAGGTACTAGAAATTATTTCATGGGTGGAAAAGAAGGTCATCAAGTAACTGAGTGCCAATGTAATGGGAAAAAGTTTTCTAATTATGTGAATAGAGAAAAGACTACAGAGAACACTCCACCAACACATCAATGCTTCAAGTGCAAAGAAATGGGTCGTTATGATAATCAATTCCCTAATCCAAGGGTTAATGATGATCGACGTGAGGAACCTCTTAAGGCAAAGGATAATGGGAAGTCAAATGCGATCACTATTTCTGATGTTGAGTATGAAAATGATGTTGTGGAATGATTAGGTGTTTATGTAATGGGATTTCAAAATAGTATTATGGAATCTCATTTATAGTATTGTGGAATTTTGGAATATCTATGTATTGGTTTTCAATAATTGTATGGTACCGATAACCATGAAAAGTGATTGAAATATTTTTGGAAACCAGATGATATGCACATAATAAAGGGAAAAGGAGAAAATTAAATTTTTGATATTATTAATGAGCACATGACCGATATAAGGACAATGTTATATCATGGTTTGAGTATATAGAAGTTTTGGGATTTTGGTATGTGGAAAGAGTTAACTTTTGACAAAATTCATGCTTTCACTAATGTTCAATGGGTATTCATTTTTCAAGAGAATACATGATTAAGGTATTCAAATATTTGGAATGTGACCAACAAAGATATATCTTATGATATATGGGAGACAAATGATGGTATTCACATGCATGGTAGACGACCTTTCTAGAAATAGTTTTATTTATACAATGAGATTGGATAGAAGTATTTTAGATAAGATTGGAATGGATTATTTTTTTAATTAGATAGTATTGGTTATGGGTATAGTTTTTTTTTATTATTTCTAGAATGTTATTATACTGTTGTTTTAGAAAAAGGAGAACTTGCAAGATGGGCGACAACCTATCACGTCAGACAAGGTTGTGGGAGTCGAACCCACAACTGATGTGTGACCGGAATTTATCTCCTACCAATGGCCTACAGGAAGTCCCTGGTTAGTAGAAACTAGTTTTATTTTATTAATCATGATGATAGAAGAAGTATAAGTCCATTTTTGGAACCGTATACGATTAATCTCACCATAAGATGGACTTATGTATATAACTTTTTCTAAAATTTTGTTTGAGACAGATGGAATGACCTATCATTTCATCGCATGATCTTCAATAACTTTAGGAAAGACAAATTCAACTTCATTTCTTTAAGATATGAAGTGGAAATTGTTCAAGGCACGAACAATAGTGAGATTGTACCAAAATCATGTATGTATTAATTTTTATTCAAAAATTCTTCAACAATAGGGAAATGATCTTGAAAACCAAAAATGTTGTCCTAGTGCCCTCATATCTGATGAATGAAAGGGTTCCTTAGGTCACCACAAATTTATGGCTTGGTGATTGTTGGCTTTTTCATAGCCTTGTCCTCTACCACTCTCCATCAAGACTTGATGGTTATATTTCTCTTCCATATCCATATTTTAACATATGTCCTCCATTGTGGAAACCTAGTGATGAGTTACTTTGGGTAACCATTAGGTTTCTAACATTCCTTTTTAAAATGATGTTTTAGTATTCCCTTTTTATGATGCCGTTTTCTATGAAAGAAACTTTCAAGTAGTAATTGATTTATAACCATGACGAATTTCGAGGGAGAAATTCATTTTAAGGGGGGTATAATTTAACACCCTGAGATTTTATGAGATATATTCTTTCTAATTTATTTGATGTCCTATATTTTACACTAAAAAAATATTAGCTTGTACTATACACAACATCGTATCAGCTAGCAGTATACGCAATACTATTCTTGGCTCGTGTTACACACAATTTCAAGTTCGTTTTGTAGAAATTATTCTACATAACATTAAGTATAGATTTTGTATAATTTATAAATTAAATAATTTTTTATTATGTTATATGCAACACAAAAGGGAGCTTTCACTACATGCAACCCTGACTTTACTTGGCTTACACGCAATCACGACCTTCCTTGATAACGTGTGTAGTACATAATACCGGGTTTCACTAAACAATAATATATTGTTATAATATTATTATGAACTAGCCGTTATGAATAGTATTAAATAAATTTTAAATTTTATGATATTATTATTCATCTTACACATTTTCGAGAACATGGTATGAGAACAAAATAAATTTTTCGGGTAAATTAAGTATTTTTCAAAAAATGCAGTTTTGTCGCCTTCTGATGGCGCACCAACATTAAATCTAGTTTTTGACAATTTTATAAGTTAAATTTGAAAAAATAAAGTTCTTATTTGGAATAATGATATAAAAATTTACTTTTTATTAATTTTTCATATTATTCTGATAACATTCATATTTTAATCAATAGTAAAAACACGATATATTTTTATTAAAAAAAACTTTTTTCATCATAATAATTTATATGGTCAAATTATAATATTGAATGGTTTTAAAGTATAAATAGAATATATTTTTACCATTTAATATAATGTATTTCATTAGCATTTATTTTACATTGAATTCATAGGTAAAATCATTTCAATCTTTTTCAATGTTTTAACTTTTAAAACTCGTTTTCTTAACAACATGATTAATTTTAAATTAATTTCTGAAACTTCTGTGATTTGAATTTGTAAAAATCTGTTCCATATTTTGAATCAGTAGGTCCAAATTATGTAAATAGTATACTTTTTTATTTTTGGGCACTATGAATAGTGACTACGGAAAATTTTATTTACCATAGTTAAAGGTAAATCAGGTAATTATGGGTAAATAAAATATTATAAACTTACCCAAACACTTGTATTAATATAATTTGATGATTATATTTAATATTAAGAAAATATTTGTGTTGAAATGGAATCCATTGGAACCCACTTGGATGTGATTAAGACCTTTAATTTATTTTATTTTAAAGAAAGTGAAATATGTATCACTCAAACTTTAATAATTAAAGTATTTTTAATATTAAGTTATACAGAATATTTATTTTAATATAAATTCTCATTTGAAAGAATTTTTTTTCTTTTTTATGGTAATTTATTTGTAATTTTTAATTTTTATTTAATTACATTAATAGCTTATACATTAATGATGCAGAAATTATTTACTTAGTGAAAATTCAATAATATTGTTTTTATTAAAGTAATAATACCCATCAAAAGGCCCAAAAACTTGACCAAAACATATTGGTAGAGTATATCTATACCATAAGCATTCAATTGAAGACTTTGGTACCATTTAGAGTCGTATAAAATAGATTATGACATTTATATTATATAATTTTTAATAATGTAAATGTTGTCACCTTCATAACTTAATAAATATAAAAATTTAAATGTTGTGATTTTAAGATGATAAATTGAAGTAAAAAATATTATTATGAAATTTAATAGATTTATAATCATAATAGGATTTTATTTTTAATTTTATGAAACAAATAAGTATATTTAATAATTATACAAAAATGTTATGATAATTATTTTATTAAGATAAATACCAAATACATGGTTTTAAAAATATTATATGAACAAATTAATGTGCTCGATGAATTTTTTAGATGAATATGACTTGTTAGGAATATATTAAATATTTTAGCTCCAATATATCTTTTGTGTGGATTTTATTTCAATTAAAATAATTGAATAGTGTCAAAATTGACACTATTGATATTTTATAAAAAATTACATATTATTAAAATGTTTAAAAACCACAAATTTTTTAAAAAATTAAAAATTAAAAATTATATTGTCGATAAGGTAATAATATATCTAATAATGGAAAATTCCCAACACATAAGTAAGTATTTATAACAATTTAAAAATTAGAATATTATTACCAGAAATAAATTAAATTAAATTAAAATTAGGATAAATTAAAATGATAAGGTTTTAAATAAAATAAAAACATGTCTAAATCTGATTGGATGATGAGATTACAACCCTATCTTACCTCATATCCGAATTTTAGTCACTTTGGAATCTTTTAAGTGGGGTTTGAATTTATTAAAAATTAAAATTTTGGAGGTTTCCAAAAGTGTTGTTGGGACCAAGTTGGATGGAGAAAGAAGTTTGAAGAGATTAGCGTTTGCAGAGTGTTGCCTATTATTGTCAAAGAATATAAATCAATTCAATTTGTAAAAGACATAAAACTAGATGATGATTTGTTGATATGTATTTCAAAAATATCATATGTCTGGATAACTTGCAATGCAAGCCTTATGAAGGAAAGGGGGGGAAAGGATGATTCTAGTCATATACAATTTTGATTGGATGGAATGATGCAGCTGGAAGATTGGGAAGTTTTAGTACTTCCCATTGTAATTCTAATGATGCTAGATCTGGTCTATCAAAGGATATATATCACGATAGTTGAATTCGTGATAAAAGCTGGAGAATGGTTATGTGAAGCAGTAAAGAGAGAAATGAAAAAGCAATGGACAATCTAGAGGCGGCACAATAGCACAGTTTAAGGTGGTGCTATTTTAAAGTGTTTGCCATAATTTAGGGCATAAAAATCAAGATATGAAGATGTGTTTTTGGCAATGGATGTTGCGTTCAAGATTGAAGATGGTTTATATTTTCATGTGCAAGGCATGATTTAAGGTCATAACATTGAAAAAAAGGAAAAGGTATAGAGTGCACAGAAATTTAGGCAAGTTGAAAGAAAAAATAATGTGGTGCATGAAATAGTAGAGGGATGTTCAAAATATCAACAGGATGTGCAAAATAACAGTGGGATTCACGAAATAAGAGATGGATGCGTGAAATATCATTGGGATCCTCAAAAAATAATAGTTGCGCAAAATATCGGCGTCATGCGTGAAATAGAGGAATGAAGTTTTTCACACAAGAGGTGTTTCGAGATCAGAAGCACAAAAATTTGAAAAGGCATGAGGTGCACGAAAAATTGGATCATTGCGCGAAATTCGATGTTGCATGAAAGGCTGTGTTTGCACACAATATGGAACACAGTGTGGAATTTTGCGCACAATTGGTGCTTCATGCTTAGAATGATGAAAAAGGACAAAGTAATGAGGTGTGTAAAAAATCCAAGTGGTACGTGAAAATAAAGGAAGGTGCGCATAATTAAATAATTGAGATACATTTTTATTCACTGGAAGGAGTTTTACGTGCAGGAAGGGGGTTTTCGCACCGGCTCAAAAATGCCAATAAATATAAGGTCAACCCTTCTCATTGATTAATGCTCGACACTTAAAACAAATCATGTGCTCTGGTGCGCGTTAAATTATATGCTAAGTGAGTTGCATGAAACAAAAAGAGTTTGTGAAAAAAGAGGATAGCTATGCGAAATGAGAAAAAGTTTCACAAAAAGAGAGAAGTTGCGTGAAAAGAGAAAAAAAGTTACGCACAAAAGGGAAGTTGCACGAAAATGTTTTTCGTGCTAAAATAGAATTTTTGCGCTCAATGAATTTGAATTTCACGTAAGATATCCTAAAGGTTGTGCAAAAAATTTGGGGTCTTCACACATATTCAATTGTGCATAAGGGAGTTCTTACCAGCTTCTTGGTAGGAATGTGAAGATTTGTACTTCAGAGAATACTACTATTCAATTGTAAAGAATCATTGAAATACTGGAATTCCCTATTTGTGCTAAGAGGTTGCACACATGCTTGTGGATTGTTTTCTAAGTGCCACACGAGTGCAATGGTATATCCTAATCATTGTATTCCACATCAAAATATTGTTTTATAGTGGATTGTGTGGTACTAGATTATTTCAGTACCATACCATGGACATAGCTACTCTTGTTGAGTAGTAAACCTTGTAAATCTTGGGTTCCTGTGGTTGTGTGTGTTCAGCAGAGAAGAAAATCTTTAACATGAGGAGAAGGTTGTTTTAACATGAAGGAAACATAAAAAGAAAAAGATATCACTAATTCAACCCCTCCCCCTCTCAGTGATACTTGGATCCTGACTGGGAACTTCCATTGGTATCAAAGGGAAGAGTTCACTTCGTATATTCTTTGCTGAAGTGGTTTGAAGAGATGTTGTGATGTAAAATCTAAATTTCCTAAACAAAAAGGGGATTCCGATTTTAGATGGAAAGAACTATCACATATGGAAGGATAGAATAATGCCCTATCTTATGTCTCTTGGATATGAAGTTCTTGAAACTACAACAAATGGATTTTCTGATACTGATGAAAAGGTTCCTCTTACACCCGCGGATAAAAATAATCTTGAGAATTATGGAAGATCCAAAAATTAATTACTCTCATCACTTTTTGAGAGTGATTTTTTTAAGAGTGAAAGGTGTCGCTATAGCTAAAGGCATCTGGTATTAGTTGATGAATATCAATGAAGGAAATACAATAGTTAAGAAGGAAAAACTACAAATCTGGAGGCTGAAGTATGAAGACATGAAAATGGGAGAATCAAAATCTGTTGGGGACTTCTTTACATTGTTTAATGATATTTTCAGTACAATCAGATGTCTTGGTGAAATATTGGAGGATGCTACAGTTGTTGGAAAGATCTTGAGAATTTTTCTTGACAAATTTGATGCTAAAGTTTCGTCATTGGAAAATAGGGACCCAGAAACATTATCTCTTGATGATTTGCATTGTACTCTCATCACGTATGATATGAGAAGGGAGAACACCATGAAGAGCAAAGAAAAATCATATAGAGAAATGTCTTTCAAGGGAGAAAAGAAAGATAAGTCAAAGAAAATTCATATTGAAGAAGAATCCGTTGAATCCGACTCTGAAATTTAGGCATGTCAAAATTTTTATGTAATTATATCCTTGTTTTATAAAAATGTTAAAATAGGCACAAGAAAATACAAAAGGAATATCTCTATTAAATGTTTTGAATGTGGATATGTTGGCCACTTTCCAGCTAATTTCCCTCAAAAAGGGAAAGAAGACGTTAGTGATGAAGAAGACAAAGGACCAAGAATGTCATGGAAGAAACAGGGTCGAACATATAAATATTCTGGAAGAGGTTTGAATAAAAAGTTATTCAAATCAAAAGAAAGAAGCTTTTTGTCAAAAGATGAATAAGATGATGATAGAGAGACTGAATCAGAAACATCTGCTGCTGGGAAAGCTAGAGGGAGTACCTTTTTTGCAACAGTGAATAATGATGATTATGAGAGAAGTAGTACTGAAGAAGAGGAAAATCAACTTGAACAATATCTAAAAGAAGAGCTGAAGGAATGTTTGAGGAAGATCAGAAATCTTGAGAAAGAAAAAAAGAAGATGATAAATGCATATTACACATTAAACAATCAAGAAGGTTTTACTCATGATAAAGTCAAGATGGAAAAGGAGATTGATGATCTGAAAAATTATCTTGAGAATACAAAAAATCATAACGATCATCTTGAAGTAAAGATGAAGGCAAAATAAGAAGAGTTGGAACTTTTCCAATAGAAACATTATAAATCTAAAGAAATGAATATCAATTTCAAAAATTTTATCTCAGAAGTTGGCGAATGTTCCAGTAAGAATAAATCAAACAAGGATCCACAAAATATACCTTCAAAGGTTGAAATTAAAGATAGAATTGGTACTGATAAGAACATGTCCGGAATGACCATGTATGTGTTCAAAGTCAGCAATGATAAAAAATCATAAGTGAATAAAAATCTTGAGTCCAGAAAGACATAAAATACTTCTGGTGCTGTTCAATCTGAAATGAGAAAGGGAGTTACAATTGAAAACATGAAGGTTGATAGTCAGCATAGATTTGTTAAGAAGGTTGTTGAGAAGCGTGTTCCCAAATCTGGTCATTATAGAAGTTTCAGAGGAAAATATTCTTTCTATTGTTACTGCTAGTATTGTGGTGGATTCAGACACATGGAAAATATGTTTTGGTTCAACCAACAACATTACAACTATTCCACAAGTTTTGAAAGACAAGGATTGAGGGAGAGTCAACCCTTTAAAAACAGAAAGTCTCCAAATAAATTTCAGATGATATCATAGAAGACTGGTGTGAAAGTTGAGAATAGGATCCAACCACTGGAAAATATTTTGGAAAGATGTGATCAACCTGGATATCTTGCCAAGGGCTGCCTTTGTGTGTTACAAGAGAAACAAAAGATTCTTAATAATTATCAAAAGCCAGAGTTTTTAAAAGATAAAAGGGATAGGTCTGATAAGTCCGAAAAGGAAGAGTGCATGGTTGTCTAGCCAGAACACATTGACATGGCTAGGAAATTAGAGGAAGAACAATAGGAAATGAAGGAAAATGAAGAACAAACTGCTCTTGTTGTCGAAACATCATTGAAATCTAAAAGAGGAGAATTCCCATGGATTCTTGATAGTGGATGTTACTCTCATATGACAAGAGACATAAAGCTGCTAAAGAATGTGAAAGACTTCAAAGAAGGAGCAATGTCATTTGAAAATGATGAATCTCTAAGGATCAAAGGTGTTGGACTGGCCATCATTGCAAAAGAAAAGATGAAATCCAGGAAAACACTATATGTTGATGGGCTGAAACATAATCTGCTTAGTGTGTCAGAACTCTTTGATGAGGGATACAAATTTATCTTCAAAAAAAAGGATTTGTTGTGAAAAGTGAAAAAGATGGAAATATAGTTACAAGGGGCCAACGTACAAGAGAGAATTTGTTCCAAGTTGGTGAAGTGTAGAACTCTTGTTACATGGGTGTAGTGGATGAAAATCAGTTATGTAATAAAAGGCTAGGACATATGTGTTAGAGAAATATGTGCATGTTATCAACAACAGACAGTGTCCGAGATATGTCGGATTTATCAAGAAGAAGTTATTGGTGCTGCACTATTTGTAAAAAAGGGAATATTACAAACTCTTTTTATAATAGAGTTTAAATTCGTTCAAAAAACCCTTGGAACTTATACATTCTGATATTTGTGGACAAATGAGCATGACATCAACAAATGGAGATAAGTACTTCATTACTTTCATTGATGACTTTACTCGCATTACTTTTGTTATGTACATGAGACATAAGTTAGATGCTCTAAAAATGTTTAAGAGTTTCAGGAGGAAAGCAGAAAAGGAATGTGAGTATTCAGTCAAGAAGTTGAGAACTGATAATAGTGTTGAGTATAAGAATGAATAGTTTGAATGTTATCTTGAGAATCATGGAATTCCGTATGAGTTCAGTTCACCATACACACCTCAACAAAATGGGGTTGCTGAAAGAAAAAATCGATGTTTGGTAGAAATGGGGAGAACTTGGTTTCTTGATCATATTATTCCTCTTTATTATTGGAGGCCAGCCATGATCACTGGTGTGTATATTCAGAACATGTGTTTCTTTAGACAAACTCAGATATGACTCCTTATGAAATGTTCTATGGAAAAACTCCAAGTCTGAAACACCTAAGAGTTTTTGGGAGTCCATGCATTATAAAGATGAAAGGTGGAAACCTTGGAAAGTTTGTGAAAAGAATAGATGATGTAATTTTTCTTGGCTGTGATCCAGAAGGAAGATGATATAGATGTCTCAACAAAATAGCTAGAAGAATTATTGATTCTTCAGATGTAAAAGTTGTTGAAAATGTTGATAAAGAAAAGAAATCATATGTTGATGTGGAAGTTGAGCAGGATGGAGAATATTTTGTTAACAATTCCGATAATGTTGCAGCCTATGTTAATCCTTCTCAAGAAGATGAATCCGACTTAGAAATATCAAGTGATGAAGATGGAGTTCAAACAACTCATCCTAGGTTGAGGAAGCAAGTGGAGGATTAGAACATTATTGTAGATAAAAATCAAAGGGTTGAAACAAGAAGAACGATGAAAGCTATATCACATACATCTCTTTATTCAAAATTTGAACCGAATAATGTAAATGAAGAATTTGAGCATCCAGAATGGGTTCATGCAATGAATGAGGATCTTGATCAGATATATAAGAATGATACTTGGGAACTTGTACCCAAACCGGACAAATAAGAACATCATTGGTACAAAGTGAGTTTTCCAGAACAAGTTGAATGAAGAAGGTATTGTTATAAGAAACAAAGCAAGATTGGTTTGTAAAGGGTATTCAAAAATTAAAGGCATTGATTCTGATGAAACCTTTGCTCTGGTGGAAAGATTAGAAATAATAAAAATCTTTCTTACTATTGCTGCACAATGAGGTTAGAAAATATTTTTAATGGATGTAAAATATGCATTTTTTAATGGTGACCTTGACGAGGAAGTCTACATTGGTCAACCTTGTGGATTTGTTATTAGAAAGGATGATACTTATCTGTGCAGGTTGAAGAAGGATTTGTATAGGCTAAAATAGACTCAGAGAGCATGGTATTCTAAATTAGATACTTTCTTAAAGAATATAAACTTTAAGAAAGGGAGAGTTGACATCAATATCTACATCAAGTAATGTCAGGCGTTTTCACTGATTGTTATTTCTTATGTCGATGATATTATATTTTCTAGAAATGGTGAATGATCATGTGAAAAATTTGCTGAGGAGATGAAGAAGTTATTTGAGATGTCCATGCTGGGAGAAATGAAGTAATTTCTTCGTCTACAAATTTCACAGAAGATGAATCACGTTTTCCTATCTCAAGAAAAGTATGATAAAGAAGTTCTGAAGAAGTTTGGCATGGAAAAATCAAAACCAGTGTTCACATCTATTTTAGTGGGAACCAAGTTATCTAAAGATGGAGAAGGTAAGGATGTTGATCATAAAGAGTTTTGAAAGCTGATTAGAAGTCTATTGTATTTGAATGCCTAAAGAACCAGAATCGTCTATGCTATCACTTTATGTGCAAGATTTCAGAGTGCTCTTAAAGAATCTAATTTGATATCTATGAAAAGAATTCTCAGATATATAAAAGGAACAAAATTTTTTTTAATTAGGTATGATGGATCATGAAATATTGATCTATTCAGTTATTTTGATGCAGATTGGGCAGGAAATGTTGATGATCAAAGATCCACATCTGGTAGAGTTTTTTCTGGGGAAAAGTTGTGTTAGTTTCCATACCAATAAATATAATTAAGTAACTATTAGCACAACTGAAGATGAGTATGTTACTGTTACTCAAGCTGCAACTCAACTAATGTGGAGGAAGACTCAGTTGGAAGATGTACTTGTTGAAGTGAAGACACCATTTCTCTTAGGATGTGATAATTAGAGTGTGAATGATCTTACAAGGAATCCGGTACAACATTCTTGTTCAAAACACATTGAACAAAAGTACCACTTCATTAAAGAGTAGGTGAAGAAGAATGAATTGAGGCTGGAGTATGTTTCTACATCTGAACAAATTGCTAATATATTCACAAAACCTATACCAAAGGAACCATTTGAAAAATTGAGGTTGAACATGGGTGTCCAACCTCCTTCTCATCAAGGTTGAGGTATGTTTGTCTTTCCCATCTCTCATATTACCTTTGGATAGTGTTTTCAAGGGGGAGAGTTGTTTCATAAATCTATCCTTATAGATATGTGCATAAATGGGGAGTTGTGGGTAAGCTGTGAATCCAACATGTCTGTGTGTGAACTATTCTAACTGTTTATTGTAGTGGTTATAGGAATCAATGTTGTTTTACTGGAAAGTTGAAGAAGTGAATAATGATGAAGTAGAGGTTAGAAAGTTGTTATGAAGAAGGCTGAGGAGATACGATCATGAGATTTCATAGACACTGCTTTTTGACAGCATGGTCTTGGCTGTCAATAATTCTTGTTTCCTACAATGAGATAGCTCACGTAGGCTTAGAATTTATGATAAGCAATACATTGCATAATATTACAATGTTAAGTGATTTATGAATCTAGGTTGACAACAAAATCCAAATGGGGGGATTGTTGGGACCATGTTGGATGGAGAAATAAGTTTGAAGAGATTAGCATTTGCAGAGTGTTGTCTATTATTGTCAAAGAAGATAAATCAATTAACTTTATAAAAGACTTAAAAATAGACGATGCTCTACTGATATGTATTTCACAAATATCATAAGTAATGAGAACTTGTGATGCATGCCTTATGAAGGAAAGGGTAAAAAAGAATGATTCCAGTCATATATAGTATTAATTAGAAGGAATGATGTTGCTAGAAGATTGGGAAGATTCAGTACTTCCCATTGTAATTCTGACGATGATAGATCTAGTCTATCAAAGGATATATATCAAGATAGTGGAATTCATGATAAAAGCTGAAGAATGGTTATGAGAAGCAGTGAAGAGAGAAATGACAATGAAATGGACAATTTATAGGCAGCACAAAAGCACATTTTAAGGTTGCACTGTTTTCCAGTGTTTGGAAAATTTTAAGGACTGAAAATCGAGAGATGAAGATGTGTTTTTCGAAATGGATGTTGCATGAAAGATTGAATATGGTTTATATTTTCACGTTCAAAGCATGATTTAAGGTCAGAACTTTGAAAAATGGAAAAGTCATGGAGTGCACGAAAATTTAGGAAAGTTTCACGAAAAAAAATGTGGTGCATGAAATAGTAGTGGGATGTGTGAAATATCAGAGGGATGCATGAAATAACAGTGGGATGTGCAAAATAGGAGATGGATGTGCGAAATAACATCGGGAAGCAAGAAAAATAATGGTTGCATGAAATATTGGCGTGGTGCGTGAAATATAGGAATGATGTTTTTCGCGCAAGAGGTTTTTCGAGATCAAAACCATGAAAATTGGAAAAGGAATGAGGTGCACAAAAAATTGGATCATTGCGCGAAATACGATGTCACGTGGAATGCTGGGTTTGCGCGCAATATAGAACACGGTGTGGAATTTTGTGCGCAATTGGTGCATCATGCTTAGAATGATGAAAAATGGAAAATTCATGAGGTGCGTGAAAAATCTAGGTGGTGCGTGAAAATAAAGGAAGGTGCACATAATTAAATAATTGAGAGACAGTTTTATGCACTGGAAGGAGTTTTACGTGCAGGAAGGGGGTTTTCACGCTATCTCAAAAATGCCTATAAATATGAGGTGAACCCTTGTCATTTGTTAATGCTCGACACTTAGAAGAAATATCAAGCTCTGGTGCACGTAAAATTATACGCTAAGTGAGTTTCATGAAAAGAATGGAGCTCGCACAAAAAAGATTACAGCTGCGCAAAAAGAGAAAAAGTTGCGCGAAAAGAGAGAAGTTATGTGAAAAGAGAAAAAAAATTGTGTGAAAAAAGGAAATTTGCACGAAAAAGTTTTTCGCGCTAAAATGGAATTTTTAGGCACAATGAATTTTAATTTCATGCAAGATATCCTAAAGGTTGTGTGATCAATTTGGGGTCTTCGCACATATTCAGTTTTTCATATGGGAGTTCTTACTAGCTTTTGGGTAGGAAAGTGAAGATTTTTACTTTAGAGAATGAAATTGTTCAATTGTAAAGAATCATTGAAATACATTAATTCCTTATTTGTGCTAAGAGGGTGCACACACGCTTTTAGATTGTTTTCCAAGTTCCACATGAGTGTAAGGGTATATCCTAATCATTGTATTCCACATAAAAGGATTGTTTTCTAGTGGATTGTGTGGTTCTGGATTATTTCCATACCATACCAAGGATGTAGCTACTCTTCTTGAGTAGGGAACCATGTAAATCATGTCTTCCTGTGGTTGTGTGTGTTCAGAAAAGAAGAAAATATTTAATAGGAGGCGAAGGTTGTTTTAATTCGAAGGAAACATAAAAATAAAAAGATATCACTGATTCACCCCTCCCCCTCTTAGTGATACTTTGATCCTGACTGGGAAATTCAAGTGTCTCTCTCCTCCCTTATAAAAGGGAACCTCCTCCCTCTCCTCCTCTCACCACTTGGAGCCTTTGAGATCGGCCAAAACCTACCCATTTATCTTATCCACTTCCTTAGAAACATACTAGAGGTCATGTTCTTCTTCGAATACTAACTTTAGTGCCCTAAGAGGAGGTTTAGAGGAGGCATGTCGAAGAAGAGGTAATATCCTTTACCGATTCATTAAAGTTCATTCCTTTTTATACTTCCTCTTCTTTTGTTGTTTCATAATAAATTAATAATGTTAGTATCACTCATATACTAATAGGTTATTATAAATATCAACCAACCCTATTCCATGTTCTATCCATCCTACGGAAAACGAAATCACCGCGCGTGCGTACGTACGAAATACCGTCTCCACGTCGTGGTGTAATCTGTTTTTCCAACACCACCTTACATGGATTGGTATAATGGTTTAAAGAATAACTATATATGATTATTATAAATTGATACTAATTATGAGATATTATATCATCAACTCTAATTCCATTCAATAATTATGGGAACGATTTCATCGCTCTTGCGTACGTACGGATTACCGTCTCCACGACGCGATGAGATTCATTCTCCACGTTAACCATTCAAGAGTGATTATAAAGTATATATAATGAATAATAATGATATATATGACATAATAATGATAAAATATTTATGTATATGTTATTTACATTAATCCATTAATTTTAATAAGGAAACGAAAACAACGTTCATGCGTACATACGGTCTACCCTCTCCATGAACGGTGTATTTCATTCCATTTATCGATCTGTTATATATATTTATATTAGGAATATATATTATATATAAATTATGTGTTAAATTCTTGATGTAAGTAAATCATGATATAAGAAATAATAATATCAAGAATAACAAGTCCAAACACGTATGATAAATGAAACGATTTTACCCAAAACAGTGCTTTAACATGGAATTGACAAAAGAACGGGTAACATAAAGTCATAATTGAATCATATATGATATCATAAATATTATTATGGTTCTTTGACATGTTAATAATTTGGTTATACCCACTATATAAGAGTTTCGGACATTTATGGAAGAAATTGGGCCTAAGGTAAGAGATAATTTTGCAATATCATTTTTATCCGAAATTTCTTATACGTAAGTATTTTCTGGGGTTATATTTTTCATACATGTCCATAAAAATGTTATTTGTAAAGTGTTTAATATTATTCCATGTATGTTAAAAGTCATGTTTACCCCTATTTGACTTTTATATTGTGTTATGGAAGGAATCTTTCTTTTGTTTACCATACGAGGAATTTTTTGACTTTTCCGGCAAAAGTACGAGGAGAATGGTTTTATAACTTATACAGCATGAACAAATTGTTATGGTTTCATAATTCCTTTTATTCATTATTCTTACCCTATAAGATTTCATGATTATTTTCAAAAAAATCCTTTTCTTTTAAAATTGTGTTGCATTTTGTGGAATGAAAATGATTTTGAATAAGAAAGGACATTTTCCTCAATAATTCATCTAACGTGTTTTATCAAAACTATTTTCCATCTAAGATGAAATTATTTAGCATGTTTATGTTTCAATTATAATTTAACTATTATTTACAAGGTTTTAATTTTATTATGATGAAATGATATCCATTGGTTTTATATGGATTATGTCACGATGGGATGATGTTTATGAAACCCATTTTATTCTTTGGGTTATGATGAATGATTTATGATTGTTTTGTGGAAAAACTAAGAATTATTTCAATATGAGATGGGTGGGACCTATATCTCCCTCTAATAAATTGGTTAAGATTTATATCTCATGAGATAAATAGGGCTAGAACGGCAAGTAATCCCGGTTCAGTAATGGACTTTGTCCACTACGATGGTGTTGGCAGCAATGTCTTGGCTACTATAGAAATTATAAATTGTAATTAAAGGATTCCACAATTACATGTTTTATTCCCATGCTATTTTATCATGATTAATGTTCCTTTAAGATCTATTCCTAATGTCCTGCAATGATTTATTTCATGGCTCAAGATTTTGATGTTTAAACTTTATGTTCATGTTTTTAAGTTCAAATTTATATGGGTTATTTTATTTTCTCCATGCATTCCCTTAATGAGCATTTGAGCTCACCCTTTTTATGTTTTTTCCACAGAATATAAAGAAATATTTTAGTTATGAAAAATAGGGAAATATCATTATGGGAGATGTTGAAGATCATTCACCATGATTAGAAGATTGTGTTCTAGGTTTCCAAAGACACTAAACTATTACGGTCCTTGAGGTTCTGTTTTTGTTATGTATTAAGTATTCCACAAAAGTAATGTACTTTCCATGCACTTCATTCTTTGGGTCTCTGCAAGGAGCTTCTTGGCTGAGGGACACCAGCTGACAGGGCCTAGTAGTGGCCACATCAGAGCAGATTCTTTGATAGCAGACAGGCGTCAGAGAGAAGAGCCTCAGTCGAGGAGACCCTTCCGTGAGAAAACTCAAGGGAAAAGTCTTACATCGCATTGGCACTGTAGAGAACCATGGAAGTTAGGAGAGAGTCAGTGCTATGCCTGTGACGTACGAGGTCACCTAGCATGGGACTTCTCGACCAGGCGTACCGAGCAGCCGTGGTAGGCAGTGGGCGTACCGCAGCAGTAGAGGCAGCACCGTGACTAGGGATCCCCCAGGCGAGGATAGGGTAGTCCTCAAGTAGGTGGCACATGCATCACGGTAGGGCCTGGAGGTGGGGGATGGCGTTTCGAGGTTATTCTACTACCACCACCAGGCGGCCCATGCTAGGCTCAAGGAGCTGGCGGTAGGGGCCATGGACAGTTTCAGGCTATAGGTGTTCGTAACCCCCAGCACACGAGATGGTCCGAGGTATGATTTGTGTTTACTCTACACTTATTTCGGTACTAGTAGACACAGGTACCAACCACTCTTTTATATCTCTGCATTTGGTATGGGAGTTGTCTCTCCCAGTAGAGGCACTGACACCCGCGCTTAGCCTCGAGGTTCCTACGAGAAGTGCCTTGTTAGTGAACTTTGTTTTTAGATAGTGAGAACTATCATTCGGAGGAGAGAGTTTCAAGTGGGACCTACTCATCATCATGATGGACCCTTGTGACGTCATCTTGGGCAAGGATTTTCTTTCCATGGTTCATGCCCAGATTGAATGTCGGTGCAAACTAGTTAGAGGCGTCCATTCTGATGGGACAAGGTTCACCATCCTTGGGGAATGAGACCATGTGTCAGAGTAGATGGGTACTCTGATCAGGATACCATGACCTTTTTCTCACCAATTGGCGATCCTGGCTCTCGGAGCAGCAAATGCTACAGACACCTGGATCCCTACCATTGTAGAGGACTACGTTGACCTCTTTTAGGAGGATGTCTCGTGATTACCTCCAAGGAAAGATATGGATTTCAGTATTGACTTGCAGCCATGGACTACTCTGATATCATGTGCAGCATATAAGATGGCACCCACAGAGCATCCGGAGCTATGAATTCAGTTGGAACACCTTTGCGAGAAGGGATTCATCAGGCCCAGTGTGTCCCCTAGGCATCTCAAGTTTTGATTGTAAAGAAGACAGATGGGAGCCTACAGATTTGTGTGGATTATCATCACATGAATCAGGCCATGATAAATAAAAAGTACCCTTTTCCGAGGATCGACGACCTCTTCGGCCAGTTGAGAGGTGTGAAGTGGTACTCCATGATTGATCTTCGATCCGGCTACCACCTGTTTCGGGTTCGTGACGCTGACATCCCGATGCTGGCTTTCCATTGTCGTTATGGGAATTATGAGTTTCTGGTGATGCACTTTGGCATGAAGAATGCCCCTACCCTTTTCATGGAATTTATGAACTACATCTTCCAGTCGTACTTGGACCGGTTTGTGGTTGCATTTATTGACGACATACTCACATACACTGTTATGAAGGAGGAGCACACAATTCATTTGAGGGTGGTCCTAGACTTACTGCTGGAGATCCAGCTGTATAGGAAGTTCTCGAAGTGTCAGTTCTGGATTCATGAGGTTCACTTTCTGGGGCATGTTATTTCAGAATAGGGTTTGGCCGTAGAGACCACAGTGATAGAGGAAATTCTTGCTTGGGAGCCACCCAAGAATGTGTTAGAAGTGCGGAGCATTCTTGGTTTGGCAGGTTACTAGAGGAGGTTCATGAAATATTTATCCAGGATTCCTACACCTTTGACTGCATTGATGTAGAAGTGACGACCATTCACCTTGACTGATCAGTGCCAGAAGGCCTTGATGGAGATGAGATAGAGGCTGGCTAGTGCTCTAGTGTTGAGGCTTCTAGAGGAGTGCGTTGAGTTTGTGTTGTACTGCAATAATTCAGGAGATGGTCTCGAGTGCGTGCTGATGCAGTAGCAGTCCGTGATTGCATATGGGTCAAAGTAGTTGAGGCCCCATGAGAGGAATTATGCGACTCACTATTTGGAGCTAGCAGCAGTGGTCTTCTCCTTGAGTTTATGGAGACACTACCTCATGGGTGAGCAGTTTGTGGTCTACTCAGACCACCAGAGCCTCAAGTACATCTTCACTCATAGGGATCTAAGTCTAAGGCAAAGGTGTCGGCTGGAGTTTCTACAGGACTATGATTTCGATATAGTCTACACTCCAGGGAAGGGAAATGTAGTAGCAGATTCTCTTAGCAGGAAGTCCCAGGCTCGTCTAATGCGGGAAGCTTCAGAGCAGTTGGCTTTCCTACAGCTGACCTAGGTGGAGAAAAAGGGTACGGCTTTTCTACAGTCGATGATGCTGACTCCTTCACTCCTTGAGTGTGTGAGAGAGTCCCTGCTGGGGGATGTCAATATCTAGATGCTTCATGATCCGATATCCATGGGAGACGCACCCGATGGGTATTCTGAAGAAGGGAATCACGCGATCCTATTCCAGGGGTGAGTTGTAGTACCTGTGGAGATGCGGGAGGAGGTGATGCAGGAATTCCACACTTATCCCTTGGTTGTACAACCTAGTGTGGGGAAGATATAGAGAGACCTTTAGCGGCATTTTTTGTGTTCAGGCATGAAGTGGAGCGTAGCTGAGTTCATTTCTCGGTGTCTTATCTATCAGTAGGTGAATCCAGATCATTAGGTTCTGGAAGGGTTGTTGAAGCCCCTTGATATCCCGGAGTTGAAGTGGGATGACATATCTATGGACTTCTTCACAGGGCTTCCGAGCACAGTGAAGGTCCACGATTCCATTTGGGTGATAGTGGACCGACTCACAAAGTCGGCACACTTCCTTGACATCTCGTAGCAGAGCATGGTGGAGATTCTAGGGCAGTTGTACATTTGGGAAATCGTCCGCCTTCATGGAGTACCCTCGATGATCGTATCCGACCGTGATGCGCAGTTTACGTCGTAATTTTGGAACGTCCTACAGGAGGCATTCAGGACTGAGATACGGATGTGTACAACTTTTCATCCCCAGTCCAACGGACAGATAGAGCACACTATCCAGGTGTTGGAGGATATGCATAGGGAATGCATGGTAGAATTTTTCCTAAGCTGGGAGGACCACCTTCCCTTGGTGGAGTTCATGTATAAAAATAGTTACCACTCTACTATCGGCATGGCACCTTTTGAGGCCCTCTACTGGAGACCTTTCAGGTAACCAATGTGATGGACGGAGGTTGGGAAGGCCTCCCTTGTGGGCCCAGAGTTGGTGTAGGAGATGATGGAGAAGGTTGATGTCATTCATGAGTGGATGAGGATGGCTCAGAGCAGACATAAGTACTATGCAGACCGTCGTCATAGAACTTTGGAGTTTGAGCGGGGGGACAATGTCTTTTTGAGAGTCTCTCCGTGGTGTGGTACACGGAGGTTTGGATGGGGAGGCAAGCCATCCCCGTGGTTCATTGATACATTTGACATCGTGTGCAGGGTTTGTGAGGTTGCCTACCATCTTTCTCTATCCCCACAGCTAGAGAGGGTTCATGACGTATTTCACGTGTCATAGCTGAGGAAATACGTGCATGAACCTATGCATGTCATCGACTGGGGAGAGCAGGACATTGAGGCTCGATCCACCTTTGTGTAGAACCTAGTGGCGATTGAGGACTGGTTGGAGCAGACCCTACATGGATGGAACATCCCCTTGATTCGAGTGTTGTGGCTGCATAGGAGGGTGCCGAAGAGCACCTAATAACAGGAGAGCCAGATGCGGGCTCTGTATCCCATGTTGTTTTTGTACTTTTGTTTTTTAGGGATGAAAAAAATGAAGGATTAATTGATGTAAGAACCCATTTTTTTAGCATGTAATACTTTACAATTTTCTTGATGTTATTCCAGAGCAGGGCGTTCAGATGGCGTGTGATTCTGACCCTCAGTGTGGCTGGAATTAAATTTTAAGTGCGTCCACACTAAACACGCCAAATAAAAATTAATAACTCTTAAACAATTTCTCTGATGCGAACAAATTACGGCACCATTGAGTCTGTAGCATGCTTTTTACCCTAGAAGGGGTGTAACATTCACGGGCGTGGCCCTTCTGTGGAAAAGGCCACCAGGGGCGTTTTCGTGATTTAGCAGCCCCAGGCGTGAACTTTTTAAGTTCTTAAAGGAGGCTCGGATTAAAATTTTGAGACCACTGTTGCACTCAGAATGTTGATTTTACCCTAGGGGTGGCTTAACCCTGACCCCATTGAATTTCGAGTACGGTCCTACTGGTGGGTGTTTAAAAATTAATTAAATTTTAATTAATTCCATAATTATACCCCTCCACCCCTCCCATCTCCTTCCCCCATTTGTTTTCTCTAGAAAAAGATCTCCCAACAATGTAGAAACCTCATTCAAGATCCTCCTCACTTCTGGTAAGGCGTTGGCGGCTCTAGCAGCTCGTTTGTGAAGCGACGGGCGTCATCCATCGAGGTAGGTTCGTGTGTTTTGTTTTTTAATTTTCACACATATATTTGAACCCAACTATTAGTGTTGAATTGTTATTTATTTGTCTATCAGAGGCCATAGGTGTGTAGGGTTCAATCCAAGATTTCCAACACTCTTTTCGGATCGAAAATATGAGTCCTGGGGCATCCGGGGGAGCCCTGGGAAGTTTTCCAGCCAAACATTGGTTTTCCGGCTGTTCCACGGCTGTCCGATGGCTCCGCACGGTGGTCCATTAGGCGACGGTGGCAGCGTGGTTGTTCCCAGGTGGTGACACAGTTCGGATCCCAGGTGGTCGCGCGGCGGGTCTTCGGCGGTCGGCACAGGCGGTCTGGGATGGTGGCCCGGCCCGGGGCGGCTCCTCGGGGGTCGGTGGTCCGGGCGAAGACTGGGGTCGTCATTAACCCAGATGCAGACCGAGACCCGCGTATCGTGGGTCTCATGGGGGAAAGGCTGGACTGTTTTGTCCTGGTCCTGGGTGATGTGGTGTGGCCCACGCGGTGGACCACCGGCCGCGGTGGAGCAGGCTGTCCGGGAGGCCGAGTCGCGAACCACCGGTCTGCAGGGGGTGGACCGGCCGAACCGGTCAGATCCACCCCATCTCCATCAATAGGCGTTAAACACCCCTAAATTGCAAACCGAATGTCGGATTCACACGCCTTCTATGGTGGCATGATCCTCAGCTTGAGACTGAGGTTTTGAGATGGTCTCGGGGATTTTTAATTCCCGAGATGGGGGCTCGGTGGCATGACACGCCGTTAATTATTGTTTAGCCCCTCACCGGGATTCTTCTTTTGGATGGCGCGAACACATTAGATGTCTGTTTAATGTTTCGTCAGTGTTGTTGTAAATCTGGCATTGAGATGTTGTAGTCCCGGGTGGTTTCAGGTGTTGAAGCTGGAGTTGAGGCAAGGGCCCCATCGTCCGTCTTTCAAGTTGTGCGCAGTGTACTACGACTTATTCATCAAACATCCGTTCGTGTTGAATGAATAGTCATTTTGGTGTTTCTTTCGAGAGAATCACGATATTACAGTTCACTATACCTTTTTCGAGACTGAGGTGTGGGACCCACGAGACGCTTTATGTGCATAAAGTGGCGTTGATTAACTTTTTCATTGAGAGTTCATTTTAAGAGAGTAAATAGTCTATCTCATGTGTTTTTTCACGAGGATTACAATGGTGTAATCTGTTTGCGCGTGCAGAGCCTCTTTAGAGAACTCCTAAAATGTAGAAACATGAAAGGGCATTTGTTGGAGGTTCCTTTGACGCACTCCGAACCAACCCACAATAGCGATGTTAATGACACCCAGAGATGGTACGGGCAGTGCAGAGTTATTGGACCAGTTCTGGGTTTACCCTCCAGTGGGGCTGGGCAGTGGGTTACCCATCGATGTATTAGGGTTTACCCTCCATCGAGGCTGGGAAGTGGGTTACCCGTTGAACTTAGGGTTTACCCTCAATCGGGGATGGTAAATGGGTTACCCATTGACTTTAGGGTTTACCCTCTAGTGGGGATGGGCAGTGGGTTACCCGACGACCTCTTATGGTTTACCCTCTAGCTGGGCTGGGCAGTGGGTTACTCGAGGACTTCTCTTAGAATCAACCCTTTCTATGAGGCTAGTTAGTGGATTTTCTTTGTGATTACCAGAGTGGGAACTTGGTTGAACGGTTTAGTGATGAGACAGCTTTGATGTGCGGGACTGTTGGGCATTAGTAATGGTTACCCTTAGAACTGTGGAGACTTTTCCTAGGCTGATCTTGGAGATGGAGATCCCATTATTAACTCATTTGGGTTTCTTGTTGAGGATATATATATATATATATATATTACACCTTACTTTTATTCCCTCTTCGGGCTTCAGTTACTCTCTTTCTAGGAGGGGCGAAGACATGCAGGGTATGCCACGTGCTTTCCATGTCTAGATCCTCTTGGTTAGACGAGTCAACTTCCATTCTTTTATTGGGTTGAGGTGTACTCTATTTACTGTACTCTTTCACTTTTCCTCGTTCTTCCTACTGCTCACTATTTTTGTACCTCCTTTATTTCTCCGTTGAGATATCGGGGCATCCTACTGAGTATCTTTATACTCACCCCTTCTTGGTATTTCCGCGCACTTGGTGTGCCCTTGTAGACGACAGACAGGTCGATCGAGACTACGGAGGAGCATAGAGGACCCATGAGCTTGGGCTGCGTTCAGTGGTCGTACTAGGACTCTTAGGTGTGAGACTCATCAACAGTTTATGTTTGTTTACATATTGCTGGGTTGTGGCACCTTCCGGGTTGGGAGTGTGTTTTTTCCAATTTCTGTTCAGTTATATTCTCAGTACTTTTCAGAACATTACTAATTATATTTAGAATTTGATTCATGACTAGGGTTGGGTTATAGTTTTTTTCATTTGGTTTTCTTTTCACTCTACACTTCTATATAGAGTGGGCTGTGTGTGCATGTACAAGTAATTAGGAGAAGTCCTCCCCAAGATCATTACGCCTTCGGTACTTGTTGCTAGCTCCTGGACTATGGAGGCGGGCCTGGGGTAGTCGCGGCTTGAGACTGGTAGGGTCGGGTCGTGATAACATTGGAGATGGAGTGCATAAGACCAAGCTAAGGCTTGCGATGCTAAGGAGTGGTTTATATATTTTCCTTTTGTACATTTGTTTAGTACTTTATTCATCATTGTGACTTGTTTGGCTACTTTGGAGATTGAGAACGAGAGAGAGTTGGGAGGCAAGATGGGTACCGATTCGAAGCTCTCGACGTGCTGAGTTGGCGTGTAGTAACCGGGAGCCATGAAATCAACCGAAGCTTCGGTAGTTTCCTCTTTATGGTAGGTTTGTTTATGATTTCATTATAAATCCTCTTTAAACATGTTGGTTTATGTCTTTAAATCCTTATATTTCTTACTTTTTCCTTTTAAGGCTGGATCTATTGTTTCAGTGGCGAAAATGGGAGATTCGGGCATTTTGTGGGTTTTTTCATCGGAAAACCCAGAATACACGGCATGTGTTCTAGGGGTACACATCATGTGTTCTTCCCGTTTAGGGAAGGAAAAGTTTTCTTAAGTACACACCGTGTACTTTGAGTACACGCCGTGTAGTGGGTGTTCGTGTGACTGATCATGTGAAATAGAACACGGAATAATGGTTTTTTGGGAGTACACGTCATGTAGTGGTATTTGGGCCTGTGTTTTAGTGAAAAAAACACAGGGTGACTTTTGTTGAATAGTACACACCTTGTACAGTAAAGTACACACCATGTACTATTACACAGGCTATCCCAATGTGTTCTGGCCCTATGCTCTGGCCATGTACTACTTCAGTTTAGTAGTTTTGGGGATATCTTGGGTTCTGGATGTCAGAATTGGGCATGTGAGTAGTCGATTCTGAGCGTTTTCCACATAGATCGTAATGAGGTAATTGTTTTGAAATTTAGAGATCATATAGAGGGGGTTTGGGGGGTTTCTATCTAAAAGGATGGGTTCTTCCTCCAGTTATCGAGTTCAGTTGTCACCTGAGATTGAGACGTTGCATGAATGATAGGTTGGGTGTTCAGACCAACTTATTTGAGAACATTAATAGGAGATGTTATTTGACATATATCCCATAAACTATGCTTTAGAGGGTGTTTACCATGTGAGATGTTCCCTTCTGGCCTATGATAATTTGAGACTAGGTACTTCTAAGGATCCCCTTAGGGATGCCTTTGCTTGTGTGCTGACCTAGGGAGTCCCTTATAGTATCTCTCTCTTGTTCTTCCTTTGATAGAAACCATGTTATGTAATGACTATATTTAACTTCGTTTGAGTATCTTATGTAGTATTACTCCATTAATATTTGCTAAGGATCCTGTGTAGGATGCCTTCGCTCTTGTTTACCTGGAGGATCCCAAGTATGATGCCTTCTCTGTGTTTCACTTGAGGGACCCAGTGGGTGCCTGTTGTTTGAATGACCCTGAGTTGTTTTGTCAGTTTTGGGTGGAGATGGTGATTGGGTGACACATAGAACCCATGTCGAACTGGTAAATCCATGGGGCTATGGATGTATTGTTGGGTTGGGAATTTGGTCCACCCTCACTATTTGTTTATTTATGACTTGGTTTGTTGACGTTGTAGTTTTTACCAGAGGTTCTTCCTCATTGGTGGATACTGAGACTGAGGAAATGTGTCTTTCTTGTCTGTTTTGATGCCTAATTTTCATTGTGAGTCTAAGTAGAGGTGGTTTGATTGTAAATAGTGTATTTTACCTTGTTGTGGATGTGTTTTCCCTTGTTGCATGATTTTTTATTGTTCCATCTAGCTTTCCTGTTTGGCAGCCTTATTTCCATGCCTAGTATTATTAGGATGGAGTGGTTGTATTTATGACTTGTTGTTATGTTTTAGACTATTAGACAAGTAGTTCATGGGGTTTACTTGGGGTCTATACGTGATTCTACACTTGCTTGACTTATAGAGGGCCAGGAGAACCTGGTGTATAGACCATAGGGAGAATTGACATTGATGGCTTCTCCAGAGTGTCTTTATAATTATATGATGCGAGACCATAGGGGGAATTGACATTGAGTGCTTCCCGAAAGTGTCTGTAGTTCCTCGACGTGGGCCACAGGGGGAATTGATGTTGAGTGATTCCCTAGAGCGTCTTTAGTACGATACAAGACTATATGGGGAATTGACGGTGAGTACTTCCCCATAGAGTCTATACTTAAGCAGAACCAGAGGAGTCAGACTGAGTGTACTACCCAGAGGGTTTCTTGTGTTGCTAGGTAGGACCAAAGAGGATAGGTTGTGAGTACTTCCCAGAGGGTTACCTGTTGTGTTATATGTCTTCTTGTGTTTGATTGGTTGAACCAGAGGGGACATGATATGAGTACTTCCCAGAGGGTTACTTTTTTTTGTTTTTCTTATTCAGAGACAAAATTCTGGTGTTGGCCGAAGCAGGTACATGTTGATGGGATTACAGACCCAAAGATCGACTTAATGATACACAGCTTGAGTGGCACGACATCCAGCTCAATTCCTTTGCATAGGATGTCCAAGAGACTAGGCTTATGGTCCCAAGGATCGACTTCGAATGTTATTCTTGTTATTTGAATCACTTAATCATGAATATTTGTATTTATGTATATGTGTATAGGTATGGGACTATACATGTGTAAGTATATATATATGGACATCCATGGTGGTACTTTCCCAGTTGATAGGGTTTACATACCCTAAGTTCGACTGTGGTTGCAAGTTTGGTTTACTTCTATTGTTGTCTTCTAGCTAGGCTGAGCAGGTTACTGTTGCATACACATAGCAGCACAGTTATAGGTATCTTGTCAGGGTGCCCGACTGAGATTATTTCTCACCCCTGCACGTGATCCTTGGTGTACATCTAGACTTTATGTATCTTTTTTGGGTTGAGCCGTGTGTCTAACCGTGTCACTAACAACATGGGCCAAGTGAAGCTTGTCCAATACACACCACGTCTACCTTGAACACACCATGTAGTCTTGTCTTAGGAGATCCATGTGGATAAACCATGTAGAAGGACTTGGTCAGGGGAAGAGGATTAAATTACACACCATTTGTTTGGGGTGTTACACGACCAGTTAGGCAGGAGTACACACCAATGTGAAAGACTTCGGGGAACACACTGTGTAGGAATTGTAAAAGATGTGTAGTATTGTTTTTTAAAACATTAATGCTTTCTTCATCTTGTTCTCTTCTTACACTCCTTGTTTCCAGTCCTTTATAATTCCGATCTAAGGTGTGCCTTTGACCTTACAGATTCATGCCACCAAGAAGTCCTATGACTATCCGCCAGTTACAGGGCAGTGGTCAGACGCCAGATATGGCTGATCAAGGACTTCCAGTTGATCATATTGTTATGACAGTCTTGGAAGCAGCAGTTATACCTGTTACCGGTGCTGATTCATAGCTTAGGGAAGGCTTCTTTAGGATTATTGATACCTTTTAGGGAGTGCTTCCTCCTGCCCCATCGATGGATGATTTGACGTAGGTCTTCTAGCAGCAGCATCCTCCCACTTTCTCAGGGGAAGGGGGGCCTTAGGCTGCAGAGTCATGGATATAAGCCATGTTGATAATCATTGATCATCTAGAGATTCCTCTAGAGAAGATGGTCAAGATCGCTACCTATATGCTATGGGATTCTGCCAAGAGATAGTGGGATATGATCTCATAGGTGGGTCATCAGCAGGATATGGCTTGGGAGGAGTTCCGACACATCTTTTATGTCTACATCTATCCGGAGACCCTGAGGGACGACCGAGCCCAGGATTTTATGAGCCTTGAGTAGGGTACCCTATCAGTTATGGATTATTCCTCTTGTTTCACCGAGCTTCAGCATTTCACACCCTTTCTGGGAGGATATGGGTTATTTATGTCAAGGAAGTTTGAGTATGGCCTTATATAGGACATCCACTCTCTGGTTAATATCTTCAGGTTGACTTTCATCACTTCCATCGTCAATTAGGCACAGATCATAGAGCGGAATCTGAGGGAATTCGATGTTCTGATCCAGGGTGTCTTGACATCCAGAGTTAGTGCTTCGCCATCTGATAGCTGGAATCACTGCATGGAGACTACACGGGGAGATCTGAGTAGGCGAGATGCATATTCTGGTATCCAGGTGGTGTGCTGCTAGTGAAGAGCAGTCATATGAGGCCACAATACTAGAGAGAACCGGTGGAGTGCTGATCTTGCGGCATGTTGGGACACTATAAGCATTTCTATCAGGTATTCTCACCAGCAGTCGGTGACCAGGGTTTATCTATGCCCCCTTGTACAAGAGTAGCTAGGCCAGTTTCTCACCATTCAAGAAACTGGAGTTCTTCTGGATGTTCAAGCTGAGGTGGAAGTCACGGTCATGGTGGTCAGTCACCAGGATACCAGTGACAGTAGGGTGGATTAGATTAGAGTAGTCAGGCATGGTCATAGGGCCGTGGAGCTAGCCAGACTTTTGCAGTGGAGCAGACCCATCAGGAGTAGGATCCCGACCCCTCTACAGTTCGAGTTACGATCCTAGTTGCCTCAGTTTTATCTCCAGCTCTTTTTGATACTGGTGATATGCATTGATTTATATCTATTACTGTTGTGGAGATCCTTGGGCTCTGTATCATTTCTTATACTGAAATCATGATGCTAGACACACTGTTGGGGACAAGAACGACTAGTGTGTGACAGTGTAAGGAGTTCCCTCTAGAGGTTAGTTATTGTCACTTCCTATAAGATCTTTATGTTCTAGAGATGACAGGATATGATTTCGTTCTTAGAATGGACTGGGTAGTTCCCTTCTAGGAAGTCATTGGCTATTATCTCCATAGGGTGAGTTTCATATCACCATAGGATGGATTATTTCTTCACAAGGGTGAGTGGGATGTCCAGGAGAGTAGAGCGGGTCTAGAGCATCATGGGTTGGGAGCGGTTATGACCGAGATTTCTAGTCTTTATCTAGATGACCAGGGACTTCACAGTTAGACTTTCCTCTAGTGGTGTATCATTTCAGATATTTCGTTCATGATGAATTTTTAGGTTTTCCTATGGAACATGAGGTATATGTTTCTATTGAGCTTGTTCCAGGGGTGGCACCGGTGTCCATTCCTCCATAGAGGATGGATACACCAGAGTGGTAGGAGCTCAAGAAACAGTTAGAGGAGTTGCAGGCCAAGGGTTTCATCTAACCCAGTACTTCTTCTTCGGGTTCGCCTATCCTGATTGCAAAGAACGTAGATGATACCCTTAGGCTTTTGTGGATTATTGGAAGCTGAACCAATTGACGATCAAGAACCAATATCCCATGCCTAGGATTGATGATCTCTTGGATCATCTTCGTGGAGCCCGGGTGTTTTAGAAGATTGAATTGAGGTCTGATTATCATTTATTGCACGTTAGACCATATTATATACCTCTCACAACCTTTCAGAGTAGGTTTGGTCTATACGAGTATATGGTTATGTCGTTCGGTCTCACGAACGTGCCTGCAGTTTTCATGGAACTGATGAACCAAGTGTTCCATCCATACATGGAGACTTTCGTGGTTGTCTTTGTGGATAATATCTTGGTGTAATAACATACTCAACACAACCATGCTACCCATCTTGAGATCATTTTGAGTATACTGAGGGAGCATCAGTTATATGCTAAGATCTCAAAATTCTACTTTTGGATGGATCAGATTCCCTTCCAAGGTCATGTTATCTTAGAGGTAGGAGATCAGTAGACCCAGAGAAAGTGAGAGCTGCGGTTTTATGGGAGAAGCTGAAGAACGTCTTTGTGTTGTGGAGTTTTATAGGGAAGACTGGATACTAGAGACATTTCATACAATACCTTTCACACTTGGCGGCACTGCTGACAGGTCTAACTAAGATTGTTGAGAAGTTCCTATGGTCAGATTCATGTGAGTCAGCCTTTCAGAAGCTAAAAGGATGGTTGAATTCAGCACTGATACTAGACTTTCCAGAGATGAGAAATAGTTATACAGTGTATTGTGATTCTTTAGGTATTGGGCTGGGAGCTGTTCTTATGTAGGGAGATGGAGTCATTGTGTACGAGTCTCAGTAGTTGAGGCCAGATGATAGGAATTACCCGATGCATGATCTGGAGTTAGCTGTTGTTGTCCATACTTTACGCTGTTGGAGACATTATCATCTGAGAGAGCACTTTGTGGTTTTCACTGACCACAAGAGTCTCAAGTACATCTTCACTCAGTGTGATCTGAATTTGAGACAGTGCAGGTGGGATGAGTAACTACAGTCCTTTGACTTTGAGCTTGCTTATAAGCCTAGGAAGGGCAATGTAGTGGTTGATGCGTTGAGTAGGAGGACTCAGATATAGGCAGTTCAAGAGGCCAGCATTGAGTGGAATCTTATGGCTCTATTCTCTGAGATGAATTTGGAGGTGCATGATAGACAGGGGCAGACTTTTCTATCTTCTGTAGCTGTTACCTCTACACTTTTTGATCGAGTATGAATGAGAAAGCTATCAGATTCTAATGGCCTAGTCCTATGGAAAAGCGTGTCAAGACATGACCCTATTCATGGGTGGACCATAGGCAAGGATGCTATCTTATATTTCTAGGGATTCCTATGGGTGCCAGTAGATATATACTAGGATTTCATGAGGGACATTCATTCCTCAGTTTAGGCAGTTCATCCTAGTGTCACTAAGATGTATCATGATCTACAACTTCAGTATTGTTAGATAGGTAGGAAGAGGGATGTCGCAGGTTTTGTCATGAGGTGTTCCACTAGTTAGAAGGTGAAGCCGGAGCATCAGCAACCAGTAGGGCTTTTGAAGCAGTTACCCATTTCTGAGTGGAAGTGGAATGACGTCGCAATGGACTTAATGACTAGTTTTCTGAGGTCACCTTGAGGAAATCAACTAGATTTGGTTTGTCATTGATAGGCTCAATAAGGTTTCTAATTTCTTTTCAATCACCTTTATGTTTGCTGGAGGTAGTAGAGGCAGCTTTTCTGGGACCTCGTCTTGTTCAAGAGACCACATAGCAGATAGAGTTGATTCAGAAGAGGATGGTAATTGTGCAGTCTTGACAAAAGTCTTATGCTGATCAGTAGAGATGACCTCTAGAGTTTGAGGTTGGGGATTATGTTTTTTTTCTTGTCACACCAAGGTTGGGACACAAGAGGATTAGGAGATAGGGTATGCTTTCACTGAGGTATGTCGGGCCATTTGTGGTGTTGGAGAGAGTGGGGCTGGTTGCCTATCGGTTGCATTTACCTAAGAGGTACTGAGCTATGCACGATGTCTTCCACGTTTTTCTCAGCTTCAATGTTACTTTTCAGACCCATCAATTGTCTTCCAAACCAAGGAGGTTGAGCTAAATGTGTATGCGTCGTTTGAGGATCATCCTATCCGGATTGTGGACCACAGTACAAACATTCTTCATGACCATTATGTTCCCTTGGTACGAGTGTTGTGGCAGCACGGGTGGATGCAAGACGAGAATTGGGAGAGGGAGGCTAATGTATGAGCACAGTGGCTGGATCTGTTCGAGGTTTCTTCTTGTACACCACACTTGGGAAATTCAGGGATGATTTTCTTTAATGAGGGAAGTTTGTAAGAACCCAAACCTTCTTTTTAGGTTTGTTTTTCTTCTTCCTTGATTTTTTGAGAAAATAGGAGTTTCTAGAAATTTTTGAAGTACACGCCTTGTACTTTATGAGTACACGGCGTGTACTTGGTTACCATGGGTAGCCATGTGCTGACCATGTAGCAGCCTTGCACATGACCATGTGTGATGACCTGAAGGCCACCTAATGCGGAGTAAGGAAAAATCAAGTACACATCGTGTACTCCAAAATTACATGTCGTGTATTTTGTTTTTTTCATTAAATGCATCGGGGTCACGTCTGACGGACAGAACACACCTCATCTTGGTTTCGTTCATCTGAGAGCACCAACCAGACACAGATCTTCGATGAGAACCCAAGCCTCCATCTGTCCTCTGATTCAAACACTGTTGATTGCATTGGAAACACATCAGTGAGTTCTCTCTTCTGCTGGATCCTCATTTAATATTTCCTCTTCTTTTCCATGTTATCATGGGTTAAACGTTTTTGACGTTTTCTTAGATCTAATGTGATCTACGGAGATTCAAGCTTTGAGTTTCATGTATATTGATATCTTAACCCTGTGGTAGTTTGTTTGTACCTTTATGTTAAAATACTTTGAGTTTTATGTCAAAATTCACCCAATACCCCTGAATAGGGTATTGTGTGTTTACTGTTTTAGCCCTATTGCTTCTCTGCTATGTTGGTGTGCCTCAGTAGATGATTATTGATTGTGAATAGGTTGAATTGTTCTGCTTTGGATGTATTTTCATGAATATTGTTTCCTATTTTTCATTTGGGTATTGTTTTCTTTTTAGAATACTATTTACTCTCCCATTCCTAGTATTATAGGATGTTGTGACTGTTGTTCTATTATGCTGGTGTGCTGTAGAATACTATCCACATAGTTCACGAGGTTTACCTTGGCTGTTATGCACTTCTACACTTGCTTGACTTACACAGGGCCCTGATAACCAGGGGTATAAAAAATATGGAGAATTGAAATTGAGGGATTCTCCCGAGTGTCTTTATAATTATAAGATGCAAGACCACAAGTGGAATTGACGTTGAGTGCTTCCACAGAGTGTCTGTAGTTCCTCGATAAGGGCCATAGAGGGAATTGACGTTGAGTGCTTCCCCAGAGATCCTTTAGTATAATACAAGACTATAGGGGGAATTGATAGTGAGTGCTTCCCCAGAAAGTCTATACTTTAGTTGAACCAGAGGGAGTGAGACTCTGTGTGCTTCCTATAGGGTAGCATGTACTTGTTAGGTTGAACCAGAGGGGTTAGGCTATGAGTACTGCCCAGATGGTTACCTATTGTGTTTAGCTACTTACTCAGATGTTACTTGATATTGAAACTGTGGATTGTATTTTTCTTCTGAGTACATCCTTTTTAATTCTTTCTGTACCTTTACCCTGCCATATATTCACTAATTGTTAGGCATAGATCTTGTGGTTGTTGCCTACTGGGATTCATCTCACATGCTATTTGGGACAATCTTTTGGGCCCAAACAGATTATATTATTGTAGCTATATACAAGGGAAGGGACCCTTCTTCATCAAGTACTTTATTTCATTGGGGTTGGAGAGTATGGGACCAGGTTTAGGATTGTGATACTGAGGATTTGTTTATCTATTTTCCTTTTGTAATTTGGTTTAGTACTGTATTCAGAAATATGAATTGTTTGGGTGATTTCATAAACATATATGTATCATGTTTTATTTATCTATATTTGCTCCAGTTGTTTATTATTGCAATCTTCCACTGTTTACTATTGTCAGATATTTACCCTTTCCTCAATTGTGTGTTGTTTACTTTCGCTGTGTACCCTACCAATGAGGGCATAGTTTCCTCACTATCACACCCAAGCCCACACTACTAGTCAGTAGCCTCTGGTGTTCAGGGAAATGTTCTTGATGATATGTGACCAACCGAGTATGGGGCTCCTCTAGGTGGCTTCTGGAACTGAGATGTTACACATTTAGTTCACCATTTCTATCTCATAGTTACTTGGAAAGTGTGTGCTAATTAAGAATCACTGCTTCCATAAAATTTCTTTTGGATTTTTTTATGGAACCAGAAACATCAAAAATATATTATCCAAAGGGGACCTTCTTTCTAAAGGAAGGAATTTGTTGAGTTTCAACACATGATACATAAGAATAAGAATTGGTTGAGAGGATGGGAGGTCAGACTCATGAATTTATTTTTGGAGGAATAATTTTCTACTCTGATATTCTCTTACAGATATGATATATTTTCATGAATCCTTTTAATTCTATAAGTATAACATACATTTACCATGAAATTTTCAATCAATTATTAGAATGTGTGATATATAGAACCATCTTTATGTATTTATTATTATTCGTTAATGGATACATCCATTTGTATTCGAGGTTCTCTATAAATGGTGTCCTCTCATAAAAATTTAGAGATTTTTTTTAACCATGATTATGATGAAACTGGTTTTTAATCAACTCAGTGGGGCACTCCAGAATTTATTATTGTTTATGGAGACAAAGGCTTGTTTTGATGTCGGGATAATACCAATAAAATGGGATACCTATGTATCCTTGTGAAAGAAATCAGAACCCTCATATTTCGGTGCCACTTAAATGGACACATTAATCATTTTATGGTCATGTGATAAGGACCTAATCATATAGTTTAATTTCATATGGTAGAAAAACTTAAGCAAATGGTTCTTATTCAAGGTTTTTTATGGTACATATGCTTATGCATCCCATGGAACTTGGAAGGAATATGGGCATCCAAGTAATATTAGACCATATTGGGAATATGGCCTTGGAAGAACTGTGTTGATTTGATGTGTTGGGTTTTAACCTTAGATAGTAGTTCTATGTAACCTAGTTGGATGGGAATAAAATACTGTGTAGTTCAATGAGTCTCATAGGAGAGTATAGTCATTTTAAGGAAATGTGTTTGGGATTACTTCATGAAAACGATTCTTTTGTGATTTGGGGGGTTTAATTTGGGGATTACTTTTAATGAGGATGCATGAATTAAGGGAATGGAAGTTGGATTCTTGAGGAGGATATCCAATGAATTTATGCCCTGATAAGGCTTCAAATGTATCCCAATTATGGGTTGAATCAGATTTCTTGTAGTTCATTCTATGTGGGTGTTTGTGAAAATGTTTTGATCATCACAAATCTCTAATCCCACGTGATTCATTCTCAGTGTGAGAAATAAGAGGATGTGAAATATTCAACAAATTCACCTACACTTTTTCTCCTCTATTGGTGGAAGAGGATGTTCCTACAATAGTGTGGGTGAAAGATTCTTAGGGGATCAAGGAAGAGGGAAAGGTGATGAGCCTTCCCTATATTCTCTTTACATTGTATAAGGGTACATTGTAAGGAAGGAGTCACGTTGATGGAAGTAGAGAGGAGGAAGACTACAACTTCATACTTGAATGGTTAGGCGATTACAGTGGGATGGATACCCTAAAATTGTTCCTGGTAGGGGAGGAAGACTTCTCATTTGCTTAAATGGAAAAGAAAGTGTGAATTGTACCCTCTCTACCAGAGACCCGAGGTTCCGGTTTTTAGAGACGAAAATGGTAGGGCAGAACCCAAACCCTAGTCCTCTAAATCGAGAACATCCCAACAGTATTCTTGGGGGAATGTTCTATCTGAATGAGGATATAAGAACTCAAATACACTCCATGAATCCTATCCCCATTATGAATCAATTGTGGGAAACATCTGACTACGGACATACACACACAAATATTGTTAGGATGGTATGTGACTGAGTATGATATACTCTATAATACCAAACATAGGATCGAAATAGGAATTATATTCTCAGATACAAGAGGGGGGGGGGGGAGGGTGAATTGTACCTTTTATAAATTCCCCTAGGAAATTATTAAGATGGTTATGTTTAACAAACTTAAACAGGATAATTCCGAAGACCACTATGAGTACTAAAGATTTCTAGATTCCGAAAAAGTGATTCCAAAAAAGGAACTTAACTAAAGTTATAACGATTAAGATTCTACCTTAAATCGTATAGAATCTAATTATATCAGAGTACAAGGATGAGGACATATAAGAAAGTATACTTTCCTCAACAGTACAAAATGCAGTGGAAAAACTTGTAACAAAAATAAGTAACAAGTAATAAGTCTTTTAACTCAAAGAAAAGGGTATCCAACAACCATGGATAAAGGTCCATTGATTTATACTTTCAAGAAAGTATGTCTTACACACACCAGGGTAAGCCCTCGATATGAAGATCGGAGTCTATCTTGCTATCCCCGCAAGCCCTCAAATGTCAGGTAGTCGGCACCTCTATCTTCCTCAGCAAGGAAGCCCTCAACTTCAAGGTGTTGGAACCGCTGTCTTCCTATCCCCGGAAGCCCTCAATTGTACAGAATTACAATCAGAGTCACACAAAGAAAATCTCCACAAGGAAAAGTTTGAACAAGCTATTCAAACTTTCTACACAAAGCATGAGAGTTGATAAGAGCCTCTCTCTCTAGAAATCACTTCAGGAAGTTCTGATCACCAAAAATTCCAAATGTTCCAAAAGTACTGAGCATGTTAAACTGAGCTCCTATTTATAGTTGAAGCTCCAACGGTCGACTCCCTCCTCCAACAGTCATATTCTTCCTTGAATTTTGGAGGGACCTGTACATGTGTCACTCAAACAACGGTTAGTTAATTACTAAAATCAAGACATCAGTTTGTAATAGAAAAGTGTAAGCATAACTAAACTTATATTCAGAATGGAGTAGAAAATGAATGTTCAGAATGGAAAAGGTTAAAGTAAGAAAAGGAAGAAAAAAAATTGGAGTCTATAGAATTAAGAATATTCGGATTTTATTTTGTAGGAAATCAGAACTTAAATTCTATAGAAGTCCGGAGTCTAAATTTCAAGGAAATTCAGAGTCTGATTTCACTAGAATTCAGATCAAGAACGTACAAAGTTTGGAGTCTAAGTTCATGATAATTCGGAGTCAGACCATGTCAGATTTTGGAGTCTGATTTCAGAGAACTCAGAGTCAAAAAATAGAGAAGTTCTTAATCAGAATTAGGAGTGGAACTTTATGAGAGTTTGTATCCATAATTTAGAGTGAAACTTCATGAGAGTTTATATCCAGATTTCGAAGTGGAACTTCATGAGAGTTCGTATCCAGAATTCGGAGTTGAACTTAATGAGAGTTCATATCTACAATTCAGAGCTGAACTTCATTAGAGTTCGAATCCAGAATTCAGAGTGAAACTTATTGAGAGTTTGTATCCATAATTTAGAGTAAAACTTCATGAGAGTTTGTATCCAGAATTCAGAGTGGAAATTCATGAGAGTTCGTATCCAGAATTCGGAGTGGAACTTCATGAGAGATCATATCCAGAATTCGGAGTGGAACTTCCTTAGAGTTCGTATCCATAATTCGGAGTATTAAAAATAATACATCATATCTAATTATTATACAATTCCGAGGTTTTATATATGAATCCTATTTTTATAATTAAGAAAAATATTCATATGAACAATGAAAACAACGTAGGGGTATATTTCCTTTGGGAAGGAAGTTTTCCTTATGGAAGTAAAACAGTGGTAAAAATAAATTTTCCTTAAGAAAATTTGTTTGTGATTTTCAAAACAAGAGGAATGGTAAAGTCATAAAGAAACCTTGATGACATATCAATCTCCCTCATGAATGAAGGAATAGAAAAATTCATAAGGAAAACCTTATTGACTCAACAATCACCCCCTTTTTGGAAAGAAAATACATCCTTACAAAAAAGAATGTAAATACATAGAATAAATTACTAGACATGTAATTAATTTTTATCAAACTTTGTTTATTATCAATTGTGAATATGACTAACTCCCCCTTAGGCTTTGAAACTCTAAGCATCATATTCTAGATTTTCAGAATGAGAGATTTTATTTGAATGAAAAATTCGTAATAATAACTCCCCCTTAATTAAGGATAGTTTTTCTTAACATAGAAATTTTTATTCTCCCTTTTATAATTTTCCTTCTCCCTTCTGAGTTCCTTTTCCCTCTCCACCTTTGTGATTTTCAAAAAGAATTTGAGGGAATGGAAAATTATAAAGTACATGAAATATTAGTAAAGACATACAAGCAAAAAATCATTGAGAATTCCTTTATTATTGGAAGTATTAGTACAAGGAAAAAAATAGTACAACAAAAGATTGGAATGGTCTATTTTTCTTCATCTTTTTTTGGGATTAGCTTCTTCAGAAGTGATTTCATTTTCTTTAAGTCTTTGTGGTCCTTCTCAGCTTGTTTTTCTAAGGCTTTAATCCTATCATCATGAACCTTTATAGCCTCAGACTAAGCCTTAAGAACTTTATCTTTCTTTACAATATTCTCTTCACTCTAAATCTGGAGCTCTCTTTCCCATTTCCATCTTTGAGCAAAAGAGTTAAACTTGCCATTTAGATCCTTCACCTGTTGATTCTGAGTATTTTGCTCAAGGGTCAGCTTTTCCTGAAGATTCTTCATCTTGGAATCCTCGGTATCAAAAGATTATTTTACATCATTTTGAAAGGTTTCAAGATCTGTCAAATCCTCATCGATTTTCTTTGACCATGATGTCATTTTACTACATGATTTTCTGTGGACCTCATAATTGATAAGAAAATTTTTATGTTCCACCTCAATCTTCGCACATTTATCTATCACCATGGATATGTATTCTAACTTCTAATTTAAGTTGTGCTGAAGCATCTGGAACCTAGATTCTATTGTAGGAAATATCAGAATTTTGTCCACCAATTTCTTCAGAGACTCAACAACAAAATCATGTCCCAATGCAGATGACTCTGAATCCAACATCTTGCTAGGTGAATTTTCATCTTAAATTTCCACAAGAATTGTTTTAAAAGTGCCACCAACATTATTTTTCCTTATGATATCTTTCATTAGTGTTTCCATAAGCACTTGCTTACCATTATCAACTTTCAGAATGGTTTCCTCATCAAGAGATTCTTCCTCACCTTCAGATAATTGAACTATCTTGTCTTCATCAGGTTTTTCCTTCTCTGCTCCTTCCTTAACAAAGTTATTTTCATAGCTTTCTTCCTTAGATAATTCATTATTTTTCTCTTCTTACTTGTCTTCATCTTTCATACCATATTTCTCATCTCCCTTTCCTGGAGTGACAAGCTTTGAGGACTCGGCCTCAGATGTTTAGAGTGGTAAATTTTCTGATGGATTTGTCTTATCATGATATTCTTCAACATGTTTAATTAGTTCATCTAAATCACCACTTTATTCTTGTAATTCTTCTTCTACTTCCTATTCTTATTATACTTCTTCAACAACTTCTTCTTCTACTTCTTCAACAACTTCTTACTCATTATATTTTTCTGGAGTGAAGAAATTCTTCCCCAGAGACTCAGGTAAAGGCTCGATAAGGAATGTTTCTGGTACTGGAATATTATCAGAAGCTACATATGTGGCTTTCAAAAGAGATTCTGCAACTTCAGTCTCAGACATTTTCTTATTCATCTTCTTCTCTTTTAATATATTCTCAAGGTATTCAGCAGTCTTCTCTCTTAAAGGCATGGATTCAGCAGGGTCTAATCTGAACTGAGGTTCCCCTTCTTTCCTATTTTCCTTATTTTCCCTCCACTTTGCAACTACCTCATCCAGTTACACTTTCTATTTCTTCATTTTTGGAGGTGCGAATTGAGCTTCCTTAACTTTAGGAGATTTTTTCTGTCTCCCCCACTTCCTTTAGCTTTCTCTTCTTCCCAGCTTTCTTAGATGGATATGATTTTTCAATATTTTCTAGATTGGCATCTATCCCTTCCTCTAGAAGATCATAAAACTCTTTTGTCTCCTTATAAAAATCCATATTCATTATTTTCAAAGTTTCATCACTAACAAGCATAAGTTTTCTATTCTGATACTTGGATTTGCATACAATCTTGAATGAATCAAGACACCGAACTATCATATTTGAAAGTAAGGAAAGATACATGATAATTTGGGCTCTAATATTTCCATCCTTGATGTTCTTGACTATAAAAAGTACAAGCCTCATCATATTGATTTTCCTTAGATTTACCAAGAAGTGTAAGAAATATATATCACTTTTCTTGAGAGTATCTATGTCACACATTCTTGGTAATAAAAAACCTTGTACCCACAACTAAATAATATGATTGTTAGAAGATAGGTGAGAAATATTGGCTCTCTTGACATCATAATGTCCAATAAATTGTAAGGCCATTACCTTACCCAAACTACCAAGAACATCCAAGTTTTTGTGTTAGTAAAATTCAGCTTCTCCTTCGTATGCCAGCCCCACAAAGATTGCAGCCTTAGTGTAAGTAAGTTTGTAGGTATTCCCATTACTCTTAAAAGAAAAATTTTCTCTACCCACTTCCTCGAAGAAGAAAACTGATTCATAGAACTCTATGAGCAATTCCGGATACACCATGTCTTGAACACTTTTCTTAGATATGCATACATCTTCCCAACCATTTAACTTAATATTCTTAGAAATGATAGAATCATACTTGAAAAAGTTTGGATGGACCAACCTTTCCCTTTATACTTGCCATTTTGAGAGTGGATTCATAGTAGACATTTCTTGAAAAGTGTCTTCTACAGACATTCGGATTTGAGGAATTCTGAGAGATTTAGAACAGGCTTTAAGAACTAAGGCAGAGCTTTGAGACGCGAGATCTTGGAAATCGATGTGGGCACCATTAGTGGTCCCCTTTATATTGGCGATGATGGTGACTTTTCAGCTTCCAAAAACAATCTGATAGTTGAAAAACTCTCTGATCTGATCTGAAAGTTGAAAACATGCCCGCAAGGAAACCTTGAATCTGATCTTTTCAAGTTTTAGGAAAAACATTCGTATTTAGGAAGAAACGAAACTGAGAAATTTTAAAAGAAAAATAAACTACCAGCAACTAAAAAAGATTACAAAAACTTAAGTAAGGAAGTCATAACATTCAGATTGTCTTGGAAGTTTATTTGTAATAGGTGATATGCTTCATGATGAAAATTTGACTTTGAAGAACTTACTACAAAAAATAAATTACTACGAAAGACTTAAGATAAAAAATATTTTATTTCAAAAACCTTGAGTACCAAAACACGATTACAAAAATTATGAGTATGAATATTCCCATTATGACAATTCACATTACAAAAATTTGCAGTACGAAAATTTTCATTACGAAAATTTATGTTACGAAAATTTTCAGTACGAAAACTTCTATTATGAAAATTTCCATTACAAAAATTTTCATAATGAAAATTTCCAGTACAAAAATTTCATTACGAAAATTTTCAGTTCTAAATATTCCATTAAAAAAATATGAAAACATCATTATGAAAAATATGAAAACATCATTACAAAAATTATGAAAACATCATTATAAAAAATATAAAAACATCATTATGAAAAATATGAAAACATCATTACGAAAAATATGAAAACATCATTACGAAAAATATGAAAAAATCATTACGAAAATTATGAAAACAGCATTATGAAAAATATGAAAACATCATTACAAAAAATATGAAAACTTCATTAAAAAAATATTAAAACATCATTACAAAAAAAATATGAAAACATCATAAGGAGATGTACTCCCCCTATAAAAATGAGTTTATTACTGTAAAAAGAATGGTTCAACGAGAAGTTAATGAAGGAAGATCACCTCACGGTTATCATTCCTAACTTCTGTTTTATGTATTCAAATCTATCGGAGGGTAAAGATTTTGTCAAAATATCAGCAAGTTGATCTTGAATTCTGATAAATTGAATAATGATATATCTTTTTTTGTGATACCTAAGAGAGTGATGCCTAATGTCTATGTGCTTTGAACAAGAGTGATGTGAATTGTTTGTACTAAGGGAAATTGCACTTGTGTTATCACACAAAATTTTAGTCTTAGTAAAACTCAAGCCATAGTCTGTGAGTTTGTGTTGCATCCACAACACTTGAACACAACAGCATCCCGCTGCTACATATTCAGCTTCAGTAGTGGAGAGTGATACTGAGTGTTTCTTCTTGCAAGACCCAGAAAATAATGAATCTCCTAAGAAATGACAGGTTCTGGATGTACTCTTTCCATCCATTCTACATCCACCAAAGTCAATATCCAACGTTTTTAAAAAAAATCATTTCCAGAAGTATAAACTATTCCTAAATCCATGGTTCCCTTTAAGTAGAAAAAAATTCTTTTCACTGCCTTTAAATGAGATTCCTTAGGATTGAATTGATATATTGCACATAATAATACTGGAAACATTAAATCTGGACGACTAGATGTCAAGTAAAGTAAACTTTCTATCATAACTCTAAAATATGTTTGATCTGCTGGTTTCCCAACTTCATCAAGATCAAGTGTGTTTGAGGTACTGATGGGAGTACTTATACTCTTAGTGTTGTCATATCCATACTTTTTAAGAAGATATTAATATACTTATGTTGGTATATATAGATTACTTCTAGTTTTTGGGAAATTTGAAAACCAAGAAAAAATGTTAACTCACCCATCATACTCATTTAAACTCATATTTCATCAGATCTGCAAAGGAATCAGTTATGTATTGCTGAGTTGAACCAAATATATTGTCATCAACATAAATTTGAACAATCAAAACATTTTTCTTATCTTTCTTTATAAAAAGGGTTGGAACTACTTTTTCCCTTAATATAGTTATTTTGAAGCAAAAATCTTGTAAGTCTATCATACCAAGATCGAGGGGCTTGGTTAAGGCCATACAAAGCTTTGGTAAGTCGAAAAACATAATCTGGATGTTTTGTATCTTCAAAAATAGGAGGTTGTTTAACAAAAACCTCCTCTTGAACATAACCATTAAGAAAACACATTTCACATCCATTTGAAAAAGTTTAAAATTGACGAATGATAAAAAGGAAAGTAAAATCCGAATAGATTCAAGTCTAGCTACCGGAGAATTGGTTTCTTCATAGTCTATTCCTTCTTCTTGATTATAGCCTTTAAAAACTAATCTAGCTTTATTTCTTTCGATAATAACATTTTCATCACACTTATTTCTGAAGACCCATTTTACTCTAATAATAGAATATTCCATAGGTCTTTCAACCAAGGTCAAGAAATTATTCTTTACAAATTCATTTAGTTCATCTTGCATGTCTTTAATCCAATCATCATCACATAAAGCTTCATCGGTGCTTTTTGGTTCTAATTGGGAAAGGAATTATAGATGCTCTACATTATTTCTTAAGGAACTTTTGGTTCTTACAGGTTGATTTACATTACCAATGATACTATCACTAGGATGATTCTTAAGAAACCACTGTTTTGGGTTTTGTAAAACCTGTTCATCAATATAGGGTGGAAAGTATTCTGGGGTAAATGTTTCAGAAGTATCTTCCTGTACAGTTTCCTTGTTAGAAAGATTTTATATCATGGGTTGATAATCAGTTTTTGTAAAAAAATCCGAGGATTTAGTTTTGGGTTGTTCAAAAACAAAAGGATCAGTTTTATCAAATTTAACATTTACCATTTCTTCAACAGAACAAGTGTTTTTGTTCAAAACTCTATAATCCTTAGAAGTTGTGGAGTAGCCTAAGAATATTCTTTCATTAGATTTTGGTGCGAATTTGTGTAAGTTATCTTTAGTATTCAAAATAAATACCTTGCATCCAAAAACCTTAAGGTAGGAAAATATAGGTTTTCTACCATTCCATAACTCATAAACAGTTTTATTCAGAAATGGTCTAATCAAAACTCAATTTATAGTGTAACAAGCAGTACTTACAGCTTCAGCCCAAAAATATTTCACAACAGAATACTCACTCAACATGGTTCTAGTTATCTCTTGAATAATTCTATTTCTTCTTTCAACAACACAATTTTGTTGAGGTGTTCTGGGTAATGAAAAGTTTTGAGTAATACCTTTTCTACTATAAAAAGTTTCAAAATCAGAATTTTGAAATTCTCTTCCATGATCACTATGAATAGTTTTCAAGGGAAGGTTTTTCTCATTTTTAACTTAGGCTCTAAAAATTTTGAAATAAAAAAAATCTTCAGACTTATTTTCTAGAAAATAGACCCACATAAATCTAGTTTAATAATCAACCAAAAAAAATACATAATATTTTCCTCCAATGCTTTCAGTTTTTATAGGACCAGAAAAATCCATATGCACTAGCTATAATGCATTAGTAGTTGATACTTCACCAACTATTTAAAACTTTATTTGTGTTGCTTTCCATATTTATAAGGCTCACAAAATTTTTAAGAATCAAATCTATGCTTCGGAAGATCCTTAACTAAGAATTTCTTAGAAAGTTTACATAAGTTCCAAAGGTTGCATTATCCTAACATTCAATTCCATAACCATGAATGATCTTCCATTGCACTAAGTTAAGGTAATTCTTGGCTTCTAAGGTTTTCTATGTTTAGTGTGTAAACATTCTATTTACTTTGGGTAGAAACAATAAACTCTTCCTTGGAATTGTGTACTAGGAACTTATCATTCCTAAAATTCACAAGGTAGCCTTCATAACATAATTGACTTATGCTGATGAGGTTGTGATTAAGGACTTTAACAAAAAAAAACATTTGAAATAAATGTTTTTCCAAGAAGAACAATATTACTATAACAATAATTTCTCCCTGATCATTATCTTCAAAAGTTACTTTTCCTCCTTTCATTTTGATAATATTTTCAAAATAGTCTTTGTTACCAGTCATATTCTGGGAACATCCATTATCCATGTACCATGTATTGATGTTGTTACTTTCCCTATTTTCCTGAAAATAAGAAAAAGTTAGGTTTTTGGAATCCAGACTTTCTTGGATCCTGAAATCTTAGAAAGTAAAATTTTGGGTACCCAAAATTTCTTAGAAAAATAAGCCTTATGAAATCCAAAATATTGGGTTTCGTTTAAGGAACAATTATTTTCCCATTGACCACCACATTGACACTTTGTGAATAATGGGTCACTTTGAGGAACAAAGTAGTTGTTACTAAAAATTGGTTTAAAACTTGTGTAACCAAAACCATAAGTATTCCTTCGAGGTCGGATTTATGAATACATTTTATCAAAATTTTCTTTACCTAGGGTAAAGTTCGACAAACACTTCCTCAAGGAGAATATTTTAGATTTGAGTTTTATAAATAAGTTCTTGTCTTCAAATACATTTTAACTGGAACTATGCTTGAAATCATTTTTCTTAGAAATTATATTTTTTAATTCTTTAGAATGATTTTTCTTCATAAAATTTATTTCCTCATGATTTTTTGAAATACTTTCAAAATCCACATTTTTTATCAAGATCTTTAGAACGATCTGATATTTCCTTAGTAAGAATAATATTCCTAGAATTTTCCTTATCATATTTTTTCATGAGTTTTGAATTCTCATTTTCAAGAAGTTTGGAAAACCTAGACACTTCTTTATAGGTAGGTAAAGTATTATCTTCATCGGAAGAAGAATCTTCATCCGAAGAGTAATAATATTTACTATCATTAGAATTCAAAGAAACATTGGTCAATGATTCAACATTGTGTACCTTATCCATCAAGCAATGATTATCAATAGGTAGCCTGGCTATAAGACCATGATTCTTCTGTCCATAAGATTCATAATCTGAAAATTAATCTGAAGAGTCTCCACCACTAGAACTCTATGTGTCATTAGCTTTCAACACTTTCTTATCTTTGGACTTGTAATAATTCTTTCTTTTTTTCTTAGAATTCCTTTCCTTTCTTTATTTTCTCTTCATCATAGGGCAGTCAGGACTTATGTGTCCAGCTCTCTTGCATTCATAGCATGTAACTTCAGAATCTTTTTTTTTCATTCCTATCCTTCTTTTTGTATTTGGATTGAAAGTTCCTCTGTCTAGCTATCTTGTTCATACTTAGAGCAAGATTTTATAATTCATTTTCTGAGGAGTCACTTCCACTAGATTCAGAATGGGTAACAAATTTCTTAGATCTGGATCTAGTCACTATCTCAAGAGTCTTGGAATTCATATGATTGGAAGTAGTAATAAAAGATACACTACCATTTCCATTCTTCTTCTTAACAATATCTGCATCTCTCTTCATTCTAGTCTCATGCTGAAGTGGAGTTCCAAATAGCTCATCAAGGTTAATCTGAGTAACCTTTCTATTCTCATAAATTTCAGTCCTTTTAGATTCCCACTCATTCGGCATGATGTCAATAATCTTGTCAACAAGAACTTCATCATCCAAACCTTTTTCACCCTTTGATTGTAAACTATTAACTATTCATGAATATCTGTTGTACATTGCATATGGGTTCACCATAAAGAAAATTGAAACCATGATATTTGTCTCTAAGCATGGCACTTCTAGTCTCAATTACTTTGGAAGATCCAAAGTGTGTAACTTCAAGTTTCTTCCATATAGAATTTGCTTCTTCACAAGATAAAATTTGGATCTATATATTTCTAGTCATTGAACAAAGTAAAGTATTGCGTACCTTATAGTTTAGATAGTAATCATGATTTTCTTTATTTTTAAAGGCACTTATTTATTAGGGATCTTGTATCCACCAGTAAGCATAACAAAATTTTCAACCCCTGTGTTGATAATGAATGTCTTCATGCGATCTCTCCAATATTCTTAATCATTACCATCAAAAATATGTGGTCTGGTTGGATTAAGATTTTCAATGGATCCAACATTTTTTCCTTCCATTCTTAAGAAAATCTTTGGAACACAAACATGTTAGTAGTATGAGTTTTTAAATGAGAGGAAACATCCTAAGCAAGAAATTAGATATTGTAACTCTAAGAAAAAGTGAATCCGAACTATATGAGTCCAAATTTGTGAATCCAAAAAAATATGAATTTGAAAAACAGATTCCAAAAAATATAAATCCGGAAAATGTGAATCCGAAAAATATAAATCCAGAAAATTTTATTCAGAGATTTCCCTTCTGACTCTAATCGTGATATTAATTCAGATTGAACCCAATGCTCTGATACCAATTATTAGGATGATATGTGACTAAGTATGATATACTATATAATACCAAATGTAGTATCGAAATAATAAGGAGATTCTCATATACATGAGGGGGAGAATTGTACCTTCTAAAAATCCCCATAAGAAATTTTTAGGATGGTTATGTTTAACAAGGTTAAACAAGATAATTCACAAGACCTCTATGAGTACTAAAGACATTCTAGATTCCAGAAAACTGATTCTGAAAAAGGAACATAACTAAAGTTATAATGATTAATATTCTACCTTAAAGCATATAGAATCTGACTATATCAGAGTACAAGGATGAGGAAGTTTAAGAAAGTATACTTTCTTTAACAATACAAAATGCAGCGGAAAAACTTGTAACAAAAACAAGTAACAAGTAATAAGTCTTTTAACCCAACAAGAAGGGTATCCAACAAACCTGGATAAAGGTACCCTGATTTATACTTTCATGAATGTCTGTCTTACCCACACCAGGGTAATCCCTCGATAAGAAGATCTAAGTCTATCTTTCTATCCCTATAAGCCCTCAACTATCAGGTAGTCGGCACCTCTATCATCCTCCACAAGGAAGCCCTCAACTTAAAGGTTTTGGAACCTCTGTCTTCCTATCCCCGGAAGCCCTCGATTATACATAACAATAATCAGAGTCGCACGAAGCAATTCTGCACAAGGTAAAGTTTGAACAAGATGTTCAAACATTCTGAACAAATCTTGAGAGTTGAAAAGAGACTCCCTATCTAGAAATCACTTCAGGAAGTTCTAATCACCAAAAATTGGAAAAGTTCCCAAAGTGCTGAGCATGTTCAAATGAGATCCTATTTATAGTTGAAGCTCCAATGGTCGGTTCCCTCCTCCACCGGTCATATTCTTCCTTGAATTTCAGAGGGACCTGTACATGTGTCACTCAAACAATGTTTAGTTAATAACTGAAAGCATGACATCATTTAGTAATAGAAAAGTGTAAGCATAACTAAACTGATATTCGGAATGGAGAAGAAAATGAAAGTTTGGAATTGAAAAGGTTAAAGTTCGGAATGTAAGTAAAAAAAATTCAGAGTCTATAGAATTAAGAATATTTGGATTCTATTTTGTAGGAATTTAGAACTTGAATTCTGTAGAAATCCAGAGTCTGAATTTCAAGGATATTCGGAGTCTGTCTTCAGAAAACTTAGAGTCAGAACATAGAGAAGTTCGTAATCCGAATTCGGAGTGGATCTTTCTGAGAGATCGTATCAAGAATTTAGAGTGAAACATCATGAATTTTCAAATCCATAATTCTAAGAGGAACTTCATGAGAGTTCGTATCCAGAATTCAGAGTTGAACATAATGAGAGGTTGTATCCACAATTTGGAGTTGAACTTCATTAGAGTTTGTATCCAGAATTCGGAGTGAAACTTCATGAGAGTTCGTATCCAGAATTCAGAGTGGAACTTCATTAGATTTCGAATCCAGAATTCGGAGTGGAACTTCATGAGAGTTCGTATCTAGAATTCAGAGTGGAACTTCATGAGGGTTCGTACCCAGAATTCGGAGTGGAACTTCATTAGAGTTGGTATCCATAATTCAGAGTGGAACTTAATTAGAGTTTGTATCCATAATTCAGAGTCTTAAACAGAATACCTCATATCTAAGTATTATACAATTCCACGGTTTTAGATATGGATCCAATTTTTATACTTAAGAAAAATATTGATATGAACAATGAAAACAAGGTAGGGGTAAATTTCCTTTGGGAAGGAAATTTTTCTTATTGAAGTAAAATAGGGGTAAAATGAAAATTTCTTTAAAAAAATATGTTTTAGATTTTTAAAACAAGAGGAATGGTAAATTCATAAGGAAACCTTGATGACTTATCAATCTCCCCCATGAATGATGGAATGGAAAAAGTCATAAGGAAAACCTTATTGACTAATCAAATATGAGGCATGATAATGTTCCATTATCAAAGGTTTGGTAAGTCAGGAGGTTTTGGTGGAGGTTTCAACATAATATATTTCAAAAAAGGGATCCAATGAAGAAAAATCCTCTCCATGAATTGATTTGAATAAGGCTTGATTGCTTGTACATTGAAGGGATTTGATGAACCACGAAGGGCCCCAAGTAAGTATCTGGCATGAAATTATGGGCACACAAGTATGATTGGGAGACCTTATGTTCAAAAAAGTAACGAACAACCTAGATGTTAATACTTGGTTGAGAGTTAACTCAAGCCTTCAAGAGTATTCACAGGTACTCTTATAAGTGATTCTCTCAAGTTCCTTTGAGGGGAATGGGTGGAGTGAAAGTGTTTCTAATTCAGGGAGGTCGGGATCCTTAGGTGCATAATTGTTATGAATTTCATACACTAAAGAGACTTAAGTCCAATGATCCTCCTTTAATTCCACTTCTCTAGGTGTTAAAGAACTACCTTTATGCTTTTGAATGACTTGGGAAAATCACTAGGGCGACCAGAGCAGCTATTAGGCTTTAGGGAAATTCATTCGTACAAATAAAGGTCCCAAAGTTCTATTTATAGGAAAATAACTTACCATGGGAGAAATAGTGGTGGGGCACCCAACTGGGCTGCGTGTTGAGATTTTGTGTGCAAGTACCTTGCATGCCGATGGATCCTTGGATTGACTAAGGCGATCTATTTTTCAAGCCTTTGAAATTATTGATTTTTTTATGTTTTTTCTCCAATTCATTAAGGTATTTCCCTTTGTCACTTTTTAGACTATATAATGGAATGAAGTGTCAATAGCATTTCTTTGATTTTGTTATTTTAGTAGATGTGTTGTTTTCCTTGACGTTTTATATGTCATAAAGGTCTGACATACAAAAAGGGGAGGACCTAATCCCTAATAATGAAAAATTAGCTGTGATGTGATTAAATTCATATGGGCAAGTCAGTGTTTCCTAGAGAAGATAGTATCTCAACATGGATAATGAAAACCCTTGACTTTTATAATCAAAGAAGCGTTTTTTATTAGGTAAAATATTTGTGAATTTGGGCTATAAATAGGTTGGATGGTTGTGGTGATGTAGTTATATAGTGATAAGATTGTGCATGATTTTGTGTGGTCATCTAGTTTGGAATGTTTATATGGTGGTAGAATTTGAGGTATGAAGAGATATTTGAGAGGTATCTCGCATGGTGGTTGTTCATACCCCATATCCTTCTAGTATTTAATTTTTATTCTCTTTGGAGAGAATCATTTAAGAGGTATCTGATGGAATGTTTTGTGCCTTTCCAGACCAATACATTTCTATTTTGGGTGGTTATATGAGCTTAAGGGAGGTTCAAGGATTTTTTGTTGAAGGATGGAGTTCTAGTAGAACTACTGTAGGAAGTTGTCATCATGTATTATTTTCTCGATATGTAATGGTAGTTTTTGGCTTGGGTGGCTGACTAGTTCTGGACTTAAAATAGGATGATGGGGGAACCGTGAGACAGATTCACAATGTGTAATCTTAACACATGTTTTTTAATAAATAAATGCTGAGGTGATGCTCATTTCAGAGATAATTAATTTTTTTTCAATTCCTACAGAATTCATATCATTTATATATATTACATGATATGAAACTTTTCATATTCCATATTTTATGTTATTTTATTAACTAATTCTATTTGTTTTTTTTGAAAAATCATCCCACCCCTATTTTATGGAAATCCCTACAAAATTTTAAGGGAATTGTAATCCCTTTTTATCCCTAATTAATTAGTTGATTCTAGTTGATCCCCATTAGAAATATTTCCTAAGTTTTCATCCCTTATGCATGGTTTTCTCTTTTCCTTCTTTCAGAAACCCACTTTGGTTGTGATGTTTTGGTTTATGGAATGAGTTGAGGGGATCTTGAGGATCTGTGGGACTTGTTTCGGTTAATACATAGTATCTAATGGTGTATTTGTGTTTTGTTGACATTTATTCTTCACCTTGTGGTGTGTATAAAGTTTTAATACAACTTTGATATGGGAAATCCCTTGTTTTTCTTTGTTTTGTGTAATACAAGAGCGGTTTACTCTTCTTCATCTATGGTTTATAGTTGTACGACATTAAATAAATATCAATTATTGGATAATTGAATGTGATAAGGGAAATATAATGATTCATTTGTTTTTACATCTTTGATATTATTGTCATTTGATGGAATGAAAGGTCATGACAGTCTACAAAAAAATGTCATATTTTGGCGATTTCTTTGCACGGGATGATTTTTGGGGTGACTTATATATCGTATGTGAATGTTTTGATATCACCATAAAATTTAAATTGGATAACCAATTATATTTGTAAATGAAATAGTTTCCCTAGGAAAGTGGCTTCTGTGATAACTCTCCTAAAATAATGTTAATGTGATATAAGAGCCTTTGTTAAATTTGTAAAATGGTATTGATGTTTTGTGATGTGTTGTCATGCTTGTGGGGTGCTGATGTGTTCTTGTGAGTCAATTTGGGGGTTATTTGTGAGATATGGTCAATATTTTGTTGGGGTGAGGTTGGGTTTTTTTTGTAAATTCATTTTGGGTGGTGAGGTTGTGTTTGTTTGGTTGTGATTTTGCGGTGGTTATGGGGTGGGTTTTTTGTCATTCGTATAGTGTGGTGAGGTGTGGTCATAATTATGTGGATTTAGGGAAGTTTGTTGTGGGTTTTTTCCATTAATTTGTGGTAGTGAGGTTCCAATTATATAATTTTGAATTTTGGGTGGAAAGTTATTATTTTTTTGTCACTCATAGTTGGAAGTAAGGAGATGGTGTGATAGGGAAGTGAGAATTATTGTGTTATATGGTTACTTTGTACTATTTTCCAAGATAGTGATTAGATAATTATTTAAAAATGATTGAAATGGATGGGGTTTAGTTTGTTCAATGGGATGAACTTGATTAATTAACAAAAAATGATGCATTGTGTGGTAAAATGTAGATGATTCTTAATAATTATAGGAATGAGTTGAATAATGGAATTGGTTGGTGGTGTGATGTGGCTTCTGGAATGTGGCTACTTTGGTTTTATGTATTTAGTGTTAGTGGAGAAATAGATGATGTTTTGAGTTGGTTAGTGTTTTTGTGAACCCATAGGTTTGGATTGTGTGAGGATATATGTATATACTTGTATACTCATTGTTATTTCAATGTAAACCACACCCACATTGAGCACTTTGTGGAAACACCCACATAGTCATGTGTGGGGTGTTTTCCCAAAATACTGTGAGAATGATAGATATTTGGGTATCCAACCTATCCAACTCTAACTTCCAGGAGGGGAAGGTATTTCCTATGATGTGGTGTATATATGTCTAATAGTTCACTATATGGTTTTTTGATAGAACAAGTGTCTTTTGTGGGATGTTATGTGATAATTCTTGTGGCACGGTGAGCCTAGGTGTCTTCAAGAGTGATGTGATGTTGTCTGTGTGTTTGTGGGAGGGATGAGATGGGATGAAGTATCTTATAGTGGGGAGGGGGTTCATGGTATTAATAGGAAATGAGGTTGATTTATTTCATGTTCATGATACCCTTATTCACTTATTGTGGTTATGGATGTGATGAAAACTAGGTACATTCAAGAAAGATGTGATGTAGTTATTCTTATGGGGTAGTGAGACTAGGTGTGTTTGGGAAATATTTTTGGTGACCACAATTATGGGGAGGTGGGGTATATGGAAGAGAGGGAAGTTATAGGAATTATGATTTTTCTGTGTGAGAGAATCATACCTGCAGGAAAGTGGTGTGCAATACCCTTTATCACTGTGACTGGTGTTATATTATATTACTTGTCTTGTGTTATTTGGTGAATGTGTATTTATAATGTTGGGATGGATTGTTGACATGTTTAGGCATTGTTAGTTTTATTTTTCCCATGGGTTCATTAGTATTCTTTTTTAACATGGGCATAAGAGACTTTTTTCCCTAATGAGTATACTTATAAGATCACCCTACGTATATAAATTTATTTTTAGTTTTCTAGGATTACTTTATAGAATATAGTAGACATTACCATCTTGGATCATTGAATAGTTAATGTTGTGGTTGTTTGTCTTTAGTTATGGGTATTTATTTTGGATTCATGTATCTTTATCTGTTTTATTGATACATTCATGTGGGATGGTTTTGGTTTCTTTTTATTTTATTCCATGGTGTTGTTTGGTGATGATTCAACATATATCTCAATATTATATTATTATACAATGTAAAGCCTCTATTTCATGATTCGCTTATTCCATCAGTTATAGTATTCATACTAGGGCCTAATGTTGATGGGACTTGAGGATCATTATCTCTCTCCCCTCGTCACGGTATCATTGGCCGGAGGGGTTGTGACCAAAATGTTTTCTGAAAAACAGTATTCTTTCTAAAAGATGTTTTAGTCAAGCATTGTGCGCAAAATTTAAAATTAATACTTAAAAGTTTGTATAATATTTATTTTAAAAAATAAGTATATTTTTTTAAATAATAGTATAAAATTTATCATATGGGGAATTTTATGTATTTTTTTGAAAATATTTTATTTTTTGATGAATAGTTAAATTAGTAAATTCTAATTGAAAGTAATATTTTAATTAAATTGATAATAAAGATAAATTGTATTTTAAATTTTTTTTAAAGTAAAATTAGTTATATTATATATCTATTAATCTAATTTATTTCATTAGTATCATTTTCATACTAAATTTTGTTATAAAAACATCATAAATTATTAGACATTTTCTCACTAAAAACCACATTTCTCATTGTGTCTGTGGGATTAATTTAAAATTACAATTTTTCAAATATATGAATGTAATTATGAAAAATTTATTTCATATTTGGAATCAGAATAATTCATATTATGTAATAAGGTAGACATAATGTTTTTCCATAATTAAAACCAAAAATAGTAAAAAATATTTACTACGGTTAATATAAAAATGGATTTACATGGGGATAAACTATGATGATTATGGTCAAAATAACTTAAAAACATGTATAAAATGTATTTTATATCAATATTTAGGAATTATTATGTATATTTATAAAATAATACTCAATTTTGGACCATTTATTTAATTTTAGAAACATGGGTACACCATTTTCTTTTCAAAAAATACAAGTGTACCACCATCCTCACTTATAAAAATCCACCACTCTCATCTCTTATTCAAACCTGAAAAACATTTTATTTTGACCATTACCTACCCAAATAACATCCCAAAATCTAGAAACTCATTCTAGATGCCTTTTTTAATTATAAATCCATTTTAGGAATAATTTATGCATAATCCAAAAGAGGTTGTCTAAAAAGGGGTAAAATTACTATCTATATTTTTTTATTTTATTTATTCCTCAACCTCATTAAAATACTACTAAATTAATATAATATCATATATAAGTATCTTAAATATATAAAAAATTATATAGAAAAATTTTTATGACCCAAAACCATCCTCAAGTTTATCTATTTGGTTAGAAAATCATTATTTGTGAGTACGGATGACTACCAACTCACAAACCGATGTCATTTATTTTTCCATCACAACCTCTCTAGATTTGGTATGTTGATAAATAGATCATAAATATAATATATTTAGAACATAATTATTCTTTTAGAGTAATTATATCATATATAAATTTTTATGTTATATTTTGTAGGGGATACGATAACGTCGCTCATGTATACGATGGACAATCATTGCCCAAAGTGATGTCATTTTTTCTTTTCTAATGCCTTTCATAAAAGGTAATGAGGATAAATTCCATATATATATTTCATATGAAAGAAATAATTATTATATTAATGAAATATTTATCATTCTGAAATAACAATATATCATTTCATTTTTTAATTTCTCACTCACATAATGATGATAACATGATTTGTGTACGTATGGACTACCACCTTCACAAAGTGATCAGACTCTCTATTTAAATGAAAACACTATGTGGATGAAATGTATGATTATATTTAAGTATGTAATATGATATTATGATCATTATTAAAAGATAAAATAGTTCTTACCTCCTTCTCATTGAGGTTATTGTAAAAGGGAAACATTACCGATGCGTACATATGACCTACCATCTCCATGATCATAACAAAAATCATTTCTCAAAACCATTTTCATTATTGGGATTAGAAGTGTAATTTATGTATAAATAATCTAATTATTTCATTATAATTATTAAATATATGATGCTATTATATAATATACACAAGAACCACAAGATATTTGACCAAGCATAAATGATAAAATATGGAAATTAATACACAAAATAATGAAAATAATGAAATATGATTAATAAATAAGTGATAAAATGTAATAAAAGTATCATATATGATATTATAAATATTAAAATGGTTATTTAATATGTTATTACAATGTTTAAAACCACTATGAAGTATGATAAATCATATTCAACCAAAAAGAAGAGTGTGGTATTAGAATTCCTCATAATTTCCCTTTGTTGAGTCATATTGTAATGTTATAAATATTATTTATTTAATGGTTTATATACATACCCTTTTAAATTTAATATAATTATTCATTAAATATCCATTTTATTTTTTGTTTCTATTTAAATTATTAATTTCACAGTTATTTGACTTAATAGTTACCAAGAGGTAAGGAATTTCATAACTCAATTTCTTTTAATTGGGCTATATCTCTTCATTATCTTCTTTGATATTCTATGATTATGTGTGAAATGAATTTTCATTATCTTATTTTTTATTTATGATAATTTTATTTTTAATTATAGTTATAACACATAATGTTATCATTGATTAATTCTTACATTAATGTTATCATGGTTGTAAGAGTTTATTTTATAATCTCATTATAATCGATATTGTTCCTTCATGAAATTAATTAAATGAACTTACTTTACCATTTCATAATAAACCCATGTAAATTTCTTATACCATGGTTATTCCTCATTTTTTATGTAATAATTCCATTTTCACTCTTTCTTACATAAAATTCTTGAGAAGATGTTTTTATGAAAATCCAACTCTATTTCTCTCTTTTGGTAGAAATTCATTTTATTCCAAAACCATGTTTTATAAAAATGTTTTATATAATGTTGATATCCTTTTAAAAAAAATTTATTATAATTTTTTTTCATATTTATAAATTTTTAAAAATATTTTTGAAGGAATATTCATGTCATTGTAAAAGAACCCCTTTTGGATTTTATTGAAAATGAGAATGGAATATTAGTTTTAATGTACTGAACTTGAAATGAATTTACTACCCCAATGGAAAGTCAATATTTTATATATTCCATTATAAATTTCATTGATTTTTTTTTCAGATAATGTTATATATGAATTAATTTTTCAAATTTTAGTTTTTAAATTTTATTTCCAAGATAAAAATTATATATTTTCTAAGAATTTTTTAATGGAATTTTTATGGTATTTATATTCATCGATGAAAACAATCGTTTATTCTTACTTCAATGGGTATATATTGGATTTATATTATCCTTATTTTACCTATATATTGTTTATGATCATTTGGCCCAATTAAAGTTTTTTAATTCACATTCATGATTTTTTTGTAGTCATTTAATTTTCATTTGAAATATTCATTCTCTTATAATCATTTTACAGTTTATTTATCTAAAATTGGTATATTATTTTTTATCATGGATATGATAATTTCGTAAAACATATATCATTTCGATAAATAGTTTTCCTATTATATATCCACAATCATTGTATCATGAATATGATTATTACTAAAACTACATATTATTTCCACATATGGTTTCCAAAATTGAATGTTATATATCTGGGGAAATATTAATTAACCCTTATTCTCTACTCAAGAAGGATATTTTATGATAAATCACATTGGTGATGAATTAAATTGATTATTCAATATATGAGGAATGCCTTGGACATGGAGTGATGGGTGGGGCGTAAAATAGTATAGCCCCTTGACCCATCCACAGTCTTGTAAGGATAATTAGTGATCTAACATTACATATGTTTCTACATATAGTTTCAAACCGTCTTGTGGAAGGTTGTGATGGTAGAGGTATTATGATTCCAAAGATCTTGGGGTCTAATATATAATATTTTCAGTCATTATTAATTTGTTTATGATTATACTATCTCAGATAATATTGTAATGTTGAAATTGGTATCAATAATTGGGTATCAACATCACCATTATAAATAATGTACAAAATAATCAAAATCACTAACATATAACGATGACAGTGAACAATAAATGACTAATATATGTTTAATGAGTCAATTTTATTATTGAGTATAAAAATAATATATATGAATAAGATTCCAAATTAATTTCTTTTGAGTATTATTTCATCACTATAGGATCATTGGAGTGTTTAACTTCCCTGACTTGGGTTCTACTAAATCGGTGCCTTGAGCTGGGTCATCACATGACCTTAAGAACGCCTCCCCATACACTTGAGGTTGACAACATGAAATAAGGGTCTAATAGGTTTTTTGGGGGACTTTACCATCTTAAAAAGAGTAATACAAAGCAGATCACAATATAAAGAAAAAAAATAGTAGGATGCATTGAATAATATGGATAACCAAACATCTCCCAATGTGGGTATAATGGAAAAGTAATAAAAATTATGTCATGTCATGCGACAAATCCAAGTGAACAAAACCCAAAATAAAGACAATAACGAAATCCCAAAAACAGCCTTAACTCCTTGTTTGAAACCTCATCATTTCATTTTCAACATACAACTCAACTCCCTAGTATAGGGTCATTGCCTTTGTCCTGGCCTACATGCATGAAATATGCTCAGGTACCCAATGACATCCTGAGTAGGGCGTGAGTACAACTAAGTAGGCCACCACCAATAATGTGTATAGATATCTACTCTAAGATATATTTCATGAAAGTGTAAATAAATAAAATGAAAATGAATGAAAATTTAGGGGCCTCTAATTAACAATATCTACTAAGCTATACTAACTAAGGTGTTAATTCATTGTGTATCTTTTATTACTAGTTCATCATCAACATGGAATATCATAAGTTAGGCACTCATATCTTTGACACAAGGTTCAAGGAATTTTTTATTTTTTATAAGGGAATAAATAATTACCTAACTCACTAGGGGTAAAATATCACAACATCATAATAACCTCATCTTAAAGCCTCATTCTAAGTGGAATGTGACCTTTGGGAGATTATAGTTATGTACCATTCCCTAACCCATGCCTTGTGGGTGGAGTTAGAGTATATATGCAACTCAACATGTGGGAGGAGCCTTAGTCCTTTATCCCATACCTAAATCCATGTTCACATTCTTATCCATCCATTCACCACACACAAACCATATCACAACCAACACATACAACAATCATAATCCGTAACATTTAACATGGAAAATCATATTGTAGAATAACTCTTTAACACATTTTCCTTTTATATCTCTTAGCTCGTTTAGCCAAAATCCCATTCTAAATATTATCTCACCAAGAATATTCAATGTTTCCTTTATGTAAACCCATTATACATAATAACAAATCCCCTTAGTAATTCCCCTTCAACATATTTCACATTCCAAATACCATTATCAATTTATCATATTAATCGTTTAACAAGAACAAAATCTCTTAGGCATATCTAACATATTTCAAAATGCCTCTTACCTCAACCCTGATTAACAAATACTTCAATTCGAATTCGATTAAGAATTTCAACATAATCCACAAGGGTTATATATGATCACAAAACAACCTAGAACTTATTTAGCTACTCTAATGTAAGGAAATTCTCTATGCACCCCATGGGTGCACTTAAATGGGTCAAATTAGCCTTCGATGTGTATCATGGGTCCATGAGGGTTATTAAATATCATTTAGACACCAAAATTTCCAAACCTAAGTAATAGAGTCAATATAACATCATTAGGTGACAAAGAACAATTTCAGACATGCACAAATCTACAATGAAACTATGGGATATAGCTTGTTGACCACCAACCTCAAATCTGTTTGTGAACACACTCCCAAACATGGACTTAGATATGGATTCAACCACCTATTAAATCATTAACCAATATTTAAGTATAAAAAAGGGTTTTAGATATTCTGATGGTGAGCACAGAAAGATACAAACCATACTCAAGAAGAGTAAGTAAGGAGGATATTATACTTACCAAGAGCTTCAATCTGCAACCAAAGACACTCCAAATGCCATAGAGATTGAAGAGAACCACCCCAGGATGCTCTTGGGAGCTCTTGTAAATCCATATCGTTTTGTGGAGGATAAAGGATGAAAATACTATGTGAGGATTTAAAATCCTAAGAAGGAATATTTGTAAATTTTTCAAATTTACAAGGTTTCCTGGTTTTTCCAGCACGATTAACTAAACTGTACGCATGAAGTGCTTGAACCAATATCGCAAAATCAACCCTTTGCATATTTCCCAAGGAATTATACATGGTTAGCTTAACCATGTGATAACTATTATCAAGCCTCTATCCAAGGCTGCATGGTGACCTAGGATGCTCCGTACAGTTTGAAGTAACCATGCACGAACCATGAAGCATGACCAAAAACTCCTCTTTCCTCCCATTTCATGCCCTGAACCCCTGGAACACCCCCACGACTTATCAGGAATGTTGGGAAACATTTATTTGACCATAGGAAATAACATAAATTAAAGCATAAATAAACAAAAATTATGAAGAATTTGGGATCCTACAACTAACCCATCTTAGGATAGCTCATCCTCAAGACACTCTTCCAGAACATCATTGGGGTTTCAAAGTAAATAGATAAGGCCACAGGGCCCATATATCTTATTAGCGGTCTCATGTTTCATCCTAAATGTTTCCATCCAGTCATAGAACATGAAAAAAATGAAAATCTTGTCCCCACAGGACCTTCTTCACTATGTTCCACAATAAAAAATAGATATTCATCAAAGGAATAATCTGTCTCAAACTCAACATCATCAACATTTACCATAAGACTCTATCCTAAAAGCTCCAACTCCCCTACTTCTAACCAACACAATGGATATCTACACATCCTCCCTTAAAGTGACCCAAAAGTTTACATCTGAATTTAATGATGAAAACTATTGTTTCTATAAAACTCGATAAGAAATAATTTATTTTCCAACAAACCATCAAAATACAGAACACAGGCTCTCATCATTTCCTCTAATACCTGAATTGTACGCTCTGAATTCCCTTCCATCGGTGTGTGACAATCCATAATCAAAATCACTTGGGTACCAAGAACCTACTGTAGCCCCTGACAAAAGCGGGATGTGAAACACAAATCACAATATGAAACAATGGTTTTCAGTACACCAAGTAGTCACAGTATCTCTCAAACATATAACCCACCCAACTAACTGACTATATAAGTTTTCTGGAGTGGTAATAAATGAGCCACTCTAGTCAAGCTATCCACAACAACCCATATTCCATCATTCTTTAAAGTGATCCTCTAATGACCGACATAAATTCCATCATTATGTCATCCCACTTCCACTCTAGAACATGAAATGATTGTAACAACCTACATAGGAACTGATGCTCAGCCTTCACCAGTTTACAGGTAAGTCATTACACCACAAAACCTGAAACATAATTCTTATTTCCCAGATACCAATACTACCGATGAAGTAAACGATACAATTTAGTAAAGCTATGATTTTCCGCCCCCTTTTAAGCATGGAACTCGATTATTACCTCTTCGAGTTCACCCTCTAGTACCCCAATATGTCCTTGAACATAGATGACTCTATCATCACCACAACCCAACTAGAAGGAGACTCCTCAACATTAAGAAATTACTTCATGGACAGGCACTTCCTATCTTCCGGTTGATAATTCATAACTCGAATCAAAGTAGTAGAATCAATTTCTATAGACGCAAGGGTCATTTGGTCATCCCCATCCATCACCTCCATGTGCATCTCAAAAAACATACCATTCATTTTCCATTAAGATTTTGATTCCTAAATTTCATGATTCTGAGTATTCTAGCTCAGAGCATATGCAACACTATTACCATTTTCCTATGTGTAAACCAACTCAAAATCGAAGGATTGCAGGTACGTAACACACCTTCACTATCAAATATTCAAATCTGAATAAAATAATATGTACTTATACTTTTATGATTAGTAAATTTCATGAATCATTATCCCAACAAGTAATGCCTCCAAAACATTACGGAATAAACCATAGTAGCTAGATCAGGATCATGGGATGGAAAATTGATTTAATGAGGCCTCAACTATCTTGACCTATAAGATACAACCTAATCATCCTACATCAACACTTCCATGATTCCTGCACCGGACACATCACAGATAAGGTGTACCTCTAATCTGGTTTAGGTAAAATCAAAATTCGTGTGGCAGTCAACATCATATTCAATTCTTTAAAGGAAGTTTTGAACATCTCTATCCACTCATACTTAACACCCTTCTGGGTTAATCTTGATATTAGTGCCACCAAACGGGATAAAACCATAATGAATCTCATGTAATAAGAAGAAATCCCCAGAAAACTCCAAACATTGTAAACATTATTGTCACGAACCAGCGCGGGTCGACCCTGAACTGGTCACCCGAGCCGGTCCGCGACAAGTCCCGAGGGGCGTTCCTGATCCCCCCGAGATGGAAACAAGTGCCGGGCATTAAAATTTAAATTGTTGGGAACGATTTCAGCCCAAACTAAAAACAGGATCAAAAGAACGAATAAAAACTAAACAAACAAACAAACACTAAAGACATAAACAAACCTACACCATGACATACCTCCACGTGACCTCGCGGTCACCACCCAACTACAACCAACGTCGCTCCCACACTGAGCGACTCAAGCCAGGAAAACCTGAACACAAGGAACCTGCAACTGAAAAGGTAAAAGATAGGCGTGAGCACAAAAGTACTCAGTAGGTTATCCCCATAACAAAACCCAATGCACTGCCAGTAAATAAAGAATCTACATAATCCAGGTTTGAACTATGATGTAAAAAGTAAGTTTTCATGAGGCTTTACTTGAAAAATCAAACACAAGACATTTCCCTTATTCTTTTGAAAGTTAGTTCCCTTTCATTAGTTTTAAACTCTTTCTAAAAATCAAAGTGTTACAAATTCAAATCTTACCCAAAGAGAATAAAACATTTTCATTTGAAAACCATTTTCCCAAAGTCTAATAGTATAGGCTGTGAAGGATGACTGAAAGTAAACAAGCAAGGAAAACAAGTGCAAGTAAAGGTAAACAAGCAAGGAAAACCATGTGCAAGTAAAAAAAATAAACCAGAAGTTATCAGCAATAACCATGGGCGATCCTGAACATCCCTAGAAAACCCCTGGATGTACTCGGGTTCAGACTACCTTCCGGCGTGGTACTCCATAGTCAATAACCAACTGGTCGCCCTAATAGCCAACCAGTGGCACATCCCACCTGGCCTGTCCACAACTCCAGGGGGTACCAACCCGTCTAATCAGGGTTAGCAAGAAACCGTCACTCGATAATCTACAAGACGCCCAGGAACCCATGGTGGTTTTAGTAACACTGTGTAAGTGGGAGACCCTCGCACGCGTGACTCATCTCAACGCACTTGCCAACCCCTTACACGGACAGCGCTACATGACAACCCTCGAAGGGAAGTCCCCCTGTAGAGATGCCCTCACAAGTACATATATATATATATATGTATAATCACTTCACATTTATTAAAGTGCCAACCGGGCCATCATGTCAATTTCATTTTGACCATTAAACACTAAAGCATCTTTAAAGGGATATGAAACATGCCATTTCAATGAAAACCAGAAACACACTTAAAACATTATTTAAGAAACTCAAAACAGCATATTAAACCTGAAAGACATTGGTATCACAAAAAAATCATTTTTCAAATTTCCAAACGCACCCCACTTTTATCAAGAGCCAAACGGGCCTTTAATCACTTTTTGAAGGAACACCATTTCTCAAATGAAATCCAAACTTTTGTTCACGCGACAAAGGAAAACATCTTTCATCAACCAAGAACCACACATAAAGTTTCCAAAAACAAGTTCAAATGTCATTCGGCGTTTCCTCTAATCAAGGTTCTAAGAAAAACACCATTTTCCGTAAACAATACATCTACTAATTTACACACGCCAAAGACATTTCAAAACCCAATTCAACATGTCTTTCATTATTCAGGAAGAACCGTCCAGCACACTACCATGGAAGCACACAATTAAATCCAATAGAACGCTTTTAATGAAACGCTAGAATTTAAAACAACTTAAATCATCAGTAGATCACCACATTGTAAATAACTACCTAATAATACCTTTAAATTTACTGAAACTTAATAAATAGTCAAGGATAAATAAATTCTAAATTTAATGGCGAGTGCAAAGGGAGACCTACCTCAGGACGCAGCTCGGAATGAAAAACGACACAGCGCAAAACTCACGTTGCGTAAATGGTCGCACTGCATTGCGCCGTCAAACAGGCCCTAAAACAAAAGACCGTTAAACAGGCTCAAAAATAATTATAACACACGAATAATAATAGTAATAACAATAATATTAATGTAAAAATAATAATGGTGATAACAAAAACATCATAATAATAATAACACAATATAATAATAATAATGATATAATAATAATAACAATCATAATACGGCATAGTTATAATATAATAATATAGTAATAATAATAATAATAATAATAATATAATAATAATAATAATATTAGCATAACCACAATATAAAGTTAACATCAACAATATATTTATAATAACATAATCATAATGATAATAATATATTAATAATAATAATAATGTAATAATATTAACACAAAAATAATAATAACATAATACAATAATAATAATAATAACAATAACATAATATAGTGATAAAAATAATAACATAATATAATAATACTAATAATAATAATAATATAATAATATAATAATAATAACAATAATAATATAATGATAATAATATAATAATAATAACATAATACTAAAAATAATAATAATTTAGTAATAATATAACATCATAATAAAAAAAATAATAATAATAATATTCGCATAACAATAATGATAATAATAATAATAACAAATCTCATAAAAAGTAATAACAAAATATAATAATAATAATAATAATAATAATAATAAACATAACATAATAATAAAAATAATAACAAAATATGATAATAATAATAATAACAATTTTAATAATAATAATAATAATAATAATACAATAATAGTATTATTGATATTAACACACTAATAATAAAAAAAGCTAACATTATAATAAAACAAGTATATGAATAATATAATAACAAAATAAAACAAACATTGAAACATACAGGGGGTGGCCGAGCGGGGAGAATGGAAGGCCGGAGGGAGCGCCGGCAATGGGAAGCAGGTGCGGAGGGTGCCGGGGTTGTTCGCCGGAACAGAGGGGGGGTCGCCGCCGGAGGGGAAGCACACCGGATCGGGGCGAGTCGGGCTGTGCGCTGGGACGGAGGCCGGACAGTGACAGGAGGCTGCTGCAACGGGCGGGGCGAGTCGAGGCCGGCGCGACTAGCGGGAGGACGCGCGGTGGCTGGGTGCACTGTCGGAGGAGGCTGGCGCGGGCGGTGGTTCGTGCGGAGAGGCGGCAGAGGGCGACGAGACCGGGGCACGGGACGCAGGAGGGCTCACCGAAAAGAAGAAAAAAAAACACCGGACGGAGGCGGAAACGCAAGAGGCAGGCCAGCCGGCCGGAGGCAGCGCGACCGGAGGCGTGCGGAGGCTGGGGGAAATGCCGGAGGGTCGGGAGTTGGGGGAGCGTAGAGCAGAGCCGGGCCGAGAGGAGTCCGGCGAGGCGGACAACACCGGAGCAGGCGAACGGCAGCGGCGGCGCGCCGAGGCAGAGCGGGGTCGGCGCTGAAGGAGGGGGGGGGGGCGCCGGGGTGTGTTGCACGCGGAAGAGATAAAAGAGAGGGAGGAGAGAGGGGGAAGAGGGAGAGAGGGGGGCGGCGGATGCGGGGAAAAAAGGGGAATTAGGGTTTGGGTAAAAAAACTATATATATATATATATATATATAAATAAAAATAATAATAATAATAATAATAATAATGAATATAAGTAATAAAATAAACCAAATCCTACGAAAATAATAATGCTTTATAAATAATAATAATAATAATAATAATAATAAAACTTTATAATAATAATAAAACCTTATAATAATAATATTAATAATTAGAAAAATTTATAATAATAATTATCTTTAAATCAAAAATTTAAAATATTAAAACCATTTGAAAATAAATGTTCGCGCGCGTACACACGCATATTTATATATATAGACATATATACATATATTTAAACATATACAAACATATATATATATATACACATATAAACATGTACGCTTCTATATAAACGCATATAAACATATATATATGTATACATGTACATATATATACACAAATACATATAAAAACACACACATATATATATATGTAGTTATATATACAATAAACATAAATAACATCAAAAATAACAACAACAATTTAAAAAGTAATAATAATAAAATATCAACATAAAAATTATAATATTTAAAACGCCAGGTGAACATACTGTCACCCGGGCTGAACGCACGGTCACCGCTAACGATGGGGTGACCATGTACCGGCGCGACACCGCCGACGCAATTAAACTTCGAAAAATTTAAACTGGGACCAAGAAAGGAGAAAAATTACGGACATCCACGGTTGGGGTGTGACAATTCTCCCCACCACAGACACTTTCTGCCCCCAGAAAGTCACCAGGCCAAAAGTCGGTCAAGATTTAAGTCCATGCTCCAACGGGACTAAAGGAACCAGAGAGAACTGAGAATCTCGGGGATGACCTTACTCTACACAGGTCACACCCGACCGATTCAAGAGAAAACTGAGGTCCGAGATTGAGGGGAGAACACGAATGGGTTCTCCACACCACAAGAACTTGACTAGTTCAAAATTTTAACACTCAAAACATACTACCACACTGAGGCGGGACAATGGCGGGAGCTCATAACCGATCCAAACCGACTCTTATAACACGATCAGATTTACACCTCCATCGAAACATTGAACCCACTACTAGAGTCAACAACTTCAACACCAGGGAGAACCCACATAAAAACATTTAACCAACATCAAATTGGATACATGATCCATTGAAGTCCAAAAAACATAACCACATCGACAACAAAACTAAAATGAGGTCAACCCACACCAGGGTCAAACATACTTTTAAGAAATACACATGATTCTAAATATCACCCCCACACGACAAGTCTTCTTAGATTATCATAGAACAAGTCCATCATAACTTTATGGAAAAACCATGCATTTACAACACTATTGAAACTTCAATAGCAGGGAAACAAATATAAAAATGGTTTTTAGTTATCCCATCATCAATACGGAAAACAGAACCTGGACCAAGGCTTCACAACCCTGGGAACTCTTGACTGTGCGCGAGCTTCACCCCGAGACCTGAGGCTGGGGCTCTGATGGCTGAAGCATCTTCTGCCTCACAGTCAGGTACTGACATTCTCCAATCATAGCATCCTCTTCAAGCGACGCTTCCTGCAAAACATCTCCAGATGACCCAGACAACCGCATCGATGACACGTCTTCGGAGGGTTGCGACAAGACGGCTTTAAATGCCCGAAACGACCACACTGATAGCATACCATCGAACGATCTAACGAACTGGAAGCTGCGACCAAAGGAGATAACTCGTTAGGAACATGCATCTTTGGCGCATTTTCCTCACTAGAGGGGGAACGCTTACGAACAACAGGAGACGTTGAAGTATTAACCACCCGCACACCGGAAACCAACTCAGCCAAGAATGCTTCCTCTACGAGCTTCTCGAAACAAAGGTCTTTAGAAGGGAGGACTCGCTCCTTGATCTTTGGACATAGACCCCCGGTGAAAAGAGAGACCTTCATGAGTTCATGCGACGCTACATCTATAGAAAAGGAAATCAGTACCTTGAAATGGTCAACATATGCCTTCACCGTCTGTTGGCCTTGTTGAATATACACAAGCTCTCTCTTTTTCTCCAGCTTCATTTCTTCAGGTACAAACCATTGGATGAAAGTAGTTTTAAAGACATCCCACGTCACTTCACCTTGTGTTGATGATGGGGTAACCCTCTTCCACTGGTCCAAGGCTGGACCCTCAAACAACTCCATAATTGCACGAACCTTAACACTATCGGGAGTTCCCAATGTTCTAAAGACATGCTCCACTTCCTCGAGCCATTCCACTGCCTCTAACGGACCCTGATCACCATGGAGAATAGGCAGAGTCTGAGGAGGACCAAAAACTGGGCATGACTTATCCGAATCCTTAGAGACCTTTCTGGGCGGCATTTCCTGAGCGATATATAAAACACAAAGCCAAAACCAATATCAAACCGAAGAAAATTCAATAAAAGCGACTTCATAAAAAAACAGTAAGCTCAAAGACCAAACAAACACAAACACAACCCAAAATAAGATCTCCTTTTTAAAAATCCCCTTTTTATTTTAGATTATAAAACCACCCTTTTTTTCAAGACTACTTTCCAAAACCAATCCACTTTCAAACCAAAAACATTCCAAAACTTATTCCCCTTTAAAACCAATTTAGAAAACAAAGTCAAGCGTTAAATTTCAAACACACCCAGGTACTCTCATGACCCGTTGCACATGTCTTTATCCACATTACATTCATTCATGCACCAACACACGTTTTCCATGAATTCTCACACATGTGCAAACGTTCATAGAGAGGAACCGAGGTTTCATCCCAAACCATTCTGAACCAACCCCAAGCAAACAACAGATTTTCAAATCAAAAGATTTTAGTTTTAAAAACCCATTTTATACATTTAAATTCCTTTAAAAGAAACCAGTCAAATTTTCAAAAACCCCTTTTTTTCATTTCCAACTACGCACTCACACAGACCAAAACGAAAACAACATCCAAAATTGCATTAACCACTAGAGTGATGGACTAGTAGTCATGCTCAACCTAGCGACATGGTAGTGGGCTAGGTCCCAAGTCAGCGTCGACCACTAGGAGGAATTCAAACCGTGTACTCGGACTCCACATGGGTCACTACTCTAGGTGAAATCACGAAGTAACGTCGGCTTGCCTCCATTATCATCTCTCAATCCAAGACAAACCAGAAAAGACAAGGACGTAATTCTCGAACTATCCCTGGCGGATCGAGGTGCGGAACGAGCGAGGGTTCATGACATCCTTCCTGTACCTACCTCTCGAGTCCCGACAATCCTAATCTCCATCTATCAGACATCCCAAATAACAAGAACCACCTTCGATACCATTTTGTCACGAACTAGCGCGGGTCGACCCTGAACTGGTCACCCGAGTCGGTCCGCGGCAAGTCCCGAGGGGCGTTCCCGATCCCCCCGAGATGGCAACAAGTGCCGGGCATTAAAATTTAAATCGTTGGGAACGATTTCAGCCCAAACTGAAAACAGGATCAAAAGAATGAATAAAAACTAAACAAACAAACAAACACTAAATACATAAACAAACCTACACCACGACATACCTCCACGTGACCTCGCGGTCACCACCCAACTACAACCAACGTCGCTCCCACACTGAACGAATCAAGCCAGGAAAACCTGAACACAAGGAACCTGCAACTGAAAAGGTAAAAGATAGGCGTGAGCACAAAAGTACTCAGTAGGTGAGTCCCACAACAAAACCCAATGCACTTCCAGAAAATAAAGAATCTACATAATCCAGGTTTGAACTATGATGTAAAATGTATGTTTTCATGAGGCTTAGTTGAAAAATCAAACACAAGACATTTCCCTTATTCTTTTGAAAGTTAGTTCCCTTTCATTAGTTTTAAACTCTTTCTAAAAAGAAAAGTGTTACAAATTCAAATCTTACCCAAAGAAAATAAAACATTTTCATTTGAAAACCATTTTCCCAAAGTCTAATAGTACAGGCTGTGAAGGATGACTGAAAGTAAACAAGCAAGGAAAATAAGTGCAAGTAAAGGTAAACAAGCAAGGAAAATGAAGTGCAAGTAAAGGTAAACAAGCAAGGAAAACCAAGTGCAAGTAAAAAAAATAAACCAGAAGTTATCAGCAATAACCATGAGAGATCCTGAACATCCCTAGAAAACCCCTGGACGTACTCGGGTTCAGACTACCTGCCGGCGTTGTACTCTATAGTCAATAACCAACTGGCCGCCCTAATAGCCAACCAGTGGCACAAGCCACCTGGAATGTCCACAACTCCAGGGGGTACCAACCCGTCTAATCAGGGTTAGCAAGAAACCGTCACTCGATAATCTACAAGACGACCAGGAACCCATGGTGGTTTTAGTAACACTGTGTAAGTGGGAGACCCTCGCACACGTGACTCATCTCACCGCACTTGCCAACCCCTTACACGGACATCGCTACACGACAACCCTCGAAGGGATGTCCCCCTGTAGAGATGCCCTCACAAGTATATATATATATATATATATATATATATATATGTTTGTATAATCACTTTACATTTATTAAAGTGTCAACTGGGCCGTCATGTCAATTTCATTTTGACCATTAAACACTAAAGCATCTTTAAATTGATATGACACACGCCATTTCAATGAAAACCAGAAACACACTTAAAAATTTATTTAAGAAACTCAAAACATCATATTAAACCTGAAAGACGTTGGTATCACAAAAAAATCATTTTTCAAATTTCCAAACGCACCCCACTTTTATCAAGAGCCAAACTGGCCTTTAATCACTTTTTGAAGGAACACCATTTCTCAAATGGAATCCAAACTTTTGTTCACACGACAAAGTAAAACATCTTTCATCAACCAAGAACCACACATAAAGTTTCCAAAAACAAGTTCAAATGTCATTTGACGTTTCCTCTAATCAAGGTTCTAAGAAAAACACCATTTTCCGTAAACAATACATCTACTAATTTACACACGCCAAATACATTTCAAAACCCAATTCAACATGTCTTTCATTATTCAGGAAGAACCATCTAGTACACTACCATGGAAGCACACAATTAAATCCAAGAGAACGCTTTTAATGAAACGCTAGAATTTAAAACAACTTAAATCATCAGCAGATCACCACATTGTAAATAACTACTTAATAATACCTTTAAATTTTCTGAAACTTAATAAAAAGTCAAGGATAAATAAATTCTAAATTTAAAGGCGAGTGCAAAGGGAGACCTACCTCAGGATGCATCTCGGAACGAAAAACGACACAGCGCAAAACTCCCGTTGCGTAAATGGTCGCACTGCATTGCGCCGTCAAACAGGCCCTAAAACAAAATACTATTAAACAGGCTAAAAAATAATTATAACACACGAATAATAATAGTAATAACAATAATATTAATGTAAAAATAATAATGGTGATAACAAAAACATCATAATAATAATAACACAATATAATAATAATAATGATATAATAATAATAACAATCATAATACGGCATAGTTATAATATAATAATATAGTAATAATAATAACAATAATAATATAATAATAATAATAATATTAGTATAACCACAATATAAAGTTAACATCAACAATAAATTAATAATAACATAATCATAATGATAATAGTATATTAATAATAATAATAATAATGTAATAATATTAACACAAAAATAATAATAACATAATACAATAATAATAATAATAATAACAATAACATAATATAATGATAAAAATAATAACATAATATAATAATACTAATAATAATAATAATAATAATATAAACAACAATAATAATGCTTTATAAATAATAATAATAAAAATAATAATAATAATAAAAATGAATATAAGTAATAAAATAAAACAAATCCTACGAAAATAATAATGCTTTATAAATAATAATAATAAAAATAATAATAATAATAAAACATTATAATAATAAAACCTTATAATAATAATATTAATAATTAGAAAATTTTATAATAATAATTATCTTTAAATCAAAAATTTAAAATATTAAAACTATTTGAAAATAAATGTGCGCGCGCGTACACACGCATATATACATATATAGACATATATACATATATTTAAACATATACAAACATATATATATATATATACATATAAACATGTACGCTTCTATATAAACGCATATAAACATATATATATGTATACATGTACATATATATACACACATACATATATACACACACACATATATATATATGTAGTCATATATACAATAAACATAAATAACATCAAAAATAACAACAACAATTTAAAAAGTAATAATAATAAAATATCAACATAAAAATTATAATATTTAAAACGCCAGGTGAACATACTGTCACCCGGGCTGAACGCATGGTCACCGCTAACGATGCGGTGACAGCGCACCGGCGCGACACCGCCGACGCAATTAAACTTCGAAAAATTTAAACTGGGACCAAGAAAGGAGAAAAATTACGGACATCCGCGGTCGAGGTGTGACAATTCTCCCCACCACAGACACTTTCTGCCCCCAGAAAGTCACCAGGCCAAAGGTCGGTCAAGATTTAAGTCCATGCACCAACGGGACTAAAGGAACCAGAGAGAACTGAGAATCTCGGGGATGACCTTACTCTACACAGGTCACACCCGACCGATTCAAGAGAAAACTGAGGTCCGAGATTGAGGGGAGAACACGAAGGGGTTCTCCCCACCACAAGAACATGACTAGTTCAAAATTTTAACACTCAAAACATACTACCACACGGAGGCAGGACCATGGCGGGAGATCATAACTGATCCAAACCGACTCCTATAACACGATCAGATTTACACCTCCGTTGAAACATTGAACCCACTACTAGAGTCAACAACTTCAACACCAGGGAGAACCCACAGAAAAACATTTAACCAACATCAAATTGGAGACATGATCCATTGAAGTCCACAAAACATAACCACATCGACAACAAAACAAAAACGAGGTCAACCCACACCAGGGTCAAACACACTTTTAAGAAATACACATGATTCGAAATATCACCCCCACACGACAAGTCTTCTTAGATTATCATAGAACAAGTCCATCATAACTTTATGGAAAAACCACGCATTTACAACGCTATTGAAACTTCAATAGCAGGGAAACAAATATAAAAATGGTTTTTAGTTATCCCATCATCAATACGGAAAACAGAACCTGGACCAAGGATTCACAACCCTGGGAACTCCTGATTGTGCGCGAGCTTCACCCCGAGACCTGAGGCTGGGGCTCTGATGGCTGAAGCATCTTCTGCCTCACAGTCAGGTACTGACATTCTCCAATCACAGCATCCACTTCAAGCGACGCTTCCTGCAAAACTTCTCCAGATGACCCAGACAACCGCATCGATGACACCTCTTCGGAGGGTTGCGACAAGACGACTTTAAATGCCCGGAACGAACACATTGATAGCATACCATCGAACGATCTGACGAACTGGAATCTGGGACCAAAGGAGATAAATCGTTAGGAACATGCATATCTGGCGCCTTTTCCTCACTAGAGGGGGAACTCTTATGAACAACAGTGGACGTTGAAGTATTAACCACCCGCTCACCGGAAACCAACTCAGCCAAGAATGCTTCCTCTACGAGCTTCTCGAAACAAAGGGCTTTAGAAGGGAGGACTTGCTCCTTGATATCTGGACAAAGACCCCCGGTGAAAAGAGAGACCTTCATGAGTTCATGTGACACTACCTCTGGAGAAAAGGAAATCAGTTCCTTGAAATGGTCAACATATGCCTTCACCGTCTGTTGGCCTTGTTGAATATACACAAGCTCTCTCTTTTTCTCCAGCTTCATTTCTTCAGGTACAAACCATTGGATGAAAGCAGTTTTAAAGACATCCCACGTCATTTCACATTGCATTGATGATGGGGTAACCCTCTTCCACTGGTCCAAGGCTGGACCCTCAAACAACTCCATAATTGCACGAACCTTAACACTATCGGGAGTTCCCAATGTTCTAAAGACACGCTCCACTTCCTCGAGCCATTCCACTGCCTCTAACAGACCCTGATCACCATGGAGAATAGGCAGAGTCTGAGGAGGACCAAAAACTGGGCATGACTTATCTGAATCCTTAGAGAACTTTCTGGGCGGCATTTCCTGAGCGATATATAAAACATAAAGCCAAAACCAATATCAAACCGAAGCAACTTTAATAATAGCGCCTTCATAAAAAACAGTAAGCTCAAAGACCAAACAAACACAAACACAACCCAAAATAAGATCCCCTTTTTAAAATACCTTTTTTATTTTAGATTATAAAACCACCCTTTTTTTTCAAGACTACTTTCCAAAACCAATCCACTTTCAAACCAAAAACATTCCAAAACTGTTTCCCCTTTAAAACCAATTTAGAAAACAATGTCAAGCGTTAAATTTCAAACACACCCAGGTACTCGCATGACCCGTTGCACATGTCTTTATCCACATTCCATTCATTCGTGCACCAATACACGTTTTCCATGCATTCTCACACATGTGCAAACTTTCATAGAGAGGAACCGAGGTTTCAAACCAAACCATTCTGAACCAACCCCATGCAAACAACAGATTTTTAAATCAAAAGATTTTAGTTTTAAAAACCCATTTTATACATTTAATGTCTTTTAAAAGAAACTAGTCAAATTTTCAAAACCCCCTTTTTTTTCATTTCCAACTACGTACTCACATAGACCAAAACGAAAACAACATCCAAAATTGCATTAACCACTAGATTGATGGACTAGTAGTCATGCTCAACCTAGCGACATGGTAGTGGGCCAGGTCCCAAGTCAGCGTCGACCACTAGGAGGAATTCAAACCGTGTACTCGGACTCCACATGGGTCACTACTCCAAGTGAAATCACGAAGTAACGTCGGCTTGCCTCCATTATCATCTCTCAATCCAAGACAAACCAGAAAAGACAAGGACGTAATTCCCGAACTATCCCTGGCGGCTCGAGGTGCGGAACGGGCAAGGGGTCATGACATCCTTCCCGTACCTACCTCTCGAGTCCCAAAAATCCAAATCTCCATCTACCGGACATCCCAAATAACAAGAACCACCTTTGATACCATTTTGTCACGAACCAGCGCGGGTCGACCCTGAACTGGTCACCCGAGCCGGTCCGCGGCAAGTCCCGAGGGGCGTTCCCGATCCCCCCGAGATGGCAACAAGTGCCGTGCATTAAAATTTAAATCCTTGGGAACGATTTCAGACCAAACTAAAAAAAGGATCAAATGAACGAATAAAAACTATACAAACAAACAAACACTAAAGACATAAACAAACCTACACCACGACATACCTCCATGTGACCTCGCGGTCACCACCCAACTACAACCAACGTCGCTCCCACACTGAGCGACTCAAGCCAGGAAAACCTGGACACATGGAACCTGCAACTAAAAAGGTAAAAGATAGGCTTGAGCACAAAAGTACTCAGTAGGTGAGCTCCACAACAAAACCCAATGCACTGCCAGTAAATAAAGAATCTACATAATCCAGGTTTGAACTATGATGTAAAAAGTAAGTTTTCATGAGGCTTTACTTGAAAAATCAAACACAAGACATTTCCCTTATTCTTTTGAAAGTTAGTCCCCTTTCATCAGTTTCAAACTCTTTCTAAAAAGAAAAGTGTTACAAATTCAAATCTTACCCAAAGAGAATAAAACATTTTCATTTGAAAACCATTTTCCCAAAGTCTAATAGTACAGGCTATGAAGGATGACTGAAAGTAAACAAGCAAGGAAAACAAGTGCAAGTAAAGGTAAACCAGCAAGGAAAACCAAGTGCAAGTAAAGGTAAACAAGCAAGGAAAACCAAGTGCAAGTAAAAAAAATAAACCAGAAGTTATCAGCAATAACCATGGGCGATCCTGAACATCCCTAGAAAATCCCTGGATGTACTCGGGGTCAGACTACCTGCCGGCGTGGTACTCCATTGTTAATAACCAACTGGCCGCCCTAATAGCCAACCAGTGGCACATCCCACCTGTCCTGTCCACAACTCCAGGGGGTACCAACCCGTCTAATCAGGGTTAGCAAGCAACCGTCACTCGATAATCTACAAGATGCCCAGGAACCCATGGTGGTTTTATTAACACTGTGTAAGTGGGAGACCCTCGCACGTGTGACTCATGTCACCGCACTTGCCAACCCTTTACACGGACATCGCTACACGACAACCCTCGAAGGGAAGTCCCCTTGTAGAGATGCCCTCACAAGTACATATATATATATATATATATATATATGTATAATCACTTCACATTTATTAAAGTGCCAACCGGGCCGTCATGTCAATTTCATTTTGACCATTAAACACCAAAGCATCTTTAAAGGGATATGACACACGCCATTTCAATGAAAACCAGAAACACACTTAAAACTTTATTTAAGAAACTCAAAACAGCATATTAAACCTGAAAGATGTTGGTATCACAAAAAAAATCATTTTTCAAATTTCCAAACGCACCCCACTTTTATCAAGAGCCAAACGGGCCTTTAATCACTTTTTGAAAGAACACCATTTCTCAAATGAAATCCAAACTTTTGTTCATGTGACAAAGGAAAACATCTTTCATCAACCAAGAACCACACATAAAGTTTCCAAAAACAAGTTCAAATGTCATTCGACGTTTCCTCTAATCAAGGTTCTAAGAAAAACACCATTTTCCGTAAACAATACATCTACTAATTTACACACGCCAAAGACATTTCAAAACCCAATTCAACATGTCTTTCATTATTCAGGAAGAACCATCTAGAAAACTACCATGGAAGCACACAATTAAATCCAAGAGAACGCTTTTAATGAAACGCTAGAATTTAAAACAACTTAAATCATCAGCAGATCACCACATTGTAAATAACTACTTAATAATACCTTTAAATTTACTGAAACTTAATAAAAAGTCAAGGATAAATAAATTCTAAATTTAAAGGCGAGTGCAAAGGGAGACCTACCTCAGGACGCAGCTCGGAACGAAAAACGACACATCAGAAAACTCCCGTTGCTTAAATGGCCGCACTACATTGCGCCGTCAAACATGCCCTAAAACAAAAGACCGTTAAACAGGCTCAAAAATAATTATATCACACGAATAATAATAGTAATAACAATAATATTAATGTAAAAATAATAATGGTGATAACAAAAACATCATAATAATAATAACACAATATAATAATAATAATGATATAATAATAATAATAATCATAATACGGCATAGTTATAATATAATAATATAGTAATAATAATAACAATAATAATATAATAATAACAATAATAATATAATAATAATAATAATATTAGCATAACCAAAATATAAAGTTAACATCAACAATATATTAATAATAAAATAATCATAATGATAATAGTATATTAATAATAATAATAATAATGTAATAATATTAAAACAAAAATAATAATAATATAATACAATAATAATAATAATAACAATAACATAATATAATGATAAAAATAATAACATAATATAATAATACTAATAATAATAATAATATAATAATAATAATAACAATAATAATATAATGATAACAATATAATAATAATAACATAATACTAATAATAATTATAATGTAGTAATAATATAACATCATAATAATAAAAATAATAATAATAATAATATTCGCATAACAATAATGATAATAATAATAATAACAAATCTCATAAAAAGTAATAACAAAATATAATAATAATAATAATAATAATAAACATAACATAATAATAAAAATAATAACAAAATATGATAATAATAATAATAACAATATTAATAATAATAATACAATAATAGTATTATTGATATTAACACACTAATAAAAAAAGCTAACATAATAATAAAACAAGTATATGAATAATATAATAACAAAATAAAACAAACATTGAAACATACAGGGGGGTGGCCGAGCGGGGAGAACGGAAGGCCGGAGGGTGCGCCGGCGACGGGAAGCAGGTGCGGAGGGTGCCGGGGTTGTTCGCCGGAACGGAGGGGGGGTCTCCGCCGGAGGGGAAGCGCACCGGATCGGGGCGAGTCGGGCTGTGCGCTGGGACGGAGGCCGGATAGTGACAAGAGGCTGCTGCAACGGGCGGGGTGAGTCGAGGCCGGCGCGACTAGCGGGAGGACGCATGGCGGCTGGGTGCACTATCGGAGGAGGCTGGGGCGGGCGTCGGTTCGTGCGGAGAGGTGGCAGAGGGCGACGAGACTGGGGCACGGGAGGTAGGAGGGATCACCGAAAAGAAGAAAAAAAAACACCGGACGGAGGCGGAAACGCAGGAGGCAGGCCGGCCGGCCGGAGGCAGCGCGGCTGGAGGCGTGCTGAGGCTGGGGGAAACGCCGGAGGGTTGGAAGTTGGGGGAGCGTGGAGCAGAGCCGGGCTGAGAGGAGGCCGACGAGGCGGACAACACCAGAGCATGCGAACGGCAGCGGCGGCGCGCCTGGGCAGAGCGGGGTCGGCGCTGAAGGAGGGGGGGGGGGGCGCCAGGGTGTGTTGCGCGCGGAAGAGAGAAAGGAGAGGGAGGAGAGAGGGGGAAGTGGGAGAGAGGGGGGTGGCAGATGCGGGAAAAAAAGGGGAATTAGGGTTTGGGTAAAAAAACTATATATATATATATAAACAATAATAATAATAATAATAATAATAATGAATATAAGTAATAAAACAAAACAAATCCTATGAAAATAAAAATGCTTTATAAAAATAATAATAATAATAATAATAATAAAACTTTATAATAATAATAAAACCTTATAATAATAATATTAATAATTAGAAAAATTTATAATAATAATTATCTTTAAATCAAAAATTTAAAATATTAAAACCATTTGAAAATAAATGTGCGCGCACGTACACACGCATATATATATATATATACATATATACATATATTTAAACATATACAAACATATATATATATATATATACACATATAAACATGTACGCTTCTATATAAACGCATATAAACATATATATATGTATACATATACATATATATACACACATACATATAAACACACACACATATATATATATATGTAGTCATATATACAATAAACATAAATAACATAAAAAATAACAACAAAAATTTACAAAGTAATAATAATAAAATATCAACATAAAAATTATAATATTTAAAACTCCAGGTGAACATACTATCACCCGGGCTGACCGCACGGTCACCGCTAACGATGCGGCGACCGCGCACCGGCGCGACACCGCCGACGCAATTAAACTTCGAAAAATTTAAATTGGGACCAATAAAGGAGAAAAATTACGGACATCCGCGGTCAGGGTGTGACAATTATTGGGACTATTCCAAGACACCATAGCTTGCACCTTCTATGGATCCAGTAACACACCTGACTGAAATATAATGTGTCCCCAAAAATGATGTTTATCTATCCAGAATTAATATTTTGATAGATTTCCATAAATCCTATTCTCTCTTAGTAAACACCAGATTATGTAAAAATGATTGGCATGATCGTCAAGAGTCTGTGAGTACCCCAAAATGTCATCAATAAAGACAACAAAAAACTGATCGAGATAAGGGTAAAATACCAAATTCATTAGTGCCATAAACACAGGTGGTTCATTGGTCAACCTAAACCACATCATCAAATATTCCTAAAACTCGTACCTACTCTGGAAACGTATTCGCGGTATGTCATAAGGTTTCACCCACAACATACAGTATCCCGATCTCAAATTGATCTTAGAAAACTCAAAGGCACCCCATAGTTTTTCAGAGAGGTAATCAATTTTGGGAAGGGAGTATCGATTCTTAACCATCAATTAATTCAACATCCTTTAACGGACACATAACCTAAATGACCCATCATCTATCTTAAAAATAGAATTGGTGTTCCGCATGGAGACATCCTAGGTCAAATGAATCCTTTTCAATCCAACTCTTCCAGTTGAGCCTTGATCAGTTATTGTTCTCCCATCGCCATTCGATATAGTGGAATTAAATTGGTTCTTCCCCTAGTTTCCACTCAATTGGGAACTCTACATCCTTTTCAAGCAACAGTAGAGAGAATCCTTAGGAAACACATCCTAAAACTAATAGAAAACACGAGGGATGACATGTTTCTCCACTTCTCCATCATCAAGAATAAGGAATTCCACTTGGGATATGTGTTCTCCTAACCACTATAAAATTTTCCTTATGTAGCCTTCTCGTCCATCCCACACACCACAAGAGAAATAAATATTTCTACTGGGAGATGCGACTATTACCCTACGATGGTAACAATATAAATGGGCCGGATACTCAACTAGATATTTCATACCCAGAACTAGGTCGAAACCTAGAATCTTGAGGACAACAGGTTCCACAAGAAATGATAACCTCCAACCTCTAAGGCACAACCTCTACATTGTCTGAAATCCTCATCTCGCACCCCCAACAGATTATCAATTGACATAACCCCATAAAATCATTCCATGGATAGATACATCACAACCATTAAGTATGAAAAGATAATAAAATATAGTGGGGTGTGTATGTTAAATATAGTATTTGCAAGTGTTAAAGCAACAAGAATCATACATCGAACAGTAGAAGGTCCATCCTCTCAACCTCCAGATCTAGAATGAACAATGTGATGATTTCCTATCCCACTACCCTAGGATCTATCCTGAGTAACATGAAATTCACTTCTATACTTCTACAGATGGTCTCAAAACAAAGTTCGATATCCACTACCCATAAAATTATGTCCAGTGAAGCTCCAACTACATGTCTGATACGGGGTGATTGATCCCCCATCTGCACTCGCCATCGACCTATGACTCCCATCTATACAAGGATGATGATGTTATTTGCTGAACCTCTATATATATCCCAACTTTCCACAGCACCAACACCGGACTGGTGGTTGGGGACACTAGCCCTACATGCTCCCTAGCATGCCAAATTGGTAGAAGAACACCTGATAACCACCCTGAGAAACCAAACCTCTCTTCCGACTATTTTACAAACTTTAACCATGATGGAAACTTATATAATCGACACTCCCTTACCTCGGAGGATGTACCACCTATCTGCCCAGTTGGCACTACAAGTCTGCATCATGAAGCCCTCTTCCAGTTCCCTTATGAGATAAGGTCCTAGTCCACTACCATTACAAACCTCTTCATATGAAATATGTTCAACTTGGACCTAGTCTCATTACTATGCCCATCCTGGAACCGTTTTTCCATAGTCCTCTAATCTCCAGCAATCATCAGGATGAAGTAGTGAAAGTCAGGGAAATAACTCGCATAATCCATCACTAATGAAACCCTATCAGTAAAACTAATAAAGTATGAAGCCTTATCCTACCTCAAGATTTCTTGGCAGTAATGTTCCAGAAACGTTTTTTTGGAAATCCTTTCGCCCCATCCTTTCAGTCTGCTCCCTCTGAACAATAATATCCCACCAACACATGTCTGAATCACTTAAAATTTTGGTTGCTAACTATTCTCACATATCAATAAGCGTTTATAGATGATCTAGAATAGTCCTCATAACTCTATCCAAAAATCTTCCGCCTCTTCCCCACCCTGTCTGATATTGGTTGAAGGGTATTGTAGATGAATCTCCTTGGACAACTCAAACATACTCAGCACAACCCTCAACCATCCCTACCAAGGTCATGGACAACTAGTGGAAACTAACTCACATGACTACAATCCACTCCTTCTACACCATTCAAATACTATTCTCACATCACAACATACTCCAATAAAATTTCATTTGATATACCACCCTTTATCATGCATAATTCCTTAATTATTATTTAAAATTTTTTCTCCCCATTTTATCTCATTTGTATTGTTTTTCTAAACACAATTTTCACCACATTTCAGAAAGTAAAATGAATTATACCCTCTATATCTGACACACCAGTCCCATTTGTGTGTTCCAAATATGATGCATGTCACTTATATACATTGGTTCCTAGAATGATGCATGAATTTAAAACCACATGCCACTCCCTCTATGAGAAAAATATTATAAAATTGTCACATCACACCACATGTGCATCACCCATTGGTTTAATATCATTAATTGTAAATCCAAAGAACAAGAAAAACAATTCGCACCTAGGGTGACTTGGGAATTCCCCCATACTTGGGTTACATACTCCCAAGAACAATCTCATTACCAATGCCCGACACAAACCTGTCCGCCAATCTACAATTCCCAAATAGTATGTCACAGATAAAGACCTCCTATGATAGCAAATTATAACAACCCTGACCTAGGTGCCACTAAATTGGTGCCCCGAGCTATCTCATCACATGTCGTCAAGTGCATCTCCTAATATGCCAGAGGTTGTTGACTAGCTGTGAGGGTTTGATAGGTCATGTGGGTAGACTATACTCCCTCTTCCAAAGTAAGTCACAGAAGATAACACTAAAAATAGAGGAAAAAATAGGAAATAACAAATAACAAGCATAGCCAAACATATCCAAAACTGGGTAAAATCCACAATAAACAATAATTAATTCATTTCATGATACCGTTCCAAGTGAACAAAAATAAAAATAAAGACAACATTGGAATCCCCATAATGGTTCTAATTCCATGTCTGGAAAATCTTATACACATGTCCCATGTCCATATCAACTCTCTTACATAGGTCCATTGACCTTGTATTGACCTGCAAGCATGAAATCTGCTTGGGTACCCAATGGAGGCCCGACTAGGGTGTGAGTACAAATCAATAGGCCACCACCAATAGTGTCTAAAAATATCTATTCTAATATATAGTGCATGAAATTATAAATAAATAACAGTAAATGTAAAGAAAATTTGAGTGACACTAATTATAAATCTCTACATATATATACTAACCAATGTTCTGATTTATTGTGTCTCTTTTATTACATGGTCATCATCAATCAAAAAGTTCATAAGTTAAGAATTCAAATCATCCATGCAAGTTTAATGGAAATTTTTATCTGTGTAAGGGAATAAATCAGTCACTAAATCATTGGGGATAACATATCACTACATCAAAATATTCTCACCTCGAATCCTGAGTATAGGTGGAATGAAATCATTAGGGGAATATAGTTTCCTCCCCTTCCCTAACCCAGGCATTGTGGGTAGAGTCAGTGCATCGGTCCAACTCGGCCCATGGGAGGAGCCTCATCCCTTTATCACATACCTCAAGCCATGTTCACATGCCTATTCATCCATTCACTAGAAACAAACCATTTCATAAAAAAACCCAACAAATACATACAACAATCATAATCCATAACATTCAATATGGTAAATTACATTGTTCCATAACACATTCAAACTTTTTCTATTTATATAACTTATCCCATTTAGATAAAATACCATTCTCAAGCCTATATCACCATAAAAATTTAGTAATTACCTTTTTTAACCCATTATACATATTCATAAATCCCCTTATGAAATCCCCTTCAACACATTTCCCATTCCACATACTATTATCAATTTAGGATATTCATCATTTCACATACACTAACTCACTTAATCATATCTAACATAATTTATAATCCTCTTACCACAACCCCAATTAACCTTACCTCAATTGGAAATCCATTAAGAATATCAAAATAGTAAACATGGTCTCTACATGATCACACAATAACCTGTGACTTACATATCTAATTCTAGGTCTGGAATGTATCGGTGCACCCCATGGGTGGCCTTAAATGGGTCAAATCATCCTCGATGTTACCCTTGAGGACCATGAGGTTTTCTACTTATCATTTTGGCACACACATATCAAACCTCACCAAATGAGTCAAAATCGCAACATGAGGTGACAAATAACATGGTTAGACATGCACAAATCCAAAATGAGACTATGGGATATAGCATATAGACCACCTACCTCAAACTTGTGGGTGATCACACTCCCAAATGTGGACATAGATCCGTATTCAACTACCTATTAAATCTTTTACCTAGATTTCACTTGAAAATAAGGTTTCTATAGATTTATGTGGAAATGAAGGAAGAATGAAAACCCTAATAGAGAAGTGGAAACAAGTAGGAGATTTGACTTACTCGGATCTTAGATACGCAATCGACATCACTCCAAACGGGCAAGAGATGTAAGATAATCACCCTTGGAAGATCTTGGGAGCTATTTTTCATCACTAGGGTTTAGGGGAGTAAAAATTATGAAAATATAGAGTGAGAATTAAAAATACTGGTATTTCATCTTCATAAATTTCTAAACATTATAGGGCTATAAGGTTTACCCACATGTTTTTTCAAACTTTACACAAAATGTATGCGAGCCATTATCCCAAAATCACCCCTTTGCTCGGTTTCCTATGAATTCTGCATAGTAAGAATAACTATGCAATAACCACGATCCAGCCTCTATCCAAGGATTAATGGTAACCTGGGATGCTCTTCACATTTTTAACTAACCACAGACAAACTGTGGAACATTCCATGAAAAGTTCTTTTTCCCCCTCTTTCATGCCCCGAACCCTCGGAACACCCCTGAGCATTCTCATGAACTTTGGGAAACACTTTTTTGACAAAAATAATGAAATTAAAATGTAATATAAAAAACATACCATCCAATGAACCTGGGATCTAACAGTAAGGGTTTCATTACAAATATCATTTTGAAATAAAAATCGATTATGATTTTATTTAATTATAAGGAAATTGTATGTTTCATCAATCAATTACATATTATATTCTCTTCTCTTATACATTTTAATGATTTTACATGCATCTATACCATTTTAGTTTTCATTGGTGAGAAATTAAACCAATAATATAAATGTCATTAGACCCATGATTTTCTATTATTTTTTGTCAAAAATATATATCCCCCATTTAAATGTTCTTCATTTAGTGTATGAAATTATAATTGGTTCTATTTTTTAAATCATTTTACCATTAGCCTATATATTCATTAAAAATAATTGAATGTAATATTTTTAAATGTTTTTATGGGTTAATTTCTATTTCCTTGAATTTCATTAATTTTTTTGAAAAAGTTATTTATTATTTACAACATACACGTAAATGAATATTCCCACCATCCTCTTTACTTTTCTTTTGGGAATTCCTGCCCATTTTATCAATGATTTAAAAATTATGTTTTATTTTCATTGTTTTCTAAATTATTTCCTTGCTAAATAAATTTCATAATCAATTCCAATGGTATTTCTTAATATTTATTAAAGTTACTTTTAAAATACATAAAAGGTATTTTTCAACTATGTCAATAAAATTTAATGTTCCTTATTCCCTAATAAGGATATTATCTAATAAAAACATACACCTTATTCCTATGGATGTCTTGTAATGATGTTTTGTGTAGGTATTCATGAAACCCATTTAGTTTACATAATTTAACTGTTCTATGAGGGAATTGTTGTTTTTTCAATGATTAAGTGACCCAAATATATGTATATTTTTCAATATATGATTATTTGGTAAGATATAGATCCCTAATTCATTGTGTAATGAATTATATCATAGGTTATAAGATGTATGGGACTGGGGAGTGAATCGAAACCACTATGGGGAAATATCCACTTTGTTTATGGGAATGTCGAGTAAACCAAATCCACTACAGGACTCTATTGACTATGAGATTATAGTCTACAAAGTGATTCATGATAGATGAAATTATTTTTTATATTTATTTATATGATGCATTCTTTTTCAAATGTTATTTTTTCATCATTCATGATTATTTATTCATTTTTGAAAACATGTATCATTAATTTTTTATGTTATCTAAATATACCTTACTAAATGATGCATAATTGATTATATAATCTTTATTATGTATGATTAAATTATATTATGTACATATATCTTGATTATATTCTCACACCCATACGTTTATCCTATTCTCTCATATTATTTTTTATTGTTTTTTCTCATGTTGAACCATATTGAGCATCCTAGCTGACCATTTTTTCGTTTCCATTTACCCATGTTTTGAGGAATATTATTACATATGATATTTTTATAAATATATCACGTTTAATGAATTTTTTTATAGATGTTGATTTTTTTTAGTAAAATAAGATGATTGTGTACATAGTATTCAAACTCATTATACCAGTAGGTTCTGGGTTGTGTTTCATTATAATATGTAATGGGTATTTATATAAGATGATGTAATATTTCAACATTTTATTCTTAAGACAATTTAGTTAGTATTGTAGTCGTGTTAAGTTAATTTTTAGGACTAGTTTATGTAGAATAAGTGGATATATCCAAAACCATTGTATGATAAGTAAAAATTTATGAACATAAATTTCATAGGATGAAATCAAGGTTTCATAACATTATAAATCATTGGATAGATTCTATCTATCATATTGTTTATTATAATTATTTTAATTAATTTATACTTACATTAACCGTTTTGGTATTAGTAAAGGAATAAAGGTAGAATAATGATATTCTGAGGGTGATAGGTATGCTAAATAATGAAAACATATTATTGGGTCCATGTTCTATAAATTTATTCAAATTATAAATAGTCTCTAAGATTAGTTATTTTTATCCCCAATGGATAGATATTGAATTATATGTGATAAATCCGAGTGGTTTAATGTTTTAATCGTAATTATATAAATCATATCTAATATAATATTCTGAGAATATGCATCCTACAAATCTTATTCATCTCTCACTAGTATAACTTCATGTGATCATGGATATGTATTAGTTCCCATATATAGATACCACATTAATTATCAGGATAGGAAAGGCATATTACATATATTGAATGATCGTATGATAATCTCTCAAAGCATAACTTGTGCATCAACTATTGATATAAATTACATCCATTATATATATCTTAATACAACATCATGCGAATATTTATAAAGAAATTTAATATAGAGGATATAAACTTTTTGAATGAATTAACTGATGACTTTATTGAAGGGTTACCTAGCCTTCTCAAAAAATTTTAAGGTTTAGTTTCCCCTAGTTCTCATTCATAGTTATATTCATATATCAATGATAATTTATAAAATTGACCTGATTGAATATTTTTAATAGATTAATAAACTATAATAGAATCTATGAAATGGTTTTTGTACACTTAATTTCATCTCTAGGTAATTCAACAGTCATTGTTATTTCAAATAAATTTGGATTAATGTTTCTCTACATTAATTTACTCTAATAGTACATGTGTAAGAACAAGAAAAAATATCATCCACCCTGTAATGAATAATTATTCCTGTAAATACATGGGGATTAGTATTTCTAAAAGATTTACCTTTAAACTAAATATCAACAATACTGGGTAAAAAGGGATGATGAACCCTATAAAAATTTTCAGAAAATAATAAAGGGTCTATGAATTCATTTTAATGCCATTCAGACCAACAAATACCGGATTTATCTTCATAGAAATGATAAATAGAGTTTATTGATATTATTTTTTCCAATTTTGGTTGTCTTGTTAGATAATATTATAATATATTTCAAGAGAATGGACAAGAATGAATATCATCTAAGAATTGTGATAAACACCTTGATAAAGGAGTCATTATACACTAAATTTAGTATATATGAATTATTGAAAAAGAATGCATGATTCATTATTCCTGAAATCAAAATCATGTGTGTATATATGGATCCTTCAAATATATAGGAGACTGATTGGTGGCTTAGTCCAACCACTGCATAAAATATATGTATTTATGTTGGTTTTTTTTGGATACTATCAAAGATTTTAAAAACTATATCATGATATTAAAATACACTAACCATGTTAACATATAAGGGTATTGGTTTCATCTAGATATATTAATTTGATAACAATTTCAATGAGAACCAGAGAAGAGTGGCAATCACACATTTAATCACACTACCATGTATTGGTGAATGGGGGGTCTAATTATAATGATGCACCAAAGAAATGATTTGGATGCACCATTAAAAAAAGTACATGGTGGTATCTTATACTTATTGTAATTATTTTTTGACGTGAAAATTTACATGAAGTGTGATTTGGAGTTAACGTTGGTGATATTCTCAATGAAGATATAAAGGTACTACGTTTATTGGGAAAATTATGAAATGTATAATAATTACAATATCTTCAAGTACATATTCCAATATAAGAAGTTGAATATGTGATAAAAGAGATTGTTGTAGTTGATTAATGACTATATATTAGTGATATATTACCACCCTAGGATTGTAAATAAGTTTCCTGATGATTTGTGTAGGATGGACCATGCTAGATTATCAAAGATGAGGTCTGAAAAAGATAAAATAATCTTGGATTTATAGAGGAGGGTCCTTAAAATATTGAGAGATGGGGATAAATTAAATCATTTCAAAATTATTTCCAACCATCCATCCATGTAATGATAAAGGATAAAATAAGGATCATTGGATCAAAAGAAAAAATTAGGAGATATTTCTATGTTTTACTTTGATAACTGTAGAATTATATGATTTGGGAAAATGATATATGTTTTATTTGACTCCATAATTAAATGAATTGTTTTATGATACACATCAATCATCAATTACTATCAATCATAAAAGAAAATAGATATATATATATATATAAAGAATTATTAATTAAAAGAAAATATAATGTTTAAGATTTCAAATTATTATATCTCAATACTTTATATGATTGCATGTTATTGTAGAATGACTTTTGCCCTAGGGAATGACACATCCACTACATATAACTATATATAAATGGGAGAAGAACACCATGAATTTTTTTGGGATTAATTCCCATGAATTTAATTTTTTATACTTCAATTTATGTTGTAATTCATCTCCTTATATAGTTAACACATTTCATTTCAATTTTAGAGTTTTTATTACTTATTGAAATTTAAAAAATACATATAAATGTAGTTGTAATGATTCCTTGAGTACCACTACCAAATACATATGATTGAGATATGAGGTTTACATTGATGTTCTAGATAAGTCTTCAATATGAATGGGATATAAACCTATGTTTCAATACTACATATCATCCTTACAAAGATATCCATTATAAAAAGACCATTCAAACTATATAAGATAAGTTGAGATCAGTTCAATGAATTTTAAATATGGTTTGTAATAATACCTATCCTTAGTTTAACTCTTATAAAAAATCCATTACTGCATTAATATGAAACCATATAAAGCTCTAAATAGGTTGTTATTCTCGCTTCAGTAAAAGAAAGTATAGATAATTGAACGATGATAATTCACTCTTGACTCATCCTGATGTGCTGACAATGACAGCTGATTCTCTCAAGGGGAATAAAATATATTAATATAGTGATAATTTTTTATAAGTTTTTATTTGAGTGATGGTCTATATATTCAAAAAAAGGTTTCAAGGAAGGAATATCTTTAATTTTCTGTTTGGACAATTTTCCATATTTTAGAATTATATATAGATCTAAAATCATCACTATAAGTAGATATACCTCCACAAATATAGTATGTCAATATGATAGGAATTATATTCTAGATACTATATTAAATGTAAAGTGGGTAATTGTGTATAGTTAATTGAAAAGTGAATCATATCTGAAATTGATCTATGAATTATAGAATGGTTGAATCCTATAATTAATCCTTAATAACTATTTTAATAGTTGTGTTATTAAAATTTTAGCCTCTGATTATAATGGAATGGGAAGTGTTTCACCATTATTTTTATGACACATATTATGAATCATGTAAATCTATACATACTTTCAACTATATGTCTTCAATTTAAATGATTGTGAGGGGTAAGGTCCATTGATTTTGTTCAAGGATCAATTTAGTAAAGTGATTGGCTATGTGGATTCCTACATTCTAGTACACTAAGATAATGTATTCCATTAAAATGACTTGGATACATATTATTGAATTTTATAAGGAATATTTTCTACCTACTGACCATGTTATAAGATTACCAACAATTGGTACCAAATCATATAGTCTTTTTTCTCACTATATGCACAATAAGAGGCATCTCATGTTTTTAGTTAATTATTTCGTGGAATTATTTTACTTTTCTATTGGAATTTACTAATACTGGAAGGTTTGGGATATATATATGGTAAATCCTGATTGGATATGTTTAATGGTATAAATTTTTCCTTTATATGAATGACTATATAGTATAATATTATTCATAAGGACCTAAATTTTCTATAAACTATATTTGGTTCAGATAAGATGATGATAGTGGATGGGGAGTGATTGGATTGGATGAAACATAACTATCAAAAGATTTCATTAGTAGAAAACATGGCCTTTAACCTATCATAAGTAATGAATATGGGTGATATTTTGAAAGATATGGGAGATATGCATGAGAATCTAATGGAACATAACAAAGAATATATGATGTCGAGGTTATTGACAATCATGATATTAAAAGGTAGGAATAACGTAGACCATGTGAATTACTTCAACATGATATTTGGGTATCTCAAATATTTGGGGGTGAAATTTTTGTAATATTTATGGGTGTTTCTACTTTTATTAATCATTATTTGGGTTTTGGGATGTGAAGGGAAGGACAATGTGTAACTGTTATTAGAGAACTAGTTTTTTATTTGATGGTTTCTTGAACATGATCCTTAAGGAATAAATCTAGTGAAGTCATGTATCAGAACAATATTATATGGAAATAAATATTTATTGACATGAACGGTTACCCTTAGGATGAAATCAGAAAAATTAATTAGATGATAAGTGAAAATATAACTAGTGAGTCAAGTTTGATGGTTTGATTCATAAATACTTCACTGATGGGAAGAGAATATATCTCAATAACTATTCTATAAGTTTTATGTAATAATAATGAATATTAACATGTAGAATTTAAATTTATGTGAGAGTGGATGAGGTAAGAAAAATTTATTTCATATTATCAACATTATGATGTAATAATGGGTTATTAACTATGGGATATCAATACAATTAATGGATGACCAAGTATGCATGTAAAAATATTTTTTTTGTATTTTAAGGAAGGTATATATAATTTTATTCAAAAGGAAATGTTAATATTTGGATAATGAATTGGATCTTATTATATCATAAAGATGTCCGGAAGTTCTATGGGCTGTAAAAGACCCAAATTTTAATAGGATTGTGGGGTGAGATAAGAAATTGGAATATCCATGTAGAAAAATATTAGAAGGTGACTCAAGGTTACTTGGTGTTTTTATAAGCCATAAATTATTGGACCTTGTATCTAATTGGATGATCATATAGAGTGTTAATTATTACTGTATCGGAATCTGATAGTTCATAGTTTTGGAATTTTAGATTCGGGGATGTTAATGAGAAGAACAAGAAATTTGAAACTACAAAATTCATATTTAATAAAGATCACAATAATACTAGATGTTGTAAGAGATTCATTTTTGGAAAATATTTTTGGGTTTAATTTTTCATGAATAGATGGGAGCTCATAGCTTCAATATTAGAACTGGTTCACTCAGACATTTTGGGACCTACATGTTTCTGATCGCAAAGGGGATGAATTTATATTGTGATGTTAATTGATGATACAAAAAGTAAAGTATGGGATTTTCTTAAAGAATATCTTTAATGTATTATCAATATCCATTTAATAAAATTATATGGTAGATAAGGAAATAGTTAAAAAGTTAACATCTCTAAATCAGAAAATGGTAGTGAATGAAACTAATGAAACATCTCGAACATGAATTTAAAAAATGGATTATGATAGAGAGTATTATGAATACGACACCACAACATAATGGGGAGAAATTATTAACTATAAATGTTTTTAAAATGGTAAAATGTTGCAAATAGACATAGTAATGCACATGGAAACTTATGTGGATGCAGTAAACAAGGAGGCATAGTTTATCAAAAGAATTATTTCTTCTCCTATGGGATAAAAGGTTTTTGGAAAACATCTTTCTAGTAAATAAATGAATCCTGGACCACTCAATGTTATTGGAAAACAATCATATATTATTATATATGTTAAGGACATATACAATATGGAGGAAAATATTAGGGATGGCCATGGGACTAGAGATGAAAACTTTAGATTCTAGAAATGGGATAATGATGAGTGACAAGACATCAAGAAAAATTATTTTTTTGCCTTTATTGGGAATGTTCTTGGTATGAACCAGAACATTGATGAAAAAAATTGATGGCAAGGAATCAATTAACTAACTAGATATTGAACTAATAAGGTATACCATAAAAATTCTTGTTCTAAAGGGTTAAAATGTTTACAATGGAAGTCCAAATGTGATCCTGACTAAAGATGTTGTATATGTATTAAGGTATTATAATACCTAAATTAGAGAACCAACTATTTTGTATTAAAAATTTAGAGCACCAAACAAATTTCATACCAAACAGATAAATTTCACAAGTTAAATTATTAATTTCATTCATTGTAAGAAAATTGGTTCAGAGTTTTGGAGCCTACAAGATATTATTACTTTTTATAAATTTTATGAAGTATGAAATCCTATATAATGTAACCAATATTAATGAATCAGAATAGGTGGTGTTATTTATGAATGTAGAAATGCCATCATTGAAATCCAACATAACATTAGTGCTAACTGATAAACCCCAAGGGAAACATGCACATGAGAAAAAATTGGTGTTATATTTAAAGGAAGGGGCTAGAAGAGGGAGAATATAAAAGGCACAACTAGTCAATAATAGGTTTTAGTAAATGGTGAGATTTCATTTCCTGATAAGAAATCATTAATAGTTAATTACACTACTATTAGTATAGAATTAGGTATGGTTTTTTATAATATTTTATTAAAATAGATGGATATAAATATGATCTTCTATCATGATGTACTAGAGAAATATATTTAAAAGATATTGTTGATGTGTTTAAGAGATGTTGTGAAAAGAATATAGTGTGTAAGATAATTGAGATATTAAATTTATTAATGAAAATTTAATGATTTTGGTATTGGGTGTTTGATGTATTTATGAAATATGAAAGATGAAATAAATGTAACATATATAATTGTTCTATTGGAAGGAATTGAATGATGCGTGCTTCATAATTCTTCCTCTGTATGAGAATGATATGTTTTTACATTAACCAGATGATAAAAGGATTTTAAATATGTAGTAGAATCTATTTGAATGTTTTGAGACAAATTATCTTTCTTGTGCTAAGAAAATATGTTGAATGGATATTAGGATATATAAGAAATATAAAAATATGGTGATATCATAAAGATTAAACATATGTAAAAAAAATTGATTATAGGACATAAGATCCTCTAAACTACTTTGGCCATATACATCATATTTTTGGAGGATTAAATTAATAATTTGAAAGATGGGGCCTCTTATATCGTTAATGTTTTACATCCATTAGTGGTCTCAAGAATAACATATTAAATAAGAATTAAAAAATAAATTATTACATTTTCAGTGGGCCTTTTAGGATAATTTAGGTCAAATTTTTTATGTTGAAACTAGAAGATAATGAAATAGATCATCTGGAATATGATGGGATCAGATGTTTATTCTTGTTCTTAATGTATAATGATCCAATTTGAAGTTATGTTAATGTTTACCTCATTGGGGACATATAAACTCAAAAGCGAACCATATTTTTTTGTTTTTTTTCTTTATAGGAATTATATCCATATTGATTTCATGGTTAGAATTAATTTTCATTTTGTCCACAATATAGGGATAATGTGGTTAAAACTAAATAAAGTATGGAGTTGGTTTTACTAGAGTTGTTATGTATGGAACTCAAATGAATCTACAAGGGTGGAGTTTTATTCTATAACAACTATAGTTCAGTTCATATATTGTATATTATAGTATCCTATGCATGAATGAATCATATTGATCAAAAATACGACTACAATCGGAATATATTGGAAGATAATGAGTTATATTTGTTGATGATAACTAAAAAATATCTAATATAACGGTTTAAAAAAGTGGTAGTCCAAGAAATTTTCGGGTAATATTCTATATTAGTGTGAAATAGGTAAATATATTGTCAATGAATAAAACTACCTACTGTATGTATACTGAATTTTGATTGTGTGATAATGTTTTGGAAATTTTTTAATGATTACTTGAAAATATATACAATTGGGATATTTTTGGTATTTAAATCCAACTATAGTTAACAAGATGTAGATAGCTGGTATGAAATCCTCCATATGTGACTCATTTTGATGTGTGGGAAGTATTATTGGAATATCTCTAGTGGACTAGATAGTGTTCGGTATTGATACTTCCCTATTGAAGTATGCACATGTGAAGGTCTTTATATAATGAAAATGGATACTAGAAATGTGAAGGAATATCTATTCATAGGGATAAGGGCTATATTTTCGGATGGTAAGGGAGATCATCATTAATCATTCAAATTATATGTAATTCACCAAATATAATAATTTGGAACTACTATAATGATATATTAGATACTTTTTTAAAAGTAATGTTGCTTTTTATGCTTACTGACTTACATTCTCATTTGGATTTGATATTGTTTTGTAAATTTGAGAATAGTTAATAAAAAAATTAATCCTTAAAAAATATTTATATGAATTATAGTATCAAAAATGTGGAAACTTATTTTAAATGAATGAGGAATTTTTTTTCTCTGTTCAATGTTGGACACACTCTTTAAAAAATTTAAATCAATATTTCTTTTTATTCATTATATTATCACATGAATTTTTTGAGATTTTAATTAATTTTTTTTTCTATGAGGATGGTCATAACTTGGAATGTATGGTGCACAAATTATAATCTTTCAGCAAATTAAGATAAGAGAGTTTATCATGTGGACCATTTTTTATTACATAGAATCATCTAGAGTATTGAATATAATTACCATATATGGTAGAAGAATCCAAATTCCTCTATACGGGAGGAGGCTTAGAAATACAATATGATGAGATACTAATGAATATTATAAGATGATGGGAATGAATAATTCATATGAAGTGTTATATAAGATTTAAACTAATCAGCAACATGTGAGAAATTCACAAAATCAAAAGAATATGTATGAAGATAATCATTGGAGAGATATGGAGTATAAATTTGGAGAAAAAGTATTCCCAAAATAACTCCATGGAAAAATGTTTTTATATTTAATAATATGTGAATTTTAAGCCCTAGAAATATTTTCCCCTTCATGACCTGTTATCATGTGGGGATGGTTTCATATCATCTTTATCTTACACCAAACCAATCCTAAGTGCATGATGTGTTACATATATCACTTTTAAGTAACTATATGCATAAATCATAACATGTACTAAAATAAAATTCATTATAACTGGAACATAACCTATATTATGATGTAAAAATGATATAAATATTTGATCATTGACATAAACTATTATAAGATAATACATCTTAACTCTCTAAACTTTAATGTAATAATTATAAATTTGAGGAAGAAACTTGTGAACCCAAAATTTTAATGACTCATAACTACCCTAATATTTATTAATTGTAGTAATAAACTTTTGGGGGTGACATTCATTTAATGGTATAGAATATTAAACCCCATTATTTGAATGTGGTTTTTTCTTTTAAATATTTACTATGAAAAATAACTTATTTCCCACAAATCAATGACAAAACATGAACTAAAGTTCAATTTAATGAGATTAAATATTGAAATGTGATATAATAATTAATAAATTATAAGAAAATAGTATAAAACATAATTATGGAAGTTAAAGGAGGAATAATACTACATGTAAATAAGAATACCAGGAATATAATATATTTATACCTATGGTTCAAAATAAATATCAAAACCTTGATTAAAAGAATAGAAATAATGTGAAAATTAAATAATATAATAATTTTGACAGAGAAATAAGTGATTGAGATTAATGATTCAAAGAATGTATGTATGGATTTATATTGGAATGAAATATGACTATAATATAAATGGTCATTAGAGATATGGTGAATGGAAATATAGTCATTATAAATAGAGTCATTGGATACACATTTGTTGGGAATGAATTCATCATGTATACATATTAATATTTTGTACATTTTAGAAAAAAATTAAAATAATATAATTTATAAATAATTTTTTTTATGGAATGAAGTAAAAATATAATGTTTTATTAAAATATTTAATTATAAAAAATATACTTGTATTACTTATATATTATTTTTTATATTATTATTATTACTATTAATATTATTGAGGAATGTATAATTTTGTGAGTGATGGAGAATATTCCATCATGTAATTGAATGATAAATCTTGACATTGACAATCCTTGTGATGCCCCAGACCCTCATTCCTTGATTTTGTTCTCATAGAAACATGCTTTTTACATATGTTTTGATAATATCTATAAAATCTTGGATATAACAATACCTAATTACAAAATCAATATTTCACATTTCATATATTACATCTAATGGATCTTTCTATGTTTCCTAAATTTGATAATTTTGACACTATATAAATAGATAAAAAACCCAATGTTCATTGTATCAAATGGAAAATTTCCCCATTATATAAAATATATCTTAATTATTTTGAAATAATTAAAAATCCCACAATTTATATCACACATTTAATACATAAACACATGATATGTGTAATAATTTTCTCTATATCTAGGGGAAATAGAAGACATAATATGTGGGGAGATCAAACGCTGAGTAAGGGAAACATATAATTAAGAAATAAAGGAACAAAACTGAAATAAATATTAGTGTAGGAATTTGTAAACAATATGAATATATTATGAAATTTAATATTATAGCTTATATATATATATATGAAAATAAATAAAAACCAGGATTTCAATAATATGGATCTCACATGGATGGAATCCATAATTCCAAAAATAAAAAACAAGTTATCATAGAATTACTCAAAGAAAAATTAGTTGTTTTGAGGCCATATCCAAGATATCATATTATAATGTATTTGTGTTAAGACAATATCCTTTTATGGGAAGAGGAATACAGAAGTCCCAAATCTGTGTTATCTATTGAGACCATTCAATTCATTGAGAGGATATATAATGATGATCCATAGCCATCAATTTCATTAGAAAAATGCATTCACCATAACATTCAATCAATGTTTTCATATAATTACCTAAGTAACATTTCGGTTAATAATAAAATAGTTATCTATATATTGAATAATATATAAAATCACTACATGATTAACCTACATTAACTAAAAATAATTATTATGAATGTTAATATTTTTCCCCAGATCAATAAAGTAATAATAATATCATAACCCCTCTTAATAAAGGAGGAGTGTTAAAAAATACACAGTATAAATGATAATAATCTTCCATCTAGGTATAATAACATTTTTTACAAAATTAAATTTCCTCAGGTAAATAGAATGTCATACTTTATATGCTTTCATCATCCAATCTAGGATTGCTGAAATGTAATGTTCACATCATATAGAAAATTGAATATACATCAACATTAATACATGTAAACAAGATCACAATTCAGTCATAGGAATGAGTTGGATTATAATAAATGAAAATTTATCCATTATAATAAATAAAAAAATTTAAATATTTTTAAATAGATGAAAAAGGACATTTCAAAATAATTATTTATGATATCATCCAAGAGGTGATCCTGAATACAATTATTGGGTATCCTGAGTTAATTTCACAAAATTGATAATATATATATTTACGTATGAGCGTATAAATCGAGTAATAAGAAAATTATTATTGGGAATTCATTCTAAAATAGAAAGGGAAATGAAATTAAAAACATAATATATCTTTTAGAAATCATTTTTTACATTTATGTAAATGAGGATGTTACATGTCACTTATAAAGTTACTCTTCAAAATCTATAGTGAAAAATCATTAACAGATAATACAATAAAAAAATATTCAATAATATGTCCTTAGAAAGGAATGATTATTTACTTAGTGTAATGTTCATATGATGAAAACAATATAAATATGATATGAAAAATTCTTTTATATATTTTCAAAAATAAAATATTTTAAAAAATTAAAAATTGAAATAATTTTTTTATTAAAACATCATTTTATCAAATGGTATTCAAATTACTAAAAAATATTGGGGTTAGAGAAACTAATAATAATGAATTGTTAAGGTTAAAACATTATAACTCAATGAAAGGGATTCAAGTCACAAAAAATTGTTGCCAATAATGAAACCAGCGAATTAATGGCCACTAAAAAATATTATTTGGAAAGAAAATATCAAGAAATAAAAAGGTTTTATTATAAATAAATATTTTATTATTTAATACTATATTCAATATAATAATGGTGCTTAAATGTATTATACCTCAATGAATCATAATTGAACATATAAAAACTTTTGTGTCTTAAGTAACAATTTAATCAAAACCAATTGAATGAGAAGACTTTTAATTTAACATAAAATAACACTATTAAAAGTAAATTCCTGATATATTATCTCAAATAGTAATTATATAGAACAGATAAATGAAATTAGGTTTATAAATATAATACATGTCTCAATGAAGGGAATTGAGATGAAAAACCATAACTCATTCCCTAACATACCGAAATATACTTTAAAATCATTTATAAAAAAACATATATTTTTTAATAACATAATTAATAACCTTAATCATATCCATTTCCATTCATACACTTCATAAATATAAAATCTCTACATGAATTCTTCCGATTATCCACATCTGATGTTCATTATTTTGATCATTAGAACTAGTATCAAAACGATGATGTCTGCATTAATTATTATTTCAATGTTAATCATAAATATATTATATACTCTACAATAACATTTTTTGAAATATATTTTAAATTTTATAATTTATTTTAATGTAATTTTTTTGTAATGAACCATGGTGATAAGATATACAATGATCGTTTTTCTATGATTATTAACAATTTTTTTTAACAATTCAGTATTTAAATGTTGGTATAACCTTAAATGATTAAAAAATAATAATATAATCATTTATATCAAATTAAATGAATAAACACTTTCCCATTTTCACTCATAATATAAATTCATAGTATTTTTTAATTAGGTGGTTAAACAGGCCCAAACAGGAATATACCCTGATTTAAAAAATGGTTATGAGGTGGTTTAGTTATAATATCATTAATACAAAATAATAATGATATTATTTGGTGAATATTAGTGTGATATATAATAATTATAACTTTTTAAAAATATAATTAATGAATATAATAATATATCACAATTTGAGTAAAATATTATGCTCTTTGCATGATTAATTTAAAATCTTGAACTAACGATGATCATTTATTGATCATATCATTAATTAGGTGTCGAGTTTTTAATAAAAATCCTAAATGATAAAATAATTAATTATATTTGTCCTTTAATATCAGCCTCATATCTATCCTTATGATAGTGTAGAGGAAAAAAATATGTTATGTTGTGGAGGTGTAGTCTTCACAATGCACGAGTGAGAATTTTGGTTTCCCTAATAGATGGGGTCTATGAATAAATAATGATAACAACTTTAATACAAAAAATATAAATATATAAATGATAATAATATAAATAAATATCTATGTATATAATATATTTCAAATAATAAAATTTATAAGTAAAACAATGTGGGTGATTGTACTCATGTCAAGGGCTTGGATTTTACATGAAAGTCTCCTTAAATATTAGGTACTCAGTATGACAATGAGTGATCAGGGGATTGTGTTCATGGAAGAGGAATCAAGGTAGAGTAAAATTTGAGATATTAAAGTATTAGTTAAAGGGTATGGTTTTCCAAGATTTGGTTAAGATGCAACCTTTTTATATGTGATGTAAATTCTAATTTTTAGGAATACTTTTAGAGTTTTCAATAATTCCATGACATCATTTAAGGTTCAATGAATAAAAAGTGGAATAAATTTTATGAAAAAATGTGTTGGTAAATAAAAATAACAAATATTCATTTAAAATAATGTTTTTTTTACTTTGTACGACTTTTTTTCTAAATTAAACTAAATTTGACCCATTTAATTTTACTTTAGAAGTGAATTTATAGACATATTAATTAATCTTAAATAAAAGGATTAAGATTGAAACTTTTTCCTAATTTACTAATTTTGATTTAAAATTTTAAAATAATTTTTTCAAATATATTATTAAATGGTGAAATTTCAATTTTAAAATAAACACACTTAATCACATAAAAATATGTTTTAGAAAAATATTATTTTTAGGCATTAAATTTGTATATAATAGAATGTTATATTGGATAATAATTTCAATTAAATAGATTAGTTTATTTGAAAAAAATTTAATTGTAATGGGGATTTCATGGATTTAACATACCATCTCTATATTAAAAATACTTGATTTTATTGAAAAATAATAAAGATTGTTTTAATGTTATAGTAAAATTTTAATTAGTTATAAAAAATATATTCCATAGGATTTCTAAGTTAAATTAGTTCATTAATTTGAATATTGTTACTCTTATATTAAATATATTATTATTCAATTTTTTTAACTCTTATATGTTAAACTAAAAAAGTTGTAAAATCATAGAAAATATAATTTTCATAAATCCAACAATTTTCTAAAAAATGTCATCCATTTAAAAAAATGTTTATAAATTCCTAGAATATCAATTTTGATATGCGAAAACCCAAAAATAATTTCATTTTTATGGATTTCAAATTCCAAAAAATATAAATTTGGTTTTTGAATAAAATCCTAAAATATAAAAAAACACATTTTTATGAAAAAATAAATTTTAGAATATTATTGAATAAATTTATTACGTAAAATAATTTAGTAAATAATTTAATATTTACCACTAATTAATATCAACGATATTTTTTCCTTTATTCATAACTTTCTTAAAATATAATTTTTTATATAATAAAGGGAATTTATTTTGAAAAATACTCTTCTAACTAATAAGTGAACTAATAAGTCATTTTAGGAAAAAAATAGTTCATTTCCATTCATATTAAAATTAGCCTTTAATTTCCTAATACATATATTTCATAAATAGTTTACTCATATTCATTCATACTAATTCAATAACTAGTTTTTTAATGGTGAGGCATGAAATTTTATATTTTATCCAAATATATTGAAGTTTCATTTATGATTAGTGTTTCATGTGGATTATGTTGTCAAACATATTAAAATTATTAAAGGTAACAATATATTATAATTTTAGTGTGTTAAACTCAAACTTGTGAATTAATTTTATTATTTTAATTTTACTAATACAGTCAATGTAAGTTATTATGGAACACAAAATTTACCAAAAAATATTAGATGACCATGTATTTACCAGGGATATGAAAAGAGAATTACCTATATATAAATTATGATAAATTATTTTTAAATAGATTTAACCCATTTTGAGTATCACATAGAGTAGTACTGAGGTATATTGATATTTATCCCTTAGGAATAACTTAACAGGAACCCTATGACATTCATAAAACTAGGGTATTTTATAATTCAATGTCTAGTAGTAGGTGAAAAAAGATGAGTAAAAAATAATAAAAATATAGAGTGAATGTTCATTATCTGATTCATTATTATCATTTATGTTGTATTTAATTTTTTCACATGGTCAACAACCACTATCTCCTTCAATTTCCCATGGATACAGACATTGAGTGGAATAATTCCCATCATTAAGGAAATGGGTGAATTTTTTTATTAGATTATCTCTTTTCTTGAAGAATGTTATTTTGATGAATTTCAACTCAATTCTTATAGTATTTTCCCATCCCTTTATGAAAATTTCCCCTATGTTTCTTCCAAATTCGTTGATATATATGAAATTGAATCTTTTTTCATCATCATCATAATCAATTTATCATTCTAATGAATTTATCGATCTATTGCTTAGTGTGTTTATTGCAGTAGTTATATTCCCATTTTTAATCATATTTCTTGATAACTGGCATGGAATAATCAAAAGGTTTCCTCCTGTACCTCTAATTCTAATGGGTTTTTCATTGAGAAAGTCTAGATGTTGCCCTTTACAATGATGGTTGTTTATTATTGTATTCATTACTTAAACGAAAAGAGTATTCATGAATGAGGATTATTATAAGTTAATTATCAAAAATAATAACAAAAAAATTATCCTCAAGATGTATGACTTTACATAACTATTATGTTATCCCATAGTTCTTATAAATCACCTTGTATTACACTCAATTCAAATTATTTCACTCTCATATTTCTTTCATGGTTCATCCTTTGTTACTTTGATTTGGGTTCTCTATCAAATATTAAGGTAATCCTTAAAATATTGATCCTAAATTACTATAACCTATTTTAAAATATTTTAAGCATAATATTCATTAAAATACATTCTCTCTGAATCCAACTTATATTCCTAATTCAATATTATTCATTATTACATTAATATATAGAAGTATGTATATAACGTTATCATATACTCAAAATAACACACCTTTTCCCAAATCCATATGAATCTCCTAGACATTATAACAAAATGAGATTATATATTCCTCTAAAAATTACCTCTATATTTGCATTTCATATGTTATATGGGCACACACTAGTCACTATATATATAAATCCCTAAAATGAAATTAAATTACTAAATAATATCATGAATCAATCAACAATAACAAGGTTACCAACTACAATCTAACTTACATCTTTGAAATCAAACCACCCTTTGTCATCTAAACAAAAATCATTAATTAATCATAAGAGTCTCCATAACTAAATCATGTGTTCTCTAATAGTTGTCACATAAAATATAATCTTCACATAAAATGCATTTTTAATGTTTTTTTACCATTTAATATATTCCACCACAACCTTATAGTAAAACTAATTAATAGTAATCATTATATGTTTTATATATTTAACACAACTTTTAAAATATACTGAAATATCATTGATACATATAACTATAAAATGAAAAGAAATAGGATTTTAATGATTATGCAAACAAAAAAAACCATAGGTAAGATGTGTAAACTCTAATTTTTCATCATAATAGGAATATATAATATTCATCTATAATTTTCATATGTTTTCTTATTCAGTTATACGAAATAGTGGTTTCAAGATACATACATTTCTCAACTTTAAATTAGTGGTTTTATTTCAACTAAACAGTAACACCAAAATTTTTAAGATAATATCTAAAATATTAATATTATAAAAAAAATATGAATATTTCATTTATTATAAACAATTTTTTTATTCATATTATCCATTTGGATCAACCGACACCTCCCTCAACTTTATCCCTAGATATTCGGGGTAATGTTTTTCCATTTGGTTCTCCAACCAAATTAGTTGTCATCATTTTTAAATAAATTATAATGTTTCGTTAATAAAACATTAATACTAAAAGAATATTCACTAAGAGTGTATACTAAAATGTAATGTTTTATGCCCACTAATAACATATTATAGTGATGATTGATTCAATACTCAACCTACCATTTTATGGGTGACTACCCATATGATCATTTATAACATAGCTGAATCAACTTTATATTATCAATACATGGATTTATTATAGGGAAACATACATATACTAAATAAATATTTCATCTTATTATATTAATATTCATTCTATAACATTATGAACCTCACATAAATAATATAATATTAGGATCTTTGGAAACATGGATTCAAAAAAAACTATGTCACCATATATCTATCTATATACCACTATATTCTTAAAAACATGAACCATTATTAAAAATACTATTCTTGAAAACATTTTAAATAACATGTGGAATAGAATCATAAGAATGGGGGGGCTCATATGATCAATAATGGTAAATGACAGAGTTATTAATGACCATCAAAGAATAACATGCATATAAGGATGAGAACATCAGCATAACAATTGAAAACTATATCTAGCATATCATATATCAAAAATGTGAATAATGGAATAAATCATGGTAGTTTATAAGAAATTAATGATAACTGAATAAAATTATATAATCTAGAAGAGAATAACATTAGATTATGACATAATTTTATATAAATAATATAATCATATAAAATAATTTCTAACATAGCTAGGGATCACTTCCAAGACTATAATTTTGGACTGGGTTCACAGCCCATTCAATTTTGTTATTCAATGTTTACTTTTAGGACTATTATATTGTAAAAATTCTAGTATTCAATTGTGTTCACCCTACATTATACTCCTAATTATATCTTGATATATCTTTCTTCACCAAATTCATTGGAGGTATAAATAACTCCGGGCCAAACTTTAATATATTTAAAATCATACATATGTGTTAAAAATGATAATTAATCATTCATAATATCAAAACTCTTTAAAATGAAACAAGTATCATAAATAATTCATCATTTTGTCATTTCATAAACTATGGAAAAGAGTCATGTTTTATAACGTCAATAACCAATTAAAAAAATATTTTTATAAAACCGTCATTAAATAATAATAATCCTTATCCATAAAAATAATTAATGTCGATGATATCACTATATTATATCATTATTAAATCATATTTTACATGATAATACGTTATAATAGATGAAAAATTCTTTTAAAATATCATTGGATCATTTCTTAACGAAAATCATCTTTTTTACATTCGATAAAATTATTTAAAATATAATACCATCCCAAATGTTATGAAAATTAAATTAACTGAAATTATACTAAGAAAAAAATAAATTATTCTTAATATAATTGAGTGGTCATTACAGTGGATATTTCTTTCATTCGATGTATTATATAACAAATTTTCATTTCACATTTTCAGAAAGGTTTCAAAAGTACCATGTTTAAAAAATGATAAGAAGGTTACATCTTAATAAATTTTGTAATATTTAAAACACTGGAAAAATATAATTTTAACAATAATATAGTAATTTAAGAAACATATTTGAATTTTTTTTGAAAACATCGATATGATAGAAAATTGATTCTAGAGATGATGGACTTATGAACGCATAGACTATTAACATCAAGACATGTTCATTTTTGACTCTAGAACCGAATATCGGCAAAACGTCCGATATGAACTTAATTAATTATATAATTTTTACAATATGCTAATAAGTGATATAAAAGGGACAATAAACTTAAAAAAGTTATGTAATGACCTATATTTCCCTAAGCCTTTCCTTTGTGAGAATTTGGTGCATGTGGTGTCCTTGGGGTCGTAGTGGTTTTGTTCAGGGGTTAAACTAAAATCTCGTTCACCAAACGGTTTCACTAAAATGCTGGCACAATAATGGTGGCACCAAAATAGTATCACACCAAAACGGTGGCACTGAAATGGTATCACACTGAACTTGTGGCAACATAAATGGTGGCACTATAAACGGTGGCACCAAAAAGGTTGGAAGCTGAAACGGTGGCACCCTAATAGTGCCACTGCTATGGTGCCACACCAAAACATTGGCACCAAAATTGTGACATCATGAAGGTCCCACAAAATAATGGTGGAACAATAATGGTGACATTGTGATTGTGCCACACCGAAATAGTGGAACACCCATTGCCACTTGTTTTTCCAATTTTTCGAGATTTCCCAGTTTCACCCCTCTAATGTCGTATTTGCTATAAACTAGGTTTCAAACCTTCCTTGGTAATTTTTAAGGGAAATTAAATGGGTATTAATTATATATTTAAACATCCTAATGTCTCGATAAATTTGAGATACCCTAACCAAGTGATATTGACCATGATTTAATGTTAATGACTTTTTGAAACCATTCTTCCTTTAAAATAAGATATGGATCTTCAAGGCCGAGATCTACCCTTCCATGTGTGTTTTCCATTTCTCATTAGTGTGACAAGATCTCTCCTCCCTAGATGAGTTGTGCTCTTATGCTTGAGCTATTTTGCTCAGATTTCGTGGATTTCATTCCTTTTCCTCGTGTGATCCCCCATTCTTGGCGCAAAGTGGAACACCAATCCTTTGATCATCTAAGTATGGATACTATTTGACTTTCTTTAATTGTGCCTCATGTGGGGTGGGTATACAAATAAATTATTATGAGGAACATCTGAATACTTTTCATAAAATGATAAATAAATAATAAGTGAATACGATCAAAAGATAACATATGTAAATGAAGAAACTTGTATGGGTTGTTTGATGATGATCTCTTATTTTATTTGTTATCATTGATTCTTTTATGGTTGTCGTCAATATATGACTTTGGAAAATTAGGGTTGTTGGTGGTCTTTTATTGCACACTAGTGATGTTATGTTTTGTTGAGATGATTGAATAAATGGTTTTAACATGAAATATACTTAATCAAATATACTTGGTTAAATAAATGGATTTCCCATGATCAAATATATTGTGTGATCACCTCAGTTGTATTAATGTATAATTAAAGAACCCCTCTTGAAAAAACCCGAATATGCTTATCTTGATAGGTGTGGTTGTGTGTTGTGTGTCAGGGTTGTATATTGGGGTCTTCATATGTGGGCTAGTACAAGTTGTGTGTTGGTATCCCAGTTTGAGTGATCAATTGATTGTGGAATGGATGGACTTATAGAAAGTGGTAAAACTTTTTTTGTGTTATGGATGTAGGAACAATGTTGGGAAGTGGGACTGTTGTGTGGTTGTGAACCTGTATGTAGTGGGATAGCATTGGATAATTGATTGGGTAGTAGTACTGCAGAGCATTGTTATGAGAGAAGGAATGTGCGGTATAATTTTGATGAATGGTAGTTGTAAATGGATAAACAGGTGTCTAGAAATAATGGGGGTTGGTTCAGTGGACTATAAATATATTTTTGTTCTGTTGTGCTGTGGGATGCAGTTTGGTTTTTCTTATTGTTTTTTATATGGTTATGGCTGGTAGTTTCCTGGTAGTGTTGGAATAAATTAATATGATCCCCTTAATTAAAAAATAAAATGTGTTTAAATGAAAAGGGGGTTAGGTTCATGCTTTAGAAGTGGGTGTTGTGGGGTATTGCATATAGGGGTAGCATCAAAAGTGGTACTGGTGGGATCGTTTGATGGTTGCGTGAAACTCATATGTTGGGCTAAATGTTTTATTTCCTATTTGTATAAACTACATTTCCTTGTGATTTCTATCTAAATCCAACAATTGTTTAGAACCATGTGTTTAACACCCACATTTCATAGGGGAGGGTGTCTTTCTCAACATCCTGGTGGGAGGATGGATGGCTGGTTATAGAATTTCTTCCCCACCCCCTCTTACGGGTTCTTACCGATCGAGTGTATCTCGGTAGGATATAATGGCTTGAGGCATACCATAGCCCAATATCCTTCGGGAAAGGGTTTTTTATGGATTATCGGTCTAGTTATTTATGGGAATCATTTTTCACCAATTTTCTTTAGGATGTGGGCCAAGTGTCTTTATTCAAGAGACATGGTTGTTGTGGCCCAAGTGTCTATGGGCGTCATTGTGTGTGGTTTGTGGCCTATGTGTGTGAAGGAAGGTTATGGCAGTGGGACTGTGAATGGGAAGATTGGTAGAGTTAAGATGTTATCCATTATGTCTGATCCGTGAACCAGTGGGAAGTGGTGTGGGATACCCAAATATTGATGTTCTTTTTCTACTACCTTACTTGACTTTCATTACTTAGTGAGCATACCTTGGTGAGGCTAGGATAGTTAATAATCCTTGGTAGGTGATTTTAGTTTGTACTACTGTTTCATAGGGACATTAGTATATTCCCCCACATATCCATGGGTAGCTTTATTTTCCCCACTGAGTATACTTGTATGCTCATCCTACGTATATAAAATTGTTTTCAGATGTGAATAAGGACTTCGAGGACCGTGTTGGACATTACTATCTTGGGCATTGGGATTAGTTATTGCTGCTACTTATTCTACCCTTTTTATGTACTTTACTTTAGAGTATTTTATACCTTTTATCAGTTTTACTTTTGAACGTGCATGTGGGAATGGATTTTGGATTTACTTTTACATTAAGTATTTGGAGTTTCATGGGATTTAGTATCTTCTCTCTCGATCTTGTTCTATAAAAATGGAAATACCTTCTATATAATGTGATATTCCATACCGATGGTGCAAGTAACTAATCAGGGGCCTATTGATGGTAGGACTCCTGGATCATTATCTCTTTTTCCCTTTGAGGAAGGAAGGTACTGGCACTTCGTTGTCCCTTCCCTCGTCGTGAAGAAGGAAGGTCGTGACAATGTGATATAAAAGGTGAGGTTTGGTATTTTGAGAGGTAGTATGGAGTTTAAGGTTAGGAACAGTGAGTATTTCATCGGATGGTAGGGAAATTCCGTTAAGAATCCTTGGTACATGAGATAGGAGGGGGAAGATTGGCCCGGACATGGGATTTTAGGGCCCCCATGATCTGATGTAGGGAATTTGGACCTACTAAACAACCAAGTGAGGATACTATTATAGCAGGGAATAGAGAGTAGGAATGTTAAATGCATCTTAATGACTTTTGATCATGTTTGAGTAGGGTATTTTGGGAAAATAAAATCAAAAATTTGTTAAAATGAATTTTAAAGGAAAATTTCGCACTACCTTGGATTATGAGTTCCTTGTTTCTTTTTGATATATGATTCCCATACATCTCCCATGTGTGGTATGACCAGTTTTGGACAAGTAGGTTGACATGGTCGATCAATAGAGGGCTGATCGATAGGATGAGGAAGACCATAGTTAGAAGATACTTTGTTCTTTCTATTAGTAGGCTCTAGGAAAGTATGAGGGAATTGTCTCAGACATGGAGACATAGAGTTGTCTTGAGGAGATGCTTATTGATTTATGATTGATCTAGGCTCTGACAGAGAACCGGGTTCCACTTTTAAAAATATATAAATGAGGAGCAGTGTATCAGTGATGGATGCTTTACCTCAGGGAGAGGATGGAAACATAGTTTTGTGGGATTAATTTTAGAAGGAGTTCTGGGAAAATGTACTTTATTTCATAATGGAGGCTAAGAAATGGTTGGAGTCGATCTCCCTCTAGTATGGGATTAGGTCAGTAATGGAAATAGGGATTATGTTTGAGGATCTCCTAAGATTCACATCAGATAACTTTCTAGATGAGGAGTCTCGAGCAAGATTCTTAGAGGAGGTACTACGACCTTCTCTTTAGTATGCTACCACTCTCTTTACTCTACTGATATAAATATAGGTTCAAAATATGATTGTGGTTGTGGAAAAGGTGAAATAATTGGGAGGTGTCCCATGAGAGTGGATCCATCCCAGTTTGTCAAAGGGGGATTTTTTAGTAGTAGGTCTCTGGTATTAGGGAATTCTAGGTTTCGGCCAGCAGGAAGTTAGCCGCAACAACTCCAATTCTGATCTCTTGGTCGTCGACCATTACTCATGGGCTTGAGAATGAGGTTCTTTGTCTGTGGAGGTTGTGGGAATCTTTTGAACCATCCCCAGTTCAATCTTAGTATAATGGGGTAGACATTTTCAGTTCTCACATCAGTAGTAATAGTTTCTAATTATGCCTTTCTAGCAGTAGGGGTAGGGAGATCCCGCTCCACTAAGGGTAGATGGTGTTGGGGGATGCCGACCTCAAGGTGATCCTCAAAGGCCTAGAATAAAGTGTTTTTGGGTATGCAGAAACCTTCCGAGAGGTAAAGAGGTTGGCTATGGTAAGTTTCACTCCATAGAAGTAGCAATTCTAGTAGGGTCAGAGGTTTCTGAAGGTATGATCAGTCTATTTAGTATTATTGCATGTGCTTTGTTTGATCAGGAGCTTCAATTTTTTTTTTCACCGACTTTAGTCCTTTCCCCAAGTCTAGATGTGGAGAGGCTTTATGTGTATATGGTGTTGAGTACGCTAGTCGGAGATCAAAGCAATCTGTTTGATGTGTGCCACGGATGTAGACTGATGATAGAAATGCATCAGTACCTTGGGGATCTTTTCGTACTACAGATGTAGTCATATGATCTTATCCTAGGTATCGACTAGTTTTTTTTTCTTTACGTTGTTATCAACTAGTTCTGGATAAGAGTCTTGTTATCATAGATGGGTGGACAACGCATAGGTTTCATTGGAAAGTGGGGTTGTCAGATGGACAATTGGCGTGTAGAGCCTCTTATTTCTTTATTAGTTGAGCTATGAAAGGAATCACCATACACAGAGCCAGTGGAAGTTCCAAGGGTTGTTATTGAGTTCCTATATGTCATTCTAGAGGATGTTATGACACTACCCCATCTATATGATGTTGAGTTTGTGATAGATTTTCAACCCATTGCCCGTCTGATTTCTATGTATGCCTATCAGATGTCACCCTTTGAGTTGTGGGTATTATATATTCAAGTTGATGACCTGATGAAGAAGGGTCTCATTTGGACGAGTGTGTCAACCTAGGGTACACTAGTCTTATTCTCAAATAAAGAATACAATGGTCTAATACTGTGCATATAATATCAGAGATAGAATTAGTTGATGGTTAAGAACTATTACCCCTTCCAAGGATTGACGATATTTTCGATCAGTTCAAGGGGGCATGTTGGTTCTCTAGTACTAACCTTTGATCTCAATATCACCAATTGAAGGTGAAGGAGGGTGACATCCTGAAGACTGATTTCTGGTGCAAGTATCAGAATTTTGAGTTCCAGTTCATGTGTTCTGGCATTATGAATGTGCCTGCTATGTTTTGGGGGCTCATGAACTCAGTTTTCCATTAGTTCTTGGACCGGTTTTTTGTAGTGTTGATCGAAGAAAACACAATCTACTCAAAGTTAGAAGTGGAGCCAACCGAGAATATAAGGACTATCTTGGAGGTCATCTGACACCACCAGATCTGTAAAATGTTGTCCAAGTGCGCGTTCTAAACATAAGAGGTTCCCTTCCTTGGACACATGGTATCCTTGTAGGGGCTAGCAAGGGACCCGTAAAATGTTAAAGTAGTTGTTTCTTGGGAAGCTTCCATGAATCTGGTAGTGGTTTGTATCTTCCAAGGACTAGAAATTTATTATCTAATATTAATGATCGACATCTCTCAAGTTGTGGATTCATTGTAATCATTGAATAGAAAAGGTCAGGACTTCGTATGGAGTGGGTAGTGTGAGGAAGGTTTTAACTATCTGAAGGGGAAGCTGGTTAGTTCCTCAATGATTAGGTTTCTAGAGGAAGGGGTGATGTTCAAGGTGTTCTGTGATTCTTCTAGTCTAGAAATGGGGTGTGTTGATGCACTAGCGGGGAGTAATCTCATACGGGTCTAGGTAGTTACGTATTTGTGAATGTAACTATGTCACCCATGACCTGGAACATGATGCAGTCGTGTTTTTTCTAAATTTGTGGAGGAATTACCTCATAGGGGAGCACTTCTTGTTCTTCCCAAATCACAAGTTCCTAAGGTATATCTTTTCCTAGTAATACCTGAACTCATGGTAGTAAAGGTGGATGGAGTTATTCAAAGGATAAAAATTTGTGATCACTTACACCTTGAGAAAGGGGAATGTTGTGGTCGATGCATTGAGCAGGAATTCAAAGAATAAGGTAGTTTAAGAATCCAAAGTGACTTGGAATGTGATGGAGGAGTTGTCCGCTTTTTTCCTAGATGTTGGTGAGGAACGTGGAAGAGGATATCTATTTGGGAAGAAAGTGAAATATTCCTTTGTGTGGAAGGTGTAGAAGTCTTACTGAGGAGACATCAGGGATGATGATATGCATGATCATGTAGGCTAGGGTAATGCTTCTGGGAGGATGTTGTAGGATAGTCCAAATCAATTGTTGTTCAATGGAAAGTTGTTTTTCCCAGTGGAAAGGTGTGAGGGAATTCTCCGTGAGTTCCATATCTCTCCCTAGAGGTGCATACAAGAGTCTATAAGATGTATTGTTCTCTAATGGAGTAGTTTTGGTGGCCTAGGGCAAATCGGGTAGTGATGGAATTTAGGGTGAGGAGCGTATTGTGTCAGTGGGTGATGGAAAACACAGTGTTCCTAGTAGTCTGTTGCAACACTTAGATGTTTTGTAGTGGATTTGGGAAGACATATCAATGTATTTAGTCAGAAGACTACCCAGGGATCAGGGATTCTATGATACTATCTGAGAATTGTTACATCAATAGAAAAAAAATAAAATAAATTATTAGAAATAAAGGAGTCGAGTGCATTAGATGCCTAAGAAAGGAGGTTTGTGGATGAGGTGGTGTAGTTTCATGGAGTTCCAAGATCCATCATCTCGAATCAAGACTAATGGTTTACCTCATTAGTCTGGAGGGGATTACAGAATTATTTTGGAACCTAGCTGTGCCACAAAACTTCTTTCCATCCTCAAACAGATGGGAAAATATGGAGGACTATCCAGACATTGGAGGACATGTTGTGGGTGTGCGACCTAGACTTCGGAGGACAAAGTGTATGACACATTCCTATGGTAGAGTTTTCTTACCATAATATATACCACACTACCATTGGCATGACACAATTTGAACCCTCGTATGTAGAACCATGTCATTCACCAGTGTGTTGGACATAGGTTGTGGAGGTAGGTGTTATTGGACCAGGGGTAGTGAAAATCATGATAGATAAGGTTCATCATGTGTGTGAGAGGATGAATATAGATTAGGACCGACATATGTCATATGTCATTCATAGGAGGAGTTCATTGGAGTTCAAGTTTGGGGACCGTGATTTCTTGAAGGCTTCCTATCGACATGGGAAGTAAAGGTTTTGCATCAGAAGCCAACTCTCTTCCAAGTTCATCAGACCATTCTAGGTGTTCAGACGAGTTGGCATGGTAGAATATCAGTTGGAGTTGCCACCACGATTACAAACGATCCATGAATTCTTCTTTGTCTCTTATCTCTATCATTATCTACATGATTAATCCCACATCATTGATTGTAGAGAGATGGATATTAAGAATGATGTGATATTCATTGAAAGACCAGTAAGAATCAAGTATCATGAGGATAAGATGCTTCGTGGATGGATAGTTCCTTTGGTCTGGGTTCTCTGGAGGTAGGGTATCGTCAAATAGGTTGCTTATGAGAGAGATACACTGATGTGTGCACATTACTGAGAAATGTTTTGTGTTTTTATCTTCTTTTATTATTTTGTGCTTTTCCAGTGATGTAATTATTCACCTTGTTTTCTATGAGATGAGTTGTTTCCTTGAGGATGTCTATGAAAATTAATGACATTTGGGAAAGGGAGGACCTAATCTCAAATCAACACACATTATTGTGGATATGATTAAATTCTTGCAGGTGATTTAGTGATGCCTAATGTTAATAGTATCTTGACATGGAATATGGAGATCCCTAAACCATGTGTTTGTAAAATTCCACCTTTGGTGTTTGTGTGGTTTATTGGGCCAGTGGAGCTTTTGTATTTCTACAGTTGTTCTAGAGATATATATGAAGGAGGTGTTCTTGGATGTCAAGGTTTTCACACCATCTTTCAAAGAAAAAAAGGTGGTTTGTCCGTGAGAGGTATCTTATGGGGTGGATGTTAGGACCCCACTTATTTCTAAGCTTAGTTTTGACTTCTCAGGGAAGAGAAGAGTTTGATAGGTATCTAATGTAATGATCTAGATTTCCCTGAGCCTTTTCATTGGGATAATATGGTGCTTGTGTTTTCTTTGGGGGTCGAAGTGGTTTTGTTTCAAGAGTTTTCCAAAAATCTTGTTGACCAAACGGTTTCACCAAAATAGTGGCCCCATAATGGTGGCACCAAAATAGTCGTGCATCGAAATGGTGGCACCATAAATGGTTTCACTAACAGTGTAGCACACCAAAATAGTGATACCATAATAGTGGCATTGTGGCAGTGCCACACTGAAATGGTTACACTACAATGGTCACACAGTGCCGGTGCAATAGGGAAATGGTGGAACCACAATGGTAACACTGTGACAGTGCCACACTGAAACGGTGTCACACCCTTTGCTAATTTTCTTTCATGTTTCCTGAGTTTTCCCAGTTTCTCCCCTCTAACATCATATTTGACATAAAATGAGATTCCAGACTTCCTTAGGCATTCTTTAGGGTCTTTCAAGGGGTATTAATTATATCTTTAAATATCCTAATGTACTGGGCTATTTGAGATACCCAAACTACGTGATCTTGACCAAAATCACATGTTAATGACTTTTGGAAACCATTATTCCATTAAAATAGGATCTATCTCTTAAAAGTCATGATATTTCTATCCAAGGGTGTTTTCCATTTCCCCTTGTCATTCCAAGAGTCTTCCTCCTTAGAATAATCGTTCACTTATTCTAGAACTCTCCTACTTAGCTTTCATGTAGTTCTTTCCTGCTGCTCATTTGATCCCCTATTCGTAGTTCAAGGAGGAAATTCAATCCTTTGATCATCCAAGTAGGGATTCCTTTTACCTCTATTTAATTTTGCATCATGACTGGTGGGTACAATAATGATTCCTTGTGAGGAAAGGATGAATACATTTCTTAAAATAAGAAATAAATAAGAAATTAAAACGATCAAATGATAACAAGGGTAAATAAAATAATGGACATGGGTGTCTTGATGTTGATCAAATGATTTAGTTGTTATCTTTTATTATATTATAGTTGTCGTGGCAATATGACTTCTGAAAATCATAGTTGATGGTGGTCTTTGTTTGCGCACTGGTGATGTTCTGTTTTGTTGATATGTATGAATAAATGATTGTGACATGAAATTCTCTTAATCACATATACATGGTTAAATAAATCGAGGCCCCCAGATCAAACCTATTGTGTGATCACCCTGGTTGTATTTAAGTAGCATTAAAGAATCCATGTTTTTAAAACCAGAATACTTTGGTCTTGATAGGTGTGGTTGTGTACTTGGGGTCTTCATTGGTAATTGTGGGATTCGTATGTGCGGTGGTATAAGGAGTGTATTGGTCTCCCCGTTTGAGAGACAAATTTATTGTGGAATGGATGAACTTATGGGCAGTGGGATATCCATTTTTGTGTTATGGTCATAGGAAAGATGTTGGATAGTGTGACTGTAGTGTGGTTGTGGACATGTAAGTGGTGGGACTACATTGGGGAGTTGTTTAGGAAGTGGGGTTGTTGAGGTGAGTTATGACAGAATAATTGTGTAGTATAATTTTGATGAATGACAGTTGTTAATGGTTGAACAAGTTTCCAGGAAGAATGCAGATTGTATAGTGGACTGTAATTCTAGTTTTGTGATATTTTCTTGTGGGATACAGTTTGGTTTTGATTAATTTTGTTGATATGGATATGGATTATAGTTAGATGGTAGTTCTAGAAGAAATTAATTTAAACCACTTAATTAATATATATAATGTTATTAAATGAAAAGGGTTCTGGGTTCGTGCCATGGTAATTGGTGTTTTGTGGTTGTGCATGTAGGGGTATAAGAAAAAATGGTACCAGTGGGTTCATTTGTTAGTGTTTTGAAACCCATAGTTTTGGATAACTATTTGATTACATATATGTATAAATTTTAGTTCCTTGTTATTTCTATATTCACCCCACCCTTGTTGACCACCATGTGTCGAACACACTCATTTTATGGGGGGGGAGTGTCTTTCCCGAAATCCTTTTGGGGGGGGATGGACAGTTGGTTACTAACATTCTTCCTCGAACCCTCTTCTGGGTTCCTACTTATCGAACGTATTCAGTAAGGTTGTAATGGATTAGGGATTTACATAGACCAAGATCCTTTGGGGAAGGATTTATTATGGATGATAGGACCATGTGTTTTTAGGCCAGGATTGTTTTCCCAGCTAACATCGGGATGACGCCTAGGTGTCTTCAGGAAAGAGACATGGTTTTTGTGGACCAAGTGTCTACGGGTGGGATTGGTTGTGGATTGTGGCCTAGGTGTGTGCAGATAGGCTAAGGTAGTAGGACTGCATATGGGAAGATTGGTAGGGTTAAGACCTTATCCATTAGGTAAGAGCAGTTAACCAGTGGGAACATGGTGCAAGGTACCCATATTTCAAGGTGATTATACTACTACCTTACTTGACTTGCGTTATTTGGTGAGCATGACTTGGTGAGGCTAGGCAGGTTAGTATTCCATGGTAGGAACATTGATGTTCTGCTATTTTTTCATAGGTACATTAGTATGCTCCCCCACTTCTTCATGGGTAGCATTAGTTTCCCTACAAAGTATACTCGTATTCTCATCCTACATATATAAAACTATATTTAATGTTTCCCTAAGGACTTTAAGGACCGTGATGGAATTTACTACCATGGGAATTTGGATTACATTCTATTTCCCTATATTCTATTTACTTTTTATACTTTACTTTGGATTTTTTTTACATTGTATCAGTTTTACTATTGAACATGCTTGTGAGAGTGGATTTTGTCTTTAAATTTACATTTAGTATTTGGAGTTGGTCAGTATTTATCATATTATCTCCCTATATTGTTCTATAAAAATGTTAATGCCTTCCATATTATATGAGATTATATACCATTGGTGTTAGTCACTACTCTAGGGCCTATTGAATGTAGGGCTCGAGGGTCATTATCTCTCCACCATCTTGAGGATTAAAGGGTGTGGCACATTGTTGTCCCTTCCTTCATCATGAAGAAGTAGGGTCGTGAAAATTTATATGGATATAAAAGGATTATACATAACATTTTATTCTGATCATTAATTTCATTCATCATTTGTAAAATGGAATCTTCTAATACAAAGCATTTTAATTTTTATTAAAAAAATTCAAAACACATGTTTTTTGTTTTAACATATACAATAAACAATGACTTCTCTACTACTGTTACCATTTTTTGATATATTTATTCCTCTATAATCAATTTTTTATTTTAAAAGAAACAGAAATCACTTCATTTGGTATTTTTGTATTGAAAATGGGTTCTGAAAAGAAAATGGTGTTGTTTAAAGGATTAAAAATTTCAAATGGGATGAGAAGAGTTTTTCAAAAGGGTTTTGTGGTGAATGAATTTTTCTGAAATGGTAATTCAGCATTATATGAAATGGGTGAGCCTGATATAGATTATTCAAACGGATGAGAACCATTATGGCTCATGGTTGAGCACAACATAGCTTATACGAAGGCTTGAGCCCCATTATATCTCTCGAGTGATCCCATTATGTCTAATATGATGGGTTGAACCCCATTATAGCTCATAGGCGAGACCACTATCTCTTATACGAAGGGTGATCCCCATTAAAACTCTCTAATTTAATAGATGGTCATATCTTCATTTCAATTGGAAGAGGTTTAAAAGGGTTTTACATATAATAATCTTTATGTCACGTAAATCTATTTTAATTTCATTTTATTGATTTCAATGCCTTTATTTGAGAAAAAATTATTATTGTTTTTCATTTGATAAATTTTTGTTCCATTCACTCAAATAACGTTGAATGGGTTAATATATTTTTACTAGACTGATGGATTCTTTATTTTTATGTCCCTTACTTTTTTTTTCTGCACATCCCATTTTTTTCATGGGTCTTAAGATTGGCAAGGATAAATAATATTCCATGAGGAAATTATGGAAGACGTGTCTTGAAAAAAAATCATGTTATATTTTAAAAATGTTTCCTTTGGTGAAAAAAATAGATACGGAGTATAAGTGACCACTAGTATTGTATGACTTTACTATGTACTTTTTTTTAATTCTCTAAAACTCTAAACATAAATGATACTCGAATGTAAATTCAAGTTAAAAAAACTCTAGAATAAGATATGTTTAAGGCAGGGTCCTTATAGTTTGTATCAAAGTAAGGTTTAGACAACTTTGGATATTAGGATGTCTTCTCAAGTGATGGAGGCATCATTCTAGTTTATAAATTTCAGGTTGATCATACAATCAATGTCTTAGAAATCCATTTTTAGGATTATTTTATGTAATTTAAAGGTAATTAGCAGTATTTCTGGATTCATTTATTTTTGAGGTAGCTATAAGTTATTAATTTTTGGGATGAAAAAATGAAGGAATTGAATAAACATAAATGTTAATACATGTTATGGTTATTTTTTGGATGTTATATCTTTTTGGTAATGGTATAATAATTATAATTTTTTTGAAATGAGAGAACATGTAGGCCATGTGACGAATCATTGCATTGGACAAGGAGATATGAATAGAGCCCAAAACCAATGTTCCACATGGATTTATCACCTACCATTGGCCTATATGATTTCCCCAGTTAGTATAATAGAATTTTTTTAGTTAAATGTGTTTATGGAATAAAAAAATTGATTTTTGTAACTTATGTTTTTTAAAATGGATATAATTATTATTGGAAAATGATATGGGGATTACATGATAAATGTTATTTTAGGATACGTAAACTATTTTGGTAACTTTATATGATTAAGGTAATTTGAATACTATTGTATTTTAATGGAGTTATGGTTGAATTATATATTTGGAATAATATATGATTTGAATTGTGGAGTTATGGGAATTATGTTATTTGTGGAAATGATTAACCTATCATTTAGACTATGTTATTAGGTTATTTAATTTTTATTATGAGACTTTAAGTGTGGTTGATGTTATTTGGATTTAAATGTTAATATTTATCTTGGATGACTATGTGATAAAATCCTTCTGAATTTGGTGTTTTAATCTTAGTTGGGATTATTTTTAAGAATTATAAGATAGTTATTTGTTTAATGGTATATGTATAAATTGATTATGAATATTGAATTTGGAGATTAAAAGTAGTCATTCTCCTTACAAACAAATATTACTTTTGGGGGAATTATCTAATCTTGTACTATCTATTTTGATATTGGTTAATGTATAAAGATAAGTAAAATATATAGATCATCTATTTTGGTTTATGTGATTCTCTTGAAGTTCATTCTCGTTATTCATGTGTGATAAAGTCATCTTAAAAATTCATTGATTAGATAAAAAGATGAGTTTGTGGTGGAATTCGATAATGGATGAAACACTACTTGTCAAGTAAGTATATTTCCTTATATTATTATTTTAAGTGTAAAATAATTACCACACATTATGAAAATGGTCTTCAAATAAAAACATTTACAATTTTATTTTCTTACTATGAAATCAATGAACTTTTAACCGGTCACAAATATATGGTTTTATGATTGATAACTTTATTCATATCATTTTTTCATCACTCTCCATCCGAACATGATAGTTAGTTTTTTTCCATGTCCATATTTTCCATCATGGAAATCTGGTGTGTGTTATCTCAGGTGACCTTCACACGATTATTTATTTCTTTTAATGTGGAAGTTTAATTATTCCTTCTTCTGGTGTGGGAATTAAATAAAGGTATTTGGAAGTGTCTTACCTTAGTTACTGAATCCAAATTAAAATTTTGAGGAAAAAATTTCCAAATGTGGGGAGAGTATAACATCCATATTTTTTGAAAGGGGATTCTCTGTATGATAGCATACTCGACATGCAATAACGGATTTATCCAAAATCTTATGTTGCACACAAGACTGAATTTTATAAAAAAAAATCATACATTATTAGTATTATGAATTTAAATGGTAGTTATCATATAGCCTTTGTATTAGAGAAAATGAATAGAACTAACTATATTATGTTTACACATGTTTATTAAATTTTTTTTACTTTCATCTAATAAATTTTAGAGGCTTAAAATTAAAATAAATATAGTTTTATGCATAAAATACTCTAATATTTTTAAAATTTTGTTTTTCTACCTTTTAACAAAGAACCATTTTTAAATATAGTTTTTGTATGTTTTGTAAGTTATATATGAACAAATAATGTTATTATTTTTATGATGGTCATTAAAATTTACTTTTATATAAATTCTCATATTTTTCTATTAAAATACATATTTTAATGAATAGTGGAGAATACTGCATTTTAATTCCAAACTGCCTTTTTGTATAATTTATTTGTATTCTGATATTACATTTTTATTTGGGTTTAAAGTATATATATATTAAGTTTTTATAATTTTATCCAATTTTGATCATTGGATGAAATTTAATATTTAAATTTTATATAAACACATGTTAATCTTTTGATTGTTTTTTTTAAAAACTCATTTTCTCATTCCGATAATGAGATTAATTTTAAATTTAATTTTTCCACTTATTTGAATTGAATATTGAAAAAATTACATACATTTTTGTAAATTTTTTAAAAAATTTGGTTTAATAGGTTCAAAATAATTTTTGGTGAATAGTATCTTTATTATTTTATTTACCATCGTTAAAGGGTAACACAGGTAAATAAGAATAAATATAATTTTATAATAATATAAAACTACCCTAAAACCTCTCATAATCTTAATGGATGAGTTATGGCAGACCAAGGAAACCCTTGGGATAAAATTTTAGCCTTTGGAAGCCACTTAGTTATGATAAGGACATTTAAAACATTTAATTTAAAGGATAAATTATCATAAACATGACTCTAATTACTAAACAATTTTTAATATGGGGTTATATAAGTGATATATTTGACTATAAATAGAGATTAGAAATATAAAAATATTAACCACATCATTAAGTTTTATTTATAAATTCTAGACATTAAATGATTAAATTTTTTATGACACAATGATGATGCAGAAAGGACTTTATTAATGAACGATTATAATAAATGATATTATAAATATTAAAATAATTATATTTTGAAATAATTTATGTCAGAAGCATATTTTATAGATTAATATGATATTTTAGGATTGTGTTTATTTGTTTTTTTTAAATTAAAAGTTTTTTTAATTTTTAAAAAATGTCGAGTATGAATATTATCAAAATTGACATAATTCATAACAGAAAATATAAATTAGTTCATTAAATGTTATAAAATTACTAAAAATATAATATTCGGACAAATGGTAAGTATAAGTCTTAATATGTCATAAATTACACATTTTTTTTATTTTTACATTTTCCGTTAATTACATTAACACACCAAGTGTAAATTACATGATATCACAGTAAGATTAAAAAGGGTGAATTAAGGATTGAACAAAAATAGTAAGAAATTACAAATATTTCAAACTTTTATAATTTTAATTTTATTATGTATCTTAGACCCAAAATCATAATATATTCAAAATAATTTACTTTGGAACCATTTTGATTCTAAATTGAGTTTATATTTATTTAATATTTAAAGAGTTTCCAAGGGTGCCGCTCCCCTCTCCTATAAAAACCCCACTCTTCTCTAATAATAACACTTCAAAATCCTTTTAGTTTCAGAAAATATCTATCCAAAACTATTTCTAGAAACCCTTCCCACATTCTTGAGGCCTTATTTTATTCATAACATCCTCCATATAGGTGTTAAATTGTTATTCAAGAGTGATCAACCAAAGAAGAGGTATCATTTTATTTAGGAATTTCAATTTTGTTTTTTCTTCCACACCCATTAAATTTCCTCTAACATGATGAAATAATAACTTTGGTATCCTAAATATAATATGATTTTATTTTTTTAATATTATCTCTTGAATATATCTCTAATTTCATCAAATGGGAAATGAATTTTCGTTCATGTGTACGGCAGACTTCCGCCTCACGAACCGATATAGTTCGTTTTTCATTACCATATATCATGACTGATTATAATTATGGAATAAATGTTTATATATGATATTAATTACATATTTATCATTTAAAAAATAATATTTCAATATGTTATTACATTACATGTAAATAATCAAGATAACATCTTTTATGCGTAAGCGTGAACTATCACATTCTTAAAGTGATGTGAGTTTTTTTATTCACCACATCACTTTTATGATATATATAAGTATATTTAAATTATTATAATGATGATAATAACAATATGATAATTATGGAAGTGTAAAATAATAAATAACTTATTTACATAATGATAAATGAAAAATGAAAATGTTACTCATATGTACGTATGACCTACTATCTCCATGATAATAATGCTATTCATTTTTCTTACCATAAATGAATGGTTTGATTTAAAAAGAATAATTGATGTATAAATGTGATTATTATGTCATTAATTTTATTCTAGATATGGTGTAATAATTACCATGTGGACTATTGACATTAATCTAAGTTTATTTTCGACTCAAGTACCAAATATCAACAAAACAACTGATATGAACATAAATAATTATATAATTTTTTTAACATGATAATAAGTGATATAAATGGATTAAAAATATGAAAAGGTTCTCAAGATACTATAAAATCACCCATCTTTATTATTAAATAATATAATTATTATATGTGACAAGTTGTACTCAAGGTATGTGATTTCATCTCAATGTATTTTTATTGAGGCATTTTTGATAATATGCACCTTTGTTTTTTATAAGGCATATATACATCAACTATGACATTTTATATCCATATTTTATGTATAATAATTTTATTTTTTATTTTTTAAATGTATTAATTCAGGTAGATTAAAACATAAATGTTCAAAGTGCTATGGGAAACCATGAACGTTTAAAGATATAATTATAAAATCTTTTTATTAATGATATTAATTTACATATTTATTTATATAGTTTTAAAAGGATTATACTAGATATTTTATGTCTATTTAATTTAATTCAATGTTTTCAAAATGGACTATTTTGATAAAAATTATTTTACTTTATTGAAAAAACAATTAAAATGAATGTTTTTGTTTTAATGTATATGGTGACAATGACATCTTTACCACTATAACCATTATTTTATATTTCACTTCCTCTATAAGATTTAATCTATTTTAAAAATAAAAAAAATTCTATATTTTAGTATCATGGTATTTAAAATTGGTTCTTAAATTAAAATGGTATTTTGATTAGAAAATGTATTTTATATGAGAGTATAAAAGGTTTTTCAAAAGGGTTTTGTGATGAGTGTGTTTTTTTATAAATGGTTCTTGAGAATTATATGAAACCGATGAGAATGATATAAATTATGTGATGGGTTGAGCCCCATTATATCTCATAGATGAGCCTAAAATAGCTTATACGAAGGTTTTATCCCCATGTTAGATCAAGGGAGATCCTATTATAGATTATATGAATGGTTTATCCCCATTATAGCTCATAGGGGAGCCTGGTATACCTTATACGAAGGGTGATCCCCATTATAGATCTCCAATTTGGATGATGGTTGTATGAATATTTCTATTGGAATAGGTTTGAAATGGTTTTATGTATATGATGTTCTAAGTCACATAAATGATTTTTAATTACTATCTATGGGTTTTAATGTTTTTCTTTGAGAAAAAAAGAATCAGAGTTATTCATGTGAAATTTTTTGCTTCATTTGCTCAAGGAACGTTAAATGGGTTACCATGTTTTAAGAAGACTAATGGGTTCGTTCTTTTTATGTCCCTTATGAGAATTTTTTTCACAACCAATATTTTAAAATGTTTTTCATAGGTCTTAAGACTATTAAAAAAATTGGATTCCATGATAAAGGTATTAAAATATTTCTTTAAAAAAAATCATGTATTATTTTAAAAGGGTTTCCTTTTCTAAAAAATGGATACTAAGTATAGGTGTCCACTTGTAATGTACGAAATTAATATGTAAGAGTTTTTCCAAATTATTTAAAACTCTAAAAAAATAGATCCTCAAATGTGGATTCTAGTTAAATAGCACAATAATAAAATATGTTTAAGGTCAGTTACTTATATGGAAAATATCACCGATTCATCTGAAATGACCATAATATGTTTTTTAATAAAATTTTATCAGACATGAGGACTTCATTTACTGCATGGAATATAAATATAAGGATACATACATATTTTATATGTATAATTAAATCATTTATTCAGTTTTTACCACAATAATATATTTTCTCTAAAAAATTTTAATTCAAGATGATTTGTTTTCATACATAAAGAAATAAAATAAACTTCTAATAGATCAAATAATATATAAAAGGAAAATAAGATATTCAACATATTTTTATATATTTACCACAACCATATTTATTATATTATGTAATATAATATGATGAATCGTAATTTAACCTAAAAAAATAATACCTAATGTTATATTAAAACCATTCCATAAGAAGTTATCTCTAAAAAATAGAAAAATATGTATAAAAATATTCAAAATCCAACAATTTAGAAAGATGTTCCATAAATATTCAAACTAAACTTCACAATAATCCCACCGAATATATAATTCATCTCTAAATTTTAGAGGCCAAATATATAAATAACATTATTCTATATTCTTTTGAAACATAGTAATGAATTAAATTTCCATAAATAATTAATGATTACATAAATTATTACAATAAATAAGTCACTTCTCATTCCTTTAATAAAATCAGAGATTATCAAATATATTCCCTAAATCCTGAAATGATATAAACTCCATCACAGATAAAAGAAACCAATTTTTTATCAAATCCCAATCCAAATTCATGGTCACCAATACAATCCTATTTATGTTATAAAAAATATATTTATCTAAATTAACCATTATTATTTCGAAAATAGTAACATATTGAGGTCTATCTTTCCCTCTATGATTTTTCCATAAAATGTCACTTTTTCATTACATCATTTTTTCTAGGTGATTAGTACTATTCAACATGTTCTTGAAAATAATTAAAGGAAATTAACTAATATAGAACAATACTTATATGTTTAATCATTATTATAATAAATATCATTTATATTAAACTAATAAAATATAATTTATGAATCCCAACAAAAAATAATACTTTCACTTAAATGATTGGAATAACTTAGTTATATCCTTGATCTAGGAGTTAACCCTTGGATTATGGAATTTACATGAATAATTCAAAATCTCCCCAAACATAATACATTGAATTCCTAAATAATTAACACCTCTATAAACATAATTTTCACACACACAAGAATACTTCATTTACATTGATACATTATTTTAGGTTCTCCTTTAATCATTCTTCACATTAGTAAATTTAATCTTTCCTTCCTCAATGGTCATTTACATATAAAAAATCCTAAAATTCCACCTACCTCTTACTTTACAAGTTAGAAAACTCACTAATGTTTACATTTTAAGTCATATATTGTGATTTATGATTATTCATTGTAAAAAAATAACCTTCTATATCCTATTAATTTTAGTAATTCATGAAAAAAATCATCCCATTATCCTTCACATTCATTACTAAGATGTTCATTTGGGTTATAAACATTGACTAAACAAATTGTCTGATAAATAATAATCATAGGGTGAAACTAGATAATCACAAAAATTAGTTTATTGGATGGAGAAATAATAGCAACTTCATTTAAATCCATGTCACCTTAGGTTGAACCTTGGTTATCCATGATCACTATCGATTCAACATATTTATAATTGATTAGTAATAAATGGAATAGTATCCCAAGAATATTCCCTGAGTGTTTCAAACATGGTTCATAGTAAAGGAAAACTCACCATGCACAAGAATAATGCCCTGGCTATACTCGATGATCTTTCATTGGGTTATTAGATGAAGATGAATCTATATCAATACCATGTCCATCTATAACATCTAGATAGGGATGGAATTAATTGAAAACCACACTCAATTTTTTACCATAACATTTAATATTCTCTTATACATAGGATTATCATATTGTTTCTAAGTAATGGTTTATCAATCTAGTTTCCTATGGTAACATATAATTAAAATGATACTAACTATAGTGACCCATATATTTCATATATTGATATAAAATTTTAATATAATATTATTAATTACATAAAATTATGATCATTGAAATTATAATATAAGATTATTATCGTTGGAAAATTGTATACACAAATAAATTATTCATTATATATATAAATCTTCTCTCACTAAATTCTTCATAATTAGAACCCATCCTAGAAAAATGTTAGATAAAATCATTATTCATAACAAGTGGGAAGGAAACATAAGAAATGGAGAGATTATATGGTCAATATGTGCATATAAGGGATATATTAATGATTAATTAAGCGTAACATGAGCATAAGTTTGTATAAATATAATCATTAAATTAGAAAATCAGGTTCAATGTGTAATAGAACACAAAATAGAATCATGAAATAATTTTTTAATTTTGTAAAAAAACAATCATAAAGGAATAAATAATCATGAGATGTGGTGGCATAACAATAGTATAAGAAATAATTTTTTAATACAAATAATTATAGAAAATAATTTACTTAGTATTCATGGATCACTTACAAGACTATCAAAGTGGATTTTATTCACTCTAAATTCGATTGTATTATTGAATTCTGAATTCTAAGACTATCATAGTGGATATAGTCCCTTACTGAATTGGTTTCACTCACTATTTTAGTCTTTATAATTCAATGAGACATCCATCTTTACCCTATGAATTTGAGGACATATAATTCTACACCCACAGATCATATAATCAAAATTAGACATATGTGTTCCACGATATCCTAAAATGTTAATTATATCATAATCCATGATAAGTTAATAGGTTTCAGAAACATTTTATCATTTCACTATTTCTCAACCTTTGGAAGTTAAATTATATTCATATAATTAACATCACATAGAAAAGAAACAAGTTTTATAGTCATTCATAAATCATCATCATCATAATATATACAAAAATGAATGTGTATGGTATAACTAGATCATATCCCCATAAATTATAAATACTATGAAAATATATTATCATAGGCAAAAAATTTATAATAAATAACTCAAAAACATTTACTAGGAAAAATTCCCTTTTTTACTTTCTAACTATTTTTTTAAAATCTAAAAATTCACAAAATACGATGAAAAATATTTTAATTTAAAATAAATTTGTAAACATTAAAATGATTATTCATAACATTGAGTAGTTTGTATGGTATGAAATTTTTTTCATAATGTGTACATTAAAAAAAATTTCCTTTTATAATTTCAGTAAAAACTCAAAAGTAACTCTTTTGTAAAATGATAACATTATTCCTTTAAATTTATTTCACAAAATTAAAAAACATAGAAAAAATGAAATTAAATAATCATAGATTAATTTAGATTTTTCTGAAAACATTCTATAAAATATTGATATATATGAAAAAAAATTGGCCAAAGGGAAAAAATAAAATGATTTTTTCCTTAAAAAAACTTTTCTGGTCGCTTAAGAAATTACTATAAAGAAAATGATTGGGAAAATTATTCTATGTAAATATCCAGGGGATAATAAAAATAATTAATTTCTATATAGTTATATCATAAAGTTTCCTCATTTTAAACTTAATCATAAACAATATTGGTATGTAATGAGTTTGTAATATAAAACCCTTCTCATATTAGTTACATTAAAAGAAAAATTCATATGAAATAGGAATGATTTTTTGGATATGTATATCCTCATAAATTTAATGATGAGAATAATAATATAAATTCAGGTCCAGTTTACACACCACATAAAATATATATATATAGTGCATATTATATGTGTCTTATTGAAATAATAGTGAGATGAAAAAACCCATACCTCAATTTGAACTTGATTTAAAGGTTATATAACCAAATTTACAATTAACATAAATTTAGTATGCCTCTATAAAAGAAAATTTACATAATTATAAAATCTTATTATATCCAATTAAAAAATTTCAACAACCATGGATTAATAATTTATTATTAAAATCCTTGTTTTTAGGTACTAACTATTTCCTTTTTCCTGAGAATTTTAGTTTGATTTTTCTAATCATTATACATTGATAATGGTTCCATTATCTATATTATTTTAAAAAAAATATATATATAATTTATATATCATATATATATCTAGATTCATCCATGAAATATAGTGACAAAAAAAGGAGTCACTATGTATATCATAACGTCATGTATTTTGAACCGGGTGGAAAAACGAAGGAATTTGAAATATTTAGATTATTGAATGATCCATTTTTTAAATGAGATTTGGAAGATAATAATAAGAGTTGGAGCCTTTCAAGGTGATTAATTTGGACTTGGGTGATGGTCCAAAATGTTTTCCATGTGTCTCGGGGTGTTTTGGGTGTACCAAACCTGAAAAACCAACATTTGAAGGACCTGTAGAAGGTGAACGACTTTTTAGAAACTGTACAGCCCATGTAAGGGAACCGTAAAACCTTATAAGTGAGGAAGATTTGTTTTTCATGGGAAACTTATGTTTTTTCAAAATTATGCCCTTAGCCTACACGGTTGATGTTTTGATGTAGTACTTCAACACTATTTATCAAAAAGTATACAAACTATTAGGCTAACTGTGCATTAAAAAATATGCCAAGGAGGTTTCTTAAATAGTGGGTGTCAGATGATTGGATCATAGTTTACCAAACATTGAAAATTAAACCATATGGTGTGTGCGTTTAAAAGAAATTTTTTAAAATTGAAATTAAAAAAAACTGAAATCCTAAACCTAAAATACAACACCTCTCTCCCCCTTTCACTCATGTGACACCCCCTAGGGGTTCCCCTTTGAGATACTTGTGACACACCATAGGCTCCCCTCTCCTACGTCAATTTCAACTGTATTTACACCCATTATTCATCTAATCCTTCAATGTAAACCTCTCTTCTCACTTCTCTTCCAATTTTAATTATTTCTTTGCCCCTCCTTCACCCGGTGTACTCAGGCAAAACCCTAGGATCGGGTTATACTATATTTTTTCAGCTCCATTCGATGTTATATTATGCGAACGGTCTCTCTAGACACCTACATTTGTGTTCTGAAAACCAAATTCTATAGAAAAATAGTTCAGCTTAATTCAATTCACCACTTCCAACTTAGGTAAGGATTATACCAATTGTTTCGTTTTGATTTTATTTTAGGGTTTTGGGATGATTCTGAGGTTCTAGTATTTTGTTGTGGTTAGTTTTGGATATCTTTGAAGACATGATAAAATATAAAAAGTTTTATATATATATATATAAAATATATACCATTCACGTAATTAATCCATCATGGGGAATGGAATACGTGCATCGGGTAAAGGGATATGTATATATAATGGAATGTGTGTGAATGTGTGGAGCAGTTTTGATGGGGTGCTGATAAATATGTCAAGTGATGAGTGTAGGATCGTATCCTCTTTGAGGTAGGGGGACTTTCCCAAACCTTAAATTTTATTAATGCATTAATTAATTTAGTATTTCAACATAAATAGTTTTTAATTAATTAAGTATATTTATATTTAATTCATACTTTAGTAAAGATAATTAAATTTAAAATATGATGTGTGATTGTACGATAAAAATTCTATGATTTTATAATAATACTATTCCAAATGAGATTCACTTCCTTCAAGCTAAAAATGTAGTGAGTATACTTTCATGATTTTGTTCTCTACATTCCTTGGTTCATTTTTTATACCTTGATGTTATATTTGTATATAGAATGTATATAATAAGGCGCTTATGAATGTTCCTAAATGATTTTCCCATTAATGGTAAAACACTTGTTGCCCTAAACACATAATTAATTCAATATTAACCCTTAAATAAAATTACCATTGAGATAGAGGAAACATTTAATTGAAATGATGATCAAAATTTTACCTTAAATTGATTTTCTATGTTTTTAAAAATTGTGGCATAACCTTGAAATGGATGACTTATACTAAATGGAATGTTTCCATTGAAATTTATTAAATTGATTAAGCCTGAAGATATTTTCTATTTTAGAGAAATGGTCATTGGGATGGTAAGACCATGCCCTTTCATTCATTCCAAAGGAATTGGCCCTTTTTAAATGTAATGTTTAAATGGAATTGAACATGGATAAAAGAACACATGACAGGTTCTTCCACATGTGTTGTGTTATGTGATTCGTCATGCCTTGGACTTTTTGAAAGCTTTTATGATATGACATAAGCGGAAATTCCTTATTCTCAACTTATAAATTGTGGACATATTATACTATATAATGAGCTATATACAGTTTTATGGGTTGGAGGATGATTTTTCCCATACTAATTATGATTTATATATATGTTTATGGGTGGGAGGTTTTTTTAACCAATGCCAATTATGATCTATATCTATGTTTTTTCGTGGGATGTAGTTTTACCCCATGCCACCTACATAAATATTTATGGATGGGAAGAATTATTACCACATGCCAGCAATAGATATGTTTATTGGTGGGAGGAATTATGACCCCATTCCAGGTATAGATATGTGTATGGATGGGAGGCATTCTCACCACATGCGAGTAATATATTATAGAAATGATGGTAAGGTGTTCTGATGAGCATGGTGACTCAACACTCTCTTACATCAGTATCGGTCTTATTACACCGTGAGTAGAGATTATTAGCTCATATACTAGTTGTTGGATTCAAGAATGCTGCATCTCGACCCACTCCAGCAATTATATACAAATATATATATTGACTTGTTCAGACTTGAATTTCATCAATGAAACAAAGTAGGAATAGTATTTTGGTGTCCCTATGGAACCTGGATGGGTGTTTAATTATTTTTACAGTTCTATTTATTAAGATCATTATACATACATAATATTTATTTTATATTTCATTGGATCGAGCTACACACCATGGGTGCTGAACTACATAGATTTTATCTCACTCATTGATTCAGTACCATTGGTACCTAAGTAGCGCTTAAATTTTCATGGTTTAGTTTGATTGATGTATTTCTTGTGCATGGGAGTTAGAAGCAATGGACAGAGCTGGAGATCTGGATGCTTGTGGAGATCACCATTGTGGATTTGCTGGATTTTCTCTATTTTGTACTATAGTGTCCTATATTGAAGGGAATTCTATATTTTTTTATGGCTTCAATCATTTATCAATACTAAACAATGCATGAACCTATTTCAAAAACTGTCATTGTCCACATTAATTCAGTATCATAATATTTTTATTCTACCAAATTGTCTTACTACGTGATAATACCATTGTTCATATCTGATAAGATGGTATTGTCCCCCCACTATGATCTCAAAAGTCCCTTGCTTCAAGTCGAAATCCACTAGTGTACAGGTAAATGAGTTTGATTCCATTAGACCCACCGGTCCGACTACCTCTTTGATGGTAAGTCAGTTTGTGACATTAAAAGGTTGTAAAAGTGGAAATTTTTCCTTTATCTTAATACTTTGATTTAGTATATAGGAGACTAGAAATTTTTCGGTTCTTGGTTAATAGGTGTGGTTGGGGCTTATCACCCTACATACAGTAAATACCCACGTGGCCTGGGCTTAGAATTATTGTTCATGCAGTTTGTTGTTTCATTTCATATGATTTCACCTCAAGTGATTGCTGAACTTTCCACTATTTAAGATTAATGGAATTTTTAGTATTTTTACCATTTTCCTACTTTAGAAAGTATAGCATAGAATACATCATATTATGAACCTAGGAAATTAAAATGTCATGCATGTTCCATGCCATGTATATGCATTATAGTTCGGCTTTTGATTTAAATTGTGTTCCTTGAATTTATGTCATGTTATATGTTTATTAGCATTCCTATTTAGATAGCATATTTTGTTTATATATTTAATATGCATGGGTGATAATATTTAATGATTTCTGTCATAATTAAGTGGAATTATCTTATTTTTATCATTCTTCGTTGGTTATTTCTTATGATAGCATGTCCTTTTATGGTTTTATAAGATTTTTTTTTGCATGGGATGAAGAGAGAGTGGTTGTGAATGAATGGGAATCACTTTTCATTTTTAAGGTGTATGATCACCTTACAACTGAGAAAGGGTAACCTGTAGATTCAAACAATATTGATTATAATATAAGTACATTCTATGTTTTTTGTTAACATGTAAATTTTATCAATGTTTGAATGATAAGTTAAATTGATTTTGAATAAATGGGATCCAAATTCCAAACTATAAATCGTATAGGTGCTTTATAAGTTGGTAGGTGGCCAATGATAATACCGAACCATTATATTTAAAAATATTAAATTATAAAATGAATTTTTTTTCAAGAAATAGGATCCAATTTTATATTTATGGAGTGTATGGATGCTTCATGGATTGGGAAATAGAATCCCATAATAAATAAAACATATTTTTTCTGTTTAAAATGGTTATAAATATAAAAGTTTATTTCTTTTAATATGAAATTTATTGTTTAGATTTTAAAATTACACCAAACACATGTAGGTTGGTAGGGGCATGTTTAATATGATATGATCCATTTGGTTGATTGGACTTTATTAATTTAACAACTTCTATTGGGAAACGTTTTTATGTGCCTTGGTTGGTTAAAATGGGACCTTTATTGGTCTCATTTCCTCTTAAAAAGGTAATTATTTTGAGAAATTGAATGATTATGGATAAACGAAAAGATGTGTAAAATTTCATAAAAATGAGTTTTGTTGAGACTTGTCTTCTTTTTCTGCAGGCTTCTAGCTAAATCAACTACTTAGTATTTCTTTTAAAAATAGAACTTGATGTTTTGAATTGAATAATTTATTGGTTTAAGGATTAAATTTAATTAATTGTAATGGTATTTTAAATATAACCAATAGTGGTGTCATCTGTTTTTAACCCTCGTGTAAGGGTAGCACTGAATTCTCTATGAGTTTCCTTGGAATGGAAGCATGAGAATCTTCTATAGGATTTGATTCTTTAGAAATTGATTGATAATTAGTTCTTGATCCAGTTTACTTTTCTTATCATCAACTAGTGTTATGGTCGATTCTTGTTCTTCATATTGGGATAAACCATGGTAGGTTACACCCTTAGAACTTGAATTCCATGTTATTTTCATTTTTTTTGCTATTAAGTATCATTTAGGTGTTGTTGTCCCTAGGGGGACCTTTTTTCTAATGAAACCCATGTTCGGATGGGTGTTTATGATTTTCATGACCTTATTATTGGATTGATCATTTGGAAATTATTTTTTAGTTGTTTAGACATGCCTTGGGCATGGCCCATTACTTCATTGGTCATTTGTCCCATTATTGTTCTTTCTGTGATGGATGAATGGTTGTGGTGTCATTAGGGATAATGGTCATTTGAGGAAATATGACTCTAAAATAAATCTCTTGTGTTGTTGAGTATGGTTTGAGGTCATATTTGTAGTAGAGTGACATATGAGTTAATGAATTATGTTCATCCTAATGCTTGGGAGGACTTTCTAGAGACTCCAGTGTTATGAAATGCGAGTCATTTGGGTTTTGGTTTTAGCTGGGTTTTGTGTTTCATTTTTTCACTTTACGTATGTCATTGTGACTTAGGTGAATGTAACACATATGTTTAAAGTGGTCTTGAAACAGATCTCATATGATTAGTTAATATTATTTCGTTTTGTGACAAGGACACTCTTAATGTGGGGAGAGTCCCATCAGTGTTGAAAAATTTTCCTTCTCAGTAGAGGGAATATAACCAAAGAGGTCCATTGAAAGATGGTGATTTCTAGATAAAGTACATTGAGTATTGCAAGTCTTAAATCTTCTTGGTTCTTTCTTGGCAACACTACTTCAATGTGTTTGGTGGTGTATGCAACCCTTTGGAAGAAATGTTGGTCTTGGTTGAACATTAGCGGTATGTTGACCGATCACAAAATGAATTGGATAGTAACAGAATGTGTTTAGTTAAATATTGGTTTTTCATAAGGTGAACCTAAGTTTCTACCAATGGAGATGACTATTTTCAGTTCAATATTTTTTTTAATTCATGTTCACCTCTTAGTTTATTCTACATTGCGAGAGCATGTACCCAATATTGAATTCATCAAATATGATAGAGTGTTGATCATATTCCATGCTAATTATTTAAAGGTTGTTTATGTTATTGGTTTTTCACTATAGAAACATAGTTTCCTTTATATTTTGATTAGAAACATCCTAAAAAGTTGGGTATGTACATTAATGGATGTGTTATTGGTGAATGTGATATGTCGTGGGAGGAGGCATCATATTTCTTCTTGTAAACTTCCAGACATCTAAGCCTGGTTTTTGTTCATATAGAGAGTATATACTTGTTTTCTATCTTTATTTTTCATAAATAGTCATAAATAACTATTTGGGAAAATGTCAGTTGGTTAAGGAGGCCATAGTTTGAAAGGTCGTATATGTATTTCATAGAAAGCATGTGTGATTAGTTTCCATTTTTTAATCCAGGTTCGGCTATCCCATTAAATGAGGCCCCTATTCTGTCCTTGGGTTTAATTGATATCTCCCTACTAAAGGAAACACATTTGGAGCATCGTTTAATTTCTTAGAACATTTCTAGAAAGGTAATTCCAAAAGATGAGGTCTCTTTTCTTGGAATTGGCCCCTTATTAATGTAATAACCAAGGTGGGGAGAACCACATATAAAAAATTTAAAGAGATGATGATGTGATTTAGTCTCTAGTTAAACAGGGTTGTATAAGATTCATCATGGTTTTTTGGTTGGAAAATGAGTGGTTTCTTTGGTGTTGATGGCTAAAGTTCCTTGTTTTTAATGAAATCTTAGAGGTTCATTGGGAATTCAAAAATTCAATGTGGCCATTTTAATGAAAATTCAATACCCTTGTAGGTTGTATGATGTGTTCTTTTTTCTCAAAGACTTCTCACGATGATAACTTCTGAGGTGGGGAGGTTTTAACATCTCATGTTTTCAACTGGATGAAAAAGAAAAGGAATTTTGTCTTTTTCATATACCAAATGGTTATTTTTTTAAACTGAGCTTTAGAACATAATTATGATATTTGAAACCTCTCATGGTGATGATTTTGTACTTGGGTAAAGACCCAAAATTTTTCTTATGTGTATCGAGGCATGTTGGGGGCTCTATAACTAGAAAACCAACTTCTAAAGGACATGCTAAGGGTAGACGGTTCATCTGAAACTGTGTGGCCCCCAATAGGAAACCATGTGGCCATATATAGGTGAAGAAGAGGTGTTTTTTAGAGGGTGTTAATGGTTTTCCAGACAATACGCCTCAATTTCATGGTTGATTTTTTGAGGCAGTACCTTAAAATTATTCATCACATGCTCTATGTTTGGTTAGACTAACCGTGTAGGGAAAACCATTGGAGGGGTGTTTCTTAAAAAGGGGTGATGTATGGTTGGACAACGGTTTACCAAACCATGCATCTTAAAGCGTGTGGTTTATTTGTTTTAATGAAAATTTTTAAAATTGAAATAAGAATAAATTAAAAACCTAAACCTAAAATAGCATACCTCTCTCCTCCTCTGTCTCCCACGACACCTCATGGGGGTTCCCCTTTGAGCTACTCATGATGCACCACCCAGATCCCCTCTCCTTCATCGATTTCAGCCAAATTTGCATCATATTTTCCTCTAATACTTCATGGTAAGCCTCTCCCCTCTCTCCTCTTCCACTTCTGATGGTTTTTTTGGTATCTTCTTCCCCCAAGTGTAGCTTAGTCAAAACCTTATGTTGTGGTTAACCTGGATTTTTTTGGTTTCTTTCGTTGTTAAGTTGTGCAATTGGTCTCTCAGGACTCGATTGTTTGTCTTATAAAAACCTCCATTGAAAGAAATGTAGTTGGACTTGATTCAATTCCTTTCATCCATATAAGGTATAGAATTATATCTGTTGTTTGGTTCTACTTAGTTTATTTAGTGTCTTGGGTCGTTTTGAGGTTCTAGTATTTTGTTGTACTGAATTTTGGTTTTCTTTGAAGACTTACATTCATATACAAAGGTACGTGTGTGTGGGTTTCTATATATATATATATATATATATATATTTCATGTAAATATTCACTCATGGTGACGGGAATACCAGAATTTGGTTAATGGATATATATATATATATATATAATGGTATGTTTGATGAAGTGTGGAGTAGTTTTGAGGGGACATTGATTAATCTATAATGTGCTGAATGTTTGATTCTTTTCTCTTTGAGGTCGGGTACTTTTCAATTCAATTTAATTTTTTAATGCATTAAATAATTGATTATCGCATCATCCTCTATTTTTAATTAATTTAGTATGTTTATACTAAAGGTTTCCATCGGTAATGTTAACAAAATTTTAAATATGATTATGTGATAAGAATGTCACAATTTTATAATAAACCCCTTATAATAGAGGTGTGATGCCTTTAAACTAAAAATGTAATGAGTATAATTTCAGTCATGCCTAATCTATTTTTATTGGTTTACTATTTATACCTTGTTATTAGGTTCGGTGTGTAGCATGTTTAAAATGATACCCTTATGAATTTTCCTAAATGAGTTTCCCCTTAATGGGGAAATTCCTGTATTCCCAGACTCTTAATTAGATCAACATTAACCTTTAAATGCAATTTCCCTTGAGATAAAGGTTTCCTTGATTAGAAATGATGACTACAATTTTACCTTAAATCAATTTTCCATGTATAGTAAAATTAAGTGGGAAGACCTTCAATATGTAGAATTATACTCAATTGCATGTTTCCTTTGAATTGAATTAAATGGATAAAGCCTAATGATTGTTTCATTTTAATTGAAATGGTCATTGAGATTCCAATACCATTCCATTTAATTCATGCCTTATGAAATGAAAATTTTTATATGCAATGTTTATATGTAATTGAACATGGATAAATGAACACATGAGAGGTTATTCCACATGTGTCATGTTATGCACTAGACTATGCCTTGGACTTTTTGAATGGCTACATGATATAACATAAGATGTAATGCCTAATGCTCAATATATAAATTTTGAAAATGATATACAATATAATTTTCTATATAAACATTTATGGGTGGGAAGTAGTTTTACCCCATTGTAGTTATGATCTATATATATGTGTATGGGTGGGAGGCTGTTTTACCCCAAGCCAGTTAAGATTTAATGTTGTGTGGGGGGGGGGGGGGTTTACCCCATGACAGCTACATAAATGATTATTGGTGGGAGGCCCTCTTACCCTATTATAGTTATTTATATGTTTATGGGTGGGAGGTATTCCTACCCCCTACCAGTTATATGAATGTTTATGGGTGGGAGGCATTCTTACCCCATTCTAGATATAGATATTTGTATGGGTGGGAGTAATTCTTACCCCAAGCCTATTATATATTATTTTAATGATGGTAAGGGGTTATAATGAGCATGGAAACTCATCTCCCCCTATATATCATTATATGTCTTAATACCTCATGGGAAAAGCTTATTAACTCATAGACTGGTTGTTGGATGCATGTGTGCTACGTCCCAGACAACAACGACAATGATATATGCATATATATATATAGTGACTTGTCTAGAATCTTATTACGGTAAAGAGCTGAAGCTGGTATAGTCATAAGTTGTACCTTAAAAACATGGATGGGTGTTGACATATTTATGAAGATCTATTTATTAAATTCTTTTTACCTACTCACTATTTACTTTATATTACACTGGATTGGTCAAGACATTGTGGGTACCGACCTACTGGGATTTTATCTCACACACTACTTGGGTACCCATGGCACATGATTAAAACATATATTATAAGGATATAGGTTTATTTTTGAATTTATTATACTTGGTACTTATGAGTGAAGGATGGAGCAGGTGCTCATGATGCTCATAGAGATCTCCTATGGGGATTGGCTGTGTTTTCTTTATTTTTGTATTATATAGTTCTGTATTGAAGATCATGAGGTATTGTTTACTACTTTTACCCATGTATCATTACCATTCCATGATTCCACCTATTGTAAAATCTATTTTCCCACTTTAATTCAGTATTATAATAATTTTCATCCACTACTTTGTCTTACTATTGTAAAATACATATGTACATCTCTGATAAGAGGGTATAGTCTTCCTACTATCACCTCCTGAGACCCTCACTGGTAGTTGGAAGCCTATGATATATAAAGATACACACGTGAGGCTATTTAACCCACTTTCCTAGCTAGTGGTTCGATGGTAATATGGGTTGGGATGTTACATCTTTAGAGATGGTAGGGCACACATACACATGAACACAATTTCCACTTTTCAAATGATTGAATTAAATAAATTTAAAAAATAATCGAACATTATACCATAATAATTATATTATATATAATATATATTTTCACTAATTAAAATCTTATTACCATCCATGAAAAATAGAAATAAATAATGTATAAGGTCGCTTTGTGGAGGAGGCAGTCCACACGAACACATTTTCCACATCATTTTTTTCCAAAAGGTTGTAATGTAAGAAGGTATATAAGATATTATTATTCCAAAATCATAAGAATATAATAAATATTATTTTAAAAAATTAAACCTATCATAATACCAATCAAGGAATGATGATGATGAATAATGAATTTTATCACTATGTCGAGACGGTAAGACATACATATACAATAATGATACTCTAACATTGTACCTAATAGAAAATAATGTTAATAAATATAGTTTCGTAATCATAATAAAATTATATTATATTTAGGATATTATATATACAATAATATTAATAGTATCATCAATTTATTAGAATTATTATAAGAAAAAAATTGAAATTTCTTGGGTAAAAAATTAACTTTTTTTGGTAGGCCACATTTAGATCTCATCTAAGGACCCTTTGAATGGTAATTTTAGAAGAACATCACCTCTAATTAATATATAAATAATTTATATGTGAAATAGTTAGGATTTTGTTCATGATAGATGGAAAAAAGTGGTGTGAACTACTGAAAGGAGGGGCTCCCTTTAATAAGTGACCAGACATGCTCTCTTTGAATTTCATAAAAGATTGAAATATTATGAAACATTCTACAGTGAAAACATTTTTAATGATAAGATATTAGAAATTATTATTTTTTAAATACCATAAAACAAAAAAAGGATTAAGTGGTATTTTAAACCTTATCATTTGGTTTAACCCCTTAGTTAACAAGTTTTAAATTTAATTTTGGTAATGGATTTGTCACTCTCAAATGGTGAAATTTTAATTATAAGGTAAAAATTGGATCATAAATGGAAAATAGATGGAATTTTAGGCTATTTATAATGCTACATGTTCTGTTTAAATATATTACGAATTTTTTAATAATTTAATAATATATTATTTTTCATAAAATATTATTAATGTCATTTTGACACTATTAACATAATTTCACATAGAAAACCACATGAAAATATTGTAATTGGAATAAAAAACAATAAAAATCAATAAAAATCAATAATGTTTTATATTGAATTATCAAAATCTAGAGAAGAAATAAATAAAAAAATAATATTTTTAGAGTGTTTAAAATAATTTACATAGTTTTTCTACGACATGAACAATCATTATGTTGTAATTACGTAAGAATTTAAGATAATTTTTTAATCAATTAGTATTTTAAAAAACATTCCAATGATAAAAAAGTGTAAATAATATTTAAAATAAATCTTTATACTAAAAACTATCCATATTTTCTCTCTATGTAACAATATTAGATATATTAAATTCAATAGAGTGACATTTTTGAATTTTCAATATATAAACTAACATAAAATCACTATAAAGTGAAAATGAACCCAAAATTCAATATATTGCCACTAATGATTAATATGGTAGAATTTATCCCTTACCATGAAACCATGTAATATTTTGGGTAGATTTTGAGACCTTATCTCATGCTTTAAACCATAATTAACCCATTCTACCCTAAAAGTGGTAAAAAATATTTACTATTTTTACTAGTCAACATGACCAAAACTGAAACTGAATTCATTAAAAAATTTGAAGTCAATAATTAGAAATATTTGATCCATTTATCATTACTAAATATTTATTGGTTGGATTAATTAATTTAAAATAAAAAAAGAAAACAAAACAAAAAAAATATTTTCAGAGAAAATGTCTTTAAGGTATAAAAAGTTTTGTATACAAAATTCAACCATAAAATTGATTTTAATTAACATAATTGGACCATTAATAGTATAAGAGAACTCATTATAATTTTTAACAAACTTAAAACTAAATATTACTTTTAAAATTCTTCAATGAAAAATAAAATTTCAAATAAGAATCAGAATGTTTTACTATTCATTGAAAGATAATACATTTTTTTTCAATTTACAAAAAATTAACTCTCACATAATTTTTATATTTTTATTTAAACAATGGAGTTCATTTTTAATATTAAATATTATATAATTGGAAAAAATAATTATATTATTATCTAAAAAAAGCAATAAAAACAATTTATAAAGAAAATGTATTTTTGAAGAAAAATATAACTTTTCTAAAAATTGAGTGTTTAATTCATTAACATTAATAAACAAATATTAGGTAGTTCCATTATATAGATTTCATAATTTTATTAATATTATTCAAACACATTTATTTATGCGGCTATGTTATAATACTCATAATGTAATAATATTATGTCATTCGTTTAAGCTGAGTGTTGTATATTTTATATTCTATCAAACATAGTGTTCATTCTAGGCCTATGAATATTATACATTTCTATAAGAAAATATTAATATATATTTTATTAAATTATCATAATTTTATCCAATAAATTGAATAATTTCTAGTTTTTTCACTATGGGTTTTGAACCGTAATGACCAACTAATATTTTAATTATTAACTGAATAACAAATTATATATTGTTCTCAAGGGATTATTGTACCATCAAAATTTATACCAACCAAAAAAAATTTACACTTAAATTATATTAAGAATATGTTTTAGACTCTAAATATATCTAAATCTTTATTTAATACAAACTGTGACACTCCAGACCTACACTCTTGGATTCAGTACTTATATACACATACATTACATATATTCTTTCATACTAGCTATGTAATAATGGCAAAAACCATTAATAATTTCAAAAAAATTATGAATATTATAACTCATATATCTAAATGATTTTTTTTAAAACATTAGAGAATTAAGACACAATATAAGATTATAAAACTTGTGTGCATTGTATGAAACGAAAAAAGATCTTCATAACTTCAAAAATTTGTAGTTCTTGAAAAATCTCTAATATCTACCATAAATTATTCCACACTTGTAATCCTTCTAAACAAGTCAAGTGTACTGGTTTTTTCTATAATCTAAGGAAATTAAATATAAAATAATATGTGGCATGAAACATATTGTAATAAAACATATAGGTCATGTAATAATGATGTAAAGATGAAATAATTATTTTGGATGGAATATGTAAACATCATGAAATCATAATCAAATTAAATCTAAGGGACTGATATATCCATATCAATAAATTAAAACATTTATATAAATTATACTGATCTCATTATCATGGAATGAATATGTTTAGTCATAAAAAACCTGCCATCAAGGTATTTTGTTAAGACACTTTACTTGTCACTCAGACTGTAGTCATGATATCATGTTATTAAGGCATTGTTCCAAGAAAATATCCTATTATGGGAAATTTCCTACACCAAAACCCAACCTATATTGTCTGATTATAATTATCAAAACATCAAGGGGATATATAGTTCATATCCCCACCAATCAATTGTTCATGACCAATTCATTCACAAAAAAAATAACATTTTATACTATTCCCTTATGAATATTTTTCTTATTAAAAGTATAACTATCTATATAATGAAAAATATTAAATATCAATTCCAGAAAAACCTATTTTAGTAACCAATAAAAATCATGGATTTTAATACTTCTCCAAATGCCAATAAAAGTATTAAATGATTATAACCCATTATAATAAAGAATGTGTATTGTTAAATAGTACATATAAAACATGCTAATAATATCCCAAATTATGATAACAATATATGGTATTCCCATATTAATCCCAACATACATCTAATATCATTAATTCTAGGTAAACATCATAAAATTTGAATTATGTAAAATATTATTTTTACACTATATAAAACAGTGATTATATGGATAGGTGAATACATGAAAGGCATGATCATAATCCCTCCATGGGAAAGTGGTTGACAGTTTGAATATAACAAATCTCTAATGTGAAAATGGAAACTAAGAATTATATTGAAATAAATGATAAAATACTAATAATATAATTCTTGAATGATACCACTAATGATTATGAATCATATTTCATAGTTTTGTAAGATAATTTACAAAAAAGTATTTCATATATACATATATTAGATTATTAATCATAAATTGTGAACTATATTAAGAAATAAAACATATTAAAATTGAAAGGGAAATAATGGTGGGATCTCAAAATATATTTTAGAAAAAAAATTTAACATTGAAATCAAAAAGAAAAGTTACATGTCCATTTAAATATAATATTCCAAAATCTGGAGTGAAAAAAACTGAAAACCAGTATTTTTTTAAAGAAATTCTATAATATTTCATTTAAAATACCTTAGGCCTTCCTTGGAGAAAATATTAAAGGAATAAAATACATATGAATGTGATAGGAAAACAATTTTAAAATATTTCCAATACCTATTTTAAAATAGATATTCTAACAAGTGTAACAAATCCATCAGTATATAAAAGAATCATTTCATAAAAGGGGACGATAAATTAACATAATATTTTAGGTTGGGAGAACGCAATCATTAAAGAATAATGTTATGGTTAAAATAATGCAACTTAATGAAAGGGATCCATGTTTTCAATGGTATTTACTAACACGGAAAAAACTAAGACATTATCCCACAGGAAATAATATTTGGCTTTTGAATCCAAAGAAATTCAATTATAATGTTAAAAATATATTCACAAAAATGAATACACCATGAAAAGAAAACATGGTGCAACAAATGTTCTATATAATATCTCATCTTTTTTAGTTAAAAAATCTTTTAAAAATTTAAAAATATCTTATTTTATCCTTTTAATAATGTTTAAGGGATTAATTAATTATTATAGTTTGTTTGGAATCATTCAGAGATCGAAGTATGAGTTATTGTAGAAACAAATAGAGGCACATGGTTGGTGCATGGTCTGTGCTAATCATATAACACAACCATGAAGTCCAATGAGGGTGGTGCATATTTTTTTTGACCATCCACAAGGAGGCTCATGGTTGGGAATGACCTTTAATAAATTATTGGTTTTTCTTAAGAAGTTTTTCTTAACCATGCACCATCCATGAGAGTTAGAATCACCTCAACCATTCGGTGCCCACGGTTTTCACACACAAAAAATAAAAATATGTTTCAAAACCCACTACCCCATTTAAAATGATAAAAATGATTATTTTACAATGATTAATTTAACCTTATTTACTACATTATTCAACTTCAATCCACAAACACCATACTCTAGGAATATCTCCCCATCCCTCTTCATAGTAATTGGAGTATCTCCTCTATCCAGACTCAGAACCGGAAATCATTTATCATGTTTGATCACCCAAAAAAATAAAATTCCATTTCATTATATTCTATTATTATCTTACTGAATTACATTCTTGTTCTATGTGAGATAATATTCCTTTTTTAGGGTTTTTATTTATATAACTAAATTTTTGTACTCCAAATTTATTATTAAGATAATATCAGATTAATAATTATCTACCTATATAAGGGTGGTGGTGTAGTAAATTTTCTTAAATGTACTGATGTTTATATCATCCACATTCTTTTCATGTACCATACATTAAATGTGATGCCTCTAAGTTATTAATTCCTTAAATTAAATGATGTAAATTAAAATAGATACTCATTGAGACTCTGAACAGTGTCAGTGGTCAATGATCAAAACTCAGTCCACCCCTTTGGCTTTATTGTTATGTGATTCTTGAATATTATATGACGCATATATGATCAAACCCCAACAAAAGGTTATTTTTGTTTAGTAATTATGATTAAAATATATTAAATAAATAAATTTAACCTTTAATTGGAACTAAATTATCGGTGAATGGAATGACCATATCATAGTTCCATTTTATAATTATGAAATCCGATCATGGATATCTTTACGATTGAGGAAAATTAAAAAATTATTACATCATCCTTCACTATGATCTTAGACTTGAATTACCATTGAAGGTGTGGTATTCCTGAAGTGAGACAATGAATATAAAGGGGGTTTTCCTTGGATGGGCTTGTGGGATGCCAATCAATTCATTTATGCATATTTCAAGTAAAAGTACACATGTGGATTTGGTTATTGTCTTCGATTGTGAATGAATCTTCTAGGAACATTGGGTTCACTATATTTATGAAAATTTAAGTAACTGTATTTTATGATTCACATTGAATATAAATTTATGTTATTGGATGAATTAGATTATTCATTGGTTAACTATCAAGTCTCACATTGGAGCTACCTAGAACATATTCTAAGGTCCCAGGTAGTGCTCCATTTTACGGTAAAATTCAACAAGTACTCTAATTTGGATTTCACCTAGATTATTAGAATTAAAATACATAAAATATTGGATCCTAACATGATTATCACTACATATGGATTCATTGGTTGTATGTATTGGGGCATGAACTTATAAATATAAATTCAAAATTTATGGTTATTATAGATATTCAAGGTTATGATAAATAATGTACTATCAGACGAGTATCCCATGAGAAATATATATGGACAACGTTTTTTTATTTATTAAAATTATTTATTATATCTACATATTGATCAAATTATTTTCATAGATTGTATAGTTCTAGAAATTTTTTATTGGGGCCCACTGAGTTTTACTCACACAATATTTGTGTACCACCCTGAAATTCTAAAAACGATACATTGTGGATGACATGCATCACCAAACATGTAAGTGAATAGAATAACCTGATTATTTAAAATATTTTTACTATTTTACTTAAATTAAATATATGATATATCTTACTATTCATGTGATACTAAGTTAGTGTGTGTTACATGCAACAATGAGTTTTTTCAATCACTTGTGTTATTGTCAAGATTGAGTGTTACCGAACAACAACATATTATTAAAATATTATTATTTAATATAATAAGAAATATCCTAAAAATTAAATTAGTTGTTATAAAAAAGGTTAAGTAAATATTTTAAATCTATGGATTACACAAATATAATATGAATTCATTGGTTACAAATTAACTACAAATAAATATGAAAAATAATTGAATATAAATAAAAATATTATTATTTGTATTCTCACAAATATATTATATCCTAATAAAATAAATTAATTATAATTGGTTATTGATATTTATGGAAAATATATATTATATATTTAATTAAATATTTTTTATATTCATTCAATATATTCGATAAGAATAAAAAAAACCCAATTTTACACATAAAATATTATATTTTTCTTATAACACTTTTACTGTATTTTAATGGAGAAATTATTTTAAATAAAATTTTATAAATTTTGTAATTCTTATATTCCAAAATAAATATAATCATAGAATTATTAACATAAAAATTATTTAGGGTGAGGTTTTTGTGTTTTTCTCTAAATAGTAATTTTTAAATGACTAGTTAAAAAATAACAAATTTTATTTCAAAAATACATTTTAATCTAATTTATTTCTAATTTTAATTTATATTTTTAATTGGTTTCAATGATTAATTATATTAATTTTTTATTAATTTATACTATTTATTATATTATAATCAATTTCACATTGTAATTGGATATATAAACATAGGTATCATTAGAATAATTTAACTTTAAAACCAATCATGGTCATCTCATATATGGGAGTATATATAAATTATTTTCTACCAATTATGTGATTGGAATATGAAAAAATATGCTCCATTTTTGGAATCAAAATAATTTATAATTTCTATTAATTTTAACATAGTTTTTGACCAAAAATATTAGGGAATGTGATTTAAATTATTTATATCGATTTTGGGAAAAATTAGACTAACAATGGACTTAAACATAACCATAAGGGAAAAAGGACATATATAGTTGTCAAAAATCCATTGGACAGACATATTTCAACAATATCCTCCCTTGTATATCCATTAAACCAATATTGTATTCACTTATCATATGAAAAACATTGGCGAGATTTACATTCCGTAGATTTAAAAGAGTTCCACTCCTCCTTCACTATAAAATACCTTCTCTCCTCCCACTTCTTCACACCTCTCAAGACACTTTGGATCTGATAATTTATACCCATATAGCTCTCAAATATGTCTCCAATAATCCTAGTGTCATCACCTTGGTAAAAAATCTATCTAAGTAAGCCCTTTGTTTAAAACCAAAAGGAGTTTCCCAATTAAGTGGTAAAATCCTTTGTCCAGATCTTTAGTTTTATTTATTTTTCCACTCTGTCAATTATTTTTATTCTATATTTATATAAAAAAATCAGTATCCATAATATAATGGGTTTTTTTATGTTAAGGGTTTTACCTACACTTACACACACTTCCATCTAATGGTGGAACATCTAAAGATAATTCCACATAATCTATTCAAGATAATATGAGGTAGTTGATAAATGATGATACTATCAATGTGAGGCCCCATATAGAGGTTTTGGACTAATATTATGTTGTATATAACATATTTATTCTCATATAGTATATGATTGGATATATATGGGATCTCAAATGAGCATAAGCCCATAAAAGGTTAAGGTTGTTCAATTGGTTTCTCTTAGTAATTAGAAGTATCTTACCACAATTTGGAGGGGGATATGAGGATTATAGTGATTTAGATAAAGATATTCAATATTATCATGAAAAATAATATAAAATAAAGTTATATTACTTTCACTCAAGAAATATTTTTTAATAATATAATGGTAGACCCAAATTTCATTATCACCCCACATCCCATAATGACTTCGAATCATAATTACTAATCTAATTATAGATAAATATTAACACCAGAAATTGTGGGATTTTATTCAATGAAATTATTCCTAATATGTTTTTGGATGTCTCGTATTTATATTATAATGATGGTATGTCCTCTTCATCCCTTAATTATATATTTATGTAAAATATTTATTAACCTCAATAATTTTATTCATGTAACTGTATAGGGTCTCATAAATGAAATTTACTTCTGGGTAAACAAACAAAATTTCATTTCCATTAAATGATATAAAATGGGTAATTATATATGGATGAATACCTCAACCTTATAGAATGTATGTTTTTGATAATTAAATCTTAATTTAGCATGATCATGGACTTTTAGTTGAGGATCCTTCCTTGGGAGTTGTTTTATTAGGAACCTAAAAGGTATGTGGGTATATCCCACCTCTTCATTGGTCATAGATGTGTTACATATATTTATTTTCCCTAGTTATTTTAATTTATTTCTATTTATTTATCATAAATGATAAATTATTCACAAATCAATATTTTATATGCTTTTATATGAGGTTTATTTGGTTGTTTATATAGAATATATCTTTTTGATACTTTATAAGTAGTCTTGTTTTCCAACTAATGCTTCTTAATGTGGTCTTGGTGGAATCTTTAATCTAAAATGTCATGTTTGAGATATAGGATGACCAAACCCTCTATATTTATTTTATGTTAAATTATCTTGGATTCGTAAGTGTATAAACCAAGGGGTTATATTTTTAAAAGTTTAAGATTCATTCAATTAATGTGGTAGTCATTTTTTGACATAGTTATATTGACTGGTTATTTCAATGTCCTTTCTGTTGAGATTAATGTTACATAGTACACTAAAAGTATTAAATTATCTAGATCATAAAAATTATTAGTAGGAGGGATCCATTGATTCAGTATGTGATTCTAGAATAAATTGGACGTTAACATACATTTTTGTGGAAATCCTAATAGTTTTCATTGAATTTTATACACTAAAAGAACTCTTATATTGTTACTGAAGAAACATTGGAATTTTACATCAATACTATGAATCCTATAGTCTATGTCAAAATCCTTATATTTTTGGAAAATGGATGGGGTCTATGGTTTTGTTCTAGTTTTATGAGATTCCAGTTTAAACTCAAGTATTATTTGAATGGAATTTGTAGCCTTGATATTTTTTTTAATATAACACCTTTTTTTTAAAATATAGAAACTCTAGTGTTGGTAAGGAAATATTGTTATGTAAATTGTGAGGATTACACATAGATACTATATTGGACATGATCAGAATAGGAGGATACTAACTTAGCTGATATTTTTTGAGAGGAATAGTGGGATTGTAAGGGTTTTAGTGATCTTGTGTGCATGAAACAGATGGTTGTCACTAGAAATTATTTAGAATATTTCAAATTGGTAGGATATTCATGTAGATTTTCATGATTTATAAATTATTACTTTTATGTTTATATATAATGATCTTGGTTATTTCAATTTTAATCCTTCTATTTTAAAATCCTTAAATTACTAACTTGTGAAAACGCCTTTCACCTTATGTTTTCACTCTTTAACTATCATCTAATTCAGTATATTTTTTATGTTTGGGTTGGGTGAAAAACATATCCTATTGACTTATTTGGTTATTGAGGAATTATTTTATTTATTTATAAATTAAAATTTAATATTTCTATAGCAATGAACTGATAATATTTATTGTCTTGAATATAGATAATTTATTTTATGGGGGATCGATTGAAATCATTTACTATAAACAATGAAATATTTTGAAAATAACTTTTTAAAAAGTGTTATTTTAATAAATTAAATTGAGAAATTTCTTAAGATGAATTTATGGTAAAGTTTTCAAATAAATAAATGTATTAACATTTATTTAATTCATAATTAATATGAAATACATATTGTATAAAAATTTATTTTTTCTTAAAAATAGTTTTTTCTATATATATTATGTATTCAATTCAAATTGAATTTTTTTCATATTTATAAATTTATATTTATAAATTTATTGAAAATTTTAATCATAATTTTGAAACTAGGAATGTATTTCATTTTCATATTTATTAATAATAAGGTGTTACATGTGTCAAAATTGAGTAACCATGGTAATTTTAAAATGTGTTAAGATAAGATAATGTAATTTTTAGGGCATAAAATATCATAAAACATTGTTTATAAACTATATAGATAAGGGGGGTTATGAACTAACCTTATTATTTTTTTGACTTTGTTCCCACTTGACTTTACAAATGACAAACTTATACATTAAAAAATAAATATTTGAGAAAATGAAAATAGAAACTCATATATAAAAGGAACCTTCATCTACTAATCTCAAGACCGTAAACCCATTTGGTTAAATCATTAATATCTACCTATTTCACCTCTATTAAATACTTTTTATATGTTTTGTATATTTATTTTCCAAGAAGGATCCCAAAAATCAATCATTCTAAATGAACTAGTGTATATGGTTGAATTTATCAATGTAATAGATACTTCATTAACATATTTTTTAATTAAAGTTTATTATATAGTCCTTATAAATATAATCCAACACTATAATTATATTTTATTGACATCACTATATAGTTAATGACATTATAATACTATTATTTGACCCTAAACTCTTACTTTTACCAAGTATAACATGTTCTTATTGGGGACGATTCAACCACCCAAATGAACAATGATATCACAAGATAATAATTTTCATAATTAATTGGTTTTAATACATTAATAATGTAAATTTATGATATTAAGAAGTAATATATATTTTGAGTTTGGTTTTCGAATAGAATCATAAAAAAAATATTTAATTAAATGTTAACTGGTTCTTATCGATAAATAACATAAAATATGATTGTTAGGGATTTCATTCTCATGAATCATAAAAATGGTGTACATGAGATACAAAGATAACTAAATAAATAATTTGAACATAATAATTACACAACTTTTAATAATATTTTAATGATGAACTTATTGAAAAATAATTAAGACTGGCATGGCCAGTATAAACCTTTTAATGATATTAAAAATAACTAACATATAATGATAAAAATATACAAAAACTGACTAATGTATGTGCAATGATAGATTATAATTAATGATTATAATTGGAAATAGATTAGAATATGTTTCTAAGCTATGTGATTAGGATTACTATATTTATTATATAGTAGTTCAAACAACTTTTGAGGATATTGGGAATAAAGGTAAGGGTTTCATTACAAATCTCATTTTGAAATCTAGATTGTTTATATTTCAACTTACATTCAGGGAAATTATATATTTTTCTTCTTAAACCCCAATATCTTGGATTATATATAAGTTTTTAAGGGGTTTACTTGTATTAATTGTATTTTTACTTTCATTTATTCATAACTCAACCTAAAATATGATTATATATGGATCAACATTATCTATTATTTTAGGTTATAAATATTTCTCTTCTAATTCCATATTATTTATTTTGTTTTATTTATTTATCTATCTCTTCATATGTGAATTTCTAAGGTCTTTTTGTATTGGATTTTATTTCATTATAACTATTTTAAAGTAATCATTTTAAATTTTCTCCTCCATATCTATTTTCTATTATTTTGTATTTTAAAAAAATGTTCCATAAATCATATTTCATTGTAATCCCATTTATATAAAAAAAATTCCCTCCAAATACATTCATTTTAATTATCAATATTTATCTCTATATTTTTATATTTTGTCCAACTAAATTTCACTATTCTTTTTTATAAATAAAATCCTTTTCAAATAAATTATATAAATAATGTAAATATAATTTATTAAAATTTATGATTGAAATTGTTAATTCTCATGAAATATGATTTTCACATATATATATATGTATCCATTAATTTTCCTTAAGATTTATTTGGTATATAATCTAATAACAGTATCCACTTTCATTATTTTTATGGTTCATTACAATGTTTTGTAGAAATATTAATGAATTATATTTCATTTTGTAAGGGTTTTTATGCTTTGATGGAATTTGGTTTTTATTTCCATGTTCAACATGGATACATTTTAATGTTTTATCATTGTTTTATTGACGGTTCTGATATAATAGTACAATTCATAGTTAATGATTTATATCTAATTTGAAAACATGTACAAGGTGAAGAGTGAACCAAATCCAATATTAGACTCAGTAAACTATGTTTATGGGAATAAGGACTAAACCCATTCAACTATGATATTATGTTTACTATGAAATGATGGTCTTAGAAATGATCCTCTACATTAGAAATTATTTTATATGATTATTTATAGGTCATATTCCAATTCCAATGATATATTTTCATAGTTTATGATTATTTACCAATGTTTCCACACCATTATTACTCATTTATTTTTATTTCAAAATCCATTTCCATTACCCATAATTTATAATATTTTATTTATTGGGTATGATCATTGTATATTACACACATTAACCCTAATTATGTTATAATACCCACATGTTTATCTTATTCTCAATTATGATCATTGGTTATTTTATCAAATTTTTACTTTAACAAAGCAACTAATATCAGCCTTTATTATGTTTCTATTTCCCTAGGATGGGAATAATATTACTATGTATGATATGACATTAAAGGTATCATGTGAGAAGAATAATTGTGAGATATTTTGATGAGTATACAGAAAATATGTTTACCATATATATAGTCTCTAAAGAAACTAATCCAATTGATTTTAGGGTGTGTTTTATTGAGAGAGATAATAGATATCCATATAAAATGATCTAAAGTCATTTCATGTCATTATTGGGTTGTCACATTATTAGGGTAGAGTTACCCTCATATTTTTAAGCATCATGAAATATCTATTTGATAGGGTCATGAAGATCTTTTTATCAAACATAGAATTTTGGGTGATGAGGGAAAACATATATTGTGGGAAGACCCTACAAGGATTGACTCCGGATTCTGATGGAATCATATATAACTACTTTTGAGTTACAAAATCACCCAATATACATATTTAGATGATGTAAAATTTTCATATATAATGATGAGAAGTGTACCCAATTTTTACCATGATATATCATGATATTGGTAGATGATATTGGTAGAAATTAATAAGTATGGACAATATTTGTTTTATATAATATGACCTCATAGATCAGTAGGTGAAATGTGATAACTATTGACCAAATATCATTCTATTTATACTACAAGTTCTTGAGTTTATATAAGATAATATATCAATTGAATTTATGGTAGGGAATCTTTGATCATCTATAAGCTGAAATATATTATAAATGATAATCAATTGTTTTCCTAATAATTCTCATTTCTTAGTAATCAGGTAGACAACATCATTAGATGAGATAGGGAATCTATATAAATGAGAGGTATTTTTCTTTCTTGGTGTGCCAAGGAATATATAATTGAATAAATATACTTGATTAATTTGTTGTTTTAACAAGATATTTATAAATTAATTAGAAAATAAATCATATTATGATTATATCTTTAGGTACTCTACATGTACAACTTAGATATTGGTTGAAATGTTGGGAACATGCTTCCTAAATTTTAGAAGATCATGGGAGAGTCATCAAAAGTCAGTAGAATATAAATATAATAATAGATATCATAAATATATTTAGATAATACTATTTACAGAGATCTATATAAGGTTATTTTAATATCCATTATATAGTCTATGTTAGATTCAATTTTTATTGATGAAAAAATTTTCATATAAGATATATTAGATCATATTTGGATATTTTATAGGTGGTTTTTAATGATAATAAAATTTATGAATAAAATTCCATTTAAAAAAAATAAATATATCAATTTTTTGTCTAGTTATAGAAAGAACATTCCTTCGTTTTTTATTTTAAACCATTATAAAATATAAAATGTTGGATTTAAAAAACTGTTATGCGACATTAATGTAGTTAAAAGAGTCATTTAACATTCACTGTTATAATTAGTATATATTAAGGGTTATTATACAATCCAATTAGGTTCTACAAAATAAATTATGGATTCAACTAGTAGGATAATACCCTATAAATCCCATTTACCAGTTATTCTGAGGGATATGGAATAACTAGGTATTTCCCATGACCAATCCCTAGACAATATTTGGTAAGTGAAACATGAAAAAAAACATTTATCAAATAGTTTTACACTTATTTAGATCAGTTCTCAAACCATGTTCATTGATACACACTAATAAAGTCCATTGTATCACACTTAACCATTAGAGTATACACTTGTGTAATAAATGGGTATGTATATTTACCATAGGTGTATGAAATTTAGGTTTTTTGAAAATAAAATAATGCTTATTTTTATCTATTTACTTTACTTCTTTATATATATATATATATATAAGTACATATGATTTGATTAATATTATATTTTGTTATAATGAAACCAAAATTCCATTTTTGGAAAATATATTATTTTAACATTTATTTTTCTAAATTCAAGAACATAGAAATAAATTATATTTTCAAATATTATTCTTATAATATTATTCTTATTTTTATATAAATGATAATATAATATTATAATGTTTTATATAATTGTTATAAGGGTCACATAATATTTATTGTTGTAAAAAAAGAACAATAAAGAAAAATAATGTTATTAATTAAAAAGTGTAATTATGATATTTAGATAATTATTTTGATAAAAATTAGTATTTTTTAAACTATCTTCTTGAATTTATCCAGTGGTTAATTTTTCATAATTTACTAAGAGAGTTTAATTTTTTGGTAAATTTCAATATAGTATAAATATATAGTCTCTATTATAATGTGATAATGGTCTAAAAGTGATTTAATAAATAGAATAAAACTTATCAACAACTAAATATATCTTTCCCCATTACAATAACATGTTTTTTGGTTATTTAATTATTTTAATAAACATTTAAAGAATCCACCAAAACCTAAATTTTCTTTTTCATTTCAAAATCCATTCATAATTAACAAGTCTCACTTCCACATCACCAATTGTATTATTTTAATATGTTTAGTTCCTATAGTAATAAAATATTTAAAAAATATTCTATTTTTAGGAAACCATGGTCAAAACCATGGTATGTTTTGTGGTGTTGATTATTTTATCAAATATATGCCAAAACATATGTTTTTAAATTAATAAAGAATTCACTTTTCTTTTGAAAAAAATAGTCACAAAAATCTTACTCGTCTTCACTCAAAATACTTTGAGAATTAATTTTCTATCACTAAATAATTATCAATCCCTATATTCCTGAATCCCTCCCAATTACTTCTTAATAAAAAATATAAACTCTTCCAATTCTTTTGGATCCACCCTCTAAAGGTAACATATTTCACTCTCTTTTTTATATTCAAGCACCATATTTGAATTTCCCCTTTTGAATCTCTGTTGAATTTATTTTTATTCCTTTAGAAATTGACATTTACAATCCAATTGATGTTATAATAATGAGATGTAATTTATCCCCTCTCATTATGACATTTAACTTAGTCGTTAGTATTCCAATGTAATAGGATTCTCTCTTATTATCTTCCATTATTTCATTTACTTTTTATATATAAAGACATTTTTATTTCAAAAAGTTAATGTTTTAATTTTTTTAACATCACTTTTACTACCATTATGATTCTCTTTTAATTATATAAAACCTTTCCCTCTCATTAATCCTTTCCATGAACCTTTTTATTCACCCATTGTATTACAAAAATTATCTTGTTATCTTCCATGTAGAACATATTTATTGTATCTATGCATCCCCATTTCTACTAAACAGTATTCACCTAAATGGACCTATCGTAAATTGATTATGAAAATATGTTTATGTAATCCACATTCCTTAATCCTAAGATTACAACTAATGAAATAAATTCTTCTATTTCGTGGTCTATGTGGAATAAAAATTCATTACATATTACAAATTTGATGTGTGGTCCCAAAATTATATAGCACTCCCATGAAATGGGTAATGATTTCTATAAAAAGATTCCATCTATAGATAATGTATCGTTATCTAAATCCCACAATTTTATGGTGTGTTGGTAGTTTTCCTTTATTGCTTCTTTTGATGACATGTTATATATTGTTTCCAAATTTCTATGTTTCCTTGATGTTATCATATTATATCATGATTCAATGTTCAGGTTTATGATTATGGTCCATTTTATGTTACATAGATATTATTGATGAATAATATCGGTTACTTTCACCATGTTATAAATTTATTATTCAATTACTACACTTTATATCTCACACCTTTCTTATGTACATCCCCAAGATATTCCATAGAGTTTTATAAGAGCATTCAAATTTTAAGATAATGTTATGGGGTTTTTAAGAGTATTATTTCATCCCTATTTTATGATATTATTTTATGTACCTAATTACCAAACACACTATGACTATCAATATTTTGGGTTTATATTATGTTTAAATTTATATAATAAATCATGAAATATGTTTGTAAAAGATATGGGTTGCCATAGTTGGTATTAGAGGAAAGGTCTTGTTATTTTGGGAGATTAGGAATATGAATAATTAGTGAAAAATATATATATAAGAATAAAATTTGAAAAAAAATAAATATTTATAATGTATATAGTATGTTTTTTCTATTCCATAAAATACCTAACTAGATACTATAAGATGATGTGTCTCTGGCATAGTTGTACCTATAAGTAATAACCATAAAAATGTGAATTTGTTATGATATTGATTGTCACATAGTTTGGTATAATAAGGAATTTAACTACACCTATATTGACACTCCAATGGGATATGACTTATAAAATTTAAAATGCTTTTAAAGATCCATAATGATGGAAATAAAAATGGACATAAATTTTTTTATTATAAAATAGACTATGGATAGTCGAGATTGAAACATAGAAATTATTAATTTTATTGAATGTATTTAATTTATATATATCATTTCTATATCTATAATTCTTATTTAATATGTTTTAATGTTTGAAAATTATCCTCTCTATTTTTATTATTGATATAGAAAATGAATAGAAGAGGAATAAGCTATAGGAATGAAGTCATATCATCCATTTTTTAAAATCAAATTCCATATGTGACTATGGTTCTTCAAATTATTTTATATCATGAATTTTTAGTACATATATTCAAACACAACCATAAAACATTGATTTAGATCTATTGCAGAAAATATTAAATGGATAAATCATTCCACCCCAAGTATATAACTTCACTTATGTACATATTTTTCAGAAGAAGATCCCAATAAAGCATGTAACAACCCCTTTAACATAATTTTATGTAATTCTAGGTATGGGTAGACTTCCCTTAAAAATATATAATATAAATTTATGAGATAATTAAATATACACTCAAATATAAAATCAAACTATTATTATATAAAATTACAAGTAGGAGGTTGAATCTCCTTTGCAAAAATCAGCTAGAGCATGTATATTATTTTCATAAGATAAAAAATATATATTTAAAATCTTTTTTACTAAGAAAAATATCATCCTTGATTATATACCAATTATATGTTAATATGATGATGTGTTTCCCAAATAATTTCAATGTCTTCCTCTAAGAAGTGAGGTTTATTTATCGACAATTATTTTACCTAGATATTTTATAATATCTATTACTCCATATAGAATGGCCATTCTTGAACATGAAGGGAAGAAAAAGAAACAAAATGAGAATCTAGAATAAATTTTTATACACCAGTGTTATTCAAAATTGTTTTTACATATCCTTTTCATCAAGAAGAATAATGGGTCAATGTGTATCTATAATTACTATTATTTCCTCAACATGATCATTTTAAAGAACAAGTATCTTCATCCATGGATTGATGACTTGTTTGATCAAGTACATGGAGCTTAGTACCTCTCTACAGAATATCTTAAGTTAGTATATTACCATGTTAATGTGTAGAAGTAGTGATATCCCAAAAATTGATTTTAATACAAGGCATGTGAACTATTTTTTTTTGTGAATCCTTTTAGACTGACTAATTCCCTAATGATCTTCCTAAAGAATTTGAATTGATTATTTTGGGATTAACTCAAAAAAATTGTAGTATATATGGATGATATTCTTATCTACTAAAAAGAAAGGATGAACATGAGGAATATTTGAATGTTATAGTGAAGACCATATGAATAAATATTTTATAGGTGATTTATAGTAAATATAAAATTCGGATGGATAAAGTAAAATTCTTATGGCATGTTATAACCAGAAATAGGATATCTATATATCCATCAAAGGATATCTATAGGTCCTTAAAAGAGATCTATAGTTTCATTGGATTTATGGTGTACTATAATTAATTATTTAACAAATTATGATTTCTTTAAATCACACTAACCATGCTAAATTAGAATGATGTGAATTTGTTTCTAGATTGATGAATTAGAGCATAGATTTAATGTATTATTAAAGAGGCTAATCGCCACATCTATAGTCACATTATCCACTAGTAGGTAATGATTTGTTATTTATATAGATACATCCAAATATTTATTATGTTGTATACAAATGAAATATGAAAAAGTGATAACACATACCTCACACTAATTAATTAGAAATGAATAGAACTACCAAACACGTGATCTCAAATTAGATATATTGATAGTCACATTGTTGATTTAACAGAAGTAGACTCTACCAGGATAAGCATGAAGTGTATATTAATTATAAAATAATCATGTATATATTCACATAAAAGGATATCAATATGTTCTAACAAAGTGGTTATAACTGATCAAGGGTTATGAATTTTTTTAATCTACTACAATCCTAGGGAGAAGAACAAAGTTTCATATTTTCTTAGTAGAAAGAATCCCACAACACTATCTATGATGAGGATTGAAATGGATTTAATATTATTTTACATGTAAAGGATCTGAATGGGAATCATAAAAGGGACACCATCCTATATTTCTCAAATAAACTATCAACCATCTATTCTTGAGAGGATCATAGAGATTAAAGAGGAGTATAATGATATATAATAAATGTTAGTGAATATAGTAGAGATGAACATTCATAAGGATGGAATTATATTTTTTGAAACCTATATAGGTTTCCCATAAAAATAGTGATGAGGATGAAACATCAGAATAATTAACATAGTTTATCCTTATCTATTCATCTAGGAAGCACTAAGATGTATAGAGTTTTGGAAATAAACAAGGGAGACAACATATACACAGAGGTTTCAGAAATTATATCTTGATTTCTTGTTTCAAAATTAGTCAAGGAAGAATTAAATAATTATAAGAGTATTATGTAACCATTTTCTATAATAGTATGGAAATTTGAAAAAATAAACATGTATTTCATCATAGGACTCAGATGACATCTAAAGGTAATAATTCAATCTTGGTGTGAGTAGATCACACTGAAAAGTAAGAATTTTTAATTTCTATCAAGTTATATTTCTCCCTTGTCCAACTCAATATGATACACATAAATTAAGGGGTAAGACATAATTTAATACCACTCTATGTTACATATAATTGAAGTCTATGATTTATCTCTAGGTTCTTTAGAATCTATTAAGAAGAGTTGGATATATAGATTAGTTTCAATATTATTTATCACCCTCACAAGGATGTTAAATGTAAGAGAACCATTCAAACTCTAGATGATATGTAAGGATTCTGTTAAATAGATTTCAATTATTGTTGGGATAAATAATTTACCCTAGTGGAGATCTCAATTAATTGTTATTTTAATTCTAGCATTAAAATGGAAACTAATAAGTCTCTATATGGTAATAAGTATCATACTCCAACATGTTGGGATGATTTTAGAGAAAGGAAGCTAATGAAAACTGATATTATCCGAGATATGAAATAGAAGGGTCATCTCATTCAAAATCATATGAAATACACAAAAATATTAAAGAAAAATATGCATAAAATCATTGAAGAGACCATAAGTTTGAGGATGGAGACAGGTTGATCCTTCCAATATCACCAAGGAATAAATCATGTGGTTTGTGTAGAAGGGAAATTTTAGTCCTAGATATATCATTTCCATTGAGATCCTTAACTGCATTAGATATATGGACTATCGAATAGTACTCCCAACTAAACTATGTCATGTACATGTTGTGTTCCATGTATCCATATTGAGAAAGTACATCCCAAACCTCTAACATGTATTGAATCCATAGGTGGTACCTTTTGAGAATGACATATCAAATAAGAAGAAGTTGATGAATATATTAAAACATAGAAACAAAGTTCTGTGAAAGAACACAACTCAAACGATCACTATATTATGGTGGAACCACATGTCAATGGTTGTAACATGGGAACTAAAAGATGCTATTAAACAAAATTTCCCTCAAATATTCTGGTGTAAAAAATGAAATTTCATTGGATGAATTTATAAATGGGTAAAAAATACAATGACCCAAACATTTTTAAATGAAATCCCATTTAAAATAAACAAATTTCTAATTATGTAATGTAGTTTTAGAAAACATGTGTACTAAATTGGTTGTGTTAAACTGTTATAAAATATATCATGTCATATTTAAAATTTTATGCATCAAAATAGTTGATAATGTCTCTATTGTAAAGTGACTATTAGGATTATTATATATTAAGGTTTATGATAAAATAAAATTGGAACATACCAAATAAGTGATGAATCAACCTGTAGGATTGTACCCTATAAAGTACATTTATCGGAGCTTATAAGGGAGATTAAATCAGATAGCTTTTCCATTGACTAATCTCAAGATGATATAAATCATCTAAATGGTGAATGAAACCATTTATGAGGAAGTTCAAGACTTTTGATATCATTACCCAAAAAATGTTCTCTAAAACAATATAAGAATGTATCACCATCACACACCATACCATTAGGGCATAAGATGGTCTAATAAAGAGTCGTATACCAAGTAACATAATTATATTAATACCTTTTAAATTAAAATTTTACATATTGTTATGTTTTTTACACATCCTGTTTCATGTCATTATAATTATCATGTAATTAAAGAGAACATTTAATTCTCCTTAATTACTTCCACAAACCATTATATACACCTGTTATCTGTTTGAAATTTTCTCATGATCTTCCAAGAGAATATTTTTTTAAATAACCATAACCTTAATGGAGCTCTACCACATTGATTAGGGACTTCCATGTATGTAACACATAATCCTTGAACATGGTATTGAATGTGATGAATGATTTTTTAATGTTGTGGATCTAAGTGGAACACAAATTCATGTATATTAAAGAAATGTGATAGTTGGTACTAGAATAATATATCTCTTCAATGCATTGGGTAATGTTTATATCTCCTTGGATAACATGTATGAGGCATGTGAGGTTATCCTAAGTAAATGGACTTTTTATTTCTCAGTGGTAATCCTTTAATTAATCATATTATATCATGTTTTATGTTATTAAAACATTCTTATATTTCCATGATGTTGTCATATAATACCATACATCAATGTTCATGTTTAGGATTACAACACTTTTATATCATCATATTATGCCTCTGGAAAAATATGTATTAATCCATTCTTTCTATTATTTATTTTTTACCTTACCGGGCTTTATATCACACCCCATTCTTATTTATATCTTAATATTATCAAATGTAGTTTTAGAAGAGTTATGGAATTATTAGATAGTGGTTATGAGTTTTAAATAATGTAATTATATCACAATTTTATATTCATGTGATATATAACTAATTACACAAGGAGACTAGGCCTATCTATTTCTTGGGATGGTTTCATCTATGTATTTATATAATAAATCATGTTGTAAAATTTATAAAAGAAATAGGTTTTAATATAGTTAGTGATATCCTATAGTAGGAAACTATTTATAGAAAAAAACAATATTATCTTATGTTTGAGTTAAATTAACATTTTTTTGAAAAATTATCTTTAATTCGGATACTAGATGAACAAGAGTTAGGGGAAAATAGTTCCCAATTTCATGGTTCTATTCATGGAAGTTGAGATAATTGATATCGATGACCACTGACTAGTAATTCATCGAATAATTTATTTATTTTGTTATACATTCTGTATATCTTTGATTTAGACACATCACCAAGATCTTTCTCACATTCTTGATATCAATGATGTTACAATGGATGATGTAGATCCATTTATGGAATGATATATAAGTATATTGGATCATAGTGAGAAGATACATTAGGGGAGGAATGTATCTATATAAAATGTGTGTTAATATAATGTATATATCTGGTGATATACATATGATTGTTATGAAGAAATTCAATCACCATGGTAAAAGTTTTTCTCTAGTAAGGAACAAAAATGAATCTTGGGGAGAATACTAATATAGTGAGAAATTTTAAATTAACCAAATATATAATTATATATATTTGATTGAATATATTTTATTCATATTTTAATTTTATGATTATAGATTACCGGATTAGTTAACGAACATTGGGGTTATAATTAGAGAAAATGGGTTTAGATTTAAAAATATTACTACAGTGACAAATAGAACAAAGTATAAGGCAACCTAGAACTATAAAACTAGTGGATAAGAATAATTATGTGTAGAAACAAGGGGTCCACAACCAACGTGGTGGAATCTAGGTTCTTACCCTATACAATTCTGAGTAGTTAGTGGGGGTGGACAAAGTACCTGATGGCCTTTTACTACATTTTATATTTTTGATTCAAATTAATATTCATGATAAAATTAACATTACACCTCAAATACAATCAATTCATTCAAGTATCTACTAATATAAATTAATAATTTTTGTATCCCTATCTTTATATGTAAATTAAATTATTATTTTTATCACTGATTTATTTTCAATTCTTCCCATTGTATCATCACTAGTGATTTAATGCTTCCCCTTTTGTATACTATGTATTTTTCTCACTGTTTTAGCTTTCTACACAAAATATACTTATTTTATGGGAAAATATATGTTTTTAAAATTATATTGAATGAATTTTTCATATTTTAAGAGATTTCACTAGAGGTAATATTTGACTATATGAAATTTGGTTTCTAAATTTTTCCCCAATATTATATGAGTTTCATGTGCTCTATAATAAATAGCACTTAGAGGGACTATGAAACTAATCCTAAAAGATACTAAATATTGATTCTTTTATTATTTAGTAATTGTTTTTCACTGTATAAAACATTATAGGTCCTTCAATACTATTTCATCATACTCATGGTAACCGATGGACTTGTTTTCCTAAAAATTTGACATGGTACTTTGGAGTTAGAGCCCCTTAGCGACTTCCTTCCATGAAAATAGATTTAGTGAGACTTATGAGGTTTATTTTCTTGTTCCTTAATGATTTATATCTTTTAAATTTGTAATTATTGTGAAAAATTATTATTATTATCAAAATCTAGTATGTTTTTCCCATTTTAGTGTGAACCATATGAGATAGGTGTTGTTGAGACAGCAATCCTTTCCATAGGGAGACTAAGATTAACATAATTTTTCTATGTGTATGAAATTACAGACATTGGTATCTTAGTTTATAATTTAGGTTCTCAAAAAAATTACTAGGGTGATAAATAGTTAACCATGGTTATAATTATGTGATGATAACCTTGTTATTAATAGTGATGACTCATTAACCTTTGAATTGGTTATAGTTATTGGTGTTTAATCATTCACCCCAATTTGGTTATGATTATGTTGACTAAAAGTTCACTATGATATTTCTTATATTTTTTTTGAAATTATATTCATCCTTGATTATGTTTATATTATGTTATTTCCTCATTCACCATGATATTATTTATACTTATGTGGATAATTTGTCCTTGATTATTTATGATTATTTTGTGGTGATTATCCTTTAACAATGATATTTTTTATATTATTAATGATAATCTATTAAATTTATGTTATGTATATGTTTATAATAACAAACCATTCACCATTTTTATAGGTTTCAGTAATAGTGATATCCCATTTAGGAATGGGTTTTATTAGAGTTTTCATAACCCATTAACACATACTCCCCTTATCAATCATGGAATCCCATTCACCGTGATATATTATGAATATAATGTTAAATTATTATTATTTGCTATTTTGGTTTTGTAATTTTTTTCTCACCATGATTATGGTTAATGGTGACATCTACTTCACCTTATATTTTTTGAGTAGTGATCAACCTTTCACCCATATTAATATGATGAGTATTGATTACCCAATTACTTTTATATTAAGTTATCTAGATAATATATTTTCATTATTATTTAGATTATGATGACTATAAATTCACCCATCTTTTAATTATGATGATAAATCAACCACACATATAGTTTTTTCATTTTTATAACCCATTCATCTTCATTTATTTTTTTATGGAGGCAATCCATTTACCTTTGTTAATATATTATAATGAAAACCAATTTACCAATATTTACAAATATATCATTTCAATAACCCATTCAACCATGTTATCTTATATAGTGGTCATATATTTTTCACAGATTTATTTATGGGATTTGATTAACCATTCATATATACTCATTATAAATTAATATACATTATTTATATATATTATTATTATTTTTAATTTTTAAAAATCAGTAATTTGTCTTTATTATGATATAATGATGGGTATTAACATCCTATTTTTGGAATTTCCTGAAGTAAGTATGGTTATTCATAGTATGAAAATCAATAATTCATGATACGATGGATGTTATGTTTATTATTTTTTATTATATCATATTATGCATGAATTAATATATTACTATAAGTATTTAGTGCAATTAGTGGTGGTTAATGACTGAGTGTTATCACCCAGACCATAAATGTTCACTTTGGTCGGAATGAATACTTCATTATCAGTGATACATGTAAGATAAACATCCCTATAGTCAATAGATTAAAGGGAATATATCAAGATGTAGATATGGGACTGGGAATATCCTTAGTTCGATGTTATTATTGTTGACTCAAATAATTTATAGATTTTATATAATGTTTTATATATGTTCCTATCTTATGGTTATACAATAATTATGTTTGAACAAATTGACATTGTAGAGAGTTTAAATTGTACTATATAATGTTATGTATTTTGTTATGGTTGAATTATAATTGTAATGTAATTAAAAATACGTTCATAATGGATTATTATTTATTGATATTAATAGTGATATTTATTGTCAGATGAGTGTGTGTATGGTCAACCCATGGAATTAGTATACCCTCATTATTAGTTTGAATCCTCGAGTATACATAGAGGCACACCTGAGCTAAAATTTAAAAATAATCATAGTTATATTATAGATTTTCAGTGTTGGGAAGCTACACCAATAGTATATAGTACAAATTCCCTTACATTTCACCTAATATTAAATTAAATATAATGTGTGGTGCGATTTGTATCTCCATTAAGTGGTTTTTTGGGATCTAGGTTCTAGATTGTAAGGATTTGGGAGAATGGGATGGTTGAGATGAGGAAATTATGACTTGAGATAATTTGTTATTTTTATTATATCAAAAATTTTAGTGATGTTACCTATATGATAAGGTATATTATCTATATAGAACAAAATTTTAAAAACCTAAAGGATTATCAATCCGTAATTTTTTCATGTATATATTTATAGAATCTATTATGATCATGTATGGTTACTCCACCATAAATGGAGAGATACCACTACACAATGGATGAGGATAGTTAGATTATAATTATGGAAGTATTCTATAGGGTTTAGGAATTGGATTCCATAAGAATTATCTTTATTAAAGGGTGTTTTGTGGCATTTTTCTTCATTGGTAATAACGTTGTTCTAATTATATTAGATCTTGGTTAGTCATTCATAATTTTCTTATGAGTTTGGATTAGAAATGGTATAATGATATGGTAAGGAACCTACACCTATATATTAAATTTCATGGGTTTAATTGTATAAATTTTCAAGTATTTTGTTTGTTTCATGGTATTTTAGAGTGTTATCCAATTATGGATATTATATTAATGGTTGAATTATACTAATAAGTAATTATTCTTCTTAATCCCAACTACTATTGATAAAAAGGATTTAATAACAATGGATTCATTGGATTATATAGAATTAGTAATCCTCAATTACTATTGTGAAATCACATTTTAAAAATTGGGTGATTATTTACATGTCCAAATATATTAATTTTTGATATTTTTTATAAACTTTTTGGGTTAGTGGTTACCACATAGAAAATAATCCTCAGTACAAAAGTTAAAAACCGCCAAACGAAAAACCAAATTTAGTAATTTAAAAATAAAATTTTGAATACCAACATACATTATAATATAAGAAATAAATAAATAATCAAAATACACCATATTGATCTCGATCCAAGGATCTTGTGTCAAGAACTGATCTCATCCCATCACTAATATAAGTGGTCCTCCATATATGCACCAATATAATTTAATAAATTTCTACAGGAATAAAAAATAAAAAACCAATAAACACTGAATTGAGAAAGTTTGATCATACAAGGACCATAATGTAATTTTTTTCATCAACTATAGGTTCCCATTAGAACACATAGAATAATAATCAACTAATACACCATCACCATCACCAAAACAGAAATGGAAATCCTTTTATAACAACCATAAAACATGGAAAATTATTTATTTAATTTATTACACTGCAATGGAAAAAAATTGAATCATATAACAAAAAATATTCCACCTACATCAACTTCAAACCATTGAATTGTAACACCACCCATGATGACGTACAACAAACCAAATAGAACACCATCCTCACTGTCTTCCAGAGGAAAACTGACCTGAAATGAAACACTAAAAAACGATTCACCATAATTCAGGAACTCCATATTTTCTATCCCATACCTAGTGAATATAAATCTATAATAATCTTATAATCCAAAATATAAGGACCACATTTTCTTGAAATTCCACTAATATAGGAAAATGAAGAATAAAGTAGACAAAACTAGAAAATCAAAAGATTTTGAGATGTAAAAAATTGATCAATTGTAAATTCCAAAAATAACCCATTGATATTTATGCATTGGAATAGGATATGGACAGAACATGGTAATAATATAGAAAGAGCCAAGGGGGAAGAGACAAAGGATTCAATAACTATGAAATATTTAATCAAGTTATTAATTATAGAAATGAAAAATTATACAAGAACGTTAATCCTTATATTGTGATGGATATAGAAATTATTTTTATACATATGATGTATACATAAATATATTGTTCAATCCAATATTACATACCCTTAAGGATTGGATGATGGATGGGTAGGGGTAATTCAATGAACCATGTACATATTTAATCCAACTACACATTATATATATATATATATTAGGAAATAAGTATGAGAGTAACCCCTTGGATATACTATAATATCCTATTAGAGGTTCTTTTATAACACTTATTCCCTATATAGAGGTTCATCATGAACTCTTATACCCTATACAATTATTCTCAGTATACTCTAATTTCATATATGAATGTCTTAATAGAACATAAATTATTATGTTATATACTACATTATTGGATTGGGTTATCGATTATTATGACATTATTATAGGTGTACTAGTCTTTCTATGATTGAAATTTTTATATGGTAAGATTTGTGTCTAGTTGGGGGTTGGTAAATTTGTTATAGACTGTGATCATAGATCAATAAATTTTTTTGGTCTTCCATAGTTATTAGGGGAGACCGACTCTAAAAGTGTATGCCTTATTATTAAATTATTAGTTTGTAGTTGTGTATTATTAACATATATTTTCTCAATAATTTATTTACTTTATGTCCATTTTAAATTATTATCACACATCTTGTCATTTTAGGATTAAACTTTCAAATATTTTTTTTAATAAGGAAACCATGGGTGGTGACCTACTATGTTTTTTACTCACATACTATATATGAAACATGATGTATATATAGTTATCATGTTTCAATTATGTAATTTTAAGGTTTATATTTTTATGACATATTGAATACTTGGGGAACTATCTAGGCATGAAGGGTGCTTATTGTTCCAGGTCGAGGAGTTATAATATGGTATACCATCATTTTGTAATGAGTTTCTGACTTATCTTCATGACTTTATAGTTTACTAAGAGTTTAGTTTTTCATTTAATTATATAATCTACATATCATATCATTAAGTGAATAACTAATATGATTTTATGAAATAAATATATATCATTGTTAGTTAAATTATATAGGTATAATAGTTACTCCCTAAAATATACATTTTTATTTTATTTTTAAAACACTAAATATATGGACGAGTTTTGTTATATATTCATTACAATACAATATTAATTTTTAATGATGTTAAATAAGAGTTAATCATTCCCCAAGGTAAAACAATGACTATGAATATTAGTATGAAACTCCTAATGATCTGGGTTCCGGTTTTAGTCAATAATAATCAAAATTCAAGTTATGCTGATTATTCTAGGTAACGATATTACACAAAATAAACCCCTTCATATATTACTTCAAATACAACTCTATTTTATTTATATCATATTTTTTAACAATCATCTTAATCACTACTATATCCATCTCTATTAACTTAGGAAATTTTTCACTTCTTCTCTGTTTCATTTGAAGATTACAGATTAGTCTCATATTCCCAATTTATTTATCAATTAATTTTTATAACAAAGTATTTTTTCAATTTTTTATATGTTATTACCATTTCATTTTGAGGGAAACATGTATTGTTGATATTTGAAGAGTTATTAATTAACAAACTTCTTGGTTCCATATCATCATCTTCAATTTCATCAGAATTTAAATTTTTATTGTTAGAAATTAAATTTATAATATCCCCATACATAAATAGAAATAATTGAATCATAAATTAGTACATTATTTACCATTAAAAACACTCCATCATAAAAATGATATTTTCTTTTCATAAAATATTTATCAATTTGATTTTTATATTCATTCAAAACTTATTTTCAACTATTCTAATTCATTGTGGATTAAAAATAGCATCATTTTTATTCTTATTATTCATATATACAGTGTTTAATAATCAATTTATAATTTATTAGTATTTTATTAAAATGTTTGAATAAAATTCTGGAAAAAATTCCATCTTCAATTAATGATAACATGGCATAAGGTTTGTCAATAAAGATAATAAGTATCCATTTTACCATTGTTGAGTCTTTAAAATTCTATAAAAACCTTAATATTGGTCCCCACCTTATTAACTATTATAAATATTTCATCCAAGGATTCATATTCAAGAATATATATATATATTTATTCATACATTAATTGAAAATTTTATATTTTTATTCTTTAACTTTTACAATTTTTTCATATATATTTTCTAACCTTACCCAAATTCCTTTTTTGATCTAAATTTCTATAACATTGACATATTACTTCTATAAAAGTTAATATGGAATTAAATTTTGAGGATGATCAAAATTTCCATCATTCTCCCAAGGAACAAAAATCACCATTACACATTATACATGAACAATATAATCACTTGTTGTAACTGCAAGAACATCAAATAAAGTTGAAAATATGTGTGAAATAAACCTATACATACTTATGTAGTTTTTTATTCCATAAAAAATCATAATGTAATTTACATTCAGAGAATTAATATAATTCATAATGGATCTAGAAATTATACGGTTAAAAAAATCAATTCAGAAACCAAAATTTCATATTCTCCAATGGAAACCAAAAACAATACTCTGATACCCCCATGAAGGGGTACACACCATGTATCCAGATGCACATGTTATCTTCCTCAGTAATGTACATTCCAAGTGGCCTAATTCACACATCATGGATGAATTTTGTGGTTACACATCATGTACACCTAGTGTGCGCTGTGTAGTTTTCCTGACTTGGTCTGTATTTCCTTTTTTCACTCCAAAGTCAGAATTAGACATGTGAGTAGTCCATTCCATGTTTTTTTTATTTGGATCATGATGGAGGTATCATTTAAGTTTCAAATACCATCTTGATGGTGTTTTAACTCTAAGAGTCGAGTAGAATGATTTTTTTGTTGGTATTAATTACCTCACTAGTGTTGGGTTGTGAGCTTCATGGACCATGTCAAGGGGTGACTTTATTATTTATATGTGGCTTATGAATGTCATCCAGTTTTGTTTAAGGTTCATTTGGATAGATTCCGTTATGTGGGATCTTGTATTATCTTCAATGAGAACTTGTTTTTTCCATGTTTTTAATGACTTGTTTCTCAAGGTTAGATCATTTGTGGTTTATCTTCTGGGTTTTCCGACCATAGATACTGGATCCATTATGATGGTTGACAAATTTGGGTAGTTGTTACATACTTGTTCTTTCGAGCTTCAAGTATGAGAATAAGGGACTCGTGAGGATGAACTTGTGAGATAGTTTCTAATCAAGTGATCGGCTGTCAATGTGAGCTATTGAGAATTACTATATGGCATGTTTTATTTTTCCTTATAATGAGAAACACTGTACAAAGTCTTCTGATTTTTTCGTGGTCGTGAAGACCATTGTAATTTTTCATGTTGGCATGATTATTCTTTGGATACCCTATTGGGTGTGTTGTTGATTTAGGATCTATTAGAGGTCACTGAGTTCTATTTGGGTTGTTTCTACACTGGGTGTGTGACAAGATTTTGGATGAGCTAGAATAAACCCTCATTGGGAATCCTTCCATTTTTATGGACATTAGACTAGTTGAGGTTGTTTTTTTGGGTGTGTTCAAGTATCTTGGTTAAAATAGGATATTCTTGTGGTAAAATCCACTTTATGGTGTGTCCCTAGGGACCATGTGATCCCTATGTTTTGTTTAACCCTAAGGAAGGTCATGGAGATCCCATGGGGAAAACTTTGTTGGATATGAATATTCGGTTGCTGTGAGGGGCCCTATTCTTTTTTGGATTAGAGTTTATTGATGATTTTTTTCAGCTATTTGGATAGTGGGTTTGATTATGGTTTTTCCAATGTTTTGTAGGAAATTGGTCATGATGTTTGAGGTAGCCTTTAATTAGGACTATTTTTTGGGGGGATATATATGGGATACCTTTGATTGGGATTTTTTTCAAAGATTTTATCTAGTTCTCTCCACTATTTTCAGGTTTTGTTAGATAATAATAGGGTGGTAATGGATGATATGTATAAGTGAACCCCCATCATGTTTTTTGTTATCTTTCACTAGTGTGGTTATCGGATCATAAGGTGCCAAGCCACTCACATAAAGGATTTTTGTACCATGGATTCATTGTAATCTCGATACCTTGAATGATTTTCAAAATAGATTTTTAAAAAATAGATGATACATTTTGTTCATTTATATATCCATTACCCAGGGGACATTTTTTTGTTCCATAACTTCGGCCTAATTCATTACTTAGGATCTTCGGGACACACATGTTCCCCAGTGGTAAGCATAGATGTTCTTATTGTGAGTTCAAAATATTCCATTGGAGTCCTTGTGCATGATAGAGGTGTGTTGTTTCTGAGGATTCCTATAATTATTCCATGGGGTGTTTATTTCATAATTTATATGATTTTAAGTATTGAATCTCTTGTGAATATCCTTTGGACTTCCGGTTTTTTTGTGGCTGGGTGATCTACGTATTGTAAATCTCTAACAAGAGAAAGAGAGGGAGTATATTTATCTTTGGATAAAGGATAAAATCTGTTGGCTGGATGAATTTTTGTGTTATTTTCCCCTTTTTATGTTGTTTCATTTATTCTTACTTCTATTATTTTTTATCTAGGTTTGGTGTATCATAGTTTCGCGCACTTGTTATGATAGAAAATTTACGTGTTTCCCATTAGGGTGGATTTATGAGATTAATTTATCACCCCTACACATGTATGTCACTGTGTGTTCAGGCATAATGTATTATTTTAGGATATAAAAAATGTTTTGAAGTGTTTGGGGCTAAGCCCCAATGTTTTTTTATTGATTGGAGATGCTCTTGTGAAGTCATATGATCTTGCTAGTGGAGTTTGGGAATCCTAGGGACTGGGTATGAGGTTTTGATCAACATTTGTAGTAGATATGATTATATTTATTTTCAATTTTTTTTTGAATATGTGTTCAGCCTAGTGGGTGACCAAAAATTGTTTTTTTAATGTTTTGAGTCTGTATGAAGTATTCCATTTATTATAGCATGATTTGATTCATTTTATTTGTAATTTACACTATAATGTTGATCCTTATATACGAATTTGGTTATATTTTACTTTTATTTCACTATAAAAATTGGTTATAGTAATCCCATTACACCTTACATACCCTCATTATTGGTAGTCAGCCTTTAAAATTTTGGGAAATGTTGTTGTGGCCTTATAGAAAGCCAGACAAGGTGATGTGTTTGGTCAACTTGTGAATGTTTGATGAAAAATCATATTAGATATGTTTGGTTTTATGATTTTAGGAGTTTTTTGACAGGTGGTCTAGGATTTTGATAAAAAATTTGATGGTTTTTAGATTTCTATGTAACAATATCCTTTTCTAATATGAAGTCCATATTTCTAGTTAATATGATTTTTTAATGTAATTTTTTTTACGGTTTCTTGATTTCACCTACCATGATGAACATGATTTCATAGATTTATGGTTTATTATGGATGTTGGATCTTGGCCTGTGGGTAAGAGACCAGGGATCATCAATAATTTTGGGAATGTATGATTCACATGAAATCATTCTATCAATGTTCTTATACAATATTTTTTCTTTAAATGGATGGTCATGTGGATCATGTGGCAAGAGATTATCTAGTATTGGAGACTCATTCCCTGCATTATAGGATGGATGATGACCCATGTGGGTTGATTGGGGCTTTGAGTTCCATGTTGGTGTCTTGATGAGGGAAAGTATGACTAATTTTTTTTGGTTCATGATTCCCTCAGCTAGTGTTACCATGATGTTCTAGGTTCATTGTCATTTATGTGGAACTATTATTTTCACATGTTGTGTTCCATGTTCTGGGGTGAGGTCCAATTGCCTTATATCACCACTATCTTCGGTGGATGTGGCAGATCGTCCAAGGTGGGTTTGTTTTGGTCTTCTATATAGTGCCCTGGCCCTAGTTACCTAGAGTCGGTGCATTATTTCATATCCTTAGTGTGATACAAGGAATCATGTCCAAAATGACCGATCTGTTTTTGTAGCCTTGGAAGTACTAGATACATACATAACTTTTAAACTACACTATAAAATGAATAACAATAACAAAATTATCTCCATTGAACAAATTCATGACCCTTAGATTATCCCAACAGGTCATTCATAATATACTTCTTCACATCCTGGGAAATATAAAACATAGAATGTGGTGATCTCTGATGCTTTGTGAGGATGAAAATATAGCGGAAACATTCATAAATAATAAAAAACATTTAAAGAAATTTATAAAACTAAAACAAAATCCTTTTAAACATAAAAATTAGCATAATATGGAAAAGATAAATCAAATAATTCCATTTAATTATTCACATGGATATTCTAATGGTCGAATAATCATATGTAATATCAATATCTAATTTCGTAAGGATTGAATGAATAATGCCAAAAATCATAACTACATAGTCAAGGCCTTATGCCAATAGTACAAATAATAATTTTTCAAGGCCCTGTGACAAGATGCTAGTTTGTATCATGAGACTTGCTGATGCATCGAGGAGCTATAGCGGGCTCCACCTATCACTTACTAAGTCAAATGAATTCCTCATATGAAAATGTTGAAACATAACATAAACATTCATATTAAAACCGGCATAAGAAATGTTAATAAGTTAACCATAAACCATTAATGGTATAAAAATAACACATCCAAAGTCAAACATATCACAAAACCTTCAATACAATATGGATGATTTGTATAATAATAAATCAACATCAAACAGGTATAAAATATATTAAGGATGTTGACATAGATGAAATCAAAACTATTTGAGAGAAGTATTTCTTTCTATTTTGAAATCATTTAAAAGTCGTGTAATTATAAAAGAAAACATTTATTTTGAAAATATTATTATAAGAATGTAAGGGAATATTCAAATGATTTATAATGGTGGAGAATAACCACACTCGTTGTATAAGATAAAAGAAAGATTCTTACCTGAATTTGTCGAAAAAGTCATAAAGTACCTTGTTTGGAAAATGACGGAAAGATTCCTTGCTTCTCATTTTATAAAAAGTCAATCAAGGGTATAAATTAATTTAACTCATAGTCTAGTAAATAGTAAAAATGTATTGAAATACATTTTTAAGAAACACGTATGTGGATGATAAATAGTTCCTAATAGACCTTAATGTAAAAACAACCTCAGAAAATAAAGAGATTGTGAAATTAACCCTTACCTTGTACTTTTTATTGGTCTATGGTACATTAACCTTCTTTATAATACATAAATAATTGTAATTAAATTATACAAGAATGACATACATAAATATGATATCATATATGATCTTCTAATACTGTTTTGTTACTAATATTTTAGTAGTATCAATATTTTTGGTGTTAACTGATTTGTTTTCCTTTATATGTTCTGTTACGTAATACATATTTGTTATGAATAGGATTTATTTTATTCTAATCCATAATTATATTAAGTTCTTAAACATTATTTTTAATAATAAAATGAAAATTATTCTTGAATGGTTATGATGGGGAATGAATCTCATCGTGTTCGTGGAGACGGTAATCCATACGTACGCACGAACACTACTTCCATTTCAATTTTTTTATTTTAAATGGAAAGAAAACCAAATGATACATAGGTATGTTATTATTAAAGTATAATATAACATTTTATAAATGTTATGTAAGTTCATTAACACCATCCTTTATACATTCCATGTATTGTATGAATGAGTCATATCACTTTGATTGGGCGGTAGTCCGCACTTCCTCAAATGAAATTATCATATATATACAACATGAAAAGAATAAGGTTATGATATAAAAAATAATTACAGAGGATTATAGATTAAATAAATATCACAAATATCATATATAATTATAGTTCTATCATAATGGCCACCATAAGAGGTGGTATTAGATGATTGAACAATCATTGTTTTGTGAGGTAGTAGTTCGCCTTCCACAAAAAGAATTATGTTCTATACCCATTAGATGGAGGTGTGTATATGTTTTGTTCAAATAATTCTCATATAAAAAACCTATCATATTGAGGATATTGGTTTTTTTATAAAGGAAAGGAATAAAGAGAGTTTAGGGTGTTGGAGAAGTAAAATAAAAGAATATAACTTAAGAGGAGAAGTTACCTTTAAATCGAGTAACTCCCTTTGGTTTGAACCAAAAGGATTCCTTGAAGTGTCTTATTCCAACTTTAAGGCTTATAAGAGGAAGATAGGGATGTAGGGATCATAATTGGGCTGAGTATGAATGAGCCAAGGGTCTTGAGAGGTGTGAGAAATGGGTTAGTGGTGACGGCTTTCTATAAGGGAGGGGAGGGGCTCTTTTGGAATGTTTGAAATTATTATTTTATTATATAATAATTTTCGGTTTATAATTGTCCGAAACTCATTAAAGTCAAAGATTTGATGACTCTTATTTGAAATAAAATCATAAAATAGGAATTGTAAAGGTTTTGGATATTTTTTTAATTATTATAATCATATTTATTTAAATCTTTTATTAATGACGTAAGCACTACATCAATATTGTGTCATAAATAATATTACTTATTTGATGTCTAAAAATTATAAAAAAATACCATGAAATAGGAAATCACTTTATCTTTCCAATTAAAAATTATAGTCCAAAAGAGAACTTATATAACCCCATGTAAATATTTTTTTACTAAAAGATATATTTTTATGTCATTTTTTGTCTTTACTTTAAATTAATTAATATAAAGTGTCATTATCACTCTCAAGTGGCTCCATGGGGTCCCAAAATTGACCCAAGGATGCCCATGGTCGAACATATATCAATAAATAGGAATAGTACACATGTTAGGAAAATTTAATATTATTATAGTAATATTTGTTTACCCTTATTTACAATATTTACCCTTTTACCATGGTAAATAAAATATTTACTAAATTAAATATTGATAATGTCTAAAAATAAATGTTACTTATTTAAACAATTTGGACCTCCTGATTCCAAATATTGAATCCATTTTTCTAAATTTAAAATACATAAGTGGCAGATATTAATTTAAAATTAATTCTCATGGTCAAAATAAAATGCATGTTTTTAAGAAATAATAACTATCAAAAGATTAACACTTGTTTATGTCCAGCATAAATGTGAAATTACATCCAATGAACTAAATTATATTAAATTAAAAAAATATAATCTATTTATACTGTAAAACCACTCAAATTTATAATTTAACGCTATATATTATTTCGATTAAAAAAGTTGTCTTAAATTAAAATTTAGTATTTTCCACTATTCATCAAAATATGAAAGTTAACAGAAAAGTACCAAAAATTTATCCAAACTAAATTTTTATATCCCAATTATAAAAAATAATTTATTTTCATTAAATTTATTATAAAAAAGTGTCAAATATTTGTTTTAAAAAAATTTCACAACTAAAAGGCAGTAAAATTGCATTTTTTAAAAAATACATCTTTTATATGAAAAAAATTAATTTGTTCTTATATTATGTATAATAAACCCATAATATAGATTCAAAAATTATATGGAGTATATAAAAATCAAATTTCATTTAATACTATTCATAACCGCTTTTTGAACAGCTAGTTCGGTAAGTCGTGGTGCCCTCAAACTCGGTGTTGCATGTAGCGCAAGTTATTGAATTACTTTGAAAACACAACGTACTATGAAATCTTGGGGTGTTAAATTCTCCCCTCCTTTAATAAATTTTGTTCTTGAAATTTGAAATTTTTCTTTAAAAAAAAAAGGTTAAAAATAGAAAAATACCTTTGTGGAAAACCCACATCAGAAATTGGGTTAATGAAATTTAATCATAATAAGAGGGAAAGAGAAATGAAAAATTCTCCACCAAATTATGATCTCTATTATGATAACATTGGTGTCAATTAGAGACACATAATTGGGGGGAAAACATAAATATTTATATGGTGTGATTGAGGTCATCAATCACAAACAAGTGTAAAATTGAGGGCCTCAAAGCCATTATGATGATTTAAAATATCATTGGTGTAACAAAACATAAGGTTTTAGGATAACACATTTTTTTATGATCCCTTACCAAAATATTATGAATTAATTTATTCATAGAATAAGAGAAAAAATATATATTCACAAGTTGGGTTTCATCCTTCAACTAATTCCCACCACAAACTCATCTTTCACTACAAAAGATAATAGAATTCAAAAATATTATATTTGTCTTAATCGTATAGGGTTCCAAAAATAATTAATTTATAATTAATTTGTTATAATATTCAAAAATAACTACATTATAATAACTAGGACATCACGTAGGATAGTGGTAGGTGATGTACACTTCTCTCCCATCGGTTGCGGGTTCACGTTTTGTGGCCTTGCCAGACGTGATGGGTTGTCACCCGACCTTCGGGTTATCCTTTTTATGATAGTCCAAAAATAATCATAAGAAATTCTTTAACCATAACAATAGTATCCAATGTCTAACTTAATCTATTCCAAAATTTATACTTATCCACAATACTTCTATACAAATTCACTGTCCAAAATTTATAAGAAAGGTCACATAATATACATGTGAATACCTTCATTGTGTGTTATCTTAAAACGTGGTAATAAAATGAATTTCCAGAAAACCATATTTGAATAGGAATGTTCTTCATTATTCCTTTTATAAATCATAGAATACTGGATATACTCCTTAAATCCAAAAATGTTGTAATCACCAACAATTATGGAATAAAAAACCATTAATTAGTTCCAAGGTAGTCAATAATATCCAATATAATTTATCCAAACCAATCATCTCTTATTCCAAAATAAATACCACAATAATAGGACCATATTATATTTTATCTTTCCTTCAACCATGTATTTTCCAAAAATTATAACTTGTTATTGAGTCACTTTTCTTAGTACCACACAATCTAAAATCTTTAATGAAATTATACTACAATACAATCCTTTTATACACTATAATTATTATAAATAATACATCGATTAATCAACACTAAAATTACATAATTATTTAATATCAACACAAGAACACAAGTCATTAATCTTCATATGTGGTAATATCATGACATGATTATTATCCAACATCATCATTTGAGGTATACACTGATGATTGGGATATCGATTCATATAGTGTCCCAACGCCTTGCAGATGAAGCATTGTACATTTGAAACCTTTTTCTTACCCTTACAATAACATACTTGGTGACCTTTTTCTCCACACGTATAATAAATTCCCATTCTCTTCAAGCATTTACCATGTTGATTCTTTCCACAGTTACCACATATGAGAAAAACCTTCTTTCCATTATTCCCTTTATCCATCTTTCTCTCTACCATAATTTTTTTTATCTAACTTCCCTTCAAAGACATAGGACTCAGAGAATTATTTACTTGTCTTATTAATACATGATATTATTTCTTCATATGATGATAATACGTGGGAGACTATTTCCTTTCTAAATTTTGTCTTAATACAACGAAATATATGATATTTATTACTCTTTGGATCACGTGTATTGCTTGAGTTCTCATTCCATCTATTTGGTATCATTTCTAAACAATGTCATACATTAGGTTAGTTTATGAATCGCATTGCATAATTACAAACTTGTAAAATACCTAAAATAAATTAAAAAGATTATGCATATAATCAATAGTCATAAAAAATGTTTTCTTTGAGGAATTATTTACTCCTAAATCCTTCAAAATGGATTGAAATGAAAATGTGAATTATTCTAAGCATATCCCCCAAGAATGTCGTAACCAAGAGTGAAGCAAGGAACATTGTCATGTACTAGGATACCCTGGGTTAAGCCAAAAACTCCTTGATAGAGTTTTCACTCCTAGGTTCATTTGTGCCAGAGCCTCCTCTACCTTCTCATATCTTGATAGGGATGTATTTCTTGGAAAATACACAAAATCTCTATATTACCAAAATTCTAGGAAGTTCTTCTATACTAATTCCAAAACGCTATCTTAGGGTAATGTGCTCTAATCAGATTTTTTCTAAATCTAGTTTCCACGATTTGTACTAAACTTTCTCTGATACCAACTGTAATACCCCGACCGTAGTTAAAAAGAGTCGGTGCATTATTTCATAACATTGTCATGATACAAGGAATCACGTCCAGAATGACTGAGTAGTTTAGTAGCCTTGGAAGTACGAGATACATAAATAAGTTTTACATTACATTATAAAATAAAAAACAGCAACAAAATTGTCTCCATTGAACACATTCATATCCCTTAGACTATCCCTACTGGTTATTCATAATATACTTCTTCACATCCTAGGAAAAATAAAACAGAGCAAGGGGTGAGCATAGATGCTCAGTAAGGATAAAAATATGGAGGAAACGTTCATAAATAAGTATAAACATTTAAGGAAATGTATAAAACGAAAAATAAATCCTTATAAACATAAAATTATGAATAATATGGAAAATATAAAACAAATAATGCCATTTATTTATTCCCATGGATATTCTACTAGTCAAATAATCAAAATGTAATATCAATATCTAATATCATAAGGATGGAATGCATAATGCCAAAAATCATAACTACATAGTCAAGGCATCTTGCCAAGACTAAAAATAAGATTTTTTCAAGGCATTATGCGAAGACACTAGTTTTCCTCATGAGACCTATTGATGCATCAAGGAACTATAGTGGACTCCACTCGTTCCTTACAAAGTCCAATGCATTCCTCATATGAAAAGGTTGAAACATAACATAAACATTTATATTAAAACAAGCATACGAAATGTTAATACATTAACCATAAACCATGAATGGTATAAAAATAAAACACCTAGAGTTAAACATATCACAAAACCTTAAATATAATATGGAATATTTTTATCAAAATAAATCAACATCAAACAACTATAAAATTTCTTAAAGGAGTTGACATAGATGAAATCAAAACTATTTGACAGAAATATATCTTTAAATGTTGAAATCATTTAAAATCCATGTAATTATAAAATAAAACATTTATTTTGAAAATATTCTTATAATATTATAAGGTATTCTTGAAATGTGTTATAATGGTGTAGAATAACCACACCCGTTGTAAAATTTAAAAAAACATTCTTACCTTAATTTTTTGAAAAGGTCATAAAGTACCTTATTGGGAAAATGATGAAAATATTCCTTTAAAATAACTTTATAAAAAGTCTAAAAAGGGTATAAATTACTTTAACCCATAGTCTCATAAATAGTAAAAATGTTTTGAAATACCTTTTTAAGAAACATGGAGGTGGATGATAAATAGGTCCCAGTAGACACAAAAAAAACAACCTCAGATAATAAAGAGATTGTGAAATTAACCCTTAACATATACTTTTCCTTGATTGAGGGTATTTTAACCTCCTATAAAATACATAAATAATTTTTATTAAATTATAGAAGAACCAAATAGATAAATATGATATCATATATGATCTTCTAATATTGCTTTGTTAAAAATATTTTGGTATTGTCATTGTTTCGGGTGTTAGCTAATTCTTTTTCAATTATATGTTTTGTTACATAATCCATGTTTATTATGGATAGGATGTATTTGATTCATATATAGAATGATAATAAGTTCATAAAAATTATTTTTAATAATCAAATGAAAATTATTCTTGAATGGTTACGATTGGGAATGAATCTCATCGCGTTTGTGGAGACGGTAATCTTTATGTATGCACGAATGCGACTTCAATTTCATTTTTTTTATTTTAAAAGGAAATAAAACCAAATGATAAATAATTATATTTTTTTCCAATGTAATATAATATTTTATATACATAAATTATGTTTATTAACACCTTCTTTTATAAATTCCATTTATGGTATGAACAAGTCATATCACATTGAGGGGGTAGTAGTTCGCACTTCCTCAAATGAAATTATCATATATATACAACATGAAAAGAATAAAGGTCTGATATAAAAGAAAATTAAAGAATATTATAGATAAAATAAATATCAAAAATATCATATGTAAATATAGTTCCATCATAATGGCCACCATAAGAGGTGGTAGTAGAAGATTGAACAATCATCGTTTCGTGAGGTAGTAGTTCACCGTCCACAGAAACATTATGTTATATACCCATTAGATGGGGGTGTGTGTATGTTTAGTTAAAATAATTGTCATAAAAACATCAAATTATATTGAGGAAACTTTTTCTGTTATAAATGAAAGGAATAAAGATGTTTTAGGGTGTTGAAAAAGTGAAATAAACAAAAATAACATAAGAGGAGATGTTACCTTTAAATAGGGTAACTACCTTTGGATTGAACCAAAAGGCTTCCTTGAAGTTCCTTCTGCCTAAGGTAAGGCTTCTAAGAGGAAGATAGGGATTTAGAGTGATTAATTGGGTATATTTTGGATGATCCAAGGGGCTTTAGAGGTGTGATAAATGGGTTAGAGGTGATGACATTTTATAAGGGAGGGGTGGGACTCTTTAGGAATGTTTGAAAATATTATTTTATTATATAATGATTTTCAGGTTATAAAGGTCAAAACCTCATTAATGTCAAATATAAGATTACTCATGTTAGAAATAAAATCATAAAATATAAATTGGACGGGTTTTGGATATTGTTTTAATTTTTATAATTTTATTTATTTAAATCATTTATTTATGAGGTAAACACTACATCATTATTTTGTCATAAATAATTTTATTTATTTGATGTTTAAAAATTATAGAAAAATACAATGAAGTTGGAAATATTTTTTAGAATTCACATTAATATATATATTCCAATATTTAACTTATATAACCCCATGTTAAATTTGTTTACTAAAAGATATTTGTTTATGTCATTTTTGTCATTACATTAAATTAATTAATATAAAGTGTCATTATCACTCTCAAGTGGCTCCATGAGGTACCAAAATAAACCCAAAGATTCCCATGGTCAGATAGTTATCAACCAATAGGAAAGAACACATGTTATGGTAGTTTAATGTTATTATAATAATATTTGTTTACCCGTAGTTACTAGAATTACACTTTTACCATGGTAAATAAAATATTTACTAAAGTAAATATTCATAATGTCTAAAATTAAAAGTTACCTATTTACATAATTTGGACCTCCTGATTCCAAATATGTAATAAATTTTTTCATATTCAAAACACATAAGTGGAAGAAATTAATTTAACATTAATTCTCGTTGTCCAAACAAAAAGCTTCTTTTTAAGATATAATAATTATCAGAAGATAGAAAATTATTTATGTCCGGTTTAAATGTGAAATTACATAAAATTACCTAAAATATATTAAATGAAAAAATAAAATCTAATGATACTTTAAAAAAACTGAAATTTATAATTTATCACTATAAATTATTGCGATTAAAAAAGTTTTTTGCAATTAAAATTTAGTATTTTCTCTATTCATCAAAAAAAAGTTATTAGAAAAGTATGAAAAGTTTATCCAAAATAAATTTTTATGTCCCACTACTAAATAATAATTTAATTTCATTAAATTGAATATATAAAAGTGTCAAATATTGGTTTTAAAAAAAGTTCACCATTAAAAGGTCGTAAAATATCATTTTTTGAAAAATATTTCTTGTATCTAAATAATGAATTTCTTATTATATTATATCTATGAAACACATAAAATGGATTCTAAAATTATATAGAGTATATAAAATTCAAAATTCAGTTAATAATATTCATAACCACGTTTTTAATGGCTAGTTTGGTAAGTCGTATTGCGCTCGAACTCGGTGGTGTGTGTAGCACAAGTAATTGAATTACATTGAAGATATAAAATACTATGAAATCATGGGGTGTTAAATTCTATCACCATGTTGTGGACAGGAATGAAAATTCCTGGTGTTTTCAAATTGGAGAGCTAGGATTTCTCCATGTCTCCTATCTATCTTAAAAGGGTAGGTTTTGTTGGACCCCTAGCCCTACTCATTTTGGTTCTACCTTAGGTTGCATGATGAGAGCATGGTTAGATGGTTTTGGTTTTGATTTAATGATTTTTTGGATTGTTTTTGGTGGTTTTATATAGGTTATCCTAGTTTCATTAGGTAATGGAAATGTGAGTGGGAGTCATATTCTGTGCTTTCGGAGTAGAGTAAGAAAATATTTATAGTGGGGAGTGCATTGTAGTATATTAGTAGTCATGAGACACATTTAATTGGTCTCTTAAGCATGGTTGTTGAGGGGATTTCTGATAGTGCTCAGGTGTGAGTGGTAAAACCATGTTTATCAATTGTGTTCGTTGATGGAAATATCATGGGATGTGTGTTTTTATACTTGGTAGTAGGGGTGATAAGGGTACTCCTTTGGTGGGGAGCATCAGATCGATCACTGTTGAATGTATCTTGTGTTGGGAGAGAGTTGTGGACTCTGTAAGGCTAATCATTAAATGGTCTAGATCGAATCATTTTCACCAGTTCATTTGGAGAGCATAGGATGTAACTATCCACTAAGGAATCTCAAGGGAAGGAATAATTTTTTGTGGGGAGTTTTTGATGTCCGACTTCATCATGCATTAAATAAATCAGTGGAAATTTAGACATTATTATTCATGGGTCTTTTCAGGGGGAAAATGTTAATTTATCTTATATGATGACCTCGAATTATTTTTCTAACCACTCTATTAGTACCAAAATAGGGGGTTTCCCTAGGATAGGAGTTTAGTAGAAATATGATCCATTCTAATTTTCACCAAATTTTATATATTTATCTAATTAAATATTAATTTATTAATGAATTTTCATTCAGTCATGTATTTTAGAAAGATTATTGAATTGAGATTACAACTCTTCCATTGAGTCTCGAGTGGGTGTTTTTTCAATAGTGGGGAATATAATTATATTAGTTCTAAGGGTTGGGGCAAGGCCCCCTTTTCATTTTCTTTTGCTTTTAATTTTATTTTTTTCATTAATATTTATTTTCTTTATCTTTTTGTATATCATGGGGGTGGGTTCCATTCATATGGAAGAGAGTTGGGTGAAAGGGAAGGAGGGAGAGGTAAAATGTGGTGCTGCCACGTAGATCAGCTCATGTCGGATCGTTATGTGTTAGTTGCATGTTACAGATCAGTGTGAAGTTTTGGTGGTTTCTACCTGGAGGTAGGGACCTTTTATATTTTTACTAAAAATACTAGTTTTTTAATTGTTTTATATTTTCAAAGTATTGTACGTATTTCTTGTGACCCCTTGTGGGTTGATTTGGGAGTTTCAGGGATAAAAGAGATGTTTCATGCTGATTTTAAGTATTCCCAATCAGGAACCCCTATAAAGAGTGTGTATTATAGAGAACACATGTTATCTATTCTTCATTTTTTGGAATATGTTGTTTTAGGGCTATATTTCAAGTGTTGGGGTTATATGTTGTGTAGTGGGATTGGGTGTGTGGAATAATTCTCATCTAGACGCTCTGTGCGGGGGTAGTTGACCTTGTATAAGTATAAGACTAAAGCCTAAGTGTGATGAATAGTGTTTATGAGTAAAAATAAATGTTTGGTATATGGTTAGGTATATGGGAAGGTACACATATGAAGTTACATGCCATGTACAGGCAGTACACGATATTTAATCATGTGTTTTACTCACCATGTGGGGCTGAGTACAAGATCTGGTATGCATGAAAGGGTAAACACCAAGTACCAAGAGGACCACACCATGTACATTTTAAAATTACCCACTTTGAGTACTAACTATGATTTCTATGGATGACTTATCTGGTTACACATTGTGTACCCTAATTGCATGGGATGTAATTTTTCTGCCTTGGTCCATTTTTAATGTTTTCACCCCTGAGTCTAAATCCAGCATGTGATTAGTAAATTTAAATTTCTTATTTATTTAATATCAAATTGTTTTACCCTTTTGGTGTTCAGATACAACATAGATGGTGTTTTCCACCATGAGGGTTCATTAGGATGATTTCTTTTAGTGTTTCTAGTTTTTTGGGTTAATTTTGTGATCTGTGAGTCCCACGCGACGGGGTGAGATAATTTTTAGGTCATGGATTATTCAGGTCGGCCAAATTTGATCGATTTTTTTTGGATAGATTCATATATGTGGTATCGATTAGTATATATGAGGATATATTTTTTTCATGTGTTTCAAGATCGGTTGCTTTGGGTTAGAGAAATTCAGGTTTAGGATATGTGTTTACATACCAGATCTTCTGGATTCTTTGGGTTGGTTTATTCCTTTGGTTGGAAGTTATGGTCGGGTGTCACAAAGCTTCAGAAATGAATATGAAGGACTCATGAATATGCTATTGTGGGATAGTTTCTGATATTGTGATCAATAATTTTCATAACCTTCTGTTGATAATGCATGTGACGAATGTTTTTTTCCTTGTGTTAAGGAACCGTTATTGAGGTTTCCTTTATTTTAAGGTGTTCATGAAGACCATTATGAATTTCCAGTTGTTGGGATTGTGTTTTGGATTCCCCGTTGGGTGATATGTTCATTATGGATCCATTGGAGGCTGATAATGACTGATCAAGGAATTTTAGCATTAGGTGTGTCCTGTGATTTTCGATTAGCTAGAGGATCCCCTCATTGGGTTTCCATTTTTTATTGTAGTCCTATAGATAGTTGAGGTTATTTTGATAGGTATATATGGAGATATTGTGTGCATTATGGGAGTCATGTGTTTGATTTATCTTTATTCTACGACCCAAAAGACTATTTTATCATCAATTTTAGTTTAACCCTAAGGTGGGTCTAGGAGAACATATGAGGATTTCTTTTCTGGATGATAAAATTCAGTTTACTGGGACAAGACCCACACTTTTTGAGTTGAGATTTTATGGACACGTCAATTTTATCTTTTTGGATGTTCGGTTCATGGTTGGTTCATCCCACTTTCAATTGGTCATTAGTTGGGTCGTTTTGAGGATGTATCTTCTCAACACTGTGGTTTGTGGAGGATAACATTCAGATACAAGGGAATGGGTGTTAACCTTGAAAATTGATCTAGTTATCACAACTATTGGCTGGTTGTTTTTAGATGGGTATAAAGAGTTAATGGATGTTTTATATAAGTAGAACCCCCTCATCAAGTTGAGTTGTATCCCTGACAAGTGTGGGTTCTGGATCATGAAGTATCAGGGCACTCACATAGTGGGTTTCCTGTACCATGGATAAATTGAGCACACTGGGCCATGGATTGATTGAGGTATTTTTTCATCTTACCTATGGGTCATTTTTATTTGTTACATTGTTGAAACCAATGGGACATTTTGTTAAGTCCATAGATGCTGCCAGATTTGTTTTTCTGGACCTTCGAGAAAGACATGTTCTCTAGTGGTTGACCTTGATGTTCGTGTCTCCACTCCATATAATTCTATTAGATTCCTAGATCCTAGTAGATGTATGTTTTTTGTGATGATTCGTATGTTTATTCCCTAGGTTATTGTTCCTATTATTATTTTTATGACATCTTTGAGATCCTAATTAGATCTGGTAGATGCGTTGGTTTTTGGGTGGCTGGGTGATTCACATGCTATAAATCCACTTGAAGGAGCCAAAGTAGTGTTAGATTTTCCATTTTTATTATGATTGAACTCACTCGTAGGATTGAGACTTTATTTTGTTGTCCCCCATTTTATAGTTGTTTCTTTTAAGGTAGTTTCTATCATCTTTCACCAAGGTTGGGAATATCATGTGTGCATTAACCTGTTATGAATGAAGATCTATTTGTTCGCGGTTTGGGATCTACTTCAGTGATTTATTTCCTAAACCCTATATGTGTACATCATTGGGAGTGAAAAATTGATGTCTACATTAATTTTAGAAAACGTGTTTCACAGTAGATTGGTTGAAGGCCCAAAGTTGTTTGATTAAGTGGAGTTGCTCGAGTGGAGTCTCAGGATCAGGCTAGTGAGCCTCGAGCATCGTGGAGATAGACTGTGGGTTTTCTCAGTGTTGGTATAAGATATAGATATATTTATTTTCTGTTTTTCTATTTTTTATATGTTTTCATCCCATTTTTCAAACATCAATTGTATTTTTTTAAGTTTTGGTTTTGCATACTTCATTCCATTTATCAAAGTATTCTTTTTTTAGTTTATCTCTTATGTCTACTATAATATTAATTCTTTTGTACATGTATGGTTATATTTTGTTGTTACAGATCTTTTAACAGAGGTTATAGTCTCCCCACATCACCTTATAGACCCTCACCATTGTTCATAACCTCTTGAGTTCAAGGAGGCATGATTGAGGCCTTATAGTGAGATAGATCGGGTGGAGTGTTTTGTCAACCTAGGATAGTTCCTTACAAATAAAAATAACCAAACAATGTTATATCAGTTAGAATAGTGGTTTATATATGTTTCAACATTCAAAGTAAAATTCTATACATTTTTAATTATTAGGAAAATATATGTCCATAGGATCCAATATAATCAACATAGATATAATGAAAAAGGGTTTTCCTCTACCACATGATTCAATAAAATATCTCTTAATGTTTTTAAAATTATAGAGATTTTTTGAAACCTAACAATTATATAACACATATAAATTTTTTTGATGATTCTCAATAATATTTTTCATGTCAATAACATCTCACTCTCTCACTACAACCTATTAAATAACCTTTTCTGAATTTATAGTTTCAAAATTATAAATCTTACTAGCATACCCAACACTAAATTTTTCCTCTTAAATATTATTCTTCATATCACTATACACCTTCTCTAAACATTTTATATAGTAATGACATGATCAATATCAAGTATAGGTAGTCATAATTTAACAGATTGAGCCACATCATCAAAAAACACATAAAATAACATTTTTTAATAAACCAAAACCAGGTGAGCTGGGCAATGGAATTTATTTTATCTCAATACCATTGAACATATTTGTACTACACCTCTAATTTTGGAATATATGAACATGGTAAATACACTATTTAAAGTATTATCAATATTTTTTCTTCTCTAAATAACAATGAACACCTCCTTAATTATAATAAATTAATACCGCAAACCTGGTGAATAAACCATGAAATTTCTACATGATCATTTTTCTATAATTATATTGAAAAAATTATATCACATTTTATTTACAAGTATAAAATACATACATGAAAAATTCCTCTCAAATCCCTAATCATTTTCTTCATCATCCAGGATATAAAATATCAAAAAAATGTGTGATTATATTTCTCAGTGTATATAATTTTTTTAATCAAAAACTATATAACTGTCATATTTTAAAATACATGTCCATATTTTTCTAAATTCAAAAAATTCAATATGTTTTTCTAATCATGAAGAAATTATTATTCCAATTTATCTTCAAAACACTTACATCATCATACACTCCTTTAAAATTATCCCATAATAGAAAATCACTCCAAATAAACTATAAAAAAACTTAAAAAATCATCCATATATTGATATATTTTAACAATGTGTTGCTTACAAAATCCAACAAAACTCAAAACCATTAAAAATAAACCTCAAAATTTCCAAAATTCCTTCTTTATAGTGTAATTTTATTTTTTATAAAATCAACTAAAATCTATTTATAAATAAAATTTCATCTAAAAACATCATTTATAATTCAAATGTATAATATATTAAATTTATAAAAATATTACATTTTCATCATTTTTTATAACAAAAAGTTAAATTAATATAAAATTTTTGTCTTAGTTACAATCTATTATTTTAAGAAAAACTAAAATAGTCCATTTTGTATAAAAAATTATCTACACTTATTATAATAAGAAAAAAATGAAAACAAATTTATTTTTTATCTACTTGATTAGTAGTAAAAAAATTGAAAACAAATCAATAATATATATTTTATTCCAATAATTTTTTTTTGTTTTACTAGGATTCCTATTTTACCCAAGATATAATAAAAAAAATAAAATGTAAAATGATACTCTAAGTGATGAACTATTATATTTCATAATGAGTTTATCAAAAACAATAAAAACCATAAAAGCTTGCTGTAACGATGAAATCATTAAAATAATGACTCTCTAATGTCTGTTTAATTTTAAAACCTTAAAAATAAAGAAATGGCATGACTCTAGAATCATACTATATTTAATGTTAGTTTCTATAGCTTTGAAAAAATAATAAACACTATAAATTAATAATATCAACATTAGAATTTTTTAAAAAAATTACCATATCCTTACCAAAATATATAAAAAATGAAAGATATAAAAAATATCAAAAGAATATGGTAATTAATATAATTAAAGGTTTTAATATGTTAATTATGATTCTAAAAAATTATTAATTTAATTTTTTTATAAAATTATTTAAACTCTAATATTAAAATATCATTATTTTCCTTCAACATATGTTATCTATGAAAGGTAAAGGAAACCATAAAATTTAAATAATTAAAAAAATAATAATAAATTTAAAAATATTTTTATAAATTTGAAAAAATCTAAAAAATTACTATTAATGAAAAAGTGTAGTAAATAATAAAATAGTTCTAAAAATTCTATAAAATAATTAACATATATTAAATAACATTTCTTAAAACAATTTAAGAAAAAAATTATTCATATATGAATTCCACTATTAACATCTTGTTTGGATTCATTGTGTAACATATATCCACTATGGACCACTAAATGGTGTCTAGACCGGTGGATTCTACTTGGCCTCAGGTGCAGGTCCTTAAATTCTAGAGGACACTAACTAGCAGTAAAGGTCTATAGATGTATTTTTGGGGAGACTGTACCCACTAAATTATTGTGATCAATAATAGATAAAATAACCAATCATCAAACATCACAATAAACCAAATTTTGAAGGTAATAAATATATAAATACAATGATAGTGAATGAAATTTATTAATGGACTAGAAAACCATATCATATATAAAATACTACTCCCACTAGGCTGGTCATATATACAATTCAAAAGTATAATAAAATAAAGATTCTACCTCCATAAAATCCATCATCCATACCTCATTATTACCTCTATCTACCCATCCAATTCAAACTTCTAGGTCAACATTAAACCATGGTCTAACCATTTCATGAAACTAAATGGGCATATTAATAGGTACCCTTGTGCTATGGCAGTCCGAGCGGGGTGTGAGAAAAATACCCAGTAGGTATTCATCAATAAGGCCTCATACTGACTATAATATTATTTGATATGTTCAATTGAGATTCCCATTTGAAAAACATAGATATTCATTAGAAGAAAACCACAATTCTACCTCCTTTAAATTGATGCTTAAGTGTCATTGATCACATCAGGAAATTGTTCTAACCATAGTGTCTCAAACCATACATAGGGTTAATTTCATAATAATACCACAACCCTCTAGTTTTAAGTATTAAATAGTGTTTATAGACCTCTCCTAAATGATTTTTATCATTCGAGCATAGCCCTATAGTATCACAAACCCATGAAATGATTCTATAAGAGCCGTCTAAATATTATATATTTCCCCAGCTCCAGATCCTTGGAATCCACAATAATAGTATTCCAAAACTCCACTATTAGAGAACATAATAGTCATAAAAAATCTAGATCTAATATATCATTAGTATACCAGACCAGTCTTGCCTCAATAGATAGTGGTTCCTTGGTAAATGGTAGGCTCTTAGCCCCCCACTGTAAGGATCCTACCTGGTTAGAATGTGATAGGCCTACTGACAATCCCATGAATAAATCCTATACAAATCATATCCATATTCTTCTATGGAAGTGTCTATATATTATGCATACACCCTATACAAATCACATCCATCCTCCCATTTGGGAATATATGTATTTGGTGTATATTCCCAATTAGAATCATAGTCATCCTCCCCAACAAGAGTTCCCACATAATCACAATGACTACCTATAGCCTATACAATGTAAGAGAACGTATTAAAATTTATTAAAATGGTAGGACTTATTCCCAAACCACCAAGAAAACCATTGTTTCTCTACATAGAGCATGATGTAACACATTTCTATCTAAATAGTCTAGATAAATTGATCCTTTCCCAAAATCAATACCTACTACCATCTTATGACTTAAACAAGACTTCACTCTAACTAGGGTCACAAGTTACTAGAAACCTACTAGGGAACCCTCAACTAAATACTACAGAGGTACCATCACATGGGTCCTCAGTGTCTATCACCATCATCTCCTGATGTCCATGTGAAAACAAATACCCTGAAAGCATAATCAAGTTAACATGGACTTGTAGGCCACATGAGTCTCTCCCCATAGGGTATGGTCAACAGATATCCCACTCTTCATATCAATCCCCATGGCCAGTCAAAGATTTTTCACTAACACCACCTAATATTTATCTTCCTGATGTCTATCTAACTAGGACTTTTAATTTGATAACATTCCACAATCTACTAGAACTAACCTTTCATGATGTCTGGAGGTCACTAGATATATCAATGTCTCTACTAAAACCTCATTGTTTGGTCATTACAAGTCACAACATGATTTATTATAAGATTTTTCAAGGCTCTAATTCAAGGGACACTATGTATCAATAGATTTATCCTCAACTCATATGAGGTGTAGAGGCCCTCCATTATATCAATAGTATCAACTTCAACCATCAGAGTTTGAGGCATCAAGCCATTTCACATAGTTTTTTTGTGATGCGTGATTCTTATCCATATAAATTAAACTAATTCACTAAATTTAAATAAAAAACTAAATTTAACTATATTAAATAGTAAACCACCATAATGACATGCCCAAGCATCCACATAATCATAAACAAAACTAAAACTATGTAAGGAAAGTGAGTGAGATCACCTTCCATTTTAGAGTCTTTCTTGTTCACTCCCAAGGGCTAACATCATGTACCAAGGATCATCCACGCCCAACTGACCTTATCTATTCTCAATCGAGCTCTCATCTATGAATTGATATCTTAAACCATGAAAACATTAATGAATAATGTAATATAACATTCATATTCAATTAATTAACTATTACACTTATATTAAGTATTTAATTAAATTCACATGACACAAAACCATAAAACTCACTTGGTTTTCATGATTCCCCATATAAACCTCTAACGTTACACCATTGTTTCTTTCAACATCCCAAAACCTAGGTCGGAAAAAATAACAATCATCTGACACCAAATAAAAATCCATTTGAATTAATTTTTATAAAAACCAATGAAAAAGTGGTCGTGAAACATACATAATCCAAAATGGTGAGACGTTGTACGCAGATGGAATCACATGCGACCCTCTTCATATGGATAGTGACATCCTCATCATGATAGGATGATTCCTCTGTGATCTAGTAGAATTATAGCTAAATCCCAAAAAATTAAATCAAAATATAAAATGGTAGGGATAATAACATAAAACAAGCTTAACATATTCAAATATGAAACACAGTTTTTTTGAAAAAGATCTTCTATCCCACCCCAAAATAATGTAAATGTTTAATAAAAAGGGGGAGGAGCCACTTAGACATGCACAATAGAGGGAAGAAAATGTTTCAGATATCCTCATTAAATTTCAGGATGTAAAAGTTATAATTTTCCCTCTTTAAGTGACTTCATAGTTTAGACTCTCTATTTTCAAAACCATGATCAAACCCAACGCCCTCTACTGCACAAGGCTAGCCATTTCATATAGATACAATACATGGTAAAATATATCATGAACCAACCATTTTGAAAATACACACTTTATTATAGACACATGCATGCTTATTTAGGGCCTTCCCAATAGTACCAAAAAGAATGTGACTATGTATTAGAGGCCATTCAACTAGGGAGAAAGGTTATCACTAACCATGTGCCAACCAAGAACCATTGCATGCCCTTTAAAACTCAATATGTATTCCTATAACACTAAGAAAAATACCAAACCCTTAAACAATCTAATTATCAACATTTAAGGACAAAATTAGAAAGTTAAATGATAAAAACCTAATAATTTGATTCCAAATATCATATCCAAATTAGACTCATCCAATAATTCAAAAAAACCCACTTGAAATTCCCATAATGTACAAACATGGTATCTTAATACGTCACCACATTAATAATTATCATCCCCAATATGTATGAGTGGTTATAAAAAGTAATATCCGATCCAATATTGGTTATTAATTCCCTCTCAAAAGGCCACCTTACTCCTTTAAACACCTAATATGAATCTATAGTGAAACATTCAACCCATGATTCTTAAACCAAAAAAACTCAATCCAGTGCTTGTATCCGTTGCTTGAACAACAATAAAAAAAATAGAAAATCCCTTTTATCTTGATATGTGACACACCATTGTTTTATTCATCATATTTTCAATATATATATATACATGGTTCTTATCATGAATACTCCAATTCTAAGCCGCATTGCCTCTTCGGAAGAAAATACCTTTAAAAAAACTCTAGGATCATTTTTATTATCTCTTCATATAATCCAACTACCTAACCAATAAAAATATTAGAACTCCATGAAAAATTGGACACCCTTTCTTTTTTACATTTATAATTTATAAGAGAGGTTCCTCCATCATACATTCACAAAACAACATATTAAACATTCCTACAAAAGGCCATGATCACTGCACAAAATGGTATCATCAAATCTCCAATAATGTGGTTCATTTAATTCCTAAATTATTATGTCTAATAAAACATGAGAACACATGATGAACCACACTTGACCAACATTATTTGAGAATGATCACCTCCCACCTCCAATAAACATAAAACCATATGTTGGTTCCTTTACCTCTAGAGGAAGACGATGAATGTACAATCATGATCACTAACACCTGTACCATAATTTTGATGAAATTAACTACCCATTCTATCTATAGTCAATTTATATCACTATTACACAACATGAGAACTGACACACAATATACTTGATCAGGCATGGATCACAAAAAGACCACCTTATCTTGACACCGAGACATTTACTCCATTTAATACCATAACTGAAATTTTACATTTCCTTCATAGATGAATCCATAATTATTCATGTCTATTTTTCCACTTCAATCATTTGAAAAATTTAACATCCAATGATTGGTATCACTCCAAAAACCCTTATCATGTTAGATTCACATGACTACTAATGACATATCACTCACTATATTAAGAGAGTCCTTATCATCACAGTGATGAGATAACTCCCAATAACTACAACCCACTCTCTTTCCATCATAGAACATAATGATAAGCCTGGAAAATCTTCTCAATATGAGTAAAAATAAAAAGTTCCTTCATAAAAAAAATTTGGGTCCTCATGACCGCCAATATTCTATTTTTAACCATAAAAACCACATATCCCTAAGAATTTATGTTAATGTCTATAATTGGGAAGACTACTCCACGACACCCAATCCATTTCCAGAACAATCCTCAACACATATCACTTCCCTTATCAAACCCAAAACATTGTGTCACCAGTCCAACTAGCGTCTCATGAAATTTCACTGATACTTAACCCACTCATGGTGTTCACCAACTCCAAGACCTGACACACACACACACACACCTATGAGTCTAACTATTAAAATGCCAAAGGGACAGTGATCCTTATAAAATCATTCACAAAACTCCCCGATATCCATTTGTAATCACCTTTTAAATTGGGTAATCCACTTCTTACATGGTAATCTCATAACCTACCACTAAGAGGATTTTTTATAGTATCAACATTTTCAATTGATATTTCATGGTTTTTCAACTTCATCAACATGCTTAGTAGCCACATGTATCCATTCCAATTATAGGCATCCACCTACACTAAGTCCATGTTTATAATATCACACCCACTAGTCAACAAGATCAGGTATCTAAATAATTTTTCCAATAATATGCAATCTCATAACCCAAAATCCATAGGTTCCTCCATGGATGTCAAAGGAATCATCATCAATATTCCACATACTCGATAACTCCTCTTGTGTACCTATATAATCACAACAATACAACTAATCTCATTGCCTCTAAAGTAACCAAATAATCATATGCCAACAAATCTTTTGGGTTTTCCTCCTACCATGTAAGCCGCTGACCCACTAATGTTTGGGTCAAAGGTAAGGGTCTATAGGCATCACACCTATCCCTACAATTTATTTATTTTTCACCAATGTCAATGCTCATGGGGAATCATACACGATCGATTCTCAACCCGCAATATTAATATGCCAAGAATCAAGTCACAAGGCCTCAAGTATGATGTAATAACAAATAAGACACCACCCATAACTTGGGAAACCATCATCATTATCATCTGTAGTGAGAAAACTCCCTTGGTGATAATGTCTCACCAATAAATAGGCACACACACAATAGCGTCATCCCAAATAACCCAATCAAAATGAAATACAACACATGGTTTTGTTATGTAGAGTTTCATTCCATGGAATATGGTAAATAAAAATCTAGTTTTTTACTGGAAATTTAAATAACTGAACATAGACAATAACAACACAATAGGGGCTTGACGCTGAGGCACCATGGTCGTACTGACCCGCCAAGGTCACTACACCTCATTTGAACAAGAAACACATTTTCTCTGCCATTCATGGGAATTTCCCCATAGATTCATATGATCTTGTGTTAGATGTAAATTAATACTCATGTTGGCCCAAATAACATTAATTCCACCAATATATTATATGTAAAAACACATTATGAATAGTTTTTTACACCTTAAACAACATAGCGTTAGCTGTTAGTGAAAATTAAATCTAGATAGAGAATATGTATTTTGTATCATTTTTTCATTTTATGATATGTGAGATACATATTGTTTATAAACAACATGTGTCAACTTAAAATAATTTGCCTCTTAAGAAGAGTCCAAGATCCAAAAAATTATAAAAAAGATAATCAAATCAAAACCCCATTTGCATCGCCAAAGGAAAAAATCAAATAAAAACATAACATTATAAAACATGAACATCAATCCCATATTCAACATAACAATGACTTCTTATCAAAACAAGTCTAATAAACACACTAGTTCGATATCCATCCCACTCCCCAACACATTCCTAAATATCTAACCTACCACATCCCAAAACAATAATATTAATGTAAAATAAATCACAAATACCACTTTTTATTTTCTCTCCACCCAAGACCACAGACCGGTGCTTGTACATGTGAATTCTAGTTGACCTTAAGCATGCGTCCCTATACGCCTAATGCATCAAACAATTAGGGGGTTCTATGATGTAACAATGGGAAACTATACCCCCTATATTAGAGTGCACAGTAAAAAATTAAATAACCAATCATCATACAAAAAAAACCTAAATCATAAGTTGATATATATATATATATATATATATATGAATATCATGATAAATAAATAAAATGATATAATATCCCAAACAACCATATCATAAATACAATATTCCTTAACTATGTTTCTCATATATACATACCAAAAGGGAATGAAAAAAAATTGATTCATCTTCCATACCTCATCCCATACTACATGAACCCATTCAATCCACCTCGCTCGATCTGCCTCAGGCCTATGTCTAACCTTTTCCTATAACCAAGTGAACGTCTGGTCAGGTACCCATGTAATCTTGAAGCCCGAAAAGGGTGTGATAAAATAACATAGTAGGGAACACCATACATTGTCCCATATTAACCATCATATGTTATTATATGTGAATGTGACATGGTAAGATGAAATAAATAAATTAACTGTAGAAAAATATACAACAATACAACCTACTTCGACCCAATATTAAAGTTTCTCAAAACACATTATGAAATAATGCCAAAGATAACATGTCGAACCACCCATAGGGTTAATTTCAAAATAGTATCACAACTGACCATATATTAGTATTCAAATTCATCATTAACCTCCCCCCCAAAGGGTCTTTCCCATCATAACCTTAGGTAATTGTTTTATAGTCATGGGGAATGCTACCAGAATCTCCTTCCCAATTTAATTGATCAACCATGGATCAAAATCCATAAAATAATCACAAATAGTATCAAAAAACCCCAATATAGGATTATACAATAATTATAAAAAACATAGATCCATGTTCACTTGGGAATTCTGGATTACTCGCACCATGATATATAAAAAACCCTTGGCATAGAGTAGGCTCCATTCCTCTACTGTAAGTCCCCCACCAGGCTAGAATATGACCGTTTTTTGAAACATATAGGGAATCATTCATATAATCACCTCATCTAGCCTTCCCAATGAGAGTTTCCACATCCATGGAATAATCACAACATGTGTCACATCCTTCATCCCCTATGAGAAGTATCAACATCTCAAGAATTTACTCCAATGGAATCACACCCATCATAACCTATAGTATTTTCTATCAATTCATAATGATTACCTATAGTGTATTTATGGAAAATAAAATAAAAATTTATAAACATTGGTGTTTGTACCCCCAACAAACTTGGAAAACCATGGTCTGACTCCACAATAGAACTAAATAACTCATCACAACTTAAATATGCTTGATGTAGTTGGGGTTTGGCTTAGTGTTAAGCCCCCCTTAATCCTACATGAAAAATGGGGGTCCAAAACCCATTGGACACAGGTACTGTAGAAGTACTGTAGTATTAATGTAGTAGTGGCGGCACTGTAGAAATAGCGGTCACTATAGCGGTGGCAGGTCACTGTAGCGGTGGCAGGGTACTGTAGCAGCGGCAGTCACTGTGCAGCACTATAGCAGCACATATACTGTAGTAATATTATTCACAGAATGGACTTTCGGCCAAAAAATTGGGGCTACGGGCCATGTAATGGGATAAATTCTCACCGGGCCTTCGGGCTAGGTAATGGGTCTCCCTCTACCCAATTACAGAGGTATTTGCATTGCTTTAACAATAAATGAGGCTTCAGCTCCAACCTTTTAAAAAAACTTAAATATGCTCGATATATCGATCTGAGTTCTAAAGATAAAATTGTGGCTATGTCCAAACTTACCCATAATAACCATATAACCATGGTCACAAGTCAATGGGTACCTAATAGGAACCCCTAAATCTTAGTACCATAGAGGAAGCCTCACATGGGTCATATGTATTAGTCATAGTCATTACCTATTGCCTATGGGATAACATAAACTCTACCATCTTCATCAATGTAGCATACCCTTTCTAGCCACCCAGGTATCACCACTGGGAAAACAGACAAGATATTTCCCATTATCAATCTTGATCCTCTTGTTCACACCTGGTCAGTACACCTACCCAAGAAGATCAAGTTCTACCTAAGCTATATCCACCTAAGACTGATTATCAACTAATAATACACACATTGCCTGGATTAAACACCCAATAGTTCTAGAGGAAACCTAATATATCAAAGGATTCACCAACGTCTCATGGTTCAATCATTCCATTTCACAACACCACTTCTTATAGGAGTGGTTAAAGATCATATTATTGTGCCACTAGGTCTTAGTGGGTGGTAAATGACCTACCAAGGGGTGTAGAAACTATCCAACATCTCAATGGTCCTTACCTCAACCTTCGAACAAAGACGTGTTAAGATAGAACATAAGAGTTGTTTGTGACGTTTTCCACTCATATATATCAATTGGAAGTCTTTATTTAATTCAATTAAAATATTAAATTTAATTAAATTAACCCAGGAACTTCCCTTGTGGTATACCTAGGAATCTAAATACAAATAAAGAAAACCCAAATCTCATAGGGAACATGCATCAGACCACCTAAAATTTTAGAAGTTTTTTATTTACTCCAAAGGGATTAAAACATCTAATAAGGCTCAACAAATCATGTTCACCCGCTTCCATTCTCAACTGACATCATCAGAATGACCGGAGTTCCTAATTCATTCATAACAAAACCAAATAAGTAATTAATTAATTTAATATAAACACAACATAAAACATCATAACTCATCATGTTTTCATCACTAACTTGAACCACCGACAATGTTAAACCATGGGTCGGTCTCACATCCCTAAACGTACATATAGATAATTCCACAAAATATGACACCAAATCAATAGGGGTCTCAATTAATTTTTCATCAACAACAAAAGAAATTTTTTTGGCGAAATAATTCTTAATGAAAATGGCAATCCACCACATGAAACTATATCCAAGGTCACCCAATTCCTTGTGAGGGTGAAATCCCTTTCATTATTCAATGATTACACCATTCTCTTTTGAATCTGAAATAAATTCAATAGACAGAAAAATATATATTTGGATGTAGAAGAATAGAAATAGACCACATGAGATTCAAAAGGTTATATCAAATCACTGTAAACAGCTTCAAAATCCACCCCAATCCAAATGGAAAGATGAGAAAAAGGGAGGATCCCCTTGGTCATGTACAAGTGAGGGAGGAAAAAGTGGGGGTATCCCTATGACACCCTGTGTTTTTAGGGACCAGTTTTTTTCGAATAAATTTTATATTTCATTCATATCTTGCAATAGAATAATTCAATTATTCATTTTTCATGTAACAACTACTTGGAATATGATACACACAACACTGAATTGGTGTACATTACATGCAACACCGACTTGGAATACGAGGCATGCTACACTGGGTTATCTTAAGATACACACAACACAAAGTTTCTACAAAACATCTCTTTTTTATTGTTTTAATTATTTAAATAATATAATTATAAACTATCTCTTTAAAATAATAATAGTGATATTAATGACTATATTTAAATTTTTTAATTTTTTTTAATATAAGTAAAATATATTTATAACAAAATATATGATTTTGGTAAAGTCTTTTGTTTAAAAATATTGTTTTCTCAGATAAATGATTTTAATAAACATATAAAAAAATTAATTTTAGACACATTTAGAAATTTAATATGTTAAAAACATTATTTTTTAATTCAGAACATTTAAATTATCATAGGGTTTTACTTTTTGGGAGTTTTTTGAGAAACATCATATTTTGATAAATATTGAAAAAATCTACTTTTATGTTAAAAACTACATTTTTGACTAATTAATTATTAACGATATATAATATTATAAATATTTTTAAGGTAAAATTATCTAAAAATTACATCAAATAATACTATATAATTTATTAGAATAAAATTCACTTTGAAACATAATATAAAATCTTAACAATCTTTTGAACTTTTTATTAACTTAAAACCTCATTATTTCATCTCGTATGCATAATTAACACTTATCATAGTTTTACAATTTTGTAATTTGAAGTTAAAAAATATGAAATATTGAATTTTAATTAGTATAATATTTAGATTCTAATAGGACCATGTTAATTTTTGACCAAAATGACTAGTAAAAGTAATTAAAATTAATCACAGTAGTTATGGCCAAATTAATATTAATTTTAGACTGAACATTAAAATTAATGGCCCAAATGACCTAGAAACTTGTCCAACACCAATGTTATGACCATATTTCGGTCATAAACTCTCCATTATAGAGTTTTTTGGTTTTTTCTGACATTGTTTAGGTAATAACATGTTCCCATCTAGTTTGTTTCTAAAAATTCCAAATGAGCTCTTTTCTTTCCCTACAAAAAAAACCACCTTTACCCATTCCTCACACATATCAATCCAATTATGTTCATAAGAGTTCTGAAAAAATATCCTCCCAAAAAATCCTCACTTATTACAAGAATCCTCCATTCTCTCATAAATCTTCTTGAGGATTCCTTTTGGGATAATCCAACAGGAGTTACCTAATTAAGAGGTAACATATTCTCTCAAGATCATTTCCATTTTTCCCTTATTCCCCCATCCACTATATTTATTTCCTTCTTGTGTAAAAAAATTAGTATACTACATATAAAAATATTTTGTTATGAAAATTTTATGACCTACACTTACACACACATCAATCTAATGGATGTTGAACCTACTATTTCTAGGTAAGGCGACCTATTGCTTCACAAAATGATGATTGTTCATTTCTCCATTACCATAAATCTTGGTGGATATAATGATGGAATAACTATATATATTTGTCATATATTATATTTAATATGTAATTAATCTTCTATATTACTTTTACAACACCCATCTGTGTACTTTCCATTCGGTGTGAATACGATAATCTCGTTCGAGGAAGTGTGGACTACCGCCCACTCAAAGCGATGTGATTTGTTCACACACCACATGAAATGTATTAAGGATGGTTTTAATGAAAATATATGATATATATAATATATTAATTATAATAGAATCATTATATATATATGTGTGTCATTTATATACTTTCTTTCAATATGAAAATAAAAATGGAAAACAATGTTCATGTGTACATATGGCTTACCATCTCTATGAACAACGTATTCAATTACATACATCATTATGATATAAATTATAATAATATAATTATACTAGATATATCTGATATTTATATCAATTTGTACAATCTTTAATCATGATATATGTATAAGGAACAATGATATAATAAATTAAGACACTTGTAAAGAACAAAACGAATGTTTCTCAAAGTGAAACCTTGACATAGGATTGTTAACAAGAGGATAATATAAGGTCATAATGAAAGAATAAATGGTAAAATATATATTAATATGATTATATAAATTTGGTATAATAATATAATATTTATTATATAGTAATATTGTATGAGTGTATAAAGAGTCAAGAGATAAGATAAGGGGATTTCATCTCACTTTTAATTTCTGTAAGATAAAAGCTATGTTTGCCACTCTTTACTTTTGTCTGGTGTATGAACTGATAATTATTGTGTTATATTAATTATAAAATTAAATTTATGGGTACTCATATATCCATTCTATGATCCTTTGTTCATGGGTTTTAACTTTCAAAGGTTACCAAATCGGTAAAACAGTTTTGTCTCAATTTTCCTTCTTTAAGACACATGTTTAGTTATGAACCTACACTCTTCTTCGAGGTGTATATACTTAAATTTTACATGTTATATCCGTAATAACATTATTTAAATGATTTTTTAAGCTTTATGTAATTCCCTTTTCTTACATGGATAGTATGATCCCATGTTACCGAGTTATAAGAGTTTATTGAAACAATCTCATCGCTTTCTGAGATTATTTATGTTTATGCATACATTGATGAAATATTTTAATAAATAATTCAATAATATTCATTAGATTCATTATACTATGTTTATTCAAGATATCCTCATTTTTTAGTACCATTTACCCACTCTTTGGTACTTAAGATAATGTATTAGTAAAATCTAACCACCTCTGACTTCGGTTAGAAATCTATTGTATTAAAAATAAACTTGTTTTCAAAAATATTTTCAAAGGATCCTTTATGATAATTCTCAAGGAAATGTTGATTTTCAATTTTTTATTTTTTTCAAAATATTCCTTCATTAATATTAAGATCTATTTTCAAATAAAAAGGTTTATAAATGGTGTTATTTAAAAAATATAATTTTTCAAAGAAGAAATGATATTTTCCTCAAGAACTATTTTTAAATGATCTTTAAAAACTATTTCCCATTTTCAATAACATCTACTGGTGTTAATTATGACTTTATAAGTATTTATTCGATTTCACCATTCATATTATTTCTCTGAATGGATTATTTTTTGAGGGAATGTTGTTTATGAAACCCATTTATCTTTCATGGGTTATATGCTTTTGACACCTACTTAATTTCATGGCTTATAGACATTTAAAACCCGCTTCATTTAACTGGTAATTCTTATGATTAAATGATTATGAAATGTATCTATTTTTGCAGGTTATGATATGCTTTGATTTTTGAGACACTCATTTCATTTCATGGATTATGTTCTTTTTATTTACGATTTTGTGGAATATGTATGTATGATTTAATTTTGTGATTTTTGTGACATATATATCCCTATAATTAATTCAGTAATGATTTATATCTCAGGAGATAAAACATAGATGGGGTGAGTTTTACTCAGTTTAGTAATAAATGGCTGGAATGTGGGTTACTCAGTTCAATAATACAGGTCTAGAATGAGGGTGTAACGACCAAAAATTTTATTAATGAAAAACCATCTTCATCTATTTAAATTTCATATAATGTAAAATTGTTATATAAGACATATGAAATTCCTTGGTTTTAAGTTTATTCATTTCAAAATAACATTACGAATTGTTAACGTAGCTTATATAGTCGTTGAATAGTGATCACATGATTTGTATTAATATAGGGCTTTAACTAATCCAATTTACTTAGACAATGGAAGCGATGACCTCATCCAGTAGAATTGCTCTATACAAATCCCATTTGTTGGAGATTGGAAAGGAGGGAGCGTCACTATGCTTCACTATTAACCAATCCCATGCCGAACTTCAACTTGTTAATCTTGAAAAGAACTAGCTATAGGAGAAGTAGAAGTTGATAGAGATTATCACCCGAGCGATGTTATCTGAGCCACCCCAATATTCTATCACCATCGCACACCTTACCCTTAGGTATTATGTGGGTGTTATAAGGTGTTATGTAATAAGAACCTAGAACTATTATTATGTGCTATTTTTATATTTAAAGAACAAACATTCATTTTATTATTGTTACTTGTTAAAAGGTATGTAAAGAAATAATTATATTTTTAGTTAATATTCAATTAAGAAATCTATTTTTATGAATTAATATATTTTTGAATTAAATATTTTTTTAATAAAATATTAATACCAAATTTCTTTTTATTAAATATAAATTATCTAATAAATTTTATATAAAAACAATTGAAATTTTTATTGGGGTTTGAAAACTGTTTTTGTCAAAACCCATGAAATTTCAAAAAATATCGGTTTTTATTTTAAAATTGATAATTAAAATATTTATAAAATTATTTAGATAAAATGAACATCATTTTTTAATTCAGGACATTGAAATTATCTAAAGGTGATTTTTTTAAAATATTATGAGGAATATAATTTTTTTGTAAAAATTAAATACCGTTTAAATATATAATGTGTTTTATAACGTCATAAAGACCCAATAGTAAAGTAATAAAATATTATAAAATTAATTTTTTGACAATATATGTTTGAACCATAAATAATGTGATTTTAGATTTGTTTTATTAATTATATGGTGCCTTAGTAGATCTTCCAAGACTTATCGAACATTTAACAATTTAAAATGATTTCCTTGAGAGTTTGACTCACCTCCACATATGCAAGCCTAATATTTGAAGAATTTTTGACATTGGCCTTATAAAATACTATTTTCCCCTTCCATATGGAAAAAACATTGGATGGTTTGTGTTTTTGATTAGTCAATGTGTACTCTTCAAAACCTAAATAATAAATAATTCTTTATCTTTTCCTATATAAACCCACTAAAGCTCCCACATTACTTCACTAAAATTTTTCAGAGCTCAAAAAACCACTTACCTCCTGTCCATAGATTCATACCAAGGAATACCATTCTCCCTAGAAGCCTCTCACAAGCCTCTCCCAATCCTTTGGGATCACACTTCCATGTAAGGGATTTCTTCCTTTCTATTTTTTGTCCAAATTTCATTATATTTTTATACCCTTTTGTTTTCAATTAAAAATGTTGGGGTATGATTTTTCACCTCCCCCATACTTCTATCCTTATGTTTTAATGATGAGATACCTCTTTAGCTCCCAGTAATTCCTCCCATGAACACCAGTTACCATGCCAAAATACCGTAAGGAATTTCACTCTTCTCATTTACATTCAAACAATTATTTTAAATTATGAATCTAAATTCCATTACATATGTTGAGTCATGTATCTATATGAACACATTTCTTTCCATTTCATGTACATATGATGAGATACCCCTTTCTCTCTCATAAACCATTTTTATGAATTCTTACGTCTCGCCATTATGCTTCCGAAATTTCACCATAATTCTCCAAGACAATGTCATAGTGTAGTGAATATCATGCCCATTTCTATATCTACGATATTCAACATTATGCACATTTACTTAATGATTAAATAGTTTCATTTATGAATTCCACATTACTTTATTTTTTAATAAATGATGATGTTTACTGAATCTATGTTGTATGATATATGTGGCATTATTTTGTATGAAATCAAATGATTAAGAAGGGTGTGCACTGATAGCGCTTCAATGCATTGGGTATAGACTAGTATCATGATAGTTCAATTGAAATAAGGGTTTACTCATGATAATTCAATTGAAATGGGGGTTTACTCATTATCCATGTGAAATGATCCTTGGCTAATGCTAATATCATACTAAATATTGTTGCCACATTTTAAAGCAATGATAATCAAGCTCTATCATGCCTTTATGTTCGTGTTTTTATTATTCTCCATTGATATGCATATTGTTTAACATGTAAAAAATTATTCATTTTATTCCTCATTTACTCCCTTAATGAGATTTCATTCTCACCCTTTTCTTATGCATGTCCTCAGGTTATCCCATGTAATGCTAAGTAAGAAGGTATTTTGTGGGCATGTAAAAGAATTTTTCAATAAAGATGATGTATTTTATGTCTTAAGTTGTCATGTAGTGTCTCTAATTTCCCAAGACACATGACCAATAAATCCATAGAGCTGTCTTAAGTGAAATTTTATGTAAAAAATCGTGTTTAAGTGTGTAATATAAAGAAGGGTTGTTATAGTTGGTATCAAAGTGTAGATTTCATTATTTTGGAGATTAGGATCAGAAAACGCTAGTGAAATCCATATGGATAAGAATAATTATAATAATGAAATCCCTAAATTTTGATGACTATCGAGTAAGTGGTTTATCATGAAAATGAATCCCTATCTAGACACATACAAGTAGAGGATTATCTGGCATAGATGTGTCTAGGGTTAAAACCCGAAAACACCGCTTTGAGCTTGACTTGAACAGGAACTAGTGCACGAAAATGGGTCATGCTTCACTCTTGGTTACAACACTAATGGGGGATATGATTTGGTAAATTCCAAAGTATAGTATGAAACATTATTAAGGGAATAAAAAAACCCCTAAGAATATATATTGGCTATTATATCATGGATAACATTGCTTGAAGCCTATAAATTCTTAAGTTAAATAAATAAATGTAATTTATAAGTTATCACTTTTTCATTGGATTCCCCTTTATGTGCTACCCCAAAAATGTCTTTTATTATATCCAATGGACGGTAATAGGAGGACTCAGGCTAACAACCAATGTAATGATCAATTTGACAACTGTTCTAATGAGATGCCCAATCTGATGGGAGAAGGAATCACAAACCTTATCACAACACGCTTTCAGTTAACTCAATTTTTGAATAAAAATGTCGATCAAGAGGAACGTTCGACCCCCCCCCTCCCCCCCCCCCCCCAAGAAAGAACAAGTCGCAATCAAAAACATCATGGGACAAATGCCTGCTACTATTAATAGATCATTATATCTCTCAATTGTCGAACAATGGATCAACTCCATTAAGAAGGCCTTCTCCTTCCCTAAATTTTTCAAACAAGAGAAGGTTCTTCTACCTGTTTATCATATGGAGGGTGAATATGATCAATAATATACATTGATAAAAAATACAAAGCCTATAGAGGAGATCGATGTGTTTGGATAGAAGGATTTTTCAAATAATGTTTTCTGATAAATATTTTATGTGCACCCTCTGACATAATATGGAAAGGGACTTCCTTTCCCTTAAATAAAAAGTTGACGAATCCATCGGAGCATGTGTGGAAAACTTTACAAGGATTTCACAATAGGCCATCAACATTGTCATTACCCCTGAATGCAAGGTTTAATGATTATTTGGTGGGATAAAACCTATCCTACAATAATACTTAGTGATCTATAATTTTGATAACTATAAGGAAATTCTTTTATGTTCTCACAAAGTCAAAATAGTGATCGGCGAATCTCATGAATATCTTGGGTAAAAGAAGAAGAAAGTGGGTTTTAATTATGGAGGTCTAATGGATAAATCCAATTGTGTTATGATATTCCATCACCCCAGTTTCCAATGGTGCATAAATAATCATCCTATGAATTTACTGACGGGGGTGATGAAATTATTTAGGTGTGGAAGAGAAGGGAACCTGGACATTAACTTATAACAAGAAAAACTAGATTTTGTGAAAAAAGAGAGGAATGCACCATTTGACCCTCAACACATTTTTCATTTCTTCAACTAGAAATAATCAGGGCACTTTGAAAACTAGTTCCCTAAGACAAGGGTTTTCGAGGGCATCCAAAAACCACTAAGGGAGAAAGGGAGAGATTTTTTCATCACTATTGCCAAAGCAAACCCCAACAACTAAGTGGTGATAAGTATGCAAGTTATTCATTCAATAATAGAGAACTTACTTTTTTATTACGGTTCTACTCATTCTTTTATATCCTGAAATTTTTGAAGAACAATCCCTACACCTCCAAAAATCATAGAAGTGAAGATGTCGATGAGAATAAAAAATAGGGAAATCATTGTAACCCATTAAAATAACTCCTTCCATGTCACAATTTATGAATTAAACTTAGCATCGACCTCATCTTACTCACTCTATTGGTATTTGATGAAATTCATTTCCTGGATTGGGTTTCCCTATATAGAGACCATACAAATTTCTGTGAGAGGGAAATCACTCTCCATTTGGTGAATCGAAACTTGATTCTATACAAGTGCAAGGAGGATGATGAATCTTCCTTAGCACCATCATCTTAAGCATTAATAATACTATCCCATGAGAATTTTTATCTTTATTAGATTATTGAGTATAAGGAATCAACCATCCTTGAAGACATGCCTATTGTGATGGAATTTGTTGAAGTGTTTTCTAAGGAATTTCCTGGTCTTCCTCCTAGAAGAGATGCTGAATTCTAAATTGATCTTATACCCGAGGCTTGGCCAATATCCAAGAATCCATATAGAATGGATGTTGTGGAGCTTGAGTTGATAAAGAAACAACTATAGGGGAATCTAGATAAAGGGTTTATACGACCATGTGCTTCACCGTGGGGTGCACCAGTCTTCTTCATCAAGAATAATGATGGGTCAATGCGCCTTTGCATTGATTATCGTGAGCTCAAAAAATCGCAATAAAAAACATGTATCCAATGCCCCAAACTGATGACTTGTTTGATCAGTTTTTTGGAGGAAAATAATTCTCCCAGGTGGATATGTGGTCAGGATATTACCATGTAGGGGTGAAGAAGGAGGATATCCCCAATACTACTTTTCATATAAGGTACGAGAACTATAAATTCATAGTAATGCCTTTTAGACTCACTAATGCTCCAGAAATCTTCATGGACACGATGAATAGTGTATTTAGAGAATACCTCGACAAATATTTGGTAGTATTTATTGATGATATTTTAATATACTCTAAAACCAATGAGGATCATGAAGAGCATCTAAGCATTGTACTAAAGACCTTACGAAAGGATAATCTCTATGAAAACTACAACAAGTGTGAGTTCTAGTTGAAGGAAGTCTCATTCATGGTTCATATAATCAGAATAAAGGGGATATTTTTGGATCCCTCTAAGACATATTCAATTGAGGGATGGAAAGGGCCAACATCTATGACAGATATATGTAGCTTCCTTGGGATAGCTTGATATTATCGCCGATTTGGGAAAAATTTATCACGGCTACCAAAACCTCTTACCAATATAACTTGGAAGGGAGTCAAGTTTTTTGGGAGTGATGAGTTCAATTATTGCTTTATGGAATTTAAAATGAGTCTTACCACTATTCTTGTGCTCACATTACCCACAAGTTTATAAATATTTGTAGTATTTAGTTATGCTTCAAAAAAGGGCATGGGTTGTGTGTTGATGAAAAAATGAAAAATTTATTGCCTATGGTTCAAGGAACTTGAAATTTCATTAGAAAAACAATCCAACAGATGATTTGGATTTGGATGTAGTAATCATTACATTGAAAATTTGGAAGCATTACCTCTTTGTGGAGAAGTGTGAAATATATATGGATCACAAAAGACTCAAGTATATATTCAAACAAAAATAGTTGAACATGCACCAACAAAGATGGTTATAGTTCATCAAAGACTACTACTCCTCAATTCATTACCACCCTAAGAAAGAGAACAAGGTGGTGAATGCTCTATATAGAAAGAAACCAATGATTCTATCATTGATGAGAATTGAAAAGGCTCCAATCTTCTTGGATTTGATGAAGATGGACATGAGAATCATAAATAAGGGAATATGCATCAATCCTTTCACAAATGATTTATCAACCATCTCTTTTGGAAAGGATAAAGGATGCTCAAAAGGATGATGTGGTAATTTCAATGAAAGTAGAAACTTTTAGAAATGGGAAATACATAGAAATCAATGTTAATGAATAAGGAATTGTGAGATTTGGGACAAAACTAGGTTTTCCATCAAATATAGAGTTAAGAAAAGAAATTTTGGATGATGTACATAGATAGAATTCCTCCATCTACCCAGGAAACAAAAATATGTATCGAGATCTCTAAGAGCATTATTGGTGGGAAAACATGAAGAAGGAGATCGCTTAGTATAAATCAAAGTTCCTGGTATGTTAGCAATTGATGGTTGAGAGGTAGAAGTCTAAGGGGATGATGCAACCATTATCGATACCAACCAAAAAATGGGAGAACATCCCCATGGACTATGTCACTAGACATTTGAAGATATCCAATGAAAACAATGCTATCCGAGTTGTTGTGGATCATCTTTCAAAGACTACACAGTTCATTACAATTTGGGTGGATTTCCCATTGGATTAACTGGCATAGATATATATCAGATAAGTGGTAAGGATAGATAGAGTACCATTATATATTGTATCCGATCAAGATCGAAGATTCAACTCAACGTTTTGGAAGAGTCTCCCACATGCTCTAAGTATTTAGCTGGACTTTGGTATGACTTATCATCCTCAAACTGATGGCCAGTCTGATTGGAAAATCCAAACACTTGAGGAAATATTGAGAGCATGCTCAATGGACTGAAAAGAAGGATGGGATCAACATCTTATTCTAGTTGAGTTCTCTTACCATAACATTTTCCACTCAAGCGTCCAAATGGCTTTTTATGATGCCCTTTATGGGAAGAGGAGCAGAACACTGCTATGTTGGGATGAAGTTGGGGAGTGAAAACTCCTAGGTCCAGAATTGGTCGATGAAATGGTGGAGAAGGTTAATACCATCCAGTTACACATTAAAGCTGCTCAGAGTCGAAAAAAGATCTATGTTGATAATCGTCGATGATGCCTAGAGTTTCATGTCCGAGACATGGTATTCCTCCGCATATCATTGTGGAAGAGAGTCATGAGATTGGAAATTTATGGAAAGCTTATTCCAGGGTATATTGTCTGTTTTGAGTTCTTTGATCACATTAGATAAGTGGAATATCGACTATCACTTCCACTAAACCTATCTCAAGTACATGATATATTCCATGTATCACTCCTGAGTAAGTACATACACGACCAATTGCATTTACTTAATCCAGTGGTGTTCGCATTGGACAACGACCTCTCCTATGAAGAGAAGCTAGTGAAGATATTAGATCTTAGGGAAAAATTTCTATGAAATAAGACAATGCCCCTAGTCAATGTTTTTTGTAGGTAAAATAGGTTTAAAGAAGCTACATGGGAATCAGAGGAAGTGATGAAGCAGAGTTACCCTCATCTATTTTAGTGTGGGAAAAGAAAATTTCAATTTCAAAATTTCTTAAGAGGGGAAGATTGTAATGGCCCAAAATTTTATTAATGAAAATTATTCTTGATCTAATTAAATTCCATGTTATGTAAAATGGGTATATAAGACATATGCACTTCCTTGGTTTCATGTCATTGGATTTCAAAATACCGTTAAGAAATGTCACCATTTCTAATATATCTGTTGAATAGTGATCAAATGATTAGTGTAAATATAGGGCTCTGACAAATCCAATTTACTCAGAAAAATAAAGTGATGGCCTCATCCAGTAGAATTACTCCATACGAAGCCCATTTTTCAGATCTTAGAAAGGCGGTAGCGTCACTGGGCTTCTCTCCTGGCCAATTCCAATCCTATTCCCAACATGTTAAGCTTGAATGGAATATACTATGGGAGAAGTGGAAGTTGATATAGATTATCACCCGAGCGATGTCATACAATCCACCCCAAGATTCTATCACATCGCCCACCTTACACTTATTTCTTATGTGGGTGTAATAAGGGGTTTTGTAACAAGACCCTAGCATGATGATTATGTGCATTTTTTTAAATGTAAATAATAAACATTCATTTTATTATTTCTTCTATGTAAATGGTTTTTAAAGCACAAGTAGTATTTTTAATTAATATTCAATTAAGAAAGTTATTTTCATGAGTTAATGGATTTTCTAATTAAATAATATTTTAATAAAAATTTATTACTAAATTAATTTTTATTAAATATAAATGATCGTAAAAAGTTTTTATGAATGAAATTGAAATAATTATTTGGGTTTGAAAACTGTTTTTCTCAAAACCGATGAAATTTAAATAAATGTCAGTTTTTATTATAAAATTGAATATTCACATATTTATAAAATTATTTTGTTAAAATGAATTTCATTTTTTGGATTCAAGACGTCGAAATTTTCTAACGGTTAGTTTTTCATAATTTTCTAAGGCAGTCAAATTTTTAGGTAAATAATAAATACCGTTTAAACATATAATGCGTTTTATGACATCATAATGACCTAATAGTGATATAATAAAATACTATAAAAGGGATTTTGGGACAATATATGTTTTAAACATAATATAATGTGATTTTACATTTCTTTTATTAATTTTAATGTGCCTTATTGGACCCTTCAATAATTATAAAACATTTAAACATTTTAAAATGATTTCCTTTAGAGTGTGACTCACCTCCACATAAGAAAACCTAATATTTTACGATGGTTATCCGTTGGCCTTAAAAAATAATGTTTGCCACAATCCTCTGTAAAAATCGTTGGATAGTTTGTGGTTTTGATATGTTTAATGTTTAGTGTCCAAAACCTAAATAATAATGAATTCCCTCTGGTTTCATATATAAACCCACTCAAGCTCTCACTTCTCCTCACTCAAAACCATTGGAGCTCAAACAAACTTTCCCCTCCTCTCTCTATAATCCTCCTGAGGAACCAAAATCTCCCTATAATCCTATCTCAAGCGTCTCTTAGGCCGTTGGGATCACACTTCCTGGTAAGGGATTTCTTCCTTTATATTTTATGTCCAAATTTTCTTTTAATGTAATACTATTTTTTTCAATTAAAAATGTTGGGGTATGATTTTTCACCTCCCCCATACTTCCCTTTTTATGTTTTAATTATTAGATACCACTTTATCTCTCATTGATTCCTCTCATGCACACCTGTTACCATGCTGAAATTCTGTATAGAATTTCTCTATTCTCATTTACATTCTAGTCATTATTTTATATTATGCATCTAAATTCCATTAAATATTTTTCAACATGTATCTATATGAAACCCTTACTATCTATTTCATGTACAAATTATGAGATACCACTTTATCTCTCATCAATCATTTTTATGAATTCTTATGTCACGCTACTACTCTGCAAAAATTGCACCGCGAGTCTCCTAGCCAAAATCATTGTTTAGTGAAAATCATGCCTATTTCTATATTAATGGTATTCACCTTTATGAACATTTATTGTTGGTTTAATAGTTTCATGTATAAATTCCACATTCCTTTATCATGTAATAAAAGAATATGTTTAATGAATCCATGTTGTATGATCTATGTGGAACACTTATGCATGAAATGAAATTACAATGAAGGGTGTGCCCTGATAGCGCTCCAATGTATTGGGTAAAGATTAGTATCATGATATGTCAAGTGCAATGAGGTATTACTCATTATTATTCATGTTCAAGGATGTCTTAATCATGACCCATGTGAAATTATCCTTGTCTTATGCTAATGTCATGTCAAATTTTGTTTCTACATTTCCATGTTATGATAATCATGATATATCAAGACTTCATGTTCTCGTTTCTCTTGTGCTCTATTGGTATGCCTATTATCTAACATATATAATATTATTCATGTTATGCCCTTTTTACTCTCTTATTGGGCCTTATAGCTCCCCCATTTTTTATTAATGTCCTTGAGTTATCCCATGTAATGTTAAGTATGAAGAAGTGTTGTGGTCATGTAAATGAAGTTCTCAATAAAGATGTTGTATTTTATGTCTTAAGTTGTCATGTAATGTTCCTAATTTCACATGAAAAAAGACCTATTGATCCTTAGAATTTTCATAAGTGAAATTTTAATTAATAAATCATTTTTATGTGTGTAAAAAAAGATTAGGTTTGTTATAAAGTTTAACTTGGTTAAGTAATATAGGGCTGGAACGGGGGTTACCCAGGTAAGTAATGGAATTTTTCAACTAAGATAGTCATGGTAGTGATGCCTTGGGTACTATAGAAATCATTATAATCTTATGTGTTTCCACAATTCCATGTATTAGTTCTATTTTATGCTTTCATCACATATGATATTAATTTCATTAAGTTTCATGTCTTATGAACTGACAATATTTATGCCATGATCTTTGATATGCAGGGTATGAACTTATATTTTAAGGATAATAGTCTCATAACCTTATGATCATGTTTATGATTACATGTGTCCCTTTTTTACCCTTACTAAGAATTTTAGATCACCCCTTTTTATGGTTCCTTACATAAGTTATGATGATATGTTTTATGTTTGAGGTGTCTAAAAAGGGTGCTAGTAAAAAAGAACCTAGTGGGAGAAAATGTATCCCACTTATGTATCAGTGTTTATGTATTCCATATTTCCAAAGGCACCAGTCTAGTATCTTGCATCAGTTTATCTAATGTTTTGTGCTTTCCATAAAAGTTATGTAATGTTAATGTTTGAAAAGCGAGGGTTGATTTATTTGGTATCAGAGTAAAATTCTAGTTAACCATGGAAACAAGTATGATAAAACCTTGGTTAAAGCCCTAAGGACACATATAAGGATAACTATAATGATGATTCAAAGTATAGGAAAATGTCTTGGAATTTTGGCGAAGGATAGAGTTAGTGGTTTTCAAAAAATGCATCCTTGTATTGATAATACAAGTGTATGTGGATCTAGAATAGGTGTAACTAAGTGTAACAAACTCAATAATATGTTCTGGTCTTGACTCAGGGTAATTCGGTTCATGATAATGGGCCTTACTAGAAAACTAGTTTGACACTTCTAGGGGATATTATTTATGAATTAAAAAACTATTCATAAACCATTATGAATGATTTCAATATAAATTGGTTATGAAAAAACTAGGATAAACATATGTTGTCAGAGATTAAGGAAGTTGTCATAATTTAGACATCCTAGTAGTGATTTTTTATGATTTCGTGGTTCCTCATTATGATAAAAATTTCTTACATTATGCATCTGGTTTAGTCAATGGCTAGAACCTGAAGGATCTATGTCAATAGTGAAGGAAACTGACAATGAAATGATTGACCTTATGAGCAATCGATTTATATGGGAGATAAAATGAAAAATCATGTAACTATGCTCACCCAAATTTTTCAATATATGAATCTTGGTGGACTTCCAAATGAGAAAAAGAGGTAAGAACCTTCTGTTGAGTCTATCATGAGGCAACACCATCATTAATTCAGAGGGTATCCTGATCCACTTATTTTTGAACAAGGACTATTACCACTGAAAATATATTCTCTATTATTCATTGTACGGGGCATCATAAAGTCATTCTGGTTATTAATCGATTAGAAGGAGAAGCAGATCAATAGAGGACTCTAATTAAGAATATGGGGTAGCATGATGAGATTGAATCTACATTTTGGGATGAGTTTAATAAATTATTTTCCAATAATTACATTCATCAAATTATTTTTTCCAAGATGGAGAAAGAGTTACTTGAGTGGAAGCAATTGGATGATGAGTCTCTTGGTACCTATGAGGCTAATTTCAGAAGACTTCTGAGGTACCCTTGAGGAATCGTCATCCAACATGAATGTAAGTTTCATATGTTCATTTGTGGATAAAATCGAATTATTAGATGTTCATTGGACATAAGATACTTTAGCATATATTAATAGATTGTGCATTGTGAAATCTAGGTTGAAATAGAGGTAGGAGTCATGTATCAATAACATGAATTTTAAAATAAGAGGAATATGGAGTTTAAAAGAAACCCTAAAACTAGCGAGAATAGAATATGACCTTTCTTTTATTATCTAAATGCGAGAAGAAGCATGAATGTTATTACCTTAGTGTATTTAATAAATGTTTTAAGTGTGGAATGGAAGTCTATTAGGAAATTTATTACAAAGGTGATGGGAATAAGTTTTCTCAAAATGCTAATGGAGAAAAAGGCCATCAAAATGAACCTCCCAAAATTCAGTGCAACGAGTGTAAGGAGAATCAGAATTATGATAACCACTACCCAAACCCAAGGATTGGTGATGATGATTGATTTCAGCAATCTCTCAAGATGAGGGATAGGGGTAAATATCATGCAATCACTATTTATTATGAGGGTTGTGATAAATACGTGATCAAAGATACACTTACCATCTACTCTAGAACTACTAATGTCATATTTGATTCTAGATCTATCTACTCTTTCATATATAACAATTTTCTAACGGTGTTAAGATTCTTCTAAAACAATTAGAGGAGGAATTATCATTCCACAAACCTAATGGTATGATTATTGCATCTCATGTCTTTGATTTCTCTCCAATTATAGTTTTTCAGAATGTAATTCCTACAAATATTTTTATTCTTCATTTGGGTGAATTTGATTTCTTCCTAGGAATGGATTGGATTTATCTACATAAATCCCACTTCAATTGTCTTGGAAGATTATTTTTGTTATATATTTCAAACCATCTTTTGATCATAATTTAATGTGATGATAAATATGAAATTCCTATGGAGATTACATCATTTGTATGGGGTTTAATTCCCATTAAAAAGGGCCTTTTTAACTCAAATGGTTGGGGAGAATATAGTCATTAAAGATATTCCTATTGTTCGAGCTTTTTTCAATGTATTTCTGAAATAATTTTCTTGTATTCCACCAAAACATGATGTTGAGTTCACAATAGAACTTATAACCAGTTCCACATCTATTTTAGAGACTACTTATATAATGTACCTGATTGAGTTGTAGGAATTAAAGAAGAAACTCCATGAAAACCTTGATAAGGTATTCATTTGGCCAAGGGTGTCACCTTGGGTGGCACTGGTTCTTTTTATGAAAATGAAAGGTGGATCAATGCAACTCTACATTTATTATCAAGAGTTGAACAAGATTACAATCAAGAACAAGTATCATCTTTCCCATATAAGTGATATGTTTGATCAAATACATGGGGATTAATACTTTTCCAATATTGAACTTCTTTCAGATATCATCATCTAAGGGTCATGAAGGATGATATACCCAAGACGACATTCCGTACAAGGTATGATCACTATCAATATATATTTATGCCTTTTGGTCTTACTAATTCCCATTCTATCTTCATGGATTTAATGAATTGTGCCCCTAGAGATTACCTTGACCAATATTTAGAGGTCTTTCTAGATGAAATTGTTATCTATTCAATGAGTAAAAAATATAATGAATATCACTTGATAATTTTATTGAAGTCCCTAAAGAAGAATAATTTGAGCAAAAAATATGCCATGTGTGAATTTTGGCTGAAAAAGGTTTCATTTTTGGCTCTCATAATCTAAAGGGATTGTATAGTAGTAGATCAATTAATGAAAGAGGATTTTGAAATTTGGAATAGACCAACCATAGTGATTGAGATCTATAGCATTCATGGTTTAGTTGGATATTATTAATTTTTTGTTGAGAAGTTTTCATGACTATCTAATCCTCTCACCATGTTAAATCGATAGGGTGTCAAGTTCCTCTAGATAAATGAATGTGAGGAAAATTTCAATGAACAATAGATAAGGGTGGTTAGTGCACAAATGATTACACTACCTTGTAATAGAGAAGGCTTTGTAATCTATATCTGTCACGACCCGCCCTCGGGGTCCGTGCCGTGACTACCCCAAGTCCGCCTTCCATAGGCCAGGGGCTGGCGACTAGCACCAAGGTGTAAATCCCGGTAAAAAGGGAAGGCATTGCCTTTGAAAATAAACAAACACCACAGAGTAAGCAAGAGGAAAGTAAACACTAAACAAAAGCAGAGTACAACTGAAAGTGCGGAAAAGTAAATGGGCCAGAATACAAACCCAAAACTGAAAGTAAAGTACAACTCGAAAGGGAAAACAGCAATTGAAAAGTAAATGCCGCTACACCGAGCTGTCCACTGGAAATCCCACCTGAAGGGTGGGTACAGATAGCTCCTCTGCTCCACAGGTCCCACCGTCTGCTCCGTGCACGTCCCGCCCAGTGGTCCACCTCCGGGTACCATCCCGCTCTGCAAGCCTCAGCTAAGGTCAACGCTGTCCGTCGTCTGCAACCAACACAACGTAGTGCGGGCAAAGCCCGTGCAGGGGTGAGTATAAGCTACTCAGTAGGGACCCCGAGACCCCTGAAGGTCTCTCAAATCCACAAAGGATAAACCACGAAGAAAGGTATAATCACGAAGTAACAACCGACATTTCTTAGGTATATGCCCATACATATACCTAAGTCATCAATTCAAATACGCTCCAACCTCCGAGCCCATGTACAACTCAGTCCACACAGGAAAGTAAACGTATTCCACACAGGAAAGCAAAACGTAATCCACAAAGGATTGCACAACATAATCCACACATGAAAGCAACAGGATTCAGCTCACACAGGTATACTTCTTCAAAGGACGATAAAGATGATCACTGATCCATCTAAGTCGTCAGACCCACGAAGGATCAAGGTAACTAACACCCGCAAAGACCCACAAAGGATCGGGCCCACACAGGACCTGTAGGCGCTGGTTCACACAGGACCGCTGAGCGCAAGGACCCACACACGATCGGACCCACACAGGATCGGGCCCACACAGGACCTGTAGCACTGATCCACGTAGGATCGCTGAGTGCTGTAGTCGTCGTCGTCGAATCCACACAGGATCTCTGTACTGTCGTCGTCGCAGTCACAGTAGCAGTAGTAGCAGTAGCAGTCACAGTAACAGTCGCAGCCAGCACTAGGGTTCCTGCACTCAGCAAGCTCGTTCGGAGAGTCCGCTCCACGAGCCGAGAGGCTGATACATCAACTGTAACGAAGACTAGAGTTGATGTATCCAAAAGTTCCGTATCGTCAACAGGAACTCAACGCAACAGACGGTGCGTCGATCGGATGCCCGGTCTGAGAGTTATTGGCATTTTCGTCCCCGGGGCCCGGTTGGTTTTTAAGACAAAACCAACCCGACCGTCCTCCACCTGCATCCAAACCTCGGGCGGAGTATGCCAAAAGATCCGTCTCACTAAGAGGAACACAACACGGCTGACGGAACGTCAATCGGACGTCCGTAGCTCTAGATATGAGTGTTTCCGCTCTGAAGGCCCGGTTGGTTTCGTGAACGAACCAACCCGGCCGAACTCAAAGTAATCCGAAACCTTGAGTGCGATATACCGAAACGACCGTCTCGATCCAAGGATCGCGTTTCCGCAGACGGTTCGTCAATCGGAGGTCCGAGGCTCAAGTTATGGTCAAAAGACCGAATCTGATCCGAAACGGGGGGTTCGGGTCCGGGTCGACCGGGCCCGACCCCCCCCCCCCCCTGGGTCGGCCCGAACCGGGTCCGACCCGGCCCGGCGGACCGGACGGGCGGCGGCGCGGCGGCGCGGCGGTAGCGCGGCGGCCCGGCGGTAGCGCGGCGGCCCGGCGGCAGGCGGGGCGGCCTGGCGGCAGGCGGGGCGGCCTGGCGGCATGCGGGGGGACAAAGCCCCCGCTGATTGAGGGGCGGCGCGACATATAGTCGCGCCCTTTTTGCAAACAGCCCCCCCCCCCACGTAGGGGGCTTGATTGGCAGAAAACGGGGGGCTTTTCCCCCCATATGGAAACCGCCCCCCTCATTAAGAGAGGGTTTTGATGAGCCGGCCGGGGGATTAATTCCCCCGGTTTACTGCCATCCGGCCGGCCAACTGGCCGGCCGGTGTTCTCCAACGGGACCAGAAAAATCCGGTCCCCTCTTCGGCTTCCGACGCCGGCGGCCTGGCCGCCGGTCTCTTCGTTCCGCCGCGGCCCGGAACCGGCCGCGGTTTTCGTCATCCGGCGCGGTGCGACGGCACCGCGCCCCTCCGCCGCACCTCGATTTCTTCAACGCGGCGCGACGGCGTCGCGTTCTTGATGTTTCTTTCATGGCGCGGCGCGACGGCGTCGCGTAATAAGGATTGGGCGAATATCCGCGTGGTGCGACGGCACCACGCCACCTTGATTCATCCACCCGCAAGCAATACAACAAGAACGATGGAGGGGGTTCGGCCGTGTTCATGCGGTCCTGCCCCCTCACGTTAAGCAATAACGCAACATAAAATATTTCAAAGCCACACGTTAGACTTGCTAAATTCATGATCAAGAATAGAATAAGTAAACAATAATCAACAACCCCTACCTCGGGTATAGGTTTGAAGATTTGACAACGTCCGCGGAAGTCAACGTCGCGGAGATCGGGCGTCGCGGTCGTCGTTCGTCAATTCTGTTGACGAAGAGATGTGTCCGATGTGATACGTCGTTGGCGAAACCTCTTATGTCGACGAAGGGAATCCGAGGAGGAAGCGGTGTTCCCTCTCGTTGACACAGAAGACGAAGAAGAGCGGAGCGGCGTTCTTCGTCGGAACTTGAGCGTTCTTCGTCAAGTTGAGCGTTCTTCGTGTTCTTCGTTAGAGTTGAAGAAGAAGAATAAAGTCTCCCAAAAGCTCTCAAGGTGGCCAAAGCTATTAACCAAAATAAAATAAGACACTATCTTATTTTATTAACACATCAACACAAAAGAATTTCCAAAGTTTGAAATTCAAAAAGGATTAACTCCAAATTAAATAACTCATGTCATTTAATGAGGGGTTAAGTAAGTTGGGAGAAGATGAAAGGTTTAGGGGTTCCTGTGGGCCCCACCACACTTAATCCTCCCAAGGGAGGTTAAGTGGGTGTGGGTCCCACTTCCAACCCCCTTTGGTAGGTTTTATCAAGTTATAATAAAATTTGTTCTTCACAAATTTTATTTAACTCAAACTAAAAACCCCAAAACTAACTTTCAACCCGCAACAAACGCAACTTCCGAAAAGGTCTCTTTAAGCGAAAATCGGTGCTGCGAGTTCATCGGTGCCCTCGGATTTCAATTCCGAGCACCGAATCAAAAGTTAGGAAAACCCGCTCGTTCGTTCACTGAACGTACCCGAGCCAAACTTCAGAAATTAATTCCGGGCACTCCGGGCCTCGGAATCAGGTGCCGTATGAAACCGCGCTCTTGTAAAATTCTAAAGAAAATTAAGAAAAAAATTTCCCTTGAATTTTACGGGTCTTTACATTACTCCTACCTCAGGGATTTACGTCCTCGTACAGATACATCAAAAACTAGGAAAACAAATGAGGGTATTGAGCACGCATCTGAGCCTCCCGCTCCCATGTGCTCTCCTGGAGATTCCCGTGCTGCCATCTGATGCGCACAAGAGGAATCGATCGCCCACACAGGAACCGCTCCTGTCGATCCTCTATCTCCACCGGGACCTCCGTAAAAGTCGCCCCATCGTCAACGTCAAGCTCCCCATGATCAATGATGTGCGTCGGGTCATGCACGTATCTCCTCAGCTGGGATACGTGGAAGACGTCGTGCACCCGGTGCAACTGAGGTGGTAGAGCCAGGCGATAAGCCACCTCGCCATCCCTGTTGAGGACCTGGAAGGGTCCGATGAAGCGCGGAGATAACTTGCCGCCTCGGCAAAATCTCCGAATACCATGTCGAGGTGAGACCCGCAAGAAGACGTGGTCGCCATCCTCGAACTCTAGTGGCCTCTGCCTCCTGTCAGCATATGACTTCTGCCGGCTCTGAGCTGTCCTCATCCGCTCCTGGATGACCTGGACCTTCTCTGTCATGGCCTGGACCATCTCCGGTCCCACCAGTGCTGACTCCCCAGGGTCTGTCCAGCACAAAGGAGAACTACATGGTCGGCCGTACAACACCTCGTATGGTGCCATCCCGATGGTGGAGTGGTAGCTGTTGTTGTACGAAAACTCCACCAAGGGTAGGTGGTCCTCCCAGCTACGACCAAAGTCGAGGACACATGCGCGGAGCATGTCCTCGAGAGTCTGAATGGTCCTCTCCGTCTGACCATCCGTCTGAGGGTGAAAGGTTGTGCTCAGACGTAGCTGCGTCCCGAACGCCTCCTGTAACCCCTTCCAAAGCCGGGAAGTAAAGCGGGCATCTCGATCAGAGACGATAGATGATGGTACACCGTGGAGCCGCACAATCTCCTGAACGTAGAGACGTCCCAAGCTCTCTACTGAGCCCTGCTCTCTGATGGGTAAGAAGTGTGCCGACTTGGTGAGTCGGTCAATAATCACCCAGATGGAGTCGTGACCTCTGGAAGTGCATGGATGTCCAGTCACAAAGTCCATAGATATTCCGTCCCACTTCCACTCCGGAACCTCCAAGGGTTGTACCAAGCCTGCTGGTACCTGATGCTCTGCCTTCACCTGCTGGCAGGTAAGGCATCCAGAAACAAACTCTGCTACAGCCTTCTTTATGCCCGGCCACCAGTGCTGTCGTCTGAGGTCCTGGTACATCTTCGCCACTCCAGGATATACCGCCAAAGGAGAAGTGTGAAACTCTCTCAGCACTTCCTCTTGCAAATCTACTGGTACCATGGTACGTCCTCTGAAAAGGATTTCGTGCTCTGCTCCAAGGGAGAAACCATCAGGTGCCTGTCCCGAGGATATCTGAGCACGCCGTTTCTCATAGTCAGAGTCCTCGCGCTGTGCCTCCCTGACTCGCTGCTGAAGTGGAGGAGTGACTGTGAGAGACTGAAGGAAGGCTGCTCCATCACTATCCACGAAGGATATCTGTAAAGAGGCTAGCTGCTCTGTTGCCTCCTCAAGTAGTTGAATGCCCGTCCTCCTACTGAGGGCATCGGCTACTACATTCCCCTTCCCAGGAGTATAGACTATCTCAAAGTCATAGTCCTGGAGGAACTCGAGCCATCGTCGTTGTCTCAGGTTCAGGTCCTTCTGCGAGAAGATATACCTGAGACTCTGATGATCGAAAAAGACTGTAAAGCGCTCGCCCATCAGATAGTGTCGCCATGTCTTCAGAGCGAAGACCACTGCTGCTAGCTCCAGGTCATGGGTAGCGTAGTTCTGCTCATGCGGCCTCAACTGACGTGATCCATAGGCGATCACAGCCCGCTCCTGCATCAGAACACATCCGAGTCCAGTCCCTGATGCATCGCAGTAGACTACGTACCCTACTCCCTCCTCGGGAAACCTCAAGATGGGTGCGCTAGTCAATCTCTGTCTCAGCTCTTGGAAGCTCTGCTGACATCTGTCTGACCACACGAAGGGTTTCCCATTCTTCGTCAAAGCTGTGAGTGGTGCCGCAACTCTAGAGAAGTCTGGCACGAATCTCTGATAGTATCCAGCTAGTCCCAAGAAACTCTGAACCTCAGTCACGCTCCTGGGTGGCTCCCAAGCTAACACAGCCTCAATCTTTGCGGGATCCACTGCAACTCCCGCCTCAGAGATAACGTGTCCCAAAAAGTGGACCTCACATATCCAGAACTGGCACTTTGAGAGCTTACCATAAAGCTGGTGCTCTCGGAGTGTGTCAAGAACAACTCGCAAGTGATAGGCGTGCTCCTCCTCTGTTGTAGAATAAATCAGAATGTCGTCGATGAAGACCACGACAAACCGATCGAGGTATGGATGAAAGATCCTGTTCATGAGAGCCATGAACACTGCTGGAGCATTGGTTACACCGAAAGGCATAACCAAGAACTCATAGTGGCCATACCGACATCTGAAGGCCGTCTTCTGCACATCCTCATCTCTGACTCTGAGCTGATGATAGCCTGACCTGAGGTCTATCTTCGAGAACCACCGTGCTCCCTTGAGCTGATCAAAGAGGTCATCAATCCTCGGTAGCGGATACTTGTTCCTCCCTGTCACCTGGTTCAGGCGACGATAGTCAACACAAAGTCGCAAGCTCCCGTCCACCTTCTTGGCGAATAAAATCGGGGAAGCCCAGGGTGAAACAGTGGGTCGGATGAACCCCTTGCTCTGCAAGTCCTCCAACTGTACCCGTAGCTCTCGAAGCTCGGCGGGGGCCATCCGATATGCTGGAGTGGATATCGGGGCTGTCCCGGGGTACAAGTCAATATAAAAGTCTACCTCTCTGCGAGGAGGTAGACCTGGAACATCATCGGGAAAAACGTCCGCAAACTGATCCACCACTGCAGGAAAACCAGGACTTCGCACGTCAACTGCTCCAAGGATAAGGCTAGCCAACTGATGAGTGATGGGCTATCCTCTCCTCCGTGGAAGTCCATCATGTGCTGCTAAGGCTCCCTTCTCGCCGGTGAAGGTGAACATGCTCCCGTCGGTGCGTACACATCGCACCTTGCGCCTAAAACAGTCAATCTGTGCATGGACCGTAGATAACCAATCCATGCCCAAGATGACGTCGTAAGGCCTCGACGCTGCTACAAGAAGATCCCAGCCGAAGCTCTCGCCTCCTATAGTAAGCGCACACTGCCGGCACCAGTGCGTAATCGTCGAGTCTGCTCCCGTGGGAGTCTCTAGCCGTAAGGATCGAGCCAACGGCTCTGTCGGAATCTCCGAGCTCCGAACAAGGGCAGCGGCTATGAAAGAGTGACTCGCTCTTGTGTCTAAAAGAACTGCAGTAAGGGTGGAATAGACACAGATAGTACCTCAAATCATCTCGGGTGCGCCGTGGTCGTAGGCCTCTGCTGCCTGGAGCTGTGCCTGTCGCTGCCCGCCAGCTCCCTGTAGTCGGGGTGGACCTCCTGGTGGTGGTGGTGGTAGAGCCTCAAAGCGTCGGCCACCACCGGCTGCTCGTCCAGCTCCTCTGCCTCGTCCGCCTCCTCCCTGCGGACCGCCACGGTCGACCCTCTGCCTCTGTCTCGGTGGTCCATCAACTGTCTGCTGCTCCTCGGCACGGCGGGTCGGGCAGTCACGAGCCATGTGGCCCTGCCCGCCGCACGAGTAGCACTGTCTGCCTCTCGTAAGACTGGCTCCGCGCTGTGTGCCCCGCACTGCTGAGCCAGTGCCCTGAGATTGTCTGCCTGAAGGTCTGGTCTGTCTGGACCCCTGAGTCATCCGTCGACTGCCGGCTGCAGATGACTCTGCCACGTGCCGCCCTGCGGTGGGTCGCTGTGCTGGTGTAGACTCAGCAAGGAAGCTCTCGATCAGAAGAGCCCGCTCCAGTACTCCTGTTTGAGTTGGTATGCTGAGGGAGATCAGCGATGCCCTGATCTCGTGTGTCAAACCCTGCTCGAAGGTCCGGGCCCGGAATAATGGGTCCCGTACCATGTCGGTCGAGTAGCGCGAGAGATCGGTAAATCTCACCGAGTACTGAGCGACCGTCATGCTGCCCTGCCGCAGCTGTAGAAGCTCCTGGATACGCACCGCACGAAGGGTGGCTGGGACGAACTCCGAGCGGAAGAGGCTCTCAAAGTCCGTCCAAAGTAGAGATGCCTCATCGTGCACCTGGAGCATCAAGCTCCACCATCGTCCTGCTGCTGCATGTAGTAGGCTCGCAGCGAGGATCACCATGAGGTCTGCTGGTGTCCTCACTAGCCTAAACACTCGAACCACTGCCTCTAGCCAGTCCTCTGCTGCCTGGGGATCCGTCTCCCCGCGAAACCTGGGCGGTCGCTGGCGCTGAAACTCATGCAGTGCGCTGAGGCGACGTGCATCGTCAGCGGCTGCTGCTGGAAGCATCGGGGGCTCGGCGGGTAAAGCTACCGCCGGTGCCACTACTGGCAAAGGGCCCTGCACCGAGGCCTCGTCGCTCGGTGGGCTGTCGTCTCGCTCGACTCTCGGAACCCTAGCTGGCTGCCGTCGTGGGGCCATCCTGAAATGGAAACAGGTGCGCCACGGTCAGAACAGTATACCTGGTGAGCTGATATAAGTAATCACAAGGAAAACATTGAAACACACACGCAATCAATGTTTTCGTGCATTAAGTCGGAAATCTGAAGTCAGGGTCCTGGTGTACGGATACGTCGGCCGCCGCACAAACACTGGACTCCCTGGACTGATAACCACACTCAATACGCTAAACATTATTGCTTCACATAGAAAAGATCAGAGTTCGCGGTAGAACCGAACTCCTTTGATACCAATTTGTCACGACCCGCCCTCGGGGTCCGTGCCGTGACTACCCCAAGCCCGCCTTCCATAGGCCAGGGGCTGGCGACTAGCACCAAGGCGTAAATCCCGGTAAAAAGGGAAGGCATTTCCTTTGAAAATAAACAAACACCACAGAGTAAGAAAGCGGAAAGTAAACACTAAACAAAAGCAGAGTACAACTGAAAGTGCGGAAAAGTAAATGGGCCAGAATACAAACCCAAAACTGAAAGTAAAGTACAACTCAAAAGGGAAAACAACAATTGAAAAGTAAATACCGCTACACCGAGCTGTCCACTGGAAATCCCACCTGAAGGGTGGGTACAGATAGCTCCTCTGCTCCACAGGTCCCACCGTCTGCTCCGTGCACGTCCCGCCCAGTGGTCCACCTCCGGGTACCGTCCCGCTCTGCAAGCCTCAGCTAAGGTCAACGTTGTCCGTCGTCTGCAACCAACACAACGTAGTGCGGGCAAAGCCCGTGCAGGGGTGAGTATAAGCTACTCAGTAGGGACCCCGAGACCCCTGAAGGTATCTCAAATCCACAAAGGATAAACCACGAAGAAAGGTATAATCACAAAGTAACAACTGACATTGCTTAGGTATATGCCCGTACATATACCTAAGTCATCAATTCAAATACGCTCCAACCTCCGAGCCCAAGTACAACTCAGTCCACACAGGAAAGTAAACGTATTCCACACAGGAAAGCAAAACGTAATCCACACAGGATTGCACAACACAATCCACACAGGAAAGCAACAGGATTCAGCTCACACAGGTATACTTCTTCAAAGTACGATAAAGATGATCACTGATCCATCTAAGTCGTCAGACCCACGAAGGATCAAGGTAACTAACCCCCGCAAAGACCCACACAGGATCGGGCCCACACAGGACCTGTAGGCGCTGGTTCACACAGGACCGCTGAGCGCAAGGACCCACACAGGATCGGACCCACACAGGATCGGGCCCACACAGGACCTGTAGCACTGATCCATGTAGGATCGCTGAGTGCTGTAGTCGTCGTCGTCGAATCCACACAGGATCTCTGTACTGTCGTTGTCGCAGTCACAGTAGCAGTAGTAGCAGTAGCAGTCAGAGTAACAGTTGCAGCCAGCACTAGGGTTCCTGCACACAGCAAACTCGTTCGGAGAGTCCGCTCCACGAGCCGAGAGGCTGATACATCAACTGTCACGAAGACCAGAGTTGATGTATTCAAAAGATCCGTATCGTCAACAGGAACTCAACGCAACAGACGGTGCGTCGATCGGACGCCCGGTCTGAGAGTTATTGGCATTTTCGTCCCCGGGGCCCGGTTGGTTTTTAAGGCAAAACCAACCCGACCGTACTCCACCTGCGTCCAAACCTTGGGCAGAGTATGCCAAAAGATCCGTATCACTAAGAGGAACACAACACGGCTGACGGCACGTCAATCGGACGTCCGTAGCTCTAGATATGAGCATTTCCGCTCCGAAGGCCCGGTTGGTTTCGTGAACGAACCAACCCGGCCGAACTCAAAGTAATCTGAAACCTTGATTGCGATATACCTAAACGACCGTCTTGATCCAAGGATCGCGTTGCCGCAGACGGTTCGTCAATCGGAGGTCCGAGGCTCAAGTTATGGCCAAAAGACCGAATCTGATCCGAAACGGGGGGTTCGGGTCCGGGTTGACCCGGCCCGACCCCCCCCCCCCCCCCCCCCCTGGGTCGGCCCGAACCGGGTCGGCCCGAACCGGGTCCGACCTAGCCCGGCTGACCGGCCGGCCGGCGGCGCGGCGGTAGCGCGGCGGCCCGGCGGTAGCGCGGCGGCCCGGCGGTAGCGCGGCGGTAGCGCGTCGGCCCGACGGTAGCGCGGCGGCCCGGCGGTAGCGCGGCGGTAGCGCGTCGGCCCGGCGGTAGCGCGGCGGCCCGGCGGCAGGCGGGGCGGCCTGGCGGCAGGCGGGGCGGCCTGGAGGCATGCGGGGGGACAAAGCCCCCGCTGATTGAGGGGCGGCGCGGCATATAGTCGCGCCCTTTTTGCAAACCGCCCCACCCCCCCACGTGGGGGGCTTGATTGGCAGAAAACGGGGGGCTTTGCCCCCCACATGGAAACCGCCCCCCTCATTAAGAGGGGGGTTTTGATGAGCCGGTCGGGGGATTAATTCCCCCGGTTTACTGCCATCCGGTCGGCCAGCTGGCCGGCCGGTGTTCTCCAACGGGACCAGAAAAATCCGGTCCCCTCTTCGGCTTCCGACGCCGGCGGCCCGGCCGCCGGTCTCCTCGTTCCGCCGCAGCCCGGAACCGGCCGCAGTTTTCGTCATCCGGCGCGGTGCGACGGCACCACGCCCCTCCGCCGCACGTCGATTTCTTCAACACGGCGCGACGGCGTCGCGTTCTTGATGTTTCTTTCATGGCGCGGCGCGACGGCGTCGCGTAATAAGGATTGGGTGAATATCCGCGTGGTGCGACGGCACCATGCCACCTTGATTCATCCACCCGCAAGCAATACAACAAGAACGATGGAGGGGGATCGGCCGTGTTCCTGCGGTCCGCCCCCCTCACGTTAAGCAATAACGCAACTTAAAATATTTCAAAGCCACACGTTAGACTTGCTAAATTCATGATCAAGAATAGAATAACTAAACAATAATCAACAACCCCTACCTCGGGTATAGGTTCGAAGATTTGACAACGTCCGCGGAAGTCAACGTCGCGGAGATCGGGCGTCGCGGTCGTCGTTCGTCAATTCCGTTGACGAAGAGATGTGTCCGATGTGATACGTCGTTGGCGAAACCTCTTATGTCGACGAATGGAATCCGAGGAGGAAGCGGCGTTCCCTCTTGTTGACACGGAAGACGAAGAAGAGCGGAGCGGCGTTCTTCGTCGGAACTTGAGCGTTCTTCGTCAAGTTGAGCGTTCTTCGTGTTCTTTGTCAGAGTTGAAGAAGAAGAAGAAAATCTCCCAAAAGCTCTCAAGGTGGCCAAAGCTATTAACCAAAATAAAATAAGACACTATCTTATTTTATTAACACATCAACACAAAAGAATTTCCAAAGTTTGAAATTCAAAAGGATTAACTCCAAATTAAATAACTCATGTCATTTAATGAGGGGTTAAGTAAGTTGGGATAAGATGAAAGGTTTAGGGGTTCGTGTGGGCCCCACCACACTTAATCATCCAAAGTGAGGTTAAGTGGGTGTGGGTCCCACTTCCAACCCCCTTTGGTAGGTTTTATCAAGTTATAATAAAATTTGTTCTTCACAAATTTTATTTAACTCAAACTAAAAACCCCAAAACTAACTTTCAACCTGCAACAAATCAAACTTCCGAAAAGGTCTCTTTAAGCGAAAATCGGTGCTGCGAGTTCATCGGTGCCCTCAGATTTCAATTCCGAGCACCGAATCAAAAGTTAGGAAAACCCGCTCGTTCGTTCACTGAACGTACCCGAGCCAAACTTCAGAAATTAATTCCGGGCACTCCGGGCCTCGGAATCAGGTGCCGTCTGAAACCGCGCTCTTGTAAAATTCTAAAGAAAATAAAGAAAAAAATTTCCCTTGAATTTTACGGGTCTTTACAATATCTATGCATCCAAGAAGGGATTAGGATGTGTTATAATGAAAAATAACATGGTTATAGTATATGTCTCACAATAGTTGAACATTCATGAGAAAAATTCCCCAAATCATGATTTAGTGTTAGTAGTGGTAATCTTTTAATTAAAGAAATGTATACATTATCTTTATGAGAATAATTGTGATATATATAAAGATAAAAAAAGTTTAAAATATATATTCACATAGATTTAGTTGAACATGAACTGGAGAAGATAGTTAGAGTTGATAAAGGATTATGATTTCTCAATACATTACCACCCTAGGAAATGGAATGAGGTGGATAATTATTTGAGTCTAAAAGATCATGAAAGCTAATATATGATGAGGATCACAAAAGATCCAATATTTCAGTATTTGAAAAAGATAGATATTTAAATCCTATAGGAAGGGGAAAAATATTATCCTTCATAAATGAATGTTCAAACTTCTATCCAAGTGAATATTAATGAGACATGTAAGGAATAATAAGAGCTAAAAAGATGGTTAAAAATGTTCATGACTATTAACTACATCCTAATAGAATGATAAGGTTCATAAACCATGTATTTTTTCCTTCCAAACAAGATTTATAGAAAGAGTTATTAGAGGAAGCTCAAAGTTCTTCATACTCTATTAATTCTGGAAGTATGAAGATGTACATGGACTAAATACAATACCTCAAGTGTGATGGAATGAAGAGACATATTGTGGAGTTTGAATCTTAGTGTTTGGTATAACAACATTTTGAGGCTGAAATAAAAAAGTCAAAAGGGATGTTGTATCCATTACCCATACAAGAATGAAAATGGGAGAACATGGCAATGAATTTTTTTCATTTGACTACCGAAAACCTCTAAAGGGTTTAATGATATATGGGTGGTATTTGATCACCTTACTAATTCAGTATACTTCATTATCATCGGAGAATATTTATCTCTTCATCATATTTCTGGAATATACATTAAAGAAGTAGTATATTTTCATCGAGTACCACATTCTATTATATCATATCAGGATCTGAAGTTTACCTTAATGTTTTGGTGAGGTGTTCAGAAAGAACATGATACAAAATTGAATTTCAGCATGAATTTTCATCCTCAAACAGATGGTGAGTATAAAAGAACAATTCAATCCCTATATGATATATTTAGATCTTATTATATGGATTTAAAAGGTGGTTGGGATCAACACCTTCCTCTAGATGAGTTTTCTTAAAAAAAAATACCTTTTACTCAAGCATTCAAATGGCATCATATAAAGAAATTTAGGGATTAAGTGTATATCTCTAACATGATGGGATGAGTTTTGATAAAGAAAGCTATTAGGACCTGAGATCACTGAAGAAATGTTCAAGAAGGTTAGAATTGTTCAACAGTATACCAATGCAGCTCAAAACTATTAGAAAAGTTATGATGATAACCATAAGCATGATATCGAATTTGAAGATGGTGAAAAGTTATTTCTATGAATCTCACCCTAGAAAAAATTTATGATATTCATGAAGAAATGGATACTAATACCTAGTTATATTTCTCCCATTGATATTCCTGATCGTATCAGGATGGTATCCTATCACTCGGAACTTCCTTTAAAACTCTATAAAGTACATGATGTGATACATGTATTGCTCCTGATGAATTACAAACTTAAACCATCACATGTACTAGACTCATATGTCATACCACTAGAGTGAGATCTTTCTTATGAGGATTATCCTGTTAAAATTCTTGACTGATTAGAGAATGTTCTACAAAACTAGACCAATCATCTGTTTAATGTTTTGTGGATAAATCACCAGTTAGAGGAAGCTACATGGAAACTTCAAGATATGATGAAGAATAATTATCCTTGTTTTCTTACCCAAGTAAAAAATTTCAAGGTAGAAATTTATTTTATAGAGGGAAGAATGTAACACCCCATGTTTTTAGGGACCTGATTTTTTTCGAATAAATTTTAATTTTCATTTATATATTGCAATAAAAAAAGTCAATGATTCTTTTTTCACACAACACTAACATGAAGTACATTAGAATAAACACTAACATGGAATAAACTATAGGCAATATGGTCATGGAATATGATTCACACAACACTTTATTGGCATACAATACATGAAACAATGAGTTTTTATGAAACGTCTATTTTTATTGTTGTAATTATTTAAATAAGATAATTATACCCTATCCATTAAAATATTAATATGAAAAGTAATAACAACTTTTCAAATAATTTTTATAATTATCTTATATAAATAAAAGATATGATTTTTAGTAAAGTTATTCTAGGTTTAAAAATATTGTTTTCTAAAATAAACAATTTTTAATTACCTTAAAATAAAAGTAATTTTAGACACATATATAAATATTATTTTATACAATAAACTCCATTTTTTTAATCCATAATATTTAAAGTATCCTATGGTGAATATTTGGTATTTTTCTGAGAAACTAATTTTGTTATGAATAGTGAAAAATACTGCATTTTAGTTAAAAACTGTATTTTTAATGACTAATTATTAATGATAAATGATATTATAAATATATTTTATGGTATTATTAGATAAATATTACATATAGTGATATAGTTTTATTAATTAGAATCAATTTCACTTTAAAAATGAATATGAAATCTTAACAAACTTTTGAACATCTTCATACTTTAAAACCCCTTTATTTCATCCCATCTACGAGATTTCCACTAATTATAATTTTTATGCTTCTGTTAGTTGAATTTAAAAAATCCAATATAAACCAATGTATTCGGTTTAATATGTATGTTCTAATAATACCATGTTAATTTTTTCCAAAATTATTTGTAAACATTATTAAAATTAATCACAATAGTTAAGTCCATATTAAGCATAATGGGGGACAAAACCTAAAAATTAAGGGAACAAATAACCTAGAAAATTTTCAAAAACCCATTATCTATCCATGTTTTTTCCATAAACATTCTATTATTAAGTGTTTTTTATTTGTTATGACTTTATTTATGTAATAACTTGTGCACACCAAACTATCATCTAAAAATTCCAAAAATGTCATTTTTCCTTCCCTATAAAATGCCACCAACTCTACCCATTCCTCACACCTCTCAAACATTTAAATATCTTAAAAATTAACCACTTAATAATAATCCCTTATACCTTTAATCATACCTTTCAGAATAAAGAATCTCAAGGAATTCATTTGGTATAAACCAAAATGATTTACTTGATTATGAGGTAATGTATTCTCTCAAGATCCTTTCCTTTACTTCCAATCTTCTCCCCCAACATTATACATATTCTATTATTTTGTGACAATGCCTATATCATCCATATACTAGTATGTTGTTATGAAATGGTTATAACCTTCACTTACACACAGCTCCATCTAATGGATGTTGAACATATTGTTTCGATGTATATCGAACTACTGCTTCACGAAATGATGATTCTTCATTTCTTATTTACCACTAGTAATGTTTTCCATTAAGATGGAAAATCTATTTATATTACCAATATATTTTTTTAATATGTATTTAATATTCATTATTCCTTTAAAAATACATGTCTCTATACATTATATTTGGTGTTAATACAATAATCGCCTTTGAGGATGTGTGGGCTACTGCCCCCTCAAGGCGATGTGTTACGTTCACACACAACATGGAATGTATTAATGATAGGTTTAATGAAATTATATGACATATATAATATAATAATGATACTATAATAATGGTATGTACATATTTACATACATATATATATTTCATTTACATGCTTTCATTCAATACGATAATAAAAATGGAAAACAACATCCATGCGTACATACGGCTTACCGTCTCTATTAACGGTGTATTCCATTACATATATCATTATTTTATATACTATCATATAATAAATATTCTGAACATACCTGATATTTATATCATTTTATACATTCTATACTCATTATATAAGTGTAAGGACCAATGATATAACCAATTAATCCATATTTGAAGAACAACCCGAATATTACCAGAAGTGAAACCTTAACATAGGATCATTAACAAGAGGGTAATATAAGGTCATAATAGAAGAATATATGGTAATAGGAATAATACTATTATTCTATAAAATATTCATAATAAAATAATATTTATTTTATAGGAATCTTGTACAAGTATAGAGAGAGTCAAGACACAGGATATGAGGATTTCATCTCATTTTTAATTTCTATGAGATAGAAGTTATGTTCGCAAATCTTTACTTTTTTGTGGTGTATGTACTGCCCATGATATTATTCTATTTATCTAGTAGTTAATTTTTTTGGTGTTCACAAATTCATTCTATGATCCTTCTTTCATGGGGTTTAACATTCAAAAGATACCAAATCAGTAAAACAGTTTTGTCTCAATTTACCTTCTTTGATACCCACATTTTGTTATGAACCTAAACTATTATTTGAGGTTTATATACTTAAATTTTGAATATTATATCATGAATCCCATTATTTTCAATAAATATTAATCTTTAGGTACTTTCATTTTCTTACATATATATTATAATCCCAAGTATCTGAGTTATAAGAGTTTATTGAGATAATGTCATTACTTTCCAAGATTGTTTATATTTATTATTCCTTTGATGAAATATTATGGTACATCATTTAAGAATATTCATGAGTTTATTTTCCATTTTTATTCCTGAGATCCACATTTTTTGTTACAATTTTTCACTCTTTCATACTGAAGATAATGTTTTAGTAAAATCTTTCCACCCATCTCTTTGGTCGGAAAACTATTCTATTAAAAAAAGATGTTTTGAAAAATGTTTTAAAACGATCCTTGAAGATAATTCTCAATTAAAAAAGAATTTTAAATTTTTTTATTGTTTTAAAATCATCTTTAATATGTTTTTGAAGCAATATTCAAATAAAAATGTTTTTAAAAGGTAATATGTAATAAAAATCATTTTTTCAAAGAAAATAGGATATTTTCTTCAAGAAGAGTTTTTAAAAGATCTTTTAAAGTTATTTCCATTATAAGATAACATCCTTTGGTGTTAATGAGGCCTTCATGGGGAATTATTCAATTTCTCCATTCATATTCTTTATTTGAATGGATTATGTTTTGATGGCATGATATTTATGAAATCTATTTCTCTATCACAGGTTATATTCTTTTGAAACATACTTATTTTCATGGATTATACGCTTTTGAAACTGGATTCTTTTCCCAGGTTGGTCTTATGAAGAAATGATTATGAAACATGACACCTTCCCCATGTTATAATATGTTTACATGTTTATGATACCCATTTCATTTCATGGGTTATGATATGTTTATTTATGATCTTGTGTCATATGTATGTATGATTTCATTATGTGGTGGTTGTGAACTATATCTCCCTCTGATGAATTGGGTAAAGATTAATATCTAGTGAGTCAAAATATGTCTAGAGTGAGGGTTACTCGGTTTAATAATACAGGGATTGAATGAGGGTTGCTCAGTTCTGTAATACAGGTCTAGAACGAGTGTCACTCGGTTTAGTAATAGGGGCTGGAATGGGGGTTACCCAGTTCAGTAAAGGACCTTGTCCACTAAGATGGTCTTGGAAGTGATGGCTTGGTTACTATAGAAATCAATATATTATTATGTGTTCCCATAATTACTTGTTGTATTCCTAAGTTATTCTTTAATGGAATATTTTCTTTAATTCATTATGATTCATTTCTAATGAACTAACAATCATTATTCCATAATCTTTGATATGTAGGGTATTGAATAATATTTTCATGATCACATTCTCATCCTCGGATGCTCATGTATATGATTACATGTCTCCCTTATTAACCCTTACTAATCATTTTAGGTTAACAAATTTAATGTTTACTTCCCCAGGTTGAGAATATATTTTTTATGTTTGTGGTGTCTATGTAGGGTGATAGTCATGAAGAACATAGTGGGAGATAATATAGGTCACTTATCTTTCAGTGTTTATGTATTCCATGTTTCCAAAGGCCCTAAACTAGTATGGTCTTCTTGAGTATATTGGTGTAATATTTTTTCCAAAGAAGTTATATAATTTTAATGCTTGTTAATTGAGGGTCACTATAATCCCTCTTAAAATATCATGTGGTAGAAATTTTAATTTTCCCTCTTTAAATGACTCTCCCAGTTTGGAAACATGGTTGGTATAACTATTTTCAAAACATGGGGCCTCCATTCCCCAATAAAACTATTGTGAACACATATATTGAATGGTTATATAGTCATAAAATGACCATACTTCAGGTTGGAATTTTATTGAACACACTTGCATATTCTACTAGGGTATTTCACATGGTTTCACAAAACATACACCTATATATTCTGGTTTTCATGCCTAGGGTGCATAGTTAGCCCTAAATATGCATCAACTGTTCACCCTAGTATACCTTTCCAAAAAATGAAACTACAAATCCAAAACCCTTGGGACATCCATAAAACCATTGGACCCTCTAAGAAGCTTTATTTCATACCCAAATTGGGACTTTCTAGGGGTCTTAACCCTTATAATTCTATTACAAATCTCTGATCAATATTTGACCTATCTACAAATTGAAAATAAAAATTCCACATAATTATTAAAAATCACACAGGAAAGAGATCCTATAACATGTTCTCCAAAGATTATAATAATTTTTATTTGAACTCAAACATTACACATGGAATCATATATGAATGTTTAACTAGCACAAGATGTTACTTTATTCAGGAATCAATCAATGAAATTAGAAATTTTACCATAATGTGAATAAATCCTTTATATAAAAATCAATTTCTTCAAACATTAATTTTGTATTTTTTTCTTCAATTTTTTCCTAAAATAATTATATTTTGTGACTAAAAATGAAATAATTAAAAATAATTTTTTGTAAAATTTTTAGGAATATTCCAGCATAATTATAGATATATTATATTTTCATATGATTATAAATTACATATAATAAGAATAAATGAAAAAAATTGATTATTATTTTTAACTATTTCACTCTATGTTGCTAAAAGAACATGGAATTTAAACAAAAATAATTTAATATTAAATGAATTGTAAAAAACTATTATTTGAATTAAAAATATTCCTTCCTTACTCCTAATTTGAATCATAGGGTATATTTTTTTGAACCTAATATTTATATATTTTAACCTAAATTATTAATTAAATATTCATATTATTTTACCCAAAAACCACTTTAGGCATAGGAATTTTCAACAGAATGTGTGATTGAAAAACAAATTCCATGAGCTATACCTAACAAGTGAGGTTCACACACAAGTGGGTAGTCATCTTAAGTATATTTTTTCATTATGAAAATGATTTTTTATGTTTATAAAAAATTTTATCATCTTCAACATAAAAAATTATATCATAGTATAATATATTCAAAATATTTTCTTTGGTGAAAAAATTATTAGAATTTTTATAAAAATGTTAATAACAATAAAAATCACAAATAATAATCATTTAAAAAATGATCAAAATGTTTCTTTTATTTTTAAAAATAATTCGTTTTTTAAATAAATCTTTCATTAATTAATAATATACATTAATTTTAAGAAGATTCCAATGATTGATATTATTCTTGATTTATGTGGTAAAATATATAAATATGAAATATAAATGAAAATATTATAATCTTTTGAATAGAAAATAATATTAACAATCATTATCATTTTATGAACTAAAAGATAATTGTTTCTTCATGTAATTTTATAATTTATGATTTATTTCACAGTGATTATCTAATATATAACACTTCTATCCTAATAAAATATACTTTATATTTTAATCAACATAATATAAATTTAGTCATTTCTAAATAATAAATTTTTCAATATAATAAATTATAAAAGAAAATACTCCCATGAATTATAGACCAATGTTTTCTATGAAACATGAGACCCCTTCAAAATTTAATATATTGTCTATAGGATTTAAAGACCTATATAATTTCTATTATATAGTATTTTACATTAAATTTTATATAATATATCTTTTTCCTCAAATACATTGACATCATTTGGAAAGAATGATTTCAAGAATCTTATTTAAAATGAAATGTTTTTTTAATGACAAATAACAATGTCATTTTTATAATTTAACTTTAATAAAATTAATATAAAATTTTATTAAATATTTTAATCTTTATAATAAAATAAAAATAATCCTTTTTTTCAATACATTATTAATTAATAAAACCCAAAAAATTATTTATTGTTGAAATTTTTCATTTTACATTGTGACTAAGGAAAGTGGAATTCTTACTTGATATTTCACTAAATAATTCTCATTTATTTTATCCAAAACCCAAACATATTTCATAAATTCCCTCCATAAATAATGGGATAAAAATAATTTTCAATTTTTTTAGAATATATAACTATTGAATGGGTTTTTTAATATTCCTAGACTCTTTTGATATTCTAACTACACTTTGAGTTATTTTAATGGAAATAGAGTTATTTTTATTAATAAATTATTAAAATAAATTATATAATTGTTTTTCATTTATTTTTCAATGATTCTTTTATATGTTGATACAAAAAAATTCCATGTCTATAAATTAGTCATTTTATTAAATTTTTAACATGCCTTCTTATAAGACTAATTAATTACATCAATAATATACAAAATTATGATATGTAGAATATAATGAAATGAATCGTGCTTATTCATATTACATTGATACCATGGTCTTGTATTTATCCCAATGGAAATTGAATTTATTAAATTAATACTTATATAAAAAAATGAGTTAATGAACAATAAAAATGATGGAAAAATTCAGAATTCAATATAATAAAATAAAAAAAAGATGAAAAAAAATTATAACTAAAATTTATAAAATTAAATTCAAAAAATAATATTCAAATTTTTTTAAGTTATTAGAAAATATTAAAAATAGACATTAACAACTAAAAAATATATAAAGTAAATTTTTTATAATAAAAATATGTTAATTAATCATTATTTACAATTCTAAGAAGACACATATATAAGATCCTCTTCATCTCCTTACACATATTCTTTTTCCTCTCTTTTATTGTAATTATATATTGATATATCAAACAAAAAAATGATAAACATGTCCAATATCATTTTTTCCATCCAAATAATTAATCTTTTTTATCCATTTGTATATCACCAAATACTACATTAGATATTAACCTTAATTCGAATAAGTCTTGTGCTAAGAATGAGATTCTAATGTGAATGATCATTGTGAAAATGTATTATCTCTTGATAAATATTTTTCCTCTAGGAAGTGATCCTCGACATATATCTCATTTAGGGAGAGATGATACCTCACTCTCTAGAAATCTCTTATAATCTTGGCTCAACTTCTTTACTATGGTTTCCCCTCTATGTCAGCATTTCCTTTTACTCCAATTTCCCGGGTTATCTCTTCTCTCTGATCGGATCACTAGGATTAATTCTCTCCATGCCCTCTCCTATTTCTATCTCACAGCTCTAATATCCTCCCCCTATTTCACATTCTCAGGATCAGTGAAAAAAATTTCAGCCACTTTTCTTTTCTCTACCCTTGAGATTCACCACTCCTCTACTAGTTGGATCTAGAGTGATGGGAACACCGAGGTTTTGAGATAGTGGTTTGGTGATTGAGGGTCCTCTAAGCATCTTGGTTATTTTTATTTTAGGGTTTCAAACTCTGATCGCTTTATAGGGTCTCTTCCCCTCACATAACATTTATTTTTAAGTTCAGTTACCTTGTTCATACTAGGTTTCAGTCACATTTCTTCTTTATCGCTCTCAATGGTTATGGGTTGTCTTTTTCTGAGGGTTTTTAATTGCTGTTCTGTTCTATTCTTTGATTTATGGTTCAATGTCAGAGATTTATGGAGATGTGTCGATGGATTAAAGTGGATATTTTTTTGTAACAAGTATCACAATGTAAAATGTGAGCTTCCTCAGGATGGCATCTGGAGGGGTTCTTCCTCGATTTAGATTCTTTGTTGGATTTGGTTTTTTGTGGAATGTGGGTTTTCTTAGATTTTAAGAGCTCTGTCTCATGTTGTTGCAGGGTCTCGGTGAATCTATTTTCCAGCAATTCTATGGCATGGGGCTGGTGTGATGGTCACCTCAACGGGCTTCCTGAAGAGTCCATTTTTCAAGATTTACTTTTTTAGAATTTTTTCTGGTTTTCATTTTCCATGTTCATTGTCTCTCAGATAGAGATGTGGTTTTTCTCTGGTGATAAAGTAATTGTTTATCTTTTGTAAATAGATGTAGGTGTCTTTTAATTCATTCGAAGAGGGTGAGGATGAGTTTGGATTTAAAATCTATAATGATAATGGTTAAAAGGGAAGTGACAGATGGTGCATGCATGACGTGGGATAGCTCATTGTCTGAGAAGTGCCTTTTTAATTTTGAAATTTGGAATGTTTTAGTGGTTGGTTTATTGACCGGTGCAGTCCCCGGTCGGCTCACGAGATTTGTGGGATTCATTGTGATGATTGTTCTTTTCAATTTTTAGATAGGCAGTCTTGGCGTGGTGAAGGGATATGTTTTATGATTTGAACTTTGAACTATGTAAAATGAGTTTTTGTATGGGTGTGACTTGTTTAGGGAGGATGTTTTGTAGGTTGACACATACCCATTATATGGCTTTTCAATAAAATAAAAAACGGTTTGTTGTAAATTTTATCCCATTTACAATATTATCTATACTAACCTCTCATATTTTTATAATTTCAATGGTAATGCCAATTTTTAATGATATTTTATAACATCCTGAATGGAAAATAAAATATCTATATAATAAAGATAAAATGGTACATGAATCGTAATAATGATTATTTTGAGTTCCACCATACAGTAAGTGGTATATTATGAATCAATATTTTATCCTTAACTTTTTAAAATATTCATGTGTAAGATGAAATAAATTTATAAATATATTTAAATAAATAAATATTTTGAATAAGTAATTTCAAATTATAGGAAACATTATCTACAAGACTTGTTTGGAATAATTATATTTATTTATTATCCAAAAAATGATACATTTCATTCATGTGATTTATAAAATAAATTTAACTATTTATTTAAAATTGTATTACAAAATATTAATATTATATGAGATAATGAATTATTTAACATGAAAGGATGAATCAAAACCAACCATTATATATTAGGTTAATTTGATATATATTAAACAATAACAAATTGTAGATAACATATAATATCTTAAAATAAAGAATGTATTGTTCTAATTTTTTTGGTTTTATCCTTTCATCAATATCCAACTTTTTAATTCTTCCATTTATCCATTCATTGAGCCGATATAAATTTTTATAATATTCATTCTATAATACAATAAACCATTCTTTTTGTTTAAAAACCATGATATAATCATTCAAACACGTTATATAACAACCAATTTTATACATCTAAATGTATAATACTAGACATGATAATCAAAATTAAAAATTAATGCATACATTACCAATAAAATTAAATAATAATGGTTAAAAGAATAATTTATGCATGAATAAATTTTAAAAAATTAAACTATATTTTAAATTTTTTAAATATATATAGAATTTTAACATAAGTCGTAAGGGAAGATAAACCTCCTTAAATTAATTTTTTACCTTTAATAAATGAATTTTAAATACCTTGAATAACACTGTTGGATTTTGAATTCCAAGATCACATGACGTCAACCCAATATTATTTTAAAACTTATTAAAGATACACTATATCAAAAAATTAATCCTTAACTATTGTGGATTTTTTTGTTTGGAATCCTTCTACCTGAATTTTTTTTCCATCGTGGAAATATAATTAAACACAAAAATAGGATAAATTCATTAACCATTTTGGTGGATATAAAAGACTTATAATTGTTTCATCTATATCACTAAAAATATATAAACCATAAATGGTTTTATTATTTACAAAAAATTTATATAATTTTTTATATATTTTTTTATATATGTAATGAATAATAATTATTGTAAACAAATAATAAGAGAGTGAAATACTTTGAAAAAAATTATTTCAAATTTGAAAAAATTATTTCAGAATATATATATATATATATAATATTTAGCACTTAGAATTTAATAATAATGAAATTTTTTCATTATCATTCAATATAGGATGTATAAGAATATTAGTTTTATCGTTAAATTATGATGTTAAAATGTATTAGATTCACTGATCTTTTTTATTCACTTAAAAATTTCCCATAACATTTTCTTTAAAAAATATTGTAGGTTTATCATTTTCTTTATAAATTTAATCACTTATACAAATAGTAATTCTCCAACACTTTCACAATATCAATTAAAAAAACTATATTTCATTACAAATGGAATCAATTGAAGGATTAATACCTTGTAATCCAAATACAAAAGTTTTGTATTATATTTAAATCTGTTTTAATGGATGTAAAAAGGAAAGCATGGGATGATAAGTTTTTTATATAATGGGAGAACATAAAAAAATTTCCATGAATATGAAAATAATTTATATTATACATCAATGGAACTTTTAATTGAGATTTATAATTATAAAATTCAAAATGAATGTCATATATATTGAAAAATATTTTTTCGAGATCTTATTCTCATAACTCTAAATTCAAATCAACGTCAATATATATTTTCATTATTTTTATAATCAGTAAGGTTGGAATCATAATATTCTCATATATGAATAACATTGACAAAAAATCATATATAATTAAAATAAAAGGCCAATTGATGTATTAATATTTTAATCATTAAGAGGACTAAACTAAATTATGTTAAGACTATATATTATATTAGGATAATCTTACTAATTTTTTTAAAATTTTAATTTATGGAATCCCATTTCTTAAAATCGTTAGGATACCTTATCACACTATCAAAAAAATTATTTATTTAAGTTTTATTAATTTCTAAAAAAATATGCAATTTAAAATATTCATTTTGATTTTATAGGAAAACCCATTTAAATATTATTTATTTCATAAAAACCATTTAATCTTTTAGTGAAAGAATCAGGATAATAATTAAAGTTTTAGATATTACCCTAATGTAAACAATAATCAATGACACATGAATGAATTTTTTGATAAAAAATTTCAATTTCTTTAGAAAATTAACATGAAATGATAATTAAGAAATATATGAAACCCATACCAGATACACAATTAACTATTTAGTTGAGCATCACCATAATAAAAGAAATTTTTATCTAAAATCAAAAAACAATTCCTCTACAATTGATTGATAGAAAACTATTATGATAATATATTCACTTAATTAGACAAAAAATAAAAATGAAATAAAAATTTTCAATAAAACCATAAATTCAAAAAATTTATTTTTAAAATAATTTAATCCATTTAAATGTGTAATGATAATCGAGTTTATCAATGTTATCCATGGTTATTATATATAAAATATCTTAAAAAGGAATGGAAATATGATGAAATCATCATATAACTCCTCAATTTATACATTGAGGTTATTATACCTCTTCTTTATAAAATAATGAATATTTTTATTTACATTAATGATGAGTTATTACATTTATATATACACCATGGGTATGTATATAGGCTTTATATAAACAATACTTAGTAGGTTATCCCTAAAATATTTCAATTATTTACCTTACAATTGAGCTCCCAAAAATTTCATATCAATAAAATGATTAATAAAAATAGAAAAACAATAGAAAATAATTTTTTCCAAAAAATAAATAATCCAAAAAAATATTTAGATAATCATAAAGTTATACAAACAAACTAACTGAACTAAGAGATATATTTCATTGGGAACCATCCATGGTTCACCCTTAGCAAAAACTGTCCCAAAAAACAATTTGTCATATTTAGTTCAATAGGGCCTAGATGTTAAAAACTACAAGTCCCACACTCATTCAGTATCCGTGTACTATATAAGAACGTTTTTTATCTTATAATCTAAATTATCAAATAATGTTTGACATAAAAAAGTTACTATATAATTAGAGTTATAGTTTTATCCCTTTCATCTAAATGTGAATTCTTTCAATTTTGGATTACAGCTTCATCCCATGAACTGTTTATCAAGTGTTAATTCATAATAATTTTAAAAATAATTTTACCAAAATATAATTCAATTAATTTTTTAATAATATAAAAATTACTATAGTCTATTTGATAACATTTTTCTACTATTTTAAAAACAAAATCTTTTAAATTACTCTATCACACATATTTAAAACAAATAAAATTTTCAGGACCTGAACCACTGGGGATCAAGTTGAAACTACCCCAAGACTACATCCATAGGAAAAGGGATGGAGACAAGGGCAAAAAATAATAAATAATGTTTTAGGAATTTCCATAATATACCTATATTCCCAAACCCAACCATCTCAATGAATCAGTGAATATGAATAATTGAAAAATATGAATCATCAAGATTAATATGAATACATTCAATACCTTATGGGGTTATAAGAGTATGAAAGTAAAAAATGGAATGTATAGGGGTAAAATATACTCCTGACCAGAACGATGTCCCAACCTAACAACACAGAAAAAGTTAATACTGAGAGAGGATAACTCTGGATCTCTATAATCTAACCACCATATATGGAAAAATGAACTATCTATCCCAATTTTTATCTATAGTCACCTTTTATCTTTCCATTGTTGGTATAAGAAAAGGATCGTGTAGATAAATCACATGTCTGGGTGATTATATACATACCAAGTTGGATGCTCTGAAATTTGAAGGAGGAGAATTAAGAGACATTATAGGAAATGATAAATAGCTCAACCTAAAGAAAGAGAGTAAAAAACCAATGAAAAAGATACATACATACATAAGTAAATATATACATACATTCATATATATATATATAAAGACCAAACGAGATAGAAAGGGGATATCTATCTCACATCCCATCCTAGAAAATTAGTACCAATAGTTCCAAATGTATATCCACGATTCCCAACTTCTCATGCATCTGTCTAAAAATTCACCCAATTCCTGCCACACCTCTCCATTGTGCCACACATCCATGTGGAATAATACATAGGTAGATGACCCCTTCTCGGGTAAAATATGAGGGTGCCAATCTGTTGATATCTAGAGGACTCATGACATACCCTAGTAGGAGGGTGACACTCTAGTAATCAATAAAGGTCCCACGTCCAGCCAATCTAGAGGGTGACACTCTAATGGTCTATAGAGTACCCATGCCCAGCCCAGCTAGAGGGTTCTGGTATAATATCCAATGAATCATTACCTCATAAAAAAATAGGTTGACACTTGGTAGATAGCTGAAGGACCCATCACCTATCTTGGAGGGAGGGTATCACTCTAGTAATCAATAGAGGACCCATTCCCATCTCATCTGAATGGTGAAACTCTAATGGTTTAAAGAGGATCCGTGCACAAGCTAACTAGATGGTTCCACTCTTATATTCATGGACCCATTCCCTAATACAATTATAGGGTGCCACTCAGATAGAATATAGGGGACTCATTCATTGCCTACCAGAATATTCCACTATTATAGTAGAGGACCCATACCATGACTCTATATGATGGTTCCACTCTGTTGATGTGTAGATAAATCATTCCTTATCAATGTACATGGGTTCTACTCTAATAGTTTTTAGAGGATTCATGCCCAAGCTAGTTGTATAGTTCTACACTAAATGTCGATTAAGGACCCATGAATTTCCCACCATGAGGGTGACACTCTGATCTCTCTGATGATCCTGCTTGATCACATTCAGCATCTAGCATCACATAAAAAAGAATCATTTCTGGAATATCTTGCATCATATCTCAAAAAACAATATAGTGGTCACCACCACATTCTACATTGAGAAAACTCAGTATATTATACTTTCATGAAAAATGTTGATTCAAAATGAAGGAGATATGAGAGACTGAAGGTTCCTCAAAAAGTAAAAAGTGGTAAAAACATGTAAGGGGATTCACATGAAATGTGGTACCAAACCACTTACTAGTCGTGTTCTTATCAGGGAACTGCTAATTATTCTTGTAGTACCACATTGTTTGTAGGTGCACTACATGACTTGGATTAGCCACCCAGGGTGAATTCTTTTGTTCTTGGCTATATTCGTATAATCCTTCATGTGTTTGTGTACTTCGGTACACAGCATGTCCTTCTGAATGGGTTCCTACTTTGTCCTCCACCAAAAAATATTGTCTACCGTTCGAGGGATATGGTGTGTGGAACACCCACTTTCATATCATCTTCTACTTTCTCAATACCCTAATTTCGTAGAAGAAGGGGCACTACATGGCATGTTTCCTTCAACCTACTCGACATGTAGTTTGTTTTTTCATTGAAATGTTTATCTACATCTGTCATTATAGATCCTACATCACTGATCTAGATCCTTCCTCTAGGCCTCTAGAAATTGGTGGAAGAGGCCACTATTCATTTTTTTCTACCTTCTGGTGGTCAGAAATCTATTCAAACTAGGATTTCTCAAAAACTAAATGCTCCATGAATATATCCCATCACTTGAAACTCATCAATAGTATTCCTATCCTTGGTGGAATCATCCATATGTTGTGAATCATCATAATCATACATTATTCAATTTTCCATTCATTTCATGAAACTTCACCGTGATTACGAGGTTCCAATCAGTTTCGATCCCACCAAAAAATGTTGAACCAATACCTTATATTCCAATGAGAAACTGGCCCAAAGAATCAATGGGAAAAAATCCAAAAAAAGTTGTCTGGTTATTAGCCAAGAATTATTGTCCAATGGACTCAAATGGGGATATTTATGGTGAGAAGTAATTGAATAACCAATTAAAATCGATATATATGTGCATGAAAAGATTTGAAATTTATGAAAATGAAGTGATAAAATTGATCATGCTCAAAAAATCAATCAATATGTGTGGATTACACAAATTTATGATTATTACTTGGTTTTAGAACTTTTTTTATGAAGGTCGTTCTCACCAATGATGAAAATGTTTCATTTAATTCATACTATCTTGATCTTTCTTGAAGTAGAGCGGTGTCATTATCAGATTCAGATTCTTTAATGAGAGGAGGAAGAAAAATTGGTTAATCTTCCTAAGGTTTATGCAGCTAAACCTAGAGAATTTTCATACTGATGAATTTATAGAAGATTCTTTTTAAGTTATTTTAATAAATCTATTAATTTAAATAATTAATTAATCCATTGAACATACTGACAATAACCATTTTATCTGAATGCCCAATGCCAACCTATTTTGGTCACACCTAGGGAAAACCTCTTGTTTTATACTCAATACTGGTCTCATATTTTTTATCTATGTTTCTATTTAAGATTTATACTATCTTATTTTAGAAAACATATTATTTGTAAAATATTATTTACTTAATATTTTTATAAAATTAATTCCAAGCACACCGAGAATTGGAGTTGAACATCATATCAATGCCTAGATCTAGGAATAGTTAAAGAAATATTTCAAAACCCTGCAAGGGAAAAAGGGTCTCTACATCATTACTTCCTTAATAAAACCATCCTAGTAATGAAAAACTAAACAATAAGATCGCGATACTAACCTGCGTCCATAACCCCCATACCCAAGAGCTCTCACGTATGCTCTCATGCTACCACAACACACAAACCAAGGGAATGATATGTGCATGCATAGTCATATTCTACCGATCCTTGACTTCAACCAGGTGGTACAAAAATATGGCCCCATCCTCTATTTACATCCCCCCAGTCAATAATATATGTAGGGTTATTCATGTATCTCCTCATTTGAAACACATGGAAGACTTTTCACACCCAGACCAACTGTGGGGGTAGGACGAGGTAGTAAGCAACCTCTCCACCAATCTGAAATATCTCTAATAGCCTGATGAACCTTGGGGATATCTCTCCTTCCTAGATGAATCTCCATAATCCTCATTGTGAAGAGGATCTCTTGAAAATGATGTATCCTACCTTGAATTCCATGGTCATATAACGTCGATCTGTGAATGATTTCTCACAACTTTAGAATGTGCTCATCCGCTTGTGGATGACTTAGACCTTCTCTATTGTCTCCTACACCATCTCTAGACCTACAAGAAATTATTCACCTATATAGGTCTATCATAAGGGTGTCCTATAGGTTCTCTTGTACATGGACTAAAATAGATCAATGTTGATAGTAGAGTGGTAAAAATTTACTGTACATAATCTCTACCAGTGGACAGCGATCCTACCAGCTTTGGACAAAGTATAAAATAAAATCTCTCAGCATATCATCAAACACATGGATAATGTGATAATTCGTTCCATCTATCTAGGGATGAAAGGATATACCCATCATCATCTAGGTCTCTAATGACTCCTACAGGAATCTCCACAACTATGACATGAACTTCTCATCATGGTAGGATATTAATTTCAAGGGCATCCCATGAAGGTGAACAATATCCCATATGTACATCTTTCCCAAACTCTCCATAAAACTATGCTCCCAAATATAATTGATGTGTGATGACTTTGTGAGTTGTTCGGCTCTCACCAAAATAGATTCATGGCCTCTCATTGTATGGGGAATCCCTATAATGATGTCTATGGATATGCCATACTATTTTCACTTAGAAATATCAAGGGGATAAAAAAACATGCTAGAACCTAGTGATCATCCTTCACCAAAAAAAAAATTAAGTAGAACGAGATGAAATAAATCATGTTCCATATCGTGAAATCCCACAAAAACTACCACTAAAGGTATTTTTATATATTCCCCACATTGGGATGTACAACCAAGGGATATGTGTGAAGCTCCCTCATCACCCCCTATCACATCATAACTAGAAGCACATTCCATCCCTTGAAAATGATGATGTGATTCCATCCTTCAAAAAATTCATCAGCTAAATCTCTTGAGGTTATATGGTCACAGAAGACCCCACACTATAACTCCCCATAATAGTACACCCTCACATGATAAAGAAGTGGAGGATTAAACATCATTGATTGAAGAAAAGTTTCACTATCATACTCAACCAAGGTCTATTATAAGGAATCCAAATACTAAGATTCCTCTTTCACCAAACGAGCATGGGAATTCCTACAATGGGAATATTCCATCACTTTTCTTTTTCCTATAGCATAGAATATCTCCAATTCATAGTATGGTAGTAACTCCAACTGGAAACTCTATATCAGGTTCAAGCCTCTCTATATGAAGACATACTATATACTTTATTGGTCTGAGTAAACCACATGGCACTCTCCCAAAAGATAGTTCATGCACGTATTCTGGGTTAAGAATACCTCGTCTAGTTATGGATCATGAATGACATAATTATAAACATGAGGTCTCAACCTCCTCAACCCATATGCAAAAACGTCATTCCACTACACTAATATACAACTGATCCCACACCCTAAGGTTGTTCAATACAATACACACTCCATTCCCTCCTATGGTAGTATAAAAATAGGTTCACTTATCATCATCTGCCACAACTCCCCAAAGGCTATCTGATATTTCTCATTCTATGTAAATGACTAAAATTTCTATGTCAGATTGTTTAAATGAGTTTTAATCATGGAGAATACTTCCACAAAACTACTATATTACCCCTCCATGACTAGAAAAATATGTACCTCTAACACCTTCTTGAGAGGTTCCCAAGAAATAAATGTATCGAACTTTTCGAGTTTTACAGTTAAACCATGTTTAGAAACCAAATTCCCCAGATATTGAACCTCACGAATCCCAAAATTCCACTTATAGAGCTTAATGTAGTTCAACTTCCCCAAAGTAAAATCATGGACCACCCTCAACTGCTCAACATGATCATACATTGACATAGAGTATAAGAGTATGTCATCGATAAAGTCAACCAGAAACTTATCCAGGTACATTTGGATGATCTGGTTCATTAAAGTCGTAAACACAGTGGGATAACTAATCCCACCAAGGTCAACTCTAAGAAATCATAGTTTCCCTAGTGACTATAGTGTAACACCCCCGAATGATAAAGGGTTAAATGATTAAATGATATGACTCATGTAAACAAGGTGCACCTTCTTTTTCGGGATCCTACCTGATTAGAACCTCACAGTTAAGCGTGCTTTGCCTGGAGTAGTGATCAGGATGGTGACCTCCTAGGAAGTTTCTCAAGGTGTGTGTGTGTGAGTACAAAACACACTAGAAAGGAAATGTGTTGGCCTGTAGGTACTATTATTAGTCAGATAACCCGTTCGGGCACATGGGTGGGACCTAGGGTGGGGCCCACGTGTCTGCGGGGTAACTGGTGGGCGGGGCCTTGTTGTCACACACAGAGTGCTACATTCAGAATATCAGCCTCATAGACTCTCAACTGGGGGTAGTTGGACCAGAGATCAATATTCGAGATCCATCTTTCTCCTTGAAACTAATCAAGTAGGTCATCAATCCTCAACAAGGGGTACTTTTTCTTTGTCATTTTTATGGTTTATGTAATGATAATACATAAAAATCATTAAGCTCCCATTCATCTTTTTCATTAATATCACTAGTGCTTCCCTGGAGGACACATCGGGTCTTATAAAACAGTTCTCCTGAAGGTCCTCAAACAACATCTGTAACTCCTAATGCTCGGTAGGGGCCATCTGATATTCCTCAATAGATATTAGAGAATTTTCTGGATAAATGTCGGTACAATACTCCATCTCCATCATGGACGTAGTCCCAAAACATCCATGAAGATGACATCCATAAAAACATTCACTATTGAATGAATTAGGATTCATGAAGAGCCTACCGAACTAAGGGACACACTATCCAGTTAATGGATAGTGGGATACAACCTCATTCTCAAAGATCCCACTCATCTCACCATGGAATCTCTCTCATCCACATAGGGTAATCTAGTATACTTTGTTTCAAGGAATATGACTCATCTATGGTGATAGTAAATCTAGTTTTGGACCATGTAATACTAATACATGATCAAGATGATGTCATAGGGTTCTATTTTGAGGACAAAAATTCCCCATGAGAACCTCTCTCTACTAATAGATATGATGAAGTGTTAGTAGACAAAAAAAATATTTAAGAAGCATTCCCTGTAAACACCATAAGACAAAGATATTGGGATATTGCCTCAATTGAGAGCCCTATCTTTCACACCCCGTGTAAAGAGATAAAATTATTACTCACACCAATTTCTACTAATATTGATTAAAAATTATAATAAAAAAGGATCCTACGTCTAATCAATTCTTGTGCCGCTCGTTTGTAATACCCTTTTGCTTGTAGCTTTCTAGAGCCATGAATGCTATCTCCCTGAGCTTATTGTGGGAAACCTAGTTGTGGGGGTGAAACAATCTCATAACATCATCCATGACCCAATACTCATCCTCATAGATATCCACCTTATCATATTTTTGGTCTGCCTCCCTAAGGTACACCCATTCCTTGCATGGGTGATCCCTGATTTGATGATTCCTCTTCCATGGTTGTATGTCCGCAATCTATTAGTGTTCCTCAACATGTTAGGATGGGAAATCATGTACCATGTAACACTTATAGTCACATGAATTAAACATCTCTTCTCCAGATTGCCTTGTTCCACTATGAAGCCCCTTAACATGTGTCTGAGCCAGATCATGGGAAGATCTCATGTGTTGAGATCCTATCGACATGCATTTTCTAGGTGTTGTTGTTGAATCAAATCTATAACACCCACCCCTAGCTGTAACTTCCTCGAATCCCACTAATTGGAAGATCTCCATCACCAGTTCCCCCACAAACACCATATCATATGATGTAATTCACAAGGGTACCATACTAGATTATATATCTCTATGGATTCCAAGATCAATCTTCTGTGCTCGGAAGCATCCATATTGGATAATATCCTGGGATTACGTTGTACGGTATATGAACCTCACAGCATACTCATCCATTTTCACCCCTCCCTTATATAGATATAGAATATACAAAATCCAACCCAATGGTAAGAAGAAGTGGTAGTAATCCTCAATTAATAGTTTTAGGAAATTGGTCTATGAGAGTATCGACTCATCATGCATCTGTGTAATAAAACCCAACCATTTCCCACATTCTGCATGGAAAAGTTTATCTTCCATTACAACCACAAAATTAGATAATATTTGGAAAATATAGAAGACATGAACAACTAACTCTGTCTAATCCTACACTTCCTAGGGATCTCGCTCACCATGGAACCTCACTGGCCTCTGTCACTGGAACTTGTGTTGTGCGCTAAGCCTGCAAAAAACATTATTATAATCTACTAGTATGATCTACTACTCAATGGGTGGGGCTAATGTTACCTATCCACATAGTGGAATAATCTGATGGGGTGGAACCTGAACTGTGGATTTATTAATGCGGGCGAGGGTATTTGTGACGGGCCCGTCGCAAAAGCCCGGCGGCGGTAAATACCATTTGCGACGGGAAAAGCTACCCGTCGCAAATAGTATGTCGGAAGGTGGTATTTGTGACGGGTCACGTCGCAAATACCCTTTTAACCGCGAACCGTAATTAATATGGGTGAGGGTATTTGTGACGGGCCTCGTCGCAACTAATCTGACCAATATATACCCCCACCTATTTTTTTTTCAAATCAGTCAGATCTTCCTCACTTTCTCTCTTCATTCTCTAGTTTTAAGGGAAAATTTTCTTTTAGTTGAACTTTTTTATACGAGAGCAATTGGAATGCGTCAATACCTTCAGAATATTAAAGTTTAAGGTATTTATATTTTATTTTTTATATTTATTTAATTTTATTATATTAATTTTCACTGTTGTTTATTAATTCTAATTAAATTAGATTTAAATTGATATTTATCTATATTTATTCTTAGTAAGAAATTGATATTGTTAGTGATAATTATAAATAATTATTGTTGATTTTCAATAATTAGAGATTATTATAGACAATTAGCGGAATCTAGTTATAATTAGAGATAATTAGTAATAATTAGATATAATTAGTAATAATTAGATATAATTAGAAATAAATATATATAATTAGTAATAATTAGTAATAATTAGATATAATAAGATTTAATTAGTAATAATTAGTAATAACTAGATATATTTAGTAATAATTAGTAAAAATTAGAAATAATAGGTAATAATTAGATATAATTAGTAACAATTAGATATATTTAGTAATAATTAGATATAATTAGTAATAATTAGATATAATTAGAAATAATTAGATATTATTAGTAATAATTAGTAATAATTAGATATAATTAGTAATAATTAGGTATAATTAGTAATAATTAGATATAATTAGTGATAATTAGATATAATAAGTAATAATTAGATATAATTAGTAATAACTAGATATAATTAGTAATAATTAGATGTGATTAGAAATAATTAGATATAATTAGTAATAATTAGATATAATTAGCTATAATTAGATATAATTTGCTATAATTAGTAATAATTATATATAATTATATATAATTAAGAATAATTAGATATAATTAGCTATGATTAGGAATAATTAGATATAATTAGAAATAATTAGAAATAATTAGCTATAATTAGCTATAATATGATATAATTAGCTATAATTAGATATAATTAGCTACAATTAGCTATAATTAGCTATAATTAGATATAATTAGTAATAATTTGTAAAAATTAGTAGTAATTAGTAAAGATTAGTAATAATTAGATATAATTATTAATAATTAGTACTAATTAGTAATAATTAGTAATAATTAGTAATAATTAGTAATAATTGTTAATAATTAGATATAATTAGATATAAATAGCAATAATTAGATATAATTAGATATAATTAGTAATAATTAGATATAATTAGTAATAATTAGCAATAATTATTAATAATTAGTAATAATTAGTAATAATTAGTAAGAATTAGATATTATTAGATATAATTAGTAATAATTAGATATAATTAGTATAATTAGATATAATTAGTAAAAATAAGATATAATTAGTAATAATTAGATATAATTAGTAATAATTAGTAATAATTAGTAATAATTAGTAATAATTAGTAATAATTATTAATAATTACCAATAATTAGTAATAATTACCAATAATTTCCAATAATTTCCAATAATTACCAATAATTATCAATAATTACCAATAATTACTAATAATTACCAATAATTACCAATAATTACCAATAATTATGAATAATTACCAATAATTACCAATAATTACCAATAATTACCCATAATTACCAATAATTACCAATAATTACCAATAATTACCAATAATTACCAATAAATACCAATAATTACCAATAATTACCAATAATTACCAATAATTACCAATAATTACCAATAATTAGCAAGAATTACAAATAATTAGGAATAATTACCAATAATTAGGAATAATTACCAATAATTACCAATAATTACCATTAATTACCGTTAATTAGTAATAATTACTAATAATTAGAAATAATTAGCAATAATTACAAATAATCACCAATAATTAGTAATAATTACCAATAATTTCCAATAATTAGGAATAATTAGGAATACTTATGAATAATTAGGAATTATTAGGAATAATTAGGAATAATTAGGAATAATTAGGAATAATTAAGAATAATTACTAATAATTACCAATAATTACCAATAATTAGAAATAATTACCAATAATTTCCAATAATTACAAATAATTACCAATAATTCACAATAATTAGCAATAATTAGCCATAATTAGAAAAAATTAGCAAAAATTACTAATAATTAGTAATAAATAGCAATAATTAGAAATAATTAGCAATAATTAGTAATAATTAGCAATAATTAGAAATAGTTATTACTAATAAAAAATTGTATTATCAATATTTATTAAAAACATTATTAATATTATTAAAATAATAAAAAAATTATAAAATATTAAAATTATCAATATTCACAACAAGATTTTCTCTATTCTTAACATGTTTAAATCTCAAAGGGTTGCAAATTATTAGGTCATGTGCAATAAAAAGTTTGTGTCTGTCATGTCTAATGTAAACTCTATAATTGTCCTTGCTTAATTGATCACCTTGTACGTAGCGTTGCAATAGGACAACCCAAGTCATGCCCTTCTCATCTATAAGAATTTTCTCACATGACCCTTTACATAGACCATTATTCATTGAAAATTTAAGGGAAAGATATTGATGTCCCATCAATTTTTTAAGGAAGACTGATCTATGTAATGAGAGCGAGATGATTCTTAGAGATGAAAACAACATTACTTTGGTCGTCATATTCCAACACTACCTGCGAGGTGATCAACCTTGCAAGGACAATTATAGAGTTTACATTAGACATGACTGACACAAACTTTTTATTATGCATGACCTAACAATTGGAGACCCTTTGAGACATGAACATGTTAAGAATAGTGCAAAGCCTGTTGCGAATATGGATAATTTTAATATTTTATAATTTTTTTATTTTAATAATATTTATATTGTTTTTTTCATAAATATTGATAATATAATTTTTTTTATTAGTAATAATTAGTAAATGAAATCTTTTTGGATAATGAAGGGAAAATTTGTAATCATCTCCATAACGATGATTACCAAATTTCCTTTCATTATTCAAGTAGTTTTCATTTTTTTATATATTACTAAGTATTGCTAAATTAATAATAAATTGTAATAATTTGTAATAAATTGTAATAATTTGTAATAAATTGAAATAATTAGTAATAAATTGTAATAATTAGTAAAGAAAATGTAATAATTAGTAATAAATTTTAAGAATTAGTAATAATTAGTAAATGAAATCTTCTTGGAAAATGAAGGGAAAATTTGTAATCATCTCCACAACAATTATTACCAAATTTACTTTTGTTATTCAAGCAGTTTTCATTTTTCTAAGTATTGCTATGTATTGATAAATTAGTAATAAATTGTAATAATTAGTAATAATTAGTGGTAAATTGTAATAATTAGTAATAAATTTTAATAAATAGTAATAATTTGTAATAATTAGTAATAATTAGCAATAAATTGTAATAATTAGAAATAAATAATAATAATTAGAAATATATAGTAATAAATAGGAATATAGAAGAATAAATAGGAATAATTAGTAATAATTAGTAATAATTAGTTAGGAACAGTTTGGAATAGTTTGGATGAAATTTTAATAAATTTTAAGAACATGGCATAATTTTCAGTGGATTGATGTCACTCCTTTTGCTTGATAACTTTTCTCCTTTCAACTCTCACCGACTCAAAACATTATAAAAAATGTGATGCTACGTAGACATATTCAATCTTGTATGCATAGGATTGGATATGCATATGTAGGATCATATTTTTTGATAATGTTTTCAGGTGGTGATAGTTTGAAGAAGATGATTCATTGACGAAAAGGGGGATCTTTTATCTGACGGATCATTTACATGCATGTTTTCTCACTCTGAAATCAGAATGAAGAATCTGGTCGGAGGTGCACATATTCATTCTCATGCATATGAGAATGAATATGTGTACCTCGGACCAGATTCTTCATTCTGATTTCAGTGTGAGAAAAATGCAAGTAAATGAGCCGTCAGACAACACAGTAGCTATCAATCCACTAGATATTGTGTTTCCCTTAATTAATGTTAATTATTAAGAAGTAGTTGTGATTATTTATATTATTTTTTCAGATAGTGTTTTTATAATTTGAAATTATTCAAAAATAGTGATGATTTTATATTTTATGTAGAAAATATGGAACAAGGAAGTCGACATCAGTCATTATTAGATGACCGAGCTTGGATAAATCAGCGCAGAAATGAAAATGGTTCTGGTTTAAATGCTATATATATTGAGGGTATTGATGCTTTCTTTGAATTTGCATCATCAAAACCAAAATATGTTTCAGAAGGCACAATTAAGTGTCCTTGTAAAAATTGTGCTCTGAGAATGTGTGACACGGTTGACAATGTTGGGGGAAATCTCTTGTGTTTTGGTTTTCATCCAGATTATGTTTTTTGGTACCAACATGGTGAACGTAGTTCTAGAGAAGATCCTAATAACTTGATTCTGGATCCATCATGGTTTCAAAATGTAGTACATGATGTTGCAGGTCCATCTCTACAACAAACTAAAACTCATGATGATATTGATTTAAATCCTGAGTTTTTACTATCCGAATTTTATAATTTGTTGAGGTCTGGTGAGGATGAATTATATCCTGGTTGCAAGATATAAAATTATAAGCGGTTAAAAAATTTATGGCTATTAAATTAGATAATGCAATGTCAAACAACTGTTTTGATCAGATATTTTCTTTGGTTAAAACACTGATACCTAAAGGAAATATATTGACTACAAATTACTATGAGAGCAAGAGGTTGGTTCATAATATGGGCCTTAGTTATTGGAAGATTCATGAATGTACAAATGATTTCATCTTATATTCTGGAGAAAATGAGTCCTTGGATAGTTTTCCCACATGTGGACAATCAAGGTATAAAGAAGCTCAACCAGGGAAGTCTATATCGATTCTAGTTAAACAGTTGAGATATTTCCCCCTTACTCCCAGGTTGTATCATTTATTTATTTCTCAAAATACAGCGTCAATGATTTCATGGCACAAAACCAAGATTTCAACTGATAGAAGCTTGAATCATCCATCTAATGGTGATTCATGGAAACATTTTAACCATATGCATCCGTCTTTTTCTATATAAGCTTGAAATGTGCGATTGGGTCTTTCTACTTATGGTTTCCGTCCATTTGATTCTTATGGTAGTCAGTATTCATGTTGGCCTTTCATTATAACTCCGTAAAATTTGCCTCCATGGTTGTAGATGAAGGATCCGTATATATTTTTGACTCTATTAATCCTAGGACATCCAAAAAATAATATTGATGTTTATTTGAAACCATTGATTGATGAGTTAAATTCATTGTGGAGTGATGGTGTTAATACATATTATGTTACTATGAAAAAAAATTCATATTAAAAGCTATATTTATGTGGACGATTAGTGACATTCTAGCATATGGTATGTTATCTAGTTGGAGTACACAAGGTCCAAAATCATTTCCTTAATGTATGAAAGACAACAAAGCCTTTATGCTTGTCAATGGAAAAAAACCTTTCTATTTTGATTGTCACCGTAGATTTCTTCCAACCGATCTAACTTTTCAGAGGAAAAAATATCATTTTAGAAAAGGTAAAATTGAAAGGGATGAAACTCCAAAGATGATCTCAGGTACAGAGTTGAAATTAGTTGTATTTTCATTACCTCCCATCACATTTGGACCAACAGTAAACCAACAGAAAATTCATGGCTTTGGGAATGAAAATAATTGGATAAAACAGAACATTTTTTGGGATCTTCCATATTAGTCTGATTTTTTGGTCCGCCACATGTTGGATGTTATGCATTTTGATAATAACTGTTTTGATAATTTATTTCATACAATTTTGGATGCACTAGTTAATACCAAAGACACTGTAAAGGCACAATTAGATCTTGCCCAAATTTGCAGGTGACCAGAACTTCAACTATTTGAAAATGTCTGATCAAAGAGGTTAATGAAGGAAAAAGCATCTTATACACTGTCCAAAGAGAGTCTCTTATTATTTTGTCCATGGATTGCATATTTGAGATTTCCAGATGGGTATGCTTCTAATTTGGTTAGATTTGTTAGGAATTGTTATATTATTGGATTAAAAAGTCATGATTGTCATGTAATAATGGAAAGACTAATACCGATTGGTTTAGAGGTTTGTTTAATTCTATGGTTTGGGATTCGATAATAGACATATCATATTTTTTTGAGACATTTGTGCAGTGAAAACAGACTATGATGCGCTATGAAAATAGGAAGAAGATATTTCTGAAATTATATGTAAGCTGGAAAAAATCTTCTCATCGACATTCTTTGACTCAATGGAACATCTGATATTAAATTTACCACATGAAGCTAAATGTGGAGGTCCAGTACAGTTTCAATGGATGTACCCATTCGAGAGATGCACGCAGAAATTAATGAAAAAAGTATATAACAAAGCCTCAGTTTAAGGCTCAATTGCTGAAGCTTATTTGCAAGAGAAAATTTCTTTTTTCTGCTCTCATTATTTTGAATCTCAATATCCCTCAAAACAAAATCTCATGGGATGAAATGAGGGGAATGTTAATAAAAAAATGTAAATTTAATTAACAGTTTTTAATCATCCAAATCTTGGTTTTGGTGGAGTTCATAAATGATGGCTTTCAGATAATGAACATCACAGAGCTCATACATATGTTCTGCTCAACTGTCAAGAAATGACATCATTTATCCTATGAGGGATTCTATCACATATTATATAATTTATGTTATATTATTTTAACTGATTTTATTTGTAGGTTATATGATAATCATTTCAACAAACATCTTCCACAAATTACAGCAGCTGCTCTTGAAGAACGCAGACAAAAATTTTTTGCAATGGTTTCAAAAACTAGTAACATAAATTATTGATGGTTTAATATCAATTCCATTTATTATTTATTATATTGATAATTTTTTTTAAAAATTTTCAGGTGTCTCAATATGATGATAAAATTGATAAGCGACTAGGTATATTGAGTAACCCACCATACAAAATGGTTAAATCTTATAATGCATATGTGGTGAATGGTTTTTTATTTCATACACATGCATAAGGGGAATCAATAAAACAATGAACATAGGAGTTTTCTGGAGAGGATCACATCACAGAGAAACTGAAGTTGACTTTTATGGAATTTTGGATGAAATTATTGAGATGTGTTATCTAGGAAAGAATTACATAAAAATGTTTAAATGTCGGTGGTTGAATACTAAGAGAGGCTTGCATGTTCATCCGACTCATGGAATTGTCGATATTAAATATAAAATTCTTCTTGCAGTAAATGAACCATTTTTACTGGATCAATAGGCACATGAAATTTATTAGGCAATGTATCATGCTACTTCAAGAGACTTGAGCGATTGGTGGAGCATAATAAAAATAAAATCTTGGGAAAATCAGTTTACTCTAACTGAATGTGGTTTCGCTGAAGTGGAAGGAATTGAAATTTTTCAAGAGACTGCTCAAAATCCATCTAATTCACAATGAGACATGGATATTGATGATGAAATCCCATAATTAAGGATCGATGGATATAAATATGTTAATGATGTTACAAATGAATTTGTAATGAAAAGAGATGTTGAAACTAAAACACATATGGATATTGATGATGCTGAGGAGGAAGATGAAGACATTGACATTGACAGCTATGGAGAAGAGGATGAAGATGAACATTGAAATAGTTAAATGCTGGTTATAATCATAACTAATATATATCTATATTAAATAGTTATTTTCAACTATCTGCTAACAATAATCATTTTTTGTTTCAAATGGACTATGATATATTCTACGAGTTGTAGGAGGATGACCTACCGTTAGATGAGGGAGATTTTGGATCATCTGACCCTCAGCCTACTGGCAGTTCAGGGGGTACACGGAGGGGGAGTGGTTTTGCATGACTGATAATTCTTGGCCCTATCCCCGAGCGACGTCCAAATATTGATTTTTATCCACACACACGGAGGTATGGTAACATTTATATTTTAGTTATCTTTCATTTATTTATTTATATATATACTAATTGTTTGATTATTTATTCCTTTTTCATAGTTTTGTGCATATAGCTATTGTAAAGGGGAGAGCTATCTTGTGCAATTATTTTTCTTAGCCATGGATCACATGGGAACAGATTCCCGTTGATGTGCGACGCGACATGTTCCATCATTGGATGGTATGTAAATAAATAATATTTATTTTGAAATTTATTTTATTAATAACATGATATTTAAATTATTTTTAGGGTTCATGGTATCCTATCGATAATAGAATGCACGACGCTATCCATGTAGTATAGCAGGTTTCTATGCACGACCATTTCCGTCAGTTTTGCACAATTTGTGAAGGACAACCATTAAGAAAGCAGGAGTGACAGAATTTGATGAGTTTTGTAGAGATCACTAACCGGAGTAAATTTCATCTCACGTTAGGGATGGATTATGTTTACATTGGTTAGGTGGTGGATTTCATTGGAGATCTTCAGTGGGACAGCAGAACTGGAGGAGACAGGAGGTGACACATCGAGCTGGTATTCGTACATTCAGTTCGCATAGAGAGTATCTGGTAAGAATATTTTTTAAATATTTTAAATAACATTAAATAGAAATAGTTTATTTTATATTTTTTTAGGCAGTCGAGCATCCTGATATTATAGAGTTTGACATTTATCGGAGGATATACAATGATCCAGCCACTGGAGAGATTAGAGGTGATCGGCAGCGTCAGATTGTGGTTAGAATTATTTTTTCAGTTTGACAATTAACTGCACATAATATTTTCACAATTTTAATTTTAAATTGAAATTGAAGGAGTCATATGAGGTTGTGACCTCTTAGACACAGGCTGAGGGTCAGTATGAGATGACAGAGAAGACTAGTGCTCACTATTTCGATGAGCCAGCATGGATGCAGGTGACTCAATATGGCTTTGAGAAGAGCCGAGTAGTTGATATCATCTCTCATTTGACTTTTGTAACTTATTATGGTACTGTTGTGATGTCATCATCAATCTCGAGAGAAGCTCATAGAGAGTCATCATCTTCTGGATCACAGTATCAGGAGCAGTTGCGAACTCAGGCTAAGCTTATAGAGACTTTGCAGAAGCCGCATGAAGAGATGAGTTGGCGGCAACAGCAGCATGAGCAGCATCATGAGGAGAAGATGCATCGATGTAAGAAGCAGCAGTAGCAGCAGCATGAGGAGGAGATGCATCGATGGCAGCAGCAGCATCACGATCAGATGGAGTACATACGCCGTCTAACTCGTAGTTTAGGGATGGAGTTTCCCCCACCATCTTTTTCAGCTCCTCCACCTCCTCCAGAAGACAACCCCCCCAGGGATTTTTTTATGTTAAAAATAGTTTAATTTAACATTGTAATATGAATTATTTACATTTTATATCTTTTATATCGGTGCAAATATTACATAATTTAATTTTTAATATTTTATTAATATTTTATATTTTTTTGTGAATATTGAGAATTTTAATATTTTTTATTTTTTTACTATTTTAATAATATTAATATTATTTTGTTAAAAATATTTTTTTAGTATTATATTTTTTAATGTTTGCTTATTTACTAATAATAATAATAATATTATTATTTTATGATTTTTTTAATTTTTTGTGAATATTGAAAATTTCAATATTTATTCTTTTTTTAATAATAATATTATTATTTTTTCATTATTTGTAATTTTATTAAATTTATTTTTTTAATTAATTTATTATTTGCGACAGGACATTTTGGGATGCGACAGCGTCGCAAATAGTCTAAATAAATATTTTTAAAAAAACATATTTGTGATGAGACTACATACCCATCGCAAATACTTTGTTGCGACGGACCCATCGCAGAACGTGTTATATATATATATATATATATATATATATATTTGCGATGGGAGGGTGAGCCCATTGCAAAAACCTATTTGCGACAGGCCCGTCGTGAAAAAGTTTATGTATATATCATGCATATAATTGAAGACTTATTAAAAACGGTGATGTTTCCCGTTACAAATACCATTATTTGTGATGGGCCTGTCGCAAAAAAATTGTATTTGTGACAGCATTTTCTACAACGGTCTATTTTCGACGGGATCCCATTGTAAATAAGCCTTCGTAAATACCAAGAATTCTAGTAGTGACTCATCAGTTCATTTTCACAATCTGTAATTGGTAATCTGGAGGGCTAACATCATGGAGAAATCTTGAAAATTTAATCAAGATGTATCACAATAAGACGAGCATATATATATATATATATAATGGGGAGAAACCTCAATATATAAATTTTAATGAATCAGTCCAATATTATTCATGTATTATTTATCCCTACATCCAAAGAAATTGTATTCTGACTTGACTAGCAGGTAGTCAAGGTCTTTGTGAATGGATACGTTAGTCACCGCACCAACATTGTGTTCCTTATCCTGAAAGGCTCACTCAAAAAAATTACACTACTACCCTAAATCCCATACAAATACTCGTAAAGGGATTAGGCTCATGTGGTGTGGTCTTACTTTGGTGGTTCCTTGGCACTCTCTTCTCACGAGCAGAATGACACTACTTTTGTGGAGAGTTGGTTCCAAGGCATTGCAAGTTCTGAGAAGGGTAGGATGGTTCGTTCGGTGACATTCAATGCAGGAAGCTGGCGCTTGTGGAAAGTGAGGAACTAATTAAGGTTTGAATGCTTTGTTCCTTTGGTTAGGTCCATCATAGCACATACTCGCTTCCTTCTGATTGAATTAGCTCCACTCATCAAGGACTGGCCGGAGGCCCTATCTCCCAGCTGGCTTCAGGTTAGTATCACATTGGTTTCTCCTTCTTGAGTCATTCTTCAAGGGAACTGGGAAAGCTAGAAACCCCCTAGATCTGTTTTCACATTGAATACGGACGAGTCCTGCATTATAGGGGTAATTAAAGGAGGGGGCATGGTCCATGGCCCAAGGGGAGAGGCATTCATGGTGTTCACATCCTTCTTTATAAAGGGTACTTCTCTATTGGCCAAGGTGATGGCCATGCTCACAGGGATTTCCCTTTATTGGTAAGAGAATATGGAACTAACCATGGCAGAGACTGATTCCAGGATTCTCTATGACACCATGATTTGTATAGGAATCCCCCCTTTGTCTATTGATTGCATTTTTAGAAACATTAGAGCACTTATTAGACCCAAGATCGATGTGTCTAACACTTGGCGCGAGGGTAATAAGGTAGCAGGTCACTTGGCTTCCTTGGTGGTCCAGAGCTCCATCTCCACTTACCTTCACCTTATAAATAGTTTGAAACTAGAGTGTGTTAACATACAGAGAGGGGATTCCTTTGGATTGCACTATTTTAGAACTACCTAAGCCCTGGGGTCCCCTGGGTGGTAAAGTATGCTTGTTTTTTTAATAAAAATTTGATTTTGATGGATGGATGGATATGAATAATCTAGGAAATGTCCCATGAAATGAACAAATCTGATACCATTAAGTCATGACCCAACCCAATGGGGTCAATCCGAAACTACCCCAAGCCTGAATCCATAGTCCAAGGGATCACAAAAAGCTTTAAAAAGAATAAATATTATGGGAGGAATTTGTTTATTATACCTTCACACACACACACACTACACCACCTTAATTCAGAAGTGAAGAAAAATAATAGAAAAATATGAAATTTATATAGTAATATCCATAAATTCATAACCTCTATGGTGTAATTGAGTGTGACACTAAAAAATAAAAATTAAATGGGAAAAATACATTCCCAACTATAAATATTTCCCAACATAAGAAAAAGGGAAAATTAAATTCTAATATAACCTTGCTTCCAATCTCTATGATCTAACCACCGTACACATCCAAATAAACTAGGTATCCCTATACTCTTCTATAGTCATCATCTAACTATCTATCATTTTCATAAGAAATGAAATGTGTTGGAAAATCCCATTTAGTGGTGAGTGTATATATTCCTAGGAGGATACCAGAAATCCAAATGGGCGAGTTGTAAGACACATGATAGGAAACACAGATAGCTCATCCCAAAGAAAAAGAGTAAAAAATCCGACAAAAAGGATATATATATATATATATATAAATCCACATAATCCCAAAAAATAGATAATGGGGATCTCCATTTTACATCCCAGACTAGGAACGGAGTGCCAATAATTTTAGCAGTTCATCCAGGATTCCCAGGAAGTCAAGATACACCTCCTCATTGTGCCACATAGTCCAGGGAAAAATGTCTTCGTAGAGCACGGAAACCCAAGTAAAATAGAAGGGTTCCACCGAGTATATTGAAAGAGGATACACAATCTATTTATGTTATATGGTTCTACTCATGTAATCATAAAATAACCCATGCCTACCCTAGCGGAGGGTGCCACTTTAATTTTCTATAGAGGACCAATTATCATACCATATAGAGTGTTCAACTCTAATATTTGAGGACCCATTATATTATATTATATGTGGGTTCCACTCGGATTAAAGAGAGATGACCCATTCCCATCTATATAAGAGGATACAACTCTCATAGTTTAGGACCCATACCTTGAATCCACTAGAGGTTTCCACTCAAGGGATAGGTAGATGACACATTCCATAACCCTGTATGAGTGTACGAATCTAATAGTTAGTAGAGGACCCATTCCCAACCCATATTGAGGTTTCCACTCTTATAGTCAATCAAGAAAACCACAACATTCTATGAAAGAGATTTCCATTATAATCTCTTTGAATATCCTACGTGATTACTTTCATCACCGAGGTTCTCCTAAATATGATTCATGCTTAGAAAAACACACATCACACCTAAAAATCCACTTATGATTCCACCATCACATTCTACATGGAAAATAAATCCATATAGAATACTCATGTGCCAAAATTGGAGTCCCAAAAAAGGAGATACGAGAGACATAAGAATCCTAAAAATGAAATAAGGGGTACATAGAATGTAAGGGGACCCACATGATGTGTTCTCCCACAAAACTACCCAGTTATGTCCATTATAGTGCATGGATCACTCTCGTTATAGCAATAAAAGGAGGGTAAGTTCACTCCACAACTTCCCTTAGCCACTCGGGGTCACTTCCCTTGCTCCTTGACATGTATGTGTAAGTATTCCCATGTCTGTGTACTTCAATACAGGGTGAGTAATTACATAATGGTTCCTGGTTGTGTTCTCTACCAAAAATCATGTAAACCTGGGGAAACATACACTATGTGTGGCCCAACCATATGGTATATCATCCTTATATTTCTTAAAACCCTACCGTCGCAGGAAAAGGGGCACTATATTGAATGTTTTTTCAAAATACATGGCATGAAGTCAAATTTTTTATAGAAACATAGATGTGCTTCTACCATTACACATTTGGACTCGCCTTCTCGGATCTCACCTCTAGACATCCTAAAATTGGTGGAATAGGACTCTTTTCATCTGTTCTTATCATTTCGTGGCCAAAAATATATTCCCAAAATGTTCTCTTGTAACCTAAAAACATAGTGTGCATCTCACATCACCTGAAATGACTCACCCATATTTTGATCTTTAGTGAAATCAACAATATTTAATCAATAATCCAAATCCATCACTTATATTTCATTCCATTCATTGTATGTGAATCCTTTAGGAATTTAGGGTTCTAATTGGTGACGGTTGTAACATCCCAGTTCCGAAAGCTGCCCAGAGGTTCCCCGTACTCGGTTGGTCACATGGCCTCAAGCGCATTTCCCCGAATTCCAGTGGCTTCCAACTAGCAGTAAGGGTCTTGGGTGTGATAGTGGGGAATCAATTCCCTCATTGGAAGAGTAACACAGTAGAAATAAACAAATAACAATAGAGGAAGAAATAATGATACCATAAAACAATATACAATAGAAGACTGAAAGAAATAACTAATTGGAGCATATATATAAATGATGCATGATACAAATGTATAGGAATGCATCCAAACAAGTTACAATGCTAGAATACCATACTAAACCAATGTCAAAAGAAAAAAATAAACTTCAACAGCATCGCAAGCCTCAGCATGGTCCCACACTCCCCAAATCCACATCAATCAAGTACCTAAGTTAGAAGGGCACTTTCTCTAATATATAACTCCAGCAATATAATCTATTTGGGACCAAAAGCATGAACCAAATAGGGTTTGAGATAATTCCTAGTAGTCAACCACCTAATGATATGTGCCTAATGGTCATTGAATATTTATAGTAGGAAATAAGAAAAAAGAACCAATAAACAAGGAAGTAATCCATAGTAAAAAATCCTACAGTTTCAATGACATAATTTACATTTAACAATTTAGTCAACCAAACATAATTATAAGAAACCCTACAGGATGTTCTCACAGCCTATCCCCTTGATTTCATCCAAAAAAAAGAAAGTAAAAAAATCTCTATGAGGAAGCAATCACCGTCAATTACCCATATAGTCTGGTGTAATCAAAGACTCTCTAAGGAAGCACTCACCATCAATTCCCCCTATAGTCTTTTAACGGTAACTACAGACAGTCTAAATAATCACTCAACATAAATTCCCCATGTGGTCTTGTAAAATATCTATAGACACTCTGGGGGAGCACTCAACATCCATCCCCCCTATGGTCTCGCTGCATGATAATTATAACAGACACTCTGGGAAATCCCTCAAAATCAATTTCCCCTATGGCCTCACTACACCCAGTTCCCACAAACCAATGCAAAGCATTAATACACAAATGGTAAACAACATCCAAAGAAAACCTCATGTACTAATTGGCTAATTATCTACAAGGCATGGCACAACATAACAGATAAATAATCACTTTATCCTAACAACACTAGGAACAGAAAACAATAGCCTAATAGGCAAGGCTATACCAAACATCCAAAATCAAACAAGCATGGGAAAACACATCCATAGTAAGGTAAATAACCATATATAAAATCATAAATCCTGTACTCAAGTACACAAGGAATAACAGGAAATATCAGGGCAAAAAACCTTAAACACACATTACCCGAAACAAGGGTATTGGGAAGTTTTGCACAAATAACTCAATGACTAAATATGGAAAGCCACAAACCACGTACCTGGGAATTGTAAGAATGATATATGTGAACCTCATGCCATAAATCACCCTAGAATGACATATTTCTACAAAAATATCAAAAATGTTCAATCGAAGAAAACTCACCAAAGAGGATGAATCATGAATTGAGGCTCTAGAAGAAGGAAGATCTCACTGTGGCAATTCCAATGCAATTGATAGAAGTCTATTCGGAGAACAGATGAAGAGTATGATACTCATAGATGATTCATGTCCTACAGTTATTCCTGGATGATAAATGTCAAGAAGGATAAGGTTTTGTCAATTGGATGCGACCCCAATCCATTTAATGAAAAAAATAAAGTACATGGAGTGTTCATTAAAAGTACGGGGCATGCACTTTCCTTATCTAGCTTCTTCTTTAGGTGGTCTCTAGGTCACCCCAGATGGCCATGTGTTCAGCTGTTACATGGCCAGCACAAGACTACTCGTGGAAACTGAGTACACGATGTATACTTATAACTACACCGCCTGTACTCATGAAATTTCCATAAACTCCTGTTTTTCTCAAAAACACTAGAATACAATATTCATACCTAAAGAAAGATCTGGGTTCTTACAAACTTTCCCCCTTAAATAAATTAATTTCTGATTTTCCCAAGCAAGGCTGCATAGAAAAGAAACCTCAAACAGCTTTGGCCACTGCGATCATACATAAGCCTCCATCTCCAAAGTCTCGTCATGTACTCATCCATGCTACAATAACACTCATACTAGAGGAACATACAGGCCACGGAGAACCTTTGTACTAGGATCAAAAATATGGATAAGATGCTTCTCGAATGAGGTGTCCATATCTAATTCAACTTCCTCAGGTTGAAATACAAGAGACAGGTCTAAGAAGTAACACCATAGCTGAGAAACATAGAAGATGTCATGCATATTCTGGTACCTCCGAGGTAACTATAACTAATAGGAAACTGGAATGACCTTTCCAAAACCTTAAATGGCCTAACATATCTTGGAAATCATTTTCCATATCTCCTAATCCTCTTGCATCCCAACTTTTGTGTGACCCTTAGGAAAACCTGATTCCCGGCCTCGAACTCTAGAGGTCGTCTCCGCTAATCAGAATATGACTTTCGTCATGAATCTATAGTAGACATCTTCTTCAGAATCAACTCTATATACTCTATGGTCTCTTGAAAAAACAAGGTTCCAGTATAGCGGTCTCTCCTGCCTTTAGCCATCATAAGGGTGATCGACATGGCCTACCGTACAAAGCCTCATAAGGTTCCATCTGAATAGTTTCTTGAAAAATATTATTGTAGGCAAACTACACAAGAGGTATGGGTTTCTCCCAAGAACCTCCAAAGTCTAATAAAAAGGCTTGAATCATGTCCTCAAGCACCTGAATCATACACACAAACTAGCTATCTATCTGGGGGTGGTAAGTTTTACTCAGAATTATCTGTGTACCCAAAGCCTTCTGTAATCCCTTCCAGACCCGAGAAGTAAAACGAGTGTCCCTTTCTGAAACAATGGAGCGTGGAACTCCATGTAAATGTACAATATCTCGGATGTACATCCCTCTTATCTCATCAACAATGAAGGTCTCCTTGATCGGAATGAAGTGAGAAACCATCGTGAGTATTTCAATGACAACCCCGACTGCTCCACTCACCCATGTAGACCTTGGAAAACCTGTCACGAAGTCTATCATGACATTGTTCCTCTTCCACTTAGGAATGGGTAACTGCTAAAAAATTCATGTTGGTCACTGATGCTCCGCCTCAACTGGGTAACAGGTGGAACACCTCATGAAAAACCCAGAAACATATCCCTTCATAACTGGCCACCAATACTGATAGTGCATATCTCAATACATCTTTGTGACACTAGGATGAACAACCCAAACTGATGAATGAAAGTCCTACATTATATATTCTTGCATGTCTATTGGCACCCAAATGTACCCATGAAAACGCAATATCTCATCCTCTCCTAATGTCCATCATGGAATAAGGTCCTCTCATGACACACTCTCCCTTAGGACTAGGCCTTCAAAATCTTATAGTTGCCACATCCAGAGTTGATCAAGTAGAGTAGAGGTAAAAAACTATATAAGACAGAAACATCTGCCCATGTCTGTCATGCACCTCCAAATGTATCTCAGAGAACACATCCATAAGCTACCACTCACTGCAGGCCTCTTGAACTTCTAGTATCTAAATTATTATTCTCAATGCATCAGTCTATGAGTTGCCTTTCCCCGGTGGGTAGGTAAGTTTAATGTCAAAGGACTGAAGGTACTTGACCCACCATCATCGTCTCAGATTTAGATCTCACTGATTGAATATATACTTGAGAATTTTGTGGTCGGTGAAAACCAAAAAATGATCTCCCTGAAAATAATGTCTCCAATAGCATAAATCATGAACAACTGCATCCAACTTGAGATCATGTGTCGGGTAGTTCCTCTCATGTGGCCTCAACTGTCGAGACTTGTATTCAATAATTCCTTCCCCCTCTATAAGAACATCTCCCAGACCAATACCCGATTCATCACAATACACAATATAGCTCTTTCACAACTCTAGAAATACTAGTATCAGTGATGAATTCTACCTCCCTTTCAGCTTTTAAAAGGCTGACTCGCAAGAATCTGACTAGAAGTACTTCACGCCCTTCTTATTCAGGCACGTTAGTGGCACTGCTAAGCATAAGAATTCCTTTAAGAAACATTTATAGTAACCAACCTACCATAGAAAACTCCACACCTCAAATACATTCTTCAGCTTCTCCCTGGAAACTAATGCTCTTACTTTCTATGGGTCCACTGATACTCCTGTCTCTAAGATAACATAACCCAATAACTGAATTTGGACCATCCAAAAGTGTAATTTTGAGAGATTATCATATAACATATGCTCTCTCAATGTACTCAAAACAATCTCCATATGTGTGGCATAGTCATGTCAAGTTTGAGAGTACACTAAGATATCATCCACAAAGATCATCATGAAAGAATCCAAGTATGGATGAAACACACGGACCATCAGTGCCATGAAAACTACATGCATGTTCGTGGGAACGAACGGCATAACAACATACTCATATGAACCATACCTGCTCCGAAAGGCTATAATAGGTATATCTGATGGTCTAACGCGCAACTGATGATAACCAAATCTCAAGTCAATATTCAAGAACACCCAGTCTCCTTGATACTGATCAAATAGATCATCAAACCTTGGTAAGGGATATCATTTCATGATCAACATCTGGTTCAGCTTCTGATAATACACACAAAGTCTAAGGGTATCGTCCACCTTCTTTGCTAACAGGATAAGCGAACCCCAAGGAGATGTTCTAAGTCGAATGAAACCCTTTGCCTGCAACTCCTTCAATTGCTTCTTGAGCTCTTGTAACTCTAGTGTAGCCATCTTATAAGGAGGAATGGACATTGGTTCCACTCCTGGCACAAGATCAATAGAAAATTCCACCTCTCGCTTCGAAAGAAAAACCTGAAAAGTCATATGGAAAGACATCCCTGAAATGATTGACCACTGGAGGGATTTCCAACTGTGAAGTCCCATGGTCATCCATATATAGACAATCAATCTGGTCTTTGATTCCTCCTAACCCATGATGCTAGGGTCTCATTCTACACACCTAGACATCCGCTTCGCCCTTATGAAGAAATGATATTTCCTATAGTTATGTAAACCTCACCCTGCGATGATAACATTCAACAACAACCTGGAAGGGAACTAACAAGTCCATTCCGAGAATGAAATCATAACATGTCATCTCTATGACATAAATGTCCTATAATAAGTGACACCCACCAACTATGAGAGGGAACTCCTTGAAATAATGTACCCTATCCATTCTATTCCCCAATGAAGTGTCAAGCATCCAAAAATCAACAGAAGAAATGACATAGATCCCATGGCTCTCCACACTAGCAACAGATATAAAGTGATGAGAAGCCCCTGTATCGAAAATATAAGAAGCTAAAACTGAGGAAAATAGGATCGTACCTCGAACTGTGGAAGGTTCAGGATCCATCTACTGCTGAGTCGGCTCCACTGCAAATTATGGAATGTACCGTAGCCATGTGACCCTGCCTGACCACCCTGAGCTGATCCACCCAATTGTCGCTAAAATACTGCTGAATGACCACCATGGGCATGACGTCCACCTCGGCCTAAACAGCTCAAAGAAATCCAGTTCCAAGACTGATGAGAAACTAGTGGTGATTCTTCTGAAATAGAAGACCTAAAAGAACCCATGTTTCTTGCTTCTAGTGAGAATAACTAACAGAATCACTAAATATAACCCATCATTCCATAAAATCGGCACTCCACTAGGTCTCTTGGGAAAAGTGGTCTGGTATGACTGACCTTTACACACTGGTATCATACCACCTGGCTACTTGAAGGAGCATCCCGCCTACTCGGATCTCTTTTTCTAGACTCCCTACGGTGATTCCTACTATCAGCTAGAGAATTACAAAATCTAGATACTAAACTTCCCTAGCCCACAGCTCTAGAGTCTCTCAGGTTGTTCTCTATGATCAGCGCATGGTTGACTATAGAAGTGATGGAAGACAATATGAAGATGTTCACCTGAGCCCAAATGTCTTTCCTAAGACCATCCTCAAACATCATCACTTGGAATAACACCCCCCACTAAAAAGGGTGTAAAGAACTGTAGCTCTGTGAAGCGAGAAGAATACTTTATAACTGGAACAGTACCCTCCTCTAAAATCATGAACTCTCAGGCTCAATCAGCTCTCAAGGTCTCCAGATAGAAGTAATCATTAAAGGTATGCTAAAACTCATCCTAAGACATACCCTGCTCACATCTTGCCTATGAAACCACATCCCACCATCTCTTGGTAGAATCCCAATGAATATAAGTAGCAAGATTCACCCTTCTCTCCAGAGGCATCTCTATATGGTTGAAGATAGAAATCATGGTTTATAACCATGAATTTACAGCCTGAGGTCCTCCTTCCCCTATGAATGTGGGAGGATGGTACTTCTAGAAAACCCGTTTCAATTCTTCCATTGACCACGCAGGATACGGTGCTCCCTAGAATGTCTTCATGGTCCTCATAAATCCCACTCGGAACTATGTGTCAGCACCAATGTTTGGAATAACGGTTGGTGCCATGATAAGAAATATAGGAGGATCTACTGGTGTTCCCCAATCGGCCATGTTCGGAGTCTAATCAACACCCTGTAACTGGTGCAAAACTGGAGGAAATCTCAGTGGCATGACTCTACAAGGTCAAGCACACCTTAGATCAAGGTTATCAAGGACTGAAACATAGAAGTACGAGAAGGGAACTGTAAAAGTAAAGCATTAATGTTATCCAAAACATGGATACACAGTGTTTATATCTTGTACACTCTATGTTCCTTCAATCCTTCACATGGGCATGTATTTCTACCAACACAAGTCATGTAACACCCCATACACACAGACTGTTCTCTGAAGACACATCATTTACATGATTCATTTTCCCTTCCCGAGTTCTTCTACATGACTAACCCACATGTTTCTCCTAGGATAGGACTATACGAAGTGTTTGTTCCAGACATGGTGTGTACCACTTAGGTCTCCACTTCCCATGTTGTTAGTCACATTGGTGGACACACAACTGACTCTACACGGTGTGTTTAGGTCAAACACGGTGTGTAATAGAATGATTCCACCACCCCATGTTGTTAGTCACACGACCAGTTACACTGCTCACTCTACATGGCATGTTCAATATGAAAACGGTGTGTACTTATTGATTTTTCATCATCCCGTGTCATTAGTCACATGGCCGGATACATAGTTTCGATAACATGACATGTACATCTGGTACCTGGTGTGTCCCACCATGGATTTTCCAACCCTGTTTCTCTACTCACACATCCAGTGACATAGTTAGAGACTACATGACATGTACATACATTACACGATGTGTACTTAAGAAAAATAGTTCCTTCCCAACTAGAAAGACACATGGCGTGAATTTATTATTACACTACATGTATTCTGGGTTTTCCAAGACACTGAGCCTCAGAAACTACTCTGGGACCCATAAAACATAGAAATGAACATTAAAGTGCCAAATTATGATCTTTGAGGGCCCATACTCCCCATGAATCAAATCTTGGCATCTTATACATGTCATATACAAGAACTGACAAGGAAATAATCCACTAAATTCTGATCCATGAGGACCCATAACACCTCAAGAACCATTTTTTGGTGTTCATTCGAGAAAAACCACAGAAAAACAACACCCTATCAAACAGAAGGTATTCTATCAAGGCATCTATCACAACAACATGAATATTTAGCACAACATCTATAACAACAACATGCAATCTGCAATTCACCCTAAATGGCATGGTAATGATGCATGGAATGTGATTTCTAGGAATTGCCTATATGATGCATGAGATGGAATGCCCTTATCTAATTAGGTTGAAATAGAAATAGAACCTCAATAATATCAACAAAAACATCAAAAAACATGTTAATCACCCCAAGGTGAAATCAGATCAACACTAATAATTGAAAAACTAGAAAAAATTGCATTGACGATGTAAATTGGATTTTCCCTATACATAGGTTAGCTACTCCTGGGAATATCTTATTACCAAGTACCTATTTTTTCCTATACCTAACTCTAGGAAACATATAGCAATTCTTGAAGAAAAGAAACCACTGATACCACTTTGTAACATCCCGGATCCGAAATCCTCCCAGAGGTTCCCCGTACCCGGTTGGTCAAATGGCCTCAAGCTCATTTCTCTGAATGCTAGAGGCTACCGACTAGTAATGAGGGCCTTGGGTGTGATAGTGGGAAAACTATGCCCTCATTGGCAGAGAAACATAGCAGAAATAAATATATTACAATAGAAGAATAAATAATGATACCATACAACAATAGAAAGTAGAAGACTGAAAGAAATAAACAAATGGAGCATATATATAAATGATGCATGATACATATGTCTAGGAAAGCAACCAAACAAGTCACAATGCTAGAATACATTACTAAATCAATGTAAAAATAATACAAATAAACTCAAACAGTATCGCAAGCCTCATCTTGGTCCCAAGCTCCCCAGCTCCATATCAATCATGTACTTGAAATAAAAGGGTGATTTCCCTTATCTATAACTGCAGCAATATAATCTGTTTGGGCCTAAAAGTACAACCCAAATAGGGTGGGAGACAAATCCTAGTAGGAAACCACCCAAATATTTGTGCCTAATAGTTAGTGAATATATATGGAAGGCAATAAAAAAAAGTAGTAAACTAGGAAGTACTCCATAGTAAACAATCCAATAGTTTCAATTACATCATTTACATTTAACAATTTAGTCAACCAAACACAATTACAAGAAACCATTTGGGTTGTTCTCAAAACCTATCCCATCTAGTTCATCCAACCAAAGGAACATAACACAGACTCTCTGAGTGAGTAGTCACCATCAATTCCCCCTATAGTCTTATGTAATCAACTAATCTTTGAGGGAGTACTCACCGTCAATTACCCCCAATGTATTTTAATAGTAATTAAAGACACTCTGAGGAATCAATCAATGTCAATTCCTTCTATGGTCTCATAACGTATCTATTGACACTCTGAGGGAGCAGTCAAAATCAACCCCCACTATATTCTTGCAACATGATAATTATAATAGACACCCTGGAAAATCCCTCAATGTCAATTTCCCATATAGTATCACTACACCATGTTCTCGTAGCCCCGTGTAAATCATTAGTACCAAAATGATAAACATTAGACAAAGTAAACCTCAAGTACTACTTGGTTAATTTTCTACAAGTCATGGCACAACTTAACATATAAATAATCACTCCATCCTAACAACACTAGGAATGGAAAACAATAGCCTAATATGAAAGGCAGGACCAAACGGCCAAAATAAAACAAGCATGGGAAAACACATACATAACAAGGTAAATAACCCAATTTACAATCATGAATCCACTGCTCGAGTACAAAAGGCATATCAAGAAAAATCTGGTCTAAAAACCCTAAACATGCATTACACCGAACAAGGGTATTAGGAAATTTTGCAAATATAACTCAAATAATAACTACGTAAAGGGTAAAAACACATACCTCCGTGTTGTATGAAAGATATACGTGAACCTCAGGCCCTAAAGCGCCCTAGAATGACGTAGACATACAAAAACGTAAAAAAAATTAAATAGAAGGAAACTCACTAAATAGGTGGAGTTAGAAAACGAGGCTCTAGAAGAAGGAAGAGCATACCGTGGAGATTCCAATGCAATTGACGGAGGTCGATTTGGAGAACAAATGAAGATTTGAAGGCTTGATGAAGAGTCATGGCCTACGGTAGCTCCAAGATGAGACATGTGGAGAAAGAGAAGGATTTTTCAATTAGACACGACCTTGTTCCATTTAATGAAAAAAAGAAAGCACATGACATGTTCTTTATAAGTACATGGAATGTACTTTCCTTATCTGGCCTCCCTTTTAGGTGATCTTCAGGTCACCCCACATGACCATGTGTTTGGCTATTTCACAGCTAACACACGGCTACCTGTGGAAACCAAGTACACTACGTGTACTTATAAGTACACAACGTGTACTCCTGAAATTTCCAAAAAACTCCTCTTTTTCTAGAAAACAGCAGAAAAAATATTCATACCTGAAAAGAAGATCTGGGTTCTTACATCTATCCCACTTTACATTGTTGAACTGAGACCCTGTATGCCAATTACTAAAGAACATTAAGAATCAATTGGATAAAGGAACCAAAAAAATTTGTATGATTTTTGTCCATGTTCTCTTTACCAATGAGAATAAACTGGGATATCCAGGGTGAGAAACAATTGAATAACAAATTAGAATTTTTAACCAAGTTCATGCAAAGGTTTTCTATTGATGCATATCAAGATATGGAATCGATTTTTATATAGGTTAATCAATAGGGATAAAATACAAAATTTGATTCATCGTACCTAGTTTCAAATCATTCTATAATGAGGATAGTGGTCATATAGAATGGTGTTTTATCATTCACAGTGTCTTGATCTTCCTGGATATGGACTCTCGTAGTAATTTGATTCTGATTTTCCAATGAGAGGGTGAAGGAAAACCTCTAAATCATTTGAGGTTTTTTTGTGGCTAATGTAGGATAATTTTGGTAATGAGGATATTATAGATGAAACTATTTAAGAAAATTGAATCAATTAATTATTTTTGTTAACTAATTATTCCACTGAACATAACGCCAATTTCCATTTTATCTAAATGCCTTGTTCCGACCTATTTTAGGTTGCGCCTAGGGTAAACCTCATGTTTCAAACTCAACTGTTGTCTCATAATTTTAATCCATGAAACTGTTTAAGAGTTATTCTCTATTCTTAAGAAATAATGTGCTTCATAATAAAATATATAATTAATTTATTTTGTAAAATTTATTCTAGGAACACCGAGCATCGGAATCACGTTCCATCTCAGTGCTTGGCTCCAAAAATATGTCTAGAAATATTTTAAAGTCATATAAGAGAAAAAGGGTCTCTAACAATTTTTTTTAAAATAATTTAAATAAAATATATAATTGAAAATAAAATTAAAACTCATGATAAAAACCATTTTCTAGTAAAATGGTAATAGGCCTAGATATGGTGAATTATTTGTTTTCAAATGAATTTATCCTTTTTGATATTTTTCATTTCACATAACTGTGAAATTTGATTATTTTATATTAAATCGATATGTTTGGATTTCATTATATGTTGCACCAAGTTAATCATGAACAACACACGACATATTTTTTAGCTTTATCTACACCGAACACTAAGGTTTTCTTGAAATACATGAAACAATGACTTTCCTTTACAACTTTTGTAACATGCATGATCGAGTTTTACCAAAAAATAATATATCTTTAAAATATTATTTTTTATATATAATAAGATATTACCTATCAGTTAAATTAGTGTTTATAAATAATATTAACTATTCTATTAAAATATATTTTTTACTCAAATATAAATTGAATTCATAGGTTTCAAATTATTTATAAATGAATATGAAAACCGATTGAATATAAAATAACTATTAATATTTTATGGTCACAAATCTATTTTAACATAATAAATTATATTAATTACAATTAGTGGGTGATATTAATGTAATATATATGTTATATATTCAATCAAATACTTTTTGTATTCATCAAATATATTGGATAGACATAAGATATGAACAAACCAAATTTTATTCCTATAAACATCTATTTTTTGTAATGGTGGTTTTAAAACCTTTTAACATAGAACAAATTTTAAATCCAAATTTTGGAACTCTTATTGACTTAATAGGACACAAAAATCATCATATTTTAAATAGAAATATAAAAATTATGTTAGGATAGTTTTTGTTGAATTTTTATGTAAGGTTTCATTTTTAATGAATAGTTAAAAATACTGAATTTTAGTTCATAACAGAGTTTTCATCTTATTTATTTATAAGGTTAAATTATATTTTAAATTGTTTTAAATGATTAATTAGATAATATTTTTATCAATTAATATAATTTAGGTCATCAATATCAATTTAACATTGAAATTGTATATAATAAATTATAAATCTTTTGATCATTTTTTTACTTTAAAAAGATGTAGTATCATCCCCTCAGCGGGATTAATTTTAAATTAATTTCATCCACTCTTGTAATTGGAATTTAGAAGAATTGATTTAATATTTATAATCAACATAATTAATAAGGTATAATATGTTCATCAAAGTTTTTTACCAAAATGCTTTGTGAATGTAATTAAAATTAATTACATTATTAATGGTAGAATTAATCTTAACTAAGGACTAAACCTTAAATTTAGGACCCAAAATGACATAGAAACTTGTCCAACACTCATTCTATGGGAATTATTCGTCCATGAACCTTTAATTACTGATTCTGGTTCATTTTTATGGCTTTTCTTTGGTACAAATGTGGGTACACATAACATGTTTTCAAAAATGACAATTGTGTCCTTTCCCTTACCTATAAAAGGCCACCAACTCTCCCTCTTCTTCACACCTCTCAAAAAACTTATATCTGGCCAATATCTACCATATCCACATCACAAAATCCTTAAATTACTCATTTAATCTTCTCTTTTGTTGTAAAACCTTTCAAGGAATGATTTTGGCACAAACCCAAACGAGTTACCCGTTTAAGAGGTAACACCTTCTCTTAAGAAATTTTATTTTATTTTCCTTCTCCACCACATCCACTCTCTTTATTACATGATTGTATAAAAAATAAGTATAATAAAAATATCATTATTTTTATGTTATGGTTTCTACCTATAGTTACACACACCTCTATTTAATGGGTAGCAAACATACAGTTTATCTGTTTTTATGAAATTCCGCCTCACAGAAGGATGGTTGTTCAATTTTTCTTACCGCCTATCATCATGGAAAATGCGATGGATAGTATGTTTATATATATTATGTATAATATTTAGTTTTTATTTAACATTATTTATTCCTTTAACAACACATATATTTTAAATTTCAATTTCACATCAATATGATTATTTAGTTTGAGGAAGTTTGGACTACTGCCCCATCAAAGAGATGTGATTCATTCACACAATACATAGAATGTACTAAGAATTTGTTTAGTGATATTATGTGATATATATAAAATTATAATGATAATTTAGTGACATAATATACATATATACATTAATTTTATTTTCATTCTATCTTTTAATACGATAATGAAAATAGAGACAATGTTCATGCATACATACAGCTGACCATCTCATTGAATGATTTATTTGATTTCAAACTTATATATTATATTAATTATTATAATTTAAATATACTTTATATAAATTATATTTATATCATGTTATACTTTATAAAATCATTATATTATAATATGGACTAATGATATCACAAATTAAGACACATGCGAAGAACAAAGTGAATATTATTCGAAGTGAAACCTTAACATATGATGGTTAAGAAGCGGGTAATATAAAGTTTTAATAGATCCATATATGGTATTGTATATTAGAACATGGTTTTTTAAAAAATTTAGAAAATAATTATATTTATCTAATAGGTGGTTTGAATTAGCAAGATGAGATTCAAGACATAATGTAAGGGGATTTCATCTCACTTTTTCTCCATGAGAAACATGCTTCATTCACCACCAAACCTTCTGTTTGGTGTATATACAGCCCATAGATGAATTAAGTGATTAATATACATAAATTAATGGGTAATTAAATTTCCATTATATGATATTTATTTAATGGGGTTTATGTTTCAAAATTTACCAAATCAGTGAAGTAGTTTTTCTCAATTTTTCTTTTTTGAGACTCATGTTTTGTTTTGCACGTAAATAATATTTTGAGGTGTATATAATTTCATTTTACATGTTATATCATGAATTTAAATATTTTAATGGCATTTTTAAGTTCCATTTGATTTCATTTTCTTCCATGGAGAGTATGTTCCCTTTTTACCAAGTTATAAGAGTTCATTGAGACAATCTCATCTCTTTTCAAGATCATTTATGTTTATACTTCCTTAGATTAAATATTATGATCCATCTTAAGAAATTTGATGAATTTTAATATCTTATGTTTAATAATGATTTATTAATATATTATTACCCATTATTCCACACTTTGGTACATATGATAGTGAATGAATTATTTTTATGTAAGCCTGACTTTACCCTCCCCTCAAATAGAAATATATGTTCCTTTAAAACCATGTTTTCTTAAATGGGTTCCCAAGAATATTTTAACATTATTATATAATCTTTAAAATAAAATTTTACCATTTTTTTAGCAGTATTTTCTTAGGATTCTTCCTATCTCTTTATGAAGAAGTCATTTTTATAACCATTTTACCTTGCAAAAGGAATGCTATTTTTACCTCGTATGACATTTACAAATTTATCCACTATCATTTCTTTGAAGCTTCTTTCCATTTAAGGTATATTTTTAATAAATTTATTTTTAAAAGATATTTTCAAGGAAAATAATTTTCAAAATGTATTAAACTTTATTTTATAATTTTTCAAAGACAATTTTTTTAAAGACATGATTCTATATTTTCAAAGTATATTCAACGAAATGGTTTTCAATGAATTTTCAAACTCAATTCATGTATCTTCATGTCGAAATGTTTTCAAAACATTTTAATTATTTATTTATATGTTTTCAAAGAAAAAAGTTATTAAAAAATTATGAATATCATTTTATATATTTTCATGGAAAATGGTTTTCAAATTGATTTCAAGTATTCTATATATGTTTTCATGGTATTTTATAAGAAAATTATTTTCAAATAGTTTTATGTATTGAAAATCCTTTTTAAAAGGAGAAATGATTCCTTCCCCATGAAACATTTTTGAAAGATGTTTTAAAATTATTATTCATCTAAGATGACATCTTTTGATGTTACTCATTCCCTTCTAGAAAATGATCCAATGGATCCATTCATATTCTTTATATGAATGGGAAATTATTATTGTCATGGTATTTATGAAACCCATTTCTCTTTCACCGGTTTTATTTTTATGAAATATGTTTATCTTCCATGGGTTATGATTTTGATGATATAATTATGAAATATGTCTTTTTTCCACATGTTATTATAAGATTTCATATTTATAATATGAATTATTTTCATGGGTTATGATATGTTTATTTTTGATATTGTGGTACATGTATGTTAGATTTCGTTTTGATATGGGTTGAACCTATATCTCCCACTAATACATTGGGTAAATATTTATATCTCATGAGATAGACTAAGATGGTCTTGGTAATGAACCTTGACAACTAAGATGGTTATGGGAGTAAATCAAAACTACCAAGTTGGTGTGAGGAGTGAAATCATGCTACTAATATAGTCATGATAGTGAATCGTGACTAATAGGATAGTATGGGGAGTGAACCTATACTAACAATATGGTCTTGGAAATGATCTGTTGGATACTATGGAAGTTATATTATATGCTTATGTGTCTTCAACAACTCCATGTTTTATTCTAATGATGTGATTTCATGACTTATGTTACTAATTATATTAAGATCCATGTCTTAGGATTTTACAATCATTATTATGATATCTAATATTCCGAGTATGATCTTAAAATGTTATTCTCAAGTTTCATACCCTTTGTTTATGTTATGCTTTCACATTTCCTTTATTTACCCTTACTGAGCATCTGATCTCACCACTTCTTATGTTTGATTTCTCCAAATTATGAAGAAAGGATATAGGTAGAAGTAATTAAGGTGGATATCAATATGGGAGATATTTAAGGTTATTCACTGGGATAAAATAATTTGTTTCCATGTTTCCAAAGACACTAGACTATTACGGTCCCCAAGTATGTTTTATTTTAATGTACTCAATATTCATCTAAAATGTTGTGATATCCATCTATGTTTATCCTAGGTAAAAATAGTTGGTTTCACAGAAAATGTTAATAAAAACATTTGGAATCTAACATGAGAAGTCTTTAGTGATAACCCTTAGTATATCTCAAAGGATATGTCTAGGGATATCTCTAAGGATAATGTTAAGGATGGTTTAATGTTTATGAAAATTTTGTGGAATTTTTGTAAAGGAGAGAGTGAGTGGTTTTATATAAATACAAAACTATCTAGATAATACAAGTGGATGTGGCTCATGTGTAGATTTACCTAGGGGTAACTACTCTGACCAGATTCTCAGGGACAATCTTGGGGTAATCTGGTATATGAAAACAAGCATTGTTACACACCTGGTTTAACACTCTCGAGAGATATTCTTTGGTAATTCAAAAATTGATTCGTGAACCATTATAAAGGATTTATCTATTTTTTTCTATGAATAACCTAGGATTAACCTAGGGTGTCATATATTAAAGAATGTTTCATTATTTAGAAAACCAATATGTAATTCTTTTCTTGACTATGTGGTTATCTCCTTTGAAAAGTAATGGTCACACTAAGATATTGGTTTTAGACAATGGTGGGAACTATTAGGAACTATATTAACATTGAATATGATAAATGATTTACTGATGAGAATTTTAGTGGAGTTATCACTGGAGTGAAAGATGTTATGATCACGCCAAATAATATTTAATAGAACATGATTAACAATGTGTACCTTAACCAACTCTCAGAATTTTCATGGAAGAGGAAGAATGAGTTCAATGAGATTTTTATTAATCTAGACCATGGAGGAATAAAAATTCATGTTCCCTTTTTTCAGGAATGTGGAAATAATCACCTATGTGAATGTCTTAGTGGAAAAAGAATATTTTTTTATTGTGGTAAATAAAGAAACAAAGAAATTCATCCTAAGGGAAAATAAAGAGTTCCATTAACAAAATGGATGAGAATATTGGCCTCCATAAGTTTATAATGAAGAATAAGTGTTTAATGTGTGAAATAAATGGTCATTATGAAACTCAATGTACCATGAGGAATGATCCTAAATAGGATCATAACAGTGATTCAAGAAATTGTTACAATTCTAATGATGAAGATATTATAGATGAAATGTGAAAGGAAAGACATATTGTGTAATATGATGAGGTATCCTTACTGATGGTATAAGGTTTTAGTGTAATAATAAAATATTTTATGTATTTGGATTCCACAAATATGCTATATGAATGGTGAAATATATAAAGATTATTAAGTTAATGTTTTTCCATGGATTTACATGAACACATTGAATGGTTTTGATGGATTAGAAAAGTGATATAATGTCAAGGTGATGTACATGGAAACACATGATTAAGGGAAAGATAACCCTTAATATGTTCCATGTGTAATGATAATGTTTTTTGGATAAAGATATGTGGGATTTGAAAAAGTAAATTAGATGGTACATATTACCTTTGAATAAATTAAGGACTTTTTGAAAAGTAGTTTATGCTATCATAGATGAAGTTTACAACTTCTTGGATTTATGGAATATATCCAGTAATCTATGGAATAATAAAGCATGTATTTTTTATAGAATTATTTATTATAACTTATATTGTTACCATGTTCCATGAGAATTTACCATGATGGTACTCACATGTTTGAAATGGGACAATCAAGAGATACTTTGAGATATATAGGGGATCTGCGTTAAGATTATTTTGTGACTCTCATTCAAAAGTTTGGGGTTTTTAACTTTGATAAAGGTTATAAGGTTAATCATTCATAAAAGGTTTAAATTAAACAAAAGAGGAAGTATTTACACACTAATTTTTTATTCAAAACCTCGGTTAAATGGATACTTTGTGATTAACCTTATTTGAAGGATGTCCATCTTATTTTTTCTTGAAACTATATTAGTGTGGTTTTACAATAAGACATTATGTATGTTGGTTTTCAACCAATAATGTCCAGCAAGGCCGTAGGTATTGAACCCATAACTAAAGCATGATAATAGTTTTACACCTATAACTAGTTTATGTGATATCCTAGAAAATGTATAATAAATTTTGAAAAATAACTATTTATTATCAAATTGTAGTGTAACTTTTATGTTTTGATATTAATATATTAACTATATTGATTTTTAAGTATAATTATTAAAAAGTTGTTATACATTTCATTATTTAATGTGCCTCTAGATTTGATAAATGTATATTTTAGCACATCAGGCATCAAAGATAATTTCTTGGTGTCTAATACACAATGTAATCGATGAATTAGAAATTGATAAAAGAACAACAGAAGAATATTTTTTAAATAAATATATCAAGTAAATATATTTACATATATTCTTGGTCAATAAAAGAATTAGTAAAAATTATGATAATTATCAAAAGAAAATTTATTGCCCTAATACCTTAATTTTTGTGATCCAATGGGCTTTTAAATTATCACATATCTTTAACATTGAGGACCTTAACTCTTCATTGATCATTCAATTTTTTTTCATTAATGACATCAATCACTCCCTATAAATATTTAGAGTTTTCCTGTATATCCAGTATTCACTCCAAACCTATGTTCTCATATGTGTAAACCTAGTTATATTTTACTTTGGGTAACTATTATGGTTCTAACTTTCCCTTTTTTATGGAATGTTTTGTATCCATTTTTATGATGTGGGTTTCAATGAATGAAACATTCAAGTATTAAACCATTGATAACTGAGAATAGTTTTTTGGGTGAGTTTCATTTTATGGGGGGTATATTATAAAACCCCAAGGTTTTTTGAATTGTTATTTTTAAATTGATTGAACCTTTGTGATATTTTTCATTTCACATAAAATTAAAAATAGTTACTTTTATATTAAATCACTATGTTAGGCTTGAATTATATGCAACACCAAGTTAATCATGCACTATAGATAATATAAATTATATCTTGCTATAAACATAACTTCTAGGTTATATGGAATAACACGAAACAAATACTTTCTACAATGGCTTGGGTAACACACATAACCGAGTTTTACCAAAAAAATATTATATAATTAAAATATTACTATTTAATAAAAAATGAAAAAACCTAGAAATTAAATTATTTGTTATGAAAAGTATTAACTAATTTATAAAAATATATGGTTTAAAAAAAATACAATATGAATTCATCGGATACTAATTAATTATAAATGAATATGAAAACAGATTGAATATACAAGAAAATATTAATATTTTTAAGGTCACAAAGTAGTTTTACTCTAATAAATTACATTAATAATAATTAGTGAGTCATATAAATGTAATATATATGTAATATATTCAATTAAATAGTTTTGGTATTTATCCATTAGATTTTATGTACATAAGATGAGAACAAACCATATTTCATGCTTAAACCCTATATTTTATATAAAGGTAGTTTTACATCCATTTAATGGAAAACCAAGTTTAAAAAACAATTTCATAACTTTTATATAATTGATATGTCAAATTAAACATCATATTTTAAAGATAAACATAAAAATTAGGTTAGGTAATTTTTTTTGATATTTTTCTGTAAGGTTTCATTTTTTAATGAATAGTTAAAAATACGGAATTTTATTCCAAAACTACTTTTCCATCAAATTTATTTATAAGGTTAAATATTATTATAAGTTGGTTTAAAAGATTAATTACATGATATTTTTATAAATAAATATAATTTAGGTCATTTATATCAATTTTACTAGGAAACTTTATATAAAAATGTAGAAAACATTTTGATCGTTTTTTGACAATAAAAACCAACAATGTTGTCCCGTCAGTGGGATTAATTTTAAATTAATTTCTCCCAATCCTTTAATTAAAATTTGAAAAAATGAATTTCATTTTTTTTATAATTATAATTTATAATTTATAACAATATCAACCTTTTTTTACCAAAATTATTAGTGAAGGTAATTAAAACTAATTGCATCAGTTAAGGTAAAATTAAGCTTAACTAATGACTAAGACTTAAAATTATGACCCAAAACAACCATGAAACTGTTCCAAACCCCATTTTATTATAATTATTCAGATATTAACCTCAAAGTTTTAGGTTTTTTATGATGGTTTTCTAGTAAAAACGTGGGTACACCTAACTTGTTTTCAAAAATGCCATTTGTATCCTTTCCCTTCACACCTATAAAAAAACCGAGGGTTAGAAAATATCTTCACAAACCACTATAAAACATCCCTAACTTCCTACATTATTCCTCTCTTTTGGTATAATGTCTTCCAAGGAATCCTTTTGGAAAAAAATGAGAGGTGTAACTCGATTAAGTGGTAACGCCTTCTCTCAAGATCCTTTATTTTATTTTCCTTCTCCACCCCAAAAACTATCATTATTCAAAGATTATATAAAAATAAAAGTATATTTAATATAATAAAATTTTACTATGCTAATGGTTAGATATACAATTACACACACAACCACACCCCACCATTTAATGGGTAACGAACAAACTATTTATGTGTAAGATGAACTTCTGCCTCACAAAGCAACAATTGTTCAGTTTTCCTTACCTCCTATCATGGTGGAAAATATGATGTACACTATGTTAATATTTATTATAGATTATATTTATTATGTTTTTAATATTATTTATTCCTTTTACAACATGTATCTTTTTTACTTTCCATTTGGTGTAAATTCAATAATTTTGTATGAGGAAGTATAAACTACCCCTTAAAGCGATGTCATTCATTCACACAGTAAATAGAATGTATTAAGGATGTGTTTAGTGAAAATATATGATATATATAACATTATTATTATACTATAATTAAATTATATACATACACATACATTTCATTTTCTTTTTTTCTTTCAATATGATAATAAAAATAGAGACATCGTTCATGTGTACGTGCATCTTAACATCTCTATGAACTGTGTCTTCCATTTTGTACATTTATATTATATTGATTATTATAATTAAAAAATATTATATATACATTATATTTATATCATTTTTTAAATTTTTTATTCATGATATATATATAAGGATCATCATTATAATAAATTAAGACCCATGTGAAGAATAAGGGGAATATTATCTGAAGAGAAACCACCAGATATGATGGTTGAAAAGGGGTAATATAAAGATATAATAAAATAATATATGGTATTATATATAATAATATGGTTCTGTAAAATATTTATAATAGATTTATATTTGTTATACTCGTGAATTTAAAGAGTACGACGAGATTCAAGACACAGGGTAAGTTGATTTCATCTCGCCTTTTATTTCCTTGAGATATATGATTTATTCACCATACATCCCTTTTGTGTGGTTTTTATACTTCACACGGATGTAATAAATTATTATTATAAATAAATTAATGTTTATTTACATTTAAATTCAATGGTTGTTTTTTCTTGGGGTTAATTTTTAAATGTTACCAAATCAGTGAGTAGTTTTGCCTCAATTTTCCTTCATTAAGACTCATGTTTTGTTATGCACCTAAATTATATTTTGAGGTTTATATATGTCCCTTTTATATGTTTTATCCTGAATTTACCTATTTTTATAACGTTTTAAGTATCATTTAATAACCTTTTCTTACATGGAGATCATGATCTCATGATACCATGTTATAAGAGTTCATTGAGACAATCTCATGCCTTTTCAAGATTGTTTATGTTTATACTTCCTTAGATGAAATATTTGGATCTGTCTCCCAAGAAAATTCATTAAATTTCTTATCATATATTTTTTAATGATTTATTCATATATTGGTACCATTTCATCCACACTTTGGTATATCAAATGGTTAATTCTTTTAATAAATCCTCACATTACCCTCTCTTCGGTTGGAAATATATATTCCTTCAAAACCATGTTTTGTAAAAAGGGTTTCTAAGAATATTGTACCATTATAATTTAATCATTAAAATAAATTTGTTCCATTTTTTTTAACAATATCGTCAAAGGAATCTTCTTATCACTTTCCAAACAAGGCATTTTCTTGACCTTTTTACCATACAAAAGGGATGTACTTTTTTCCCTCATACAGAATGTAAGGATTTACACACCATCATTTATTTGAAGATTACTTTTAATTTTAGAAGGTTAATTTTTTAAGAAAATGTTTTTAAAATATATTTTGAAGGAAATTTGTCTTGAAATTGTTTTTAACCTTCATTCATATGTTCTGAAAGAATTTTTTTGTCAAGATGTTTTCAAGCCTTATTTATTTGCTTTCAATGTATTTTAAAAGAAATGGTTTTAAAAGAAACAAGATAACTTCACATATTTTCAAGTAAAAATATTTTATAAATATTTTCATGATTTATTTATATGTTTTCAATTTTTTTAATGAAAAATGTTTTTAAAATTATTTGAATTTTATTTTATATGTTTTAAGGAAAATGGTTTTCATAATTATTTAAAGTCTTTTTTATTGGTTTTCAAGGTTTTTTATAAGAATATTATTTTAAATGGTTCTTTGTATTAAAAATAATTTTTAAAATAAGAAAGGATATTTTCCATAGGAAACAATTTTGAAAGATATTTCAAAATTATTTTCTTTCTAAGATGACATCTATTGATGTTACTCCCACCTTTCTAGGAAATAATATAAAGGATCCATTCATGCTATTTCTTCAAATGTGTCATTATTAATGTAATTATGTTTAGGAAACCCATTTATCTTTTAATGGTTATATTTTTATGAAATCTGTTTCTCTTCTATGGGATATTTTTTGATGAAAGGATTATGAAACCTATCTTCTTCCACTGGTTATGATATGATTTCATGTTTATGATACCCATTTTATTTCATGGTTTATGATATGATTATTTATGATCTTGTGGAACATGTATGTATGATTTCATTATTATATGGTTGGGAACTATATATCCCTCCAATGAATTGGGTAATGATTTATATCTCATGATTTAGACTAACATGGTCATGGGAATGAATATTCACTACTAAGATAGATATGAGAGTGAACTATGACAACCAAGATGGTACGAGGAGTGAACTCATGTTACTAATATTTTCATGAGAGTGAACCGTGAATACCAAGATAGTATGGGGAGTGAACCCATACTACTTGATGGTCTTGGTATTGATGCCTTGGATTCTATAGAAATCATTTTATATGTATATGGGTCACCCATAATTCCATGTTTCGTTCATATATTGTGCTTTTATGACTTAGGCTCTTAATTCTATTGTGATACATGTCTTATGAATTTCCCTTTATTATATGGATATCTAATATGCAGTATATTATCTACAAATGTTATGCTCGACTTCCATACCCCTTTGTTTATGTTATGCTTACACATTTCCTTTATTTACCCTTACTGAGAATATTATCTCACTACTTCTTATGTTTCCATCCCCTAGGTTATGAAGAAAGGTTTTAGGTAGAATTACTAATGATATATATCTTTATGGGGGATGTTGAATATCATTCACCAGTATATAAGATTTTGTTTCCATATTTCCAAATACAATAAACTATTATAATCCTCAAGCATTTATTATTATAATATACTAACTATTCATTTAAACTGGTGTAATATCCAAGTATGTTATTCCTGGTTCTTGAAAAACAATTATTGTATTAAACATAAAATTGCTTAAAAATAAATACTTAATTAATGAATCAATGATTTATAAAAATAAAAATATAACATTTAGTAAATTAATTGAGAATGAAAACATAATAAATTTAAAATAATTCTAAAAAATCATTTATTGATTATCTATCATGCTCGGAAAATATTGGTTTTACCTGACAATGTATTCCTCAGAGTCAATCACTAGAGGAAAAAACAAATTTCATGGTGGATTTAAAAATAATCATGAAATATTTATCAAGAAATATTTTCACATCACTTTTAAAAACCTTTGATAAATGTGTTTTTATTTTAGTTATTTTCATCAATAGTTTTTTATAAACCATCCCAAAAATTTCTTTTTAATTTTAAATTTTTTATATTTTATATTTATTTTAACTGTGAGTAATTAAAAACTCATCTAAATTAGTGGAGAAAACATTTATATTTTAAATACTAAATTATAATATATTTTCAATAATTATTCTTTATTATTTATAATAAATTATTTTTTATTATTTAAAATACTTATTAAATACAATGTGTTCAATATTAATTATTAATTATTATATGTTAGTAATTATTTGAAATTGAAATTAATTCTTTGAAAAGTTGAAAATCATACTTCAGCGTCAATTGATCATAAATTTTGATTCTAGAGTATGTTTTATCTCTAAAACTAGTCAAATTGAATTGTATGAAATGAGATGCAACAAAACTAGATAATAATTTGGGAATACACAATAGAATAAAATTTATTATTATATTAAATGATGTTAAAATGAAAACTCTAACTTGAAATGACCATAATCTTTCATCAGGGTGTTTGTTATGGATCAACAATATACCAAATTGAAGCTTGTGATGATCTCTATGATTTTCCATAATATCCAACTTGTAATTTTCTTCATTGTTAAAGAAGCTCATGGAAAGACTCCAAAACTATCTTTTTCTTCTAATACCATGATTTTTTATGACGAAATGAGATTTCAACTATGGTTTATACTATAATTATATGTTTGTTAGGACTTTTATGATTTTATTTAATCAATTTATATTCTAATTGATTTGATGGTGTTGTAAATGTTCTGGTTATCCCGCTTTCGGGATTTATTAAAACAATTATATATATTTGTACGTATTTCAAAACATTTATGAATATTTGTTAATAATTTTTATATATTCATCAATATTTAATTAAAATTATGTATAAATATATCTATTCATTGATATTTATATGTATTTATGAATATTTGTGTATATTTATATACATTTTTATATATTTTTACATAATTATGATTATATATTTTTATATATTATATGGATATATTTATATTTATATCAGTATAAAATTTTATATATGTGCGACTTTATATATATTTTTCTATAACATTTATTTTTTTTATATATATTTATGTAAATTTGGTTATATTTGAGTATTTATAAATATTTATATATGTTTTCTATTTATTATTTACTATTTTTCATCTATTATTTATTGTTTATTATTTATTAATTTATTTTTTATTCATTACTTGTTTATTTTATATTCGTGAATTATTTATTATTAAATTGTTATTAAATTATTATTTAATATTTATTTAATATTTATTTTATATTATTACATATTATGTACTATAGATTATTATCCTACTAATTATTAAAAATTAACTATTAATTAAAAATTAAAAATTTATTAATTTATTAATTATAAACTAATAATTTATAATAAAAATATTATTTGTTATTTTATTTATTATTTATTTAATTGTCATTTATTTATTTTTTATTAAATATTTTCTTTTAATTAATTAATTATTATTTATTGATTTATTATTTATCTACTACTCCTTTATTTTCTGTTGATTTATTTTTCATTATTTGATTACCATTTTTTATATATTTATTATTTATTCATTTTTTAAATATTTTTTATTAATTTTTTATTTTTTATTTATTACTAATTTACTATAAATATATTAATTATTATTCATTTATAATTTATTAATTTTATATTTACAAATTATTTTTTATTTTTTATTTATTATGTTTTATGTATTATTTTATTATTTAATTATCATATATTAAAGAATTATATAATATCAATTTATTATTTAAGCATTATTTATTCATTACTTTATTGTTATTAATTGATTTATAATTAATAATTTAAAAATATTTATTTATTATTTATTTTTTCCTTATTAATTATTAATGATTATTTAATATTTATATTTTATATTTTATTACCGTATCATTTATTTGTTATTAATTTCTTATTTATTAATTATTTATTAATAACTTTTGAATTTTTTTGATATGTATTATTATTATTATTATTTATTTCTTTTTATTTTTTATTTTTATTTAATATTAATATTATATATATATATATATAAGAATATTATTTTTGGTTTACTCACCTCATGAAGAGCATGATCAAGTGGTAAATGTTTTGTAGATTAAGTAATAGGTAAGGGGTTTTAATATCACCATACACATATATGTTTTACTTCTGCATGGGATATATTGCATATTCATGCATGACATATGCACAGTAATAATAAATAATAAGTAAATAAAAATTAAATGATATGTAATAAATAATAAATAATACATATAACATATTTGAATTGCATAAATAAATAATTTAAAAACAAAGAAATATCACAAGACTATCTAGTGGTGATTAAAACCCCTGAAAATTAATTCCCCTAGGCTTTTTAAAAAATCCACAAAATTATTTTGCATCAGTTTTTAAAATTGATGTTAAATGATTACTGACACATGATTTAATAGAGGTTTCCCAAAACAATTGCAAAATTTTATAGCAGTGTTTTAAGACTCCACTAAATTCTTTTTGTTTTAAAGTGAACATGTCAATAAAAATTAGATCATAAATATATTAAAAATATTAAAATTCTAATTATTACTATTTTAAAATTAATTTCAAGATAATTAAATGAGATGCTAAAAATTTGGACACTATAGTTTCAAATAATAAGTAAAAGTGAATATGGATAAAAGTTAATTGATTATAATATATTTAACATAAATGTAATGTCCCGTCGTTGAAACTATTGAAGTGGTTATCGGAAGATGCAAAACAAGCCTCAAAATTAACTTATATAGACCATTAGACTTAATAAACATATCAATTGATTAATATTTTTTTATATAGTGAAGACATCAATATAATATAAAAATGTATCAGGTTTCTAATAATGCGTGGTTTTTGTGTTTGGTTTTTAAACTCTATGAATTAACAATGCACCTTGATTTTCCAAAAAAAATCACAAATTTTAAGGCTTGCAAGGTTTGGAAGATTACTTTAATAAAAAATGTGATGGTAGATAATTAAATATTCTCTATAAATATAATTATACAAATATAGAATACATGACTTAAAAAATGTACACAATAAACATGCTTTAATGAAATTTATCTCAAGGTTTTCATGTTAGTTCATAATTTTTCAAAACTCAAATGAATTATTTACCAAAATATGGTTGTATGAATTCTCCTCCACAAAGACATTTCAATTCATGACTATATTCTTCATAGAACTCACCTATTCTAGTAATTGAACCAAGTGTTACCCCTGATGACCACTTTTAACTAGACATAGGTCAGTAATGGGGCGAATTATTATAAATTATTGAAATCAGTGTAGTTAACCACTTGAGAACAAAATCTAAGGCTATAAATGAAATAAAAAAGATAAATTATGAATAATATTTATTCCAAACAACAATAAATGTCTTAAAAATATATAACGCATGAATTTAATTTATGATAGAAAAAATGAATGAAATCTAAAGATGTAAAAAAACACAAAATCACAAAAAAAACCAAAATACTATTATTAGTTAATGATTCACTAAAAATCATCAGAATAAATTATATTGTTTTCAACCTTTATCATCTAGTTAATATTTCTTCGAAACTAAATTATCAAATCATTAAAAAAAATATAAAATTATAAGTGAGAAAAAACTATGCTCAGTATACCATCCCCGAATAGTGAATAACTAAGTCAATATATTGCATGCATAAGAGTCAACATAGTTAAAACATGATACATTAGCATATCCTCACAATCAAAAACATTTCAGAGTAAACTAGGAAAATCATCAACTAATGATTTATCCCATCCATAACACACATCATATATTATACATGATTCCATGTCATTGTAGAAGTCCATACATCATCAACAGTAAATCTAATTCATCATAGTATTTGATCTCCCAATTACACCAAAAACATCAATAACTAGTAATAGAGGTATGTATCATTTAACACACATAGTTAAAATATAAAATGGACACCTTAAAAAATTATCCCAAGCTAGTTCCATTTATTCCCCAATGACTAATGTTATATGACCATCCCACTATTATAAGCACGCCCACTATGTTTCTATGCAAAAACTGTATCAATTTAAATGTGATAATCATTACATATTTCCCTTTCCGCATAATAATAGAATGTTTATACATTAAATTATAAACAGTTGGAGTGAAATAAGGTTGACTATTCTATCCTTGTAGTTTTTAAACACAAAATGAATATTGGGTAACACCTATAAAGAATCCATCTGGAGGATGGATATATATTGAATTGTACTCCCATCACATGAATAACATAAAATACAATAAGAAATACATATCACAGTACCCCCACACCTGTTTCTATAATCCAAGTCTTCTAGTCCATGTGACGATATTGTCTACTGATTAAAATAGTCTACATAACTTCCCAATAAATATTCTAAACTAGTTGCCATTACTATATGATCATATCATATAGTAATTGAACTCAACTATACATTTAGTATGTCAAATAGTCATCATGACTATTCATATTACCATTATATGAAAAATTGTAGATATCAATGGGTCAAGGAACATACGTTCATAATCAATACCCTCCCCCACTATTGAATATACCTGCATAGAGAATTTTATGCACATAATTATCATAACTGATCCACATAGTTTTCATAAAAAAATATCATGTTATAGATCTCACGCGTATTCGTTAATAGATATAAAAGTTCACCAATTAAATTTAAAACTATTGTAAATCACAATTGGGTATCCAATCAAGGTTATGCAAACAGTCATATGAAATTTTCTAAAATATGATGAGATCCACACTCTACATATACAACCCTTATATAACATCGAATAAAAGAGGGAGTGAAAATCATAATATATACCACGTCATCATAGTAATAATTTTGAGTGTTGATTACTCATAAATATCTGACTATCCATTGTGATAAATTGTTTTGAAAATGTTTTTGCATTTGTAGACAACTAACGTTTTTTATAAGAATGTTTTTATCAATGAATCAGACCCATTCCATCATAATTTGTTCTGTAAGAATGTTGAAAGTTTCTAAATGTTCAAACCCAAACATAAAAGGGGGAGATAAGTTTTCTTCTTTAAGAACGTTTTGTTTCTAGACATAGTATTACAGACTCACCTTTTAAGACTTAATTTCACCACATATATAAGCAGTTAGAAAGAATAAGTTGTTGATGAGATACATTATTTGATTCAAATCCATCACCATGATGATTCATCCGACTCTACAATGGTCATAAAGTTAGATGTTTCTAATTGAAGAAGTTGTAATGATGTTGAAGAGGTTTATTGAAGAAATTAAATTTAGTAGTTAGAATGTTCCCAACCATTCTAATCAAAATCAGATGATGTTTTCTCTAATCATATATTTTCAAAAAATAATGAAAACATTCATGATAAAATATTTTGAAGAAATAGAGGAATCATAATGACTGTATCAAATCTAGAAGTACCAGACTCATATGTTTTTAGAATTCAAAATGTGTAAAGCTAACGATGTTTGAATAATTTCAAGGTTGCGGAGTGGATAATTCTATCATAATGAGATTTCTATCATAATGAGATAAGAATGAAAGTAAGATCGTAATATGATGATAATGAGAGGAATATTTTAATGAGCTTAAAAATAATGAGAGATCGTAATGACCTGAGAATGAAAGGAATATCATAATGAGTTGATAAAGAAAGGAAGATCGTAATTTGATGAGAAAGAGAGGGAGATCATAATGAGCTGGGAAGGAAGGCCAGATCATAATGAACTGAGAAAGAAAGGTAGATCATATTGAGATGAGATAGAAATTCATATCATAATGAACTGAGAAAGAAAGCTAGATCATAATCTGTTGTTAAATAAAGGAATATCGAAATGTATGAGAAAGAAAGTCAGATTATAATGAGTTGAGAAATAATGGAAGATCGTAATGAGAAAGGGAGGATAAATCTATGGATGATACATCATATTGATACTGAGGAAGTAACATAAAACTGAATAAAGGTTAGAAATCCTGATAAATATGATTATGAATAAGACTCAAAACAGAATATTCCTGAAGTTTTATGAATTGTTGAAGAGGTCAAACATGAAATTCAATTATTCTTAAATCTTGTAGAAATACATGAAGGATTGAAGAAGTGAATTCTGAAATTTAAATGTGGTTGTTTTTCAGAGTTTGAAAATTTGATGAAGTGGTGAATGTTTTTAGGTTACCCGCTTTTTCTTTTTTGAGTCTCCGAAAAATAGTTTATCATATCATTCATTCATTATAGCTGTTCTGAAAGAGGAAAAGGTGGAGTGATGATGAATTCAAGTGAAAGTTATTTCTAGAATGAGATCTTAGAAGATTGGTAGACACCTGGATGATTTATTTACCATACAAGAGAATTGTATTGAGAAATATTGTATCAATAATTTCAAATCGAGTCTATCAGATTGAAGAATATCAGACTCAGTTTATGAGTAGATATTGAAAATTTTATACTGATTAAGGGATAATCATATTGATCTAATCATATTGAGAGGATCATATCCAAAAAAATCAGACTATGGATCCAGGGTGATATTTTGTAGAGAAAATTTTAAAATTCTTATTCTTTTGTTTTGGATCAATTTGTTGTAAGAAAATTTGAAAACTAATGTGTGTTATTGTAATATTACCAATTGGGAGATAGAATATGTTTAACGGGATTTGTCACAATTTGTATCTACTTAACTATAATAGTGAATTTAGATAGACCCAAGGGAGTGTCTATCGAAAATATATAGATTCTCACATTGAGGTTGAACCACGTAAATTATATAGGCTTTAATATCTTTCCTATGATTCCATGCATGTGTTTTTAAAAAACTATGATAAAGAAATAAATAATAATAGGTTTCAGGGGTTAAATTTTAAAAATTATTGAAACTTATAAAATTTAATAACTGATTAACCCCTCCCATTTTTAGTTGTAATTTTCTCCTTTGGAACTTCAATTTGTATTAGGGGTAGGTTCCCTTGTAGAATCGTAATCATGGAAAATAGCAATTTTTATCAAGAGTTGTGGAATTCGAATATTTTATTGAAAAACAAATAATTGATGGAAAATTTAAATGATTCATTATCTTTTATCTCTTAGATTTGATGTTTTTGGTACTGCTATAATTGGATTTTTATTTTTTTGAAAGATTACCCAATGATTTTTTTATAATATAATTACTTAAGTTCATGCAAAATAATTAAATTTTATCCTCAGGTACTTATCAGATAATGTTTATAATAAGGTTATGGGTCTCAAAACATCAAGAAGTACGTGGGAAAAGATAAAAACTGTTTTTGAATGAAATAATAATGTTATGGAATAAAACCTACAAATATTTCATATTAAGTATGAATACATCATAATAAAATATAAGAAAACTATTGATGAATAATTCATTAGAGTAAATGGAATTTTCTACAATATCAGAGGATTCATAGCTTTCCTAGAAGATTCAATAAATATAAGGAAGCTTATGATAAATAATTCAGACATGTTTGGTAATAAAAATTATTTTTTATAAGATAATGATAATTTATCTCTTGATGAATTTTATAACTTTATTATTTCATAAAAAATGAGAAATGCTCCAATGTTCAAAAAGAAGATGAAGGATAAAATGGATATTGAATCTATGAGAAAAATAAAAAAACAAGATCCCTAAGATGATGATCCTTTTCACTCTAATGATAAAATAATTATGAGTTGAATTCCACGATCATCTCTATTATATCCAAGAATTATTGATGAGGAATAGAAAAGTATAGTGTTAAAAGTCCACTAAACTTTTTTGCGTATAGGGGAATCAAATAGTTTTCTATGAAATATCCAATGAATAAATTTTGTGAATATTTAGATGAATCTAAAAAAAATTATGTATGAAGTAGAACAAAAATTATAAATATAGAAATTCATCAAACAAATATATTTAATATGGTTGCTAGAAACAAGAGAAGTGTGTTGAGTAAGAAAGATAAATCTGAATCAACTACTAAAATTCTTCTGATGATTATATTTTAGAAAAGATATGAACATTTATTTAAAATGTAGAGAAAGTTTTAGATTCCACAAATAGTGAATAAGAAGGAGGTGGATAATACTGAAAAGAGTATTAGCTCAGAAGAGAACTTCTTGCATGTTTTGAGAAAAAATATGTCATCAAATAAGTCAGAGTAATATAGAAATAAATTTAAGAAGTTCATGAAGGAAGATAGTATTTCATCATGTTCTAGGAAGAATATATTTAGTAGATCTTCTGTTACAAACATAGAATTTATTAACAAGGAAATATGGTTGAAGATCTCAATAAGAAGTTGGATGCCAATGAAGAAGAACATAACAAGTTTCAATATAAAAAATTATTCTGAAATTACTCCAATAAAGATGAATGAAAACATCAAAAAATATATAGAGGTAAAATATGAGACATCTATAGTTTCTAATAAATTATAAATCAAGAATAAGGTGAAAGCCTCACATAAAAAACATTATAATCTAATTTCTCTAACATTTTAGGTTCCAATAAAATTATTTTAAAATAGTTGGTTGAGAAGGGTGTGAGAAACCTCTTTCATATAGAAAGGATGAAAACCCACTCTGGAGAAAAGATGATCCACATCCAGATATTGTTAAATCAGAATGAATTTATCATCCTCACTAATGCTTCCATATAGAAATACCTTACTTCAATAGAAAAAATATTTTATTTCTATTTTCGGTGTTGTCGAATCTATGGGAACATGACTTATAATTGTTACAACAACTTATCTGTTCCTATATGATGATATAAGAAAAGTGGAATAAATAGTGTAATTAGAATGAGTAACTTTTCTAACTGACAATAAGCTAAAAAAGAAAAATATCAATATGTTAGAAACCATCAAAGAAAAAGTCAATTTTATTGTCTAGAAAAATATTGTGGATGATTTGATGAGACACTTCATCGTGAATAAAATTTTATGAAACTCCTTATGAAAAAATTTTCTTATGGAGTAAAGGAAAATAAATTAGGAAATAGGAAAATTAAAGATAGAGATTTTGTTGTGGAGGTAGCTTTAAGAGAAAGTAAAGGAAAAACCCATGCATACATGATGGTTATTGTTCCTCACATATGACATGTGTTATAAAAATCTTAAAAAAATGTTGAAATTCATGATGGAGGAAGAGTTATCTTTGGTAATGATTGTTCTTTAAAAATCATAGGAATCAAAATAGTTGATACTGAAGTAGAAATGTTAAAATCTAAGAATGTTTTATTTTTTGATGGAATAAAAAATCATACTCAGTTAAATACAACTTTATGATAGTGGAAAAAAGTAATCATCACAAACAATTATGCTGTTACAAAAAAGTTTGAAAATGGAAAAGTGATTAAAAAAAGAAATAACCAGTGGGAATCTTTTCCAAATAGAAAAATTTACCAACTCCAATTACATAAGTATTAAAGATGAAAACAAATTGTGGAACTAAATATTAGTTCATATTGGATAGAAAAACATGAAAACATTATGAAGTTCATGCTGTCAGAAACACTTCCTCATTGAATAGAAGAGAATAGGATGTTTTTATTACTATTTATAAAGAGAATATTACTAACAAAATTCATGAGAGAGTTGAGATTCAGTATAATGGGCCACTTGAACTTATTCAATCTAATTTCTATGGATCGATGAGATATCAATCACCAAAAGGATATTTATACTTCATCACTTTTAGTGATGATTTAACATGTATTACAAACAGCATGTTTATTAAACAAAATTAAGATGCTATGGAAATGATCAATTTTTCAAAAAATAAGTTGGGAAAGAAATAAGGGATTATATAAAGCGGTTGACAATAGATAATGGAACTAAATTCAATAGAAATACTATTGAAATATATCTTAGAAAACATGTTATGAAATATCATTGTAGTTCTCCCCATACTTCATAACAAAATGGGCTAACAGAAAGAAAAAATATAAGTTTTCTAGAAGTTGGAAGAAGTATGTTAGAAATATATAAACATTCAAGGTTACATTGTATAGAAGATATTAGTAATGCAATACATGTTAAAAATATATTCTTGATAATATTGGAAACTGACATGACTCTTTATGAAATGTAGTATAATAGAAAACCTTCATTAAAGAACATCAACATTTTTGTATGTACATTTTTTCTTAAAAGAAATAATTACACATGGGAAAGATTGATGTGAAAGCTGAGGAAAGAAATTTTTATGTGTTATTAACCCAATGTATGAAGTTATAAATGTTGGATAAAAACATTTACAAATGTTGGTTGACTAATATGAAGTGAAAGTAATTGAAAATAAAAATTCCTTAACAAAAGTTGTTGAGATTTCTAAGTAAAATAAAAAGGATATTTACAAAAAAAGTGAATGTAACTCAAATAATCTTTATCTAGATTTGTATGAATCATGTGATGAGGAAAGTAAATCTGGGAGAGACACATTGAAATATACAATCGTGCAAAAAATTGTTGAGTCTAAAAATATTATTTAAAATTAGAATGCTCTAGTTCAAACTAGAATAAATTTGAGATTGGAAATTCAGACTTCACTTATCTCAAATGTTGAAGAATGATCATTTTTAGAAGCTATTAAACACAAAGAGTGGGTAGATTCTATGAATGAAGAGATGAATCATATAGAAAAAAATGAAACATGGGAACTTGTTCCATGGATATAAAATAAAAATTTTATTGGAAAAATGTTTTTTTACATAATAAAATGTTATATAAACATGGATAGTTTTAAAAAAACAAAGATATGATTTTTTGTAAAAATTATAAAGAGGTAGAAGGTGTGGATATTAAAGAAATGTTTTCCCTCGTTTCATTATTTGAAACTATTAGAATTTTTCTTTTAGTGGTAGAACATCTGAATTAAAATGTATATCAGATGTATGTGATGTCATCTTCCGTAAATTATGAGATTGAAGATGAAATTTACATTGAAAAACCTTGTGGGTTTCTATTTGATAAGGATGAAAACAATGTTTGTAAACTGAAGAATTAATTATATGGGCTTAAAAAATATCCATTATCTTGTTATTGAAAAAATTAAAATTGTATGAGAATGTTAATTTTTTCTATTTTAAAATATGATAGAAACTTATTTGTAAAATATTTTGAATCCAGAACTCTAACTTTAATTGTTTATGCGGATGGTATAATTTTTTCTAGAGATATAGATGATTTCTGCATAACATTTTCTAAAGTCATGTAGAAGAATTTTTAATTTTTAATGTTTAGAGAATTAACTTTCAGACATGGATTATAAGTTCTAATAAAAAAGAAAAAACATTTAATTATCTAAAGAAAAGTATTCCATCGAATTTTTAAAGATTATTGTCTTGGAAGAATCCAAAGAACATACTAATTTTATATATTTGATCACAAAGTTGAGTAAATTTGATCTAGAAAAAGTGTTGATCAGAAATATTTTTGGAAGCTGCAATGAAAATATCTTTACTATACATCCTCAAGACCCAATATTGTTTATGTTATTTTTTTGTGTGCCCTGTACCAATGTAATCCAAAATAATCACATATGTTGGATGAAAAAGTAATTTTATTTATTTCGAAGGAACAACTTCACATTGTTTATTATACAAAAGAAAGAGTGTGAGGATGTTTCATGTTTATATTGACACTGATTGTGTTGGGGTTTACAATGATAAAAAATCAACATAGGGGTAACATTTTACCGGGTCAGTGTTGTATGAGTTGGCATAGTAATAAACAATGTTCAGTAACCTTAAGCATAGATGAATCTGAATATGTTGCAGTGACCCAGGATTTTAATCAAATAGTATGGATGAAAGTTCACTTAGAAGACTTGAAAGTGAAAGTTTCTAAACCATTTATGATAATTTTTCATAATCAGAGTGCAATTTATATTTCAAAAAATATTTTCCAACATTTAAGATCGAAACATATTGATATAAGGTTTTAATTTATTAAATATAATGTTTTTTGGACATGATTTGGTGGAATATGTCTCATCTATGTATCAAATTACTAATAACATCACATAGTAAATATTGTAATAGAGATTTGTGGAATTAAGGATGAAACTTATTTCTCAGCCACGTCTAATTACGTACTAATCCTAATAAGGACGTCCCCCATCCTTGATTTTCATTTGGTTGAAAAATGGGGAGAGAAAGTGACAACATTGTACTTTGTAAGAAGTTTTTGCTTAACTTTCATTAATGAATCTAATGTTGTGGATATCATAAAATGGGGTAGAAAAAATAAAAGTGAGTGAAAAGATAAAAGTAATGGGGAGGTGATCTTAACATGGTTTCAAAATGTTCTTTCCACTAGGGGAGGGGATTCCATCCAAAAAAATTACTTTATCTAATTTTGTGGTGTTAGGACACTCTCTTTTGAGAAATACTATGTTTTGATAAAATTTAAAAAACATTAGTTTTTTATAAAAGATGATTTGTGACAAAATTATAAGAGTTGAGAATTTGTTTACATGGGTTGTCAAAAAATCCAAATGGGGATATTGAGGAACCATTTTGATAAATTGTTTTAATAAGGTTTTTATATTTATTGACAGCTAACCTTTTTGAATGAAAATGATTTTGTTATTCAGGTATCGAATCCAGTCCATCGTAATGAGTTCAATATGAAATATGATAGTTTCTAAATGTTAAAAACAAAAAATAATGGGCGAGAAAAGCTTTAATCATTAAAAAAGTTATTTTAAAGACACATGTTTTTGGACTCACATTTTCATACCGAACTACACCTGATACAGTAGCATTCAGAAAGATGGTATTTTAGATCAGATAATTTATCACATCCATATCTATCACCATGAAGATTCATCAAACTCTGAATATGATAGAAAATAATAATCTTATGACTGAAAAAGTTGTAATAATTCTAAATAGGTTTGTTAAAGAAAGTGATGTATGGAGTTATAATGTTATCAAACATTCTAATCAAAATCAGACGACGATTTTTTGATGATATATTTCACAAAAATAATGAAAATTGTCATCATAAAAGCTTTTGAAGAAACAAAAGAATCAGAATGATTTTATCGAATCCAAAAGTACCAGACTCGTATTTTTTAGAAGTCATAATGTGTAGAGAAAATGAATTTAATGACTTTCAAAGATGCGTAGTGGATAATTGCATCGTAATGAAAATTCGATCATAATATGCTGATAATTAAAGGTAGATTGTAATGTGATGATAAGGGAAGTTATATCTTAATGAAATAACAATGAAATATAAGTCATAATGAGCTGATTAATAAAGGTAGATCATAATAAGCTGAGAAAAAAAATCAGATCATAATGTGGTGAGAAATAAAGGTAGATTATATTGAGTTGAGAAAGAAACCTGTATCTTAATGAGATAAGAAACAAAGGAATATTGTAATGAGTTGAGAAAGAAACCCATATTTTAAGGAACTGATAAATAAAGGAAGATTGTAATGTGATTTTAAATAAGGGCATATTGTAATGAGCTGAGAAAGAAAGGCATGTCGTAATGGGTTGAGAAAGAAAGGAAGATTGTAATGAGATGTTTGAAGCTAAAACTAAGGATGATACATCATATTGAATCTAAGGAAGTTACATCGTATTAAATAAATGTTATAATGTCCTAGAAGTTTGATTATGGTGAATAATTAATAATAATATTTCATATGTTTTAAAAATATATGAAGAGGTCATATTGGAAATTCATTTTTTCGTAAATATCTATCAAATTTGAGAAGGATTGAAGAAGTAAAGGATGAAGTTTAAATGTGAATTTTTCCATGTTTTTAAATTTTAGTAAGAGGGGAAGGTTTTCATGTTTTCCTATATTTTTTTATCAATCAACTATAAATATTTTCCCATATTATTCATTCGTTGTAACTTTTAAGAAGGAGGAAAAGGCAGATCATTGAAGAATTCAAGTGAAAGTTATTTTTTAGACTGAGAACTTAGAAGAAAATTAGATATCTAAATGTTTTATTTACCATATAGGAGAATCATATTGAGAAACATTATTTTGAAAAGATAATATTGAGTCTATCATATTGAATAAGATTGGATTGTGTTTTTGAGCAGAGTATGAGAAGTGTAGATTGAGTTGGGGAGAATTTTATTGATCTAACAAGATTGAGAGGATCAGATCTAGCCAAATCATACTAAAGATATAGGCAAATATTTTTTGGAGAAAATTAAAAAATTATTATTCTTTTTTTCATTAATTTATTTGTAAGAAACTTTTTTAACTAATGATATTAAGTATAATATTTCATATCAATATATATAAAGTTTCCAACAGGAGTTAGCATAAATTGTATTCACTTCTTCATAATAGTGAATTTTTATAGACCCATGGGAGTGGATGTGGTCCTAATGTAGATTCTCACAGAGAGGATGAGCCTTGTAAATCTTGTGTTCTTTACATTATTTCGTACTTTTTAATGCATGTGTGTTTAAAAAAATGATGATAAGAAAACAAATATTAGTATGTTGCGGGGGTTATGTTTTAAAGGGTATTGAATATTATAAAAGTGAAAAACTAATTCAATCCCCCATTCTCATTTGTTATTATAAAATTGGTAACTTTAATATCTCATTACATATAATATTTATAACTTTATATTTTCAATCAATTCATATCATCTAGGTAGGATCGTCCACTGAATGACAACACATTAGCGTGATTTATCCTCTTTGTAGGTAGACAATCACTTTCATGCATTATAATCATTGATTATTCTTTAACATCATCATTATACGAAATCACATACACCTAAACCATTATAATTAGTGATAATATAGAATCATAATATCAAAATCATAATGCCACATTGAAACAAAAAGTTTAAAACTAGAAACTAACCCCATATAATCTCGATAATCAATTCTAAAAATTTTGTACACAGCGCATGTCAAATGAGAATCATTGTAATTAAACAATCATCGAAACAGCCAAACAAATTTTCTCATCTAGATTCAAAATTTCTCATATTCACAAACTTCAATTTATTGAATCATCAACCAGAGGGAACCATAACATTTTAATCAGGGAACATGTCAATTTGAGGACTCTAAACTTTTCACAGGTCAAACCATCATTATTCTAGATGTTTAATATTGAAAATTAACTAGGACATGACTTTTACCATAGTATTTGAACTAAAAATTATAATCATAAAAATATGTATAGAAAATCTAGTGGTTTTGGTTATTCATTTTTTCCAAACCGATACTCAATAAAAAATATAAATGTTATTGATTAATTACATGACAATTCTATGTGGTGGCCTTAGTCTAAGACCATGATTCTGAATCACCTATCAAGAATTGGTATCAATTTTTCTTCTCAATGTCACTATAACAATGTCCTAGATAAATCATATGTCCAATATCTCACACAGATGTTATCAAAAATGTAATATGAAATAATCATTATGAAGTTCCCAGTTAGGATCCAAGTATCACTGAGAGGGGGAGGGGGTGAATCAGTGATATCTTTTTCTTTTTATGTTTCCCCTTTTTGAAACAACCTTCACCTCCTGATAAAGAGTTTCTTCCCTGCTGAACACACACAACCATAGGAACACAAGATTTACAAGGTTCACAACTCAACAAGAGTAGCTACGTCCTTGGTATGGTATGAAAACAATCCAGTTCCACACAATCCACTAGTAAAAAATACTTTGATGTGGAATACAACGAGTAGGATATACCCTTACACTCGTGCAACACTTTGAAAACAATCCAATAGTGTGTGTGCTCCCTCTTAGCACAAGTAGGGTAACACAATGTTTTAGTGCTTCTTTACAATTGAACAGATGTATTCTATGAAGTACAAATCTTCACATTCTTACCTAGAAGCCGGTAAGAACTCTCTAGCGAACAACTGAATAAGTGCGAAGTCCCCAGATATTTCGCGCAGCCTTTAGGGTGCCTTGCATGCAATTCAAATGGATTGCACGTAAAAACTCTTTTTGGCGCGAAAAACGTTTTCGCGTAACTTTCATTTTGCGTGCAACTTTTTATCTTTTCACGCAACTCACTTAGCATATAATTTACGTGCACCAGAGCTCGGGATTTCTTCTAAGTGTCGATCATTAACAAATGAGAAGGGTTAGCCTCATATTTATAGGCATTTTTGACCCCACGCGAAAAACACTAATCCGCGCGTAAAACCTCCTCCATGCGCGTAAAAACTCTTTTATGTAACTTCATATTTCGCGCCATTCTTCAATATTTCATGCACCTCATGCCTTTTCCATTTTTCATCCTTCTACGCATGAAGCACCAATTGCGCGGCAAATTCCGCACCGTGTTCCATATTGCGCGCAAACCCAATCTTTCCTATGACATCAGATTTCGTGCACTGCTTCAATATTTCGTGCATTTTATGCCTTTGCCAATTTTCGAGCTTCTGATCTCAAAACACCTTTTCTGTGAAAACCCCATTCCTCAATTTCTCGCACCATGACAATTTTCATGACAACTTCATTTTTCACGAAGCCCGCTGATATTATGCGCACAACATCCTTTTTCACTCATCCCGCTGATTTTTCGTGCAACCCGCAACTATTTCGTGCAACCCGTATATATTGCGCACACCACTTTATTTTTTCGCACAACATGCCTAAATTTTTTCGCACTCCATTCCTTTGTCATTTTTCAATGTTCTGTCATTGAATAACTCCTTTCACGTGAAAATAAAAACCATCTTCAATCTTGCGCGCAACATCCATTGTCAAGCACATTTCTTCATCTCCCGATTTTCAGGCCCTAAAATTTGGGAAACACTGGAAAACGGCGCCACCTTAAATTATGCTTTTCTGCCATCCCTAGATTGTCCATTTCTTTGTCATTTTCTCTCTTCACTGCTTCCCATAAAGATTCTTCTTCTCTTATCATGAATCCCAATATCGTGATATTTATCCTTTGATAGATCAGCTTTAGCATCGTCAGAGTTGCAATGGGAACTGAAACTTCCCTATCCCCCAACAACATCATTCCTTCCAATCAAAACTTTATATGACTGGCATCATCATTTCTCCCCCTTTCCTTCATAAGGCTTGCATCACAGGTTCTCCTAACTCATGATATGTGTGAAATATATACCAGCAATGCATCGCCTGATTTGTGATGCTTCTACAAAGTGAATTGATTTATCTTCTCTGACAACAAAATACAACACCCTACAAAGGCTAACTCTTCAAACTTTCTTCTTCATTCAACATGGTCCCAACAATTTCCCCCTTTGGATTTTTTTGTCAACCAAGATTCATAAATCATTGACATTGCAACCTTTCGCAATGGATTACTTATCAACAATTCTAAGACTACGTGAGCTAACTCATTGATGGAAACAAGAATTATTGACAGTCAAAACCATGCTGTCCAAAATCAGTGACTATGAAATCTCATGAACGTAACTCCTCATACTTCTTCAGAACATCTTTCAATCTTCTACTTCAGCATTCTCCACTTCTTCAATAATTCTTCTCAACCTTCTTCAGAACATCTTTCAAGCTTCTGCTTCATCATTCTTCACTTCTTCAATTTTCCTGTAAAACAACATTGTTTCCTACAGCAGCTCCAACAAACAGTTAGAATAGTTCACACTCATACATGCTGAATTCACAGCTTACCCACAACTATCCCTTAATACATGCTTCCTTAAGGATATATTTATGAAACAATTATCTCCCTTGACAACACTATCCAAAGGTAAGACAAGAGAGGGGACAGAAACGTGTACCTTAACCATGATGAGAAGGAGGTTGTACACCCATGTTCAACCACAATTTTGGGAATGGTTCCTTCGGTAATGGTTTTGTAAATATATCAGAAATTTGTTCAGATGTAGGAACATACTCCAGCCTCAATTCATTCTTTTCAACCTTCTCTTTGATGAAGTGGTAATTTATATCAATGTGTTTTGAATGAGAATGTTGTACTGGATTTATTATAAGATTAATTGCACTCTGATTATCACAACCCAAGAGTAATGGTAGCTTTACTTAAACAAGTAGATCTTCCAGCTGAGTCTTCATCCACATTAGTTGACGTGTAGCTTGAGTAGCAGCAACACACTCAGCTTCAGCTGTGCTAAGAGTTTCTGAATTTTGTTTCTTGGTATGCCAACTAACACATCTTTTCCCCAGAAAGAATACTCCACTAGATGTGGATCTTTGATCATCAAAATTTCCTACCCAATCAGCATCATAATACCCGAATAGATCAATATTTTAAGAGCTGTCATACCGGATTCCAAAATTTTTGTGACTTTGATATAGCTGAGAATTGTTTTTCCATCAATAAAATGTGATTTTTTAGGAGCACTTTGAAATATTGCACATAAAGTAACAGCATAGACGATGTCGGGTCTTGAGGGCGTCAAATATAGAAGACTTCCAATCAGTTTTCAAAACTTTTTCTAATCAACTTCCTTGCCTTCTCCATCTTTAGACAACTTGGTTCCCACTGAAATCGGTGTGGAAACTGGTTTCTAATTTTCCATGCCAAACTTATTCAGAAGTTCCTTAGCATACTTTTCTTGAGACAAAAAACCATGATTCTTTTTCTGTGAAATTTGTAACCCATGAAAGTAATTCATTTCACCCAGCATGGACATCTCAAATAACTTCTTCATCTCCTCAGCAAATTTTTCACATGATCTTTCATCATTTCCAGCAAATATAATATCATCGACATAAACAATAACGATCAGTGAAAACTCATGACGTTTCTTGATGTATAGATTGTTGTCAACTATCCCTTTCTTAAAGTTCATCATCTTAAAGCATGTATCTAATTTAGAATACCATACTCTCGGAGCCTGTTTTAGCCCATACAGAGCCTTCTTCAACCTGCACACATAGCTTTCATCTTTCCCAATAACAAATCGATAAGGTTGATCAATGTAAACTTCCTCATCAAGATCACCATTTAAGAATGCAGATTTTACTTCCATTTGAAAAATTTTGTAACCTCATTGTGCAGAAATGGCATGAAATATTCTGATTGTTTCTAATCGAGCTACTAGAGAAAAGTTTTCATCAAAGTCAATGCCTTCAATTTGTGAATACCCTTTGCAGACCAATCTTGCCTTGTTTCTTATTACATTACCTTCTTCATTCAGTTTGTTTCGAAAAACCCACTTTATACCAATAATGTTCTTGTTGTCCGGCTTGGGTACAAGTTCCCAAGTATTGTTCTTCTCTATCTGATCAAGCTCTTCATTCATAGAATAAACCCATTCTGGATGCTCAAATGCTTCATTTACATCATTCAGTTCAAATTTCGAATAAAGAGAAGTATGTGATATAGCATTCGTTGTTCTTCTTGTTTGAACCCTCTGATTTTTATCTCCATGAATGTTCTGAGCCTCCACTTGTTTCCTCAACCTAGGATGAGTTATTTGAACTTCATCCTCATCACATGATATTTTTGAGTCAGATTCCTCTTCTTGAGTAGGTTGAACAAAGTCCGCAACATTATCAGAATTTTTAACAAAATATTCTCTATCCCGCTCGACCTCCAAATCAACATATGGCGGCTTTTCTTTCTCAGCATTTTCAACAACTTTTAAATTTGAGGAGTCAATAATTCTTCATGTTTCTTTGTTGAGCCATCTATATCCTCTTCCTTTTGGAGCATAGCCAAGAAAAATTCCGTCATCTCCTCTTTGCTCAAACTTTCCCATATATCCACCTTTCTTCTTTATAATACATGGACTCCCAAAGACTCTCAAGTGTTTCAGACTTGGAGTTTTTCAATAGAACATTTCATATGGAGTCATATCTGAGTTTGGCCTATAGAATCACCGATCTTGAATATACACAGCAGCGCTCATGGATTACGTCCAATAATAATGAGAGAGACTATGTTCCAGTAACATAGTTCTCCCCATGTCCACCAGACTTCGATTATTTCTTTCAGCCACCCCATTTTGTTGAGGTGTGTATGGTGAACTGAACTCATGTCAAATTCCATGTTTCTCAAGATAACTTTCAAACTCTTCATTCTTATACTCACCACCATTATCAGTTCTCAACTTCTTCACTGAATACTCACATTCTTTCTCTGCTTTCCTTCTGAAACTCTTAAACATTGTTAGAGCATCAGACTTATGTCTCATGTACATAACACAAGTAATGCGAGTAAAGTCATCAATGAAAGTAATGAAGTACTTAACTCCATTTGAATATTGCTTGCTCATTGGTCCATATATATCTGAGTGTATGAGTTCTAAGGGTCTTTTTGAGCAAATTTCAACCCTCTTGTGCATAGAATTAGCAATCATCCCTTTCTCACAAATAGTGCAGCACCAATCTCTTTCTCTTGATAAATCAGGAATATCCCGAACACTTTCCCGCTTTGATAACTTGCACATATTTCTCTGAAACATGTTCCCCAGCCTTTTATGCCATAATTTATTTTCATCCACCACACTCATGTAACAAGAGTTCTTCACATCCCCAACTTGGAACAAATTCCCTCTTGTATGTTGGCCCCTTGTAACTATGTTTCCATCATTTTCACTTTTCACAACAAATCTATCTTTTATGAAGATCACTTTGTTTCCCTCATCACATAGTTGTGACACACTAAGAAAGTTATGTTTCAGCCCATCAACATATAGTGTTTTTCTGGATTTCATCTTTTCTTTTCTAATAATGGTTGATCCAACACCTTTGATCCTTAGAGATTCATAATTTCCAAATGTCACAGTTCCTTCTTTAAAGACTTTCACATTATTTAGCAGCTTTATGTATCCTGTCATATTATACAAACATCCACTATCAAGAATCCATGGACGTTCTCCTTTTGTAGCTTTGAAAGCAGTTTCAACAACAAGTGCTTTTTGTTCTTCCTTTTCCTTCACTTTATGTGGTGCTTCTTCCAATTTCCTAGCCAAATAAATGTGTTCTGGCCAGAGAACCATGCATTATTTCTTTTCAGACTTATCAGACTTTCCCCTTTTGGATTTTAAAAACTCTGTCTTCTGAGGATTATTAACAAACTTTTGTTCCTCTGGTAACACACTAAGGCAGCCCTTAGCAAGATGTCCAGGTTGATCACATCTTTCACAATAAGTTTCCAGTGGTTGGAATCTATTCTCAACTTTCACACCAGTCTTCTCAGATATCTTCTCAAACTTAATTGGAGACCTTCTATTTTGAAAGCGTTGAATCCCCCTCAATCCTTGTCTTTCAAAACTTTTGGAATAGTTGTAATGTTATTGGTTGAACCAACACATACATGCCATGTGTCCGAATCCACCACAATACCAGCAATAACCATAGAAAGAATATTTGCCTCTAAAAATTTTATACTGAATGGAGTTGTGAACACTCTTCTCAAAAACCATCATATTTTCATTTTTCACTCTCTTCTTCAGCTCAGATTCATCAGTACCAGAAGTATTAGATGTTTTTATTGACTCAAGATTTTTATGCACTTCTGATTTTTCTGCATTGCTGATTTTGACCACATACTTTGTCTTTCCAGCCTTTTTATTATCAGAACCAGTTTTGTCTTTCATTTCAACCTTTGCAGGTAAGTTTTGTAGATCCTTGTTTGGTTCATTCTTACTGGAACATTCTCTAACTTCTGAGATTGAATTTTAGGAACTGATATTCATTTCTTTAGCTTTATGCATTTTTTGTTGGACAAGTTCCAACTCTTCTTGTTTTGCCTTCAGCTTCACTTCAAGATGATCATTACGATTCTTTGTATTCTCAAGAGAATTTTTCAGATCATCAATCTCCTTTTCCATCTTGATTTTCTCATCAGTAAAACCTTCTTGATTGTTTACTGTGGAATTTTCATTTATTAACTTCTTGTTTTCTTTCTCAAGTTTTCTGATCTTCCTCAAACATTCCTTCAGCTCTTCTTTCAGATATTGTTCAAGTTGAGTATCTTCTTCTTTATTAATACTACTCTCGTAATCATCATCATTCAATGTTGCAAAAAAGGTACTCTCTCTAGTTTTTTCAGTAGCAGATTTTTCTGATTCAGTCTCACTATCATCATCTTCTTCATCTTTTGACAAAAAGCTTCTTCTTTTTGATTTAAAGAACTTTTTATTCTAACTTCTAGCAGAACATTTATCTTTTTGACCCTGTTTCTTCCATGACCTTCTTGTTACTCTGGCTTCTTCATCACTGACGCCATCTTTCCCTTTTTGAGGGTAATTAGCCGCAAAGTGGCCAACTACTCCACATTCAAAACATTTCAAAGGGAGTTTCCCTTTGTATTTCCATGTGCTTCTTTTAACATTTTTAGAAAACAAGGATAGAATTTCATCAAAATTTTGACATACCTCATTTTCAGAGTCGGATTCACCAGCTTCTTCATTAATAATAAATTTCTTCAACTTCTCTTCCTTTTCTGCCCTAAAAGACATTTCTCTATCAGTTTTAGCTTTTCTCTTCCTGGTCTTATCTCTTCTCATCTCATAAATGATGAGAGTACTGTGCAAATCATCAAGAGATAATGTTTTCGGATCCCTTTCTTCTAGTTAAGAAACTTTAGCATCAAATTTGTTAGGCAGAATTCTCAGGATCTTTTCAAAGACTGTAGAATCTTCTAACTTTTCACCAAGACATCTGATTGTACTAACAATGTCATTAACCATGGTAAATAATTCCCCAACAGATTCAGATTCTCCCATTTTTATGTCTTCATACTTCAGCCTCCAGATTTGTAGTTTTGCCTTCGTCACTTTTGAATTTCCTTCATATATATTCATTAGCTTATCCCAGATGCCTTTAGCAGTAGCGACACCTTTCACTCTAAGAAACTCACTCTCAGAAAGTGATGAGAGTAATGCATTTTTAGCTCCTCAATCATTCTCAAGATTCTTCTTATCGACAGGAGTAAGAGGTACCTTGTCATCAATAGCAGGAAATCCATCTGTTGTAGTTTCAAGAACTTCATATCCTAGAGACATAAGATACGACATCATTATGTCTTTCCAGATGTGATAGTTCATTCCATCGAAGATTGGAATCTCCTTATTGTTCACGAAATTTAGATTCTCCATCACAACTTCACTTCAAACACTTCATCAAAGAGTAAACGTAGGCAACCTGCCTCTGATACCAATTGAAGTTCCCAGTTAGGATCCAAGTATCACTGAGAGGGGGAGGGGGTGAATCTGTGATATCTTTTTCTTTTTATGTTTCCCCTTTTTGAAACAACCTTCTCCTCATGTTAAAGAGTTTCTTCCCTACTAAACACACACAACCACAGGAACACATGATTTACAAGGTTCACTACTCAACTAGAGTAGCTACGTCCTTGGTATGGTACGGAAACAATACAGTACCAGAAAATCCACTAGAAAACAATCCTTTTATGTGGAATACAACGAGTATGATATACCCTTACACTCGTGTAGAAATTTGAAAAAAATCCAATAGTGTGTGTGCTCCCTCTTAGCACAAACAGGGTAACACAATGTTTCAGTGCTTCTTTACAATTGAACAGATGTATTCTCTGAAGTACAAATCTTCACTTTCTTACCCAGAAGCTGGTAAGAACTCTCTTTCGCACAACTGAATATGTGCGAAGACCCCAAGTATTTCACGCAGCCTTTAGGGTGCCTTATGCGTAATTCAAATGGCTTGCGCGTAAAAACTCCTTTTGGCGCGAAAAACGTTTTCGCGCAACTTTCCTTTTGCGCGCAACTTTTTCTCTTTTCGCGTAACTCACTTAGTGTATAATTTACGCGCACCAGAGCTCAGGATTTCTTCTAAGTGTCGAGAATTAACAAATGAGAAGGGTTAGACTCATATTTATAGGCATTTTTGACCCCGCGCAAAAAACACTAATCTGCGCGTAAAACCTCCTCCATGCGCGTAAAAACTCTTTTATGCAACTTCATATATCGCGCCATGCTTCAATATTTCGCGAACCTCATGCCTTTGCCATTTTTCATCCTTCTAATAATGATGCACCAATTGCGCGCAAAATTCCACACCGCGTTCCATATTGCGCGCAAACCCAATCTTTCCTGCGACATCAGATTTCACGCACTGCTTCAATCTTTCGCGCATTTTATGCCTTTTCCAATTTTCGAGCTTCTGATCTCGAAACACCTTTGGCGCGAAAACCTCATTTCTCAATTTCGCGCACCATGCCAATATTTCGTGCAAGATTCATTTTTCGCGCAGCCCGTTGATATTACACGCACAACATTCTTGTTCGCGCATCCCACTGATTTTTCGTGCAACCCGCTACTATTTCACGCATCCTGCATATATTGCGCGCACCACTTTATTTTTGCGCACAACATGCCTAAATTTCTACGCACTCCATTCCTTTGTCATTTTTCAATGTTCTATCATTGAATAACTCCTTGCACGTGAAAATATAATCCATCTTCACTCTTGTGCGCAATATCCATTGCCAAGCACATTTCTTCATCTCCCGATTTTCAGGCCCTAAAATTTGGGAAACACTGGAAAACTGCCCCACCTTAAACTGTGCTTTTCTGCCATCCCCAGATTGTCCATTTCATTGTCATTTTCTCTCTTCACTGCTTCCCATAAACATTCTTCTACACTTATCACGAATCCCACTATCGTGATATTTATCCTTTGATAGATCAGCTTTAGCATCATCAGAGTTGTAATGGGAACTGAAACTTCCCTATCCCCCAACAACATCATTCCTACCAATAAAAACATTATATGACTGGCATCATCATTTCTCCCCCTTTCCCTCATAAGGCTTGCATAAAAAGTTCTCCTAACTCATGATATGTGTGAAATACATACCAGCAATGCGTCGTCTGATTTTTGATCCTTCTACAAAGTGAATTGATTTATCTTCTTTGACAACAAAATACAGCACTCTGCAAAGGCTAACTCTTCAAACTTTCTTCTCCATTCAACTTGGTCCTAACAATCTCCCCCTTTGGATTTTTTTGTCAACCAAGATTCATAAATCATTGACTTTGCAACCTTTCGCAATGGATTACTTATCAACAATTATAACCCTACGTGAGCTAACTCATTGTAGGAAACAAGAATTATTGACAGTCAAAACCATGCTGTCCAAAAGCAGTGACTGTGAAATCTCATGAACATACCTCCTCATACTTCTTCAAAACATATTTCAATCATCTACTTCATCATTCTCCACTTCTTCAATAATTCTTCTCAACCTTATTCAGAACATCTTTCAAGCTTCTGCTTCATCATTCTTCACTTCTTCAATTTTCCTATAAAACAACATTGTTTCCTACAGCCACTCCAACAAACAGTTAGAATAGTTCACACACATACATGTTGAATTCAAAGCTTACCCACAACTCTCCCTTAATACATGCTTCCTTATGGATAGATTTATGAAAAAATTATCCCCCTTGACAACACTATCCAAAGGTAAGACGAGAGAGGGGACAGAAATGCGTACCTTAACCTTGATGAGAAGGAGGTTGTACACCCATGTTCAACCTAAATTTTGCAAATGGTTACTCCGGTAATGGTTTTGTAAATATATCAGCAATTTGTTCAGATGTAGGAACATACTCCAGCCTCAATTCATTCTTTTCAACCTGCTCTTTGATGAAGTGGTACTTTATATCAATGTGTTTTGAACGAGAATGTTGTACTGGATTTCGTGTAAGATTAATTGCTCTCTGATTATCACAACCCAAGAGTAATGGTATCTTTACTTTAACAAGTAGATATTCCAGCTGAGTCTTCATCCACATTAGTTGAGTTGCAGCTTGAGTAGCAGCAACATACTCAGCATAAGTTGTTCTAAGAGTTACTGAATTTTTTTTCTTGGTCTTCCAACTAACACAGCTTTTCCCAGAAAGAATACTCCACCAGATGTGGATCTTCGATCATCAAAATTTTCTTCCCAATCAGCATCAGAATACCCGAATAGATCAATATTTTCAGATCCATCATACCGGATTCCAAAATTTGTTGTGCCTTTGATATATCTGAGAATTATTTTTCCAGCAATCAAATGTGATTCTTGAGGAGCACTCTGAAATCTTGCACATAAAGTAATAGCATAGACGATGTGGTGTCTTGAGGCAGTCAAATATAGAAGACTTCCAATCAGTTTTCGAAACTCTTTCTGATCAACTTCATTTCCTTCACCATCTTTAGACAACTTGGTTCTCACTGAAATCGGTGTGGAAACTGGTTTCTAATTTTCCATGCCAAACTTATTCAGAAGTTCCTTAGCATAATTTTCTTGAGACAGAAAAACATGATTCTTTTTCTGTGAAATTTGTAACCCATGAAAGTACTTCATTTCACCCATCATGGACATCTCAAATAAATTCTTCATCTCCTCAGCAAAATTTTCAAATGATCATTCATCATTTCCAGCAAATATAATATCATCGACATAAACAATAACGATCAGTGAAAACTCTAAACATTTCTTGATGTAGAGATTGCTGTCAACTCTCCCTTTCTTAAAGTTCATCTTCTTAAAAAAAGTATCTAATTTAGAATACCATGCTCTCGGAGCCTGTTTTATCCCATACAGAGTCTTCTTCAACCTGCACACATAACTTTCATCTTTCCCAATAACAAATCCACAAGGTTGATCAATGTAAACTTCCTCATCAAGATCACCATTTAAGAATCCAGATTTTACATCCATTTGAAAATTTTTGTAACCTCATTGTGCAGCAATGGCAAGAAATATTCTGATTGTTTCTAATCGAGCTACTAGAGAAAAGGTTTCATCAAAGTCAATGCCTTCAATTTGTGAATACCCTTTGCAGACCAATCTTTCCTTGTTTCTTATTACTTTACCTTCTTCATTCAGCTTGTTTTGAAAAACCCACTTTGTACCAATAATGTTCTTGTTGTCCATCTTGGGTACAAGTTCCCAAGTATTGTTCTTCTCTATCTGATCAAGCTCTTCATTCGTAGCATAAACCCATTCTAGAGGCTCAAATGCTTCATTTACATCATTCGGTTCAACTTTCGAATAAAGAGAACTATTTGATATAGCATTCATTGTTCTTCTTGTTTGAACCCTCTGATTTTTATCTCCAATAATGTTTTGAGCCTCCACATGATTCCTCAACCTTGGATGAGTTATTTGAACTTCATCCTCATCACTTGATATTTCTGAGTCAGATTCCTCTTCTTGAGTATGATGAACAAAGTCCGCAACATTATCAGAATTGTTAACAAAATATTCTATATCCCACTCGACATCCACATTAACATATGACTTCTTTTCTTTCTCATCATTTTCAACAACTTTTACATTTGAAGAATCAATAATTCTTCCTATTTCTTTGTTGAGGCATCTATATCCTCTTCCTTCTGGAGCATAGCCAAGAAAAATTCCGTCATCTCCTCTTTGCTCAAAGTTTCCCAGATTTCCACCATTCTTCTTTATAATACATGGACTCCCAAAGAATCTTAAGTGTTTCAGACTTGGAGTTTTTCCATAGAACATTTCATATGGAGTCATATCTGAGTTTGGCCTATAGAAACACCGATTATGAATATACACAGTAGTGCTCGTGGCTTGCCTCCAATAATAATGAGAGAGACTATGTTCCAGTAACATAGTTCTCCCCATTTCCACCAGACTTCGATTCTTTCTTTCAGCCACCCCATTTTGTTGAGGTGTGTATGGTGAACTGAACTCATGGTGAATTCCATGTTTCTCAAGATAACTTTAAAACTCTTCATTCTTATACTCACCACCATTATCAGTTCTCAACTTCTTCACTGAATACTAACATTCTTTCTCTGCTTTCCTTCTGAAACTCTTAAACATTGTTAGAGCATCTGACTTATGTCTCATGTACATAACAAAAGTAATGCGAGTAAAGTCATCAATTACAGCAATGAAGTACTTATCTCCATTTGAAGATTTCTTGCTCATTGGTCCACATATATCTGAGTGTATGAGTTCTAAGGGTCTTTTTGAGCGAATTTTAACTCTCTTGTGCATAGAATTAGAAATCTTCCCATTCTCACAAATAGTGCAACACCAATCTCTTTCTCTTGATAAATTAGGCATATCCCGAACACTTTCCCGCTTTGATAACTTGCACATATTTCTCTGAAACATGTGCCCCAGCCTTTTATGCCATAATTTATTTTCATCCACCACACTCATATAACAAATGTTCTGCACATCCCCAACTTGGAACAAATTCCCTCTTGTACGTTGGCCCTTTGTAACTATGTTTCCATCATTTTCACTTTTCACAAAAAATCCATCTTTTCTGAAGATCACTTCGTTTCCCTCATCACAGAGTTGTGACACACTGAGCAGATTATGTTTTAGCCCATCAACATATAGGGTTTTTCTGGATTTCATATTTTCTTTTCCAATAATGGCTGATCCAACACCTTTGATCCATAGAGATTCATCATTTCCAAATGTCACAGTTCCTTCTTTAAAGTCTTTCACATTCTTCAGCAGCTTTATGTCTCCTTTCATATGAGACGAACATCCATTATCAAGAATCCATGGACGTTCTCCTTTTGTAGCTTTCAAAGCAGTTTCAACAACAAGTGCTTTTTGTTCTTCCTTTTCCTTCACTTTCTGTTGTACTTCTTCCAATTTCCTAGACAAATCAATGTGTTTTGGCCATGGATCCATGCATTCTTTCTTTTCAAACTTATCAGGCCTGCACCTTTTGGATTTTAAAAACTCTGTCTTCTGAGGATTGTTAACAAACTTTTGTTGCTCTGGTAACACACTAAGGAAGCCCTTAGCATGATTTCCAGGTTGATCACATCTTTCACAGTAAGTTTCTAGTGGTTGGAATCTATTCTCAACTTTCACACCGGTCTTCTCAGATATCTTCTGAAACTTATTTGTGGACCTTCTATTTTGAAAGCGTTGACTCCCCCTCAATCCTTGTCTTTCAAAACTTTTGGAATAGTTGTAATGTTGTTGGTTGAACCAACACATACTTGCCATGTGTCCGAATCTACCACAATACCAGCAGTAACCATAGAAAGAATATTTGCCTCTGAAACTTTTATACTGACTGGAGTTGTGAACACGCTTCTCAAAAACCATCATATTTTCATTTTTCACTCTCTTCTTCAGCTCAGATTCATCAGTACCAGAAGTATTAGAAGTTTTTCTTGACTAAAGATTTTTATGGACTTCTAATTTTTCTGCATTGCTGATTTTGACCACATAATTTGTCTTTCCAGCCTTTTTCTTATCAGAACCAGTTTTGTCTTTCATTTCAACCTTTGAAGGTAAGTTTTGTAGATCCTTGTTTGGTTTATTCTTACTGGAACATTCGCCAACTTCTGAGATAGAATTTTTGGAACTGATATTCATTTCTTTAGCTTTATGCAGTTTTTGTTGGACAAGTTCCAACTCTTCTTATTTTGCCTTCTGCTTCAATTCAAGATGATCATTATGATTCATTGTATTCTCAAGAGAATTTTTCAGAACATCAAGATCCTTTTCCATCTTGATTTTCTCATCAGTAAAACCATCTTGATTGTTTACTGTGGAATTTTCATTTATTAACTTCTTATTTTCTTTTATCAAGTTCTCTGATCTTCCTCAAACATTCCTTCACCTCTTCTTTCAGATATTGTTCAAGTTGAGTATCTTCTTCTTCAGTACTACTACTCTCATAATCATCATTATTCACTTTTTCAAAAAATGTACTCTCCATAGTTTTTTTCAGTAGCATATTTTTCTGATTCAGTCTCGCTATCATCATCTTCTTCATCTTTTGACAAAAAGCTTCTTCTTTTTGATTTAAAGAACTTTTTATTATAACTTCTACCAGAATATTTATCTTTTCGACCCTGTTTCTTCCTTGAACTTCTTGGTCCTCTGTCTTCTTCATCACTAATGACATCTTTCCCTTTTTGAGGGCAATTAGCCGCAAAGTGGCCAACTGCTCCACATTCAAAACATTTCAAAGGGAGTTTCCCTTTGTATTTCCCTGTGCCTCTTTTATCATTTTTAGAAAACAAGGATAGAATTTCATAAAAATTTTAAAATGACTCATTTTCAGAGTCAGATTCACCAGCTTCTTCATTAATAAGAAATTTCTTCGACTTTCTTTCTTTTCTGTCCTAAAAGACATTTCTCTATCAGTTTTAGCTTTTCTCTTCATGGTCTTATCTCTTCTCATCTCATAAGTGATGAGAGTACTGTGCAAATCATCAAGAGATAATGTTTTCGGATCCCTTTCTTCTAGTGAAGAAACATTAGCATCAAATTTGTCAGGCACAATTCTCAGGATCTTTTCAACAACTGTAGTATCTTATAACTTTTCACCAAGACATCTGATTGTACTGACAATGTCATTAACCCTGGTAAAGAATTCCCCAATAGATTCAGATTCTCCCATTTTCAAGTCTTCATACTTCAGCCTCCAGGTTTGTAGTTTTGCCTTCTTCACTTTTGTATTTCCTTCATAGATATTCATTAGCTTATCCCAGATGCCTTTAGGAGTAGCGACACCTTTCACTCTTAGAAACTCACTCCCAGAAAGTGATGAGAGTAATGCAGTTTTAGATCTTCCATAATTCTCAAGATTCTTCTTATCGACAGGAGTAAGAGGGACCTTGTCATCAATAGCAGGAAATCCATATGTTGTAGTTTCAAGAACTTCATATCCAAGAGACATAAGATACGACATCATTCTGTCCTTCCAGATGTGATAGTTCTTTCCATCAAAGATTGGAATCCCCTTACTATTCACGTAATTTAGATTCTCCATCACAACTTCTCTTTAAAAACTTCAGTAAAGAGTAAACGAAGGCAACCTGCCTCTGATACCAATTGAAGTTCCCAGTTAAGATCCAAGTTTCACTGAGAGGGGAAGGGGGTGAATCAGGGATATCTTTTTCTTTTTATGTTTCCCCTTTTTGAAACAACCTTCACCTCCTGTTAAAAAGTTTCTTCCCCGCTGAACACACACAACCACAGGAACACAAGATATACAAGGTTCACTACTTAACAAGATTTGTTACGTCCTTGGTATGGTACATAAACAATCCAGTACCACACAATCCACTAGAAAAAATACTTTTATGTGGAATACAATGAGTATTATATACACTTACACTCGTGCATCACTTTGAAAACAATCCAATAGTGTGTGTGCTCCCTCTTAGAAAAAACAGGGTAACACAATGTTTCAGTGCTTCTATACAATTGAACAGATGTATTCTCTGAAGTACAAATCATCATTTTCTTACCCAGAAGCCGGTAAGAACTCTCTTGCGCACAACTGAATATGTGTGAAGATTCCAGATATTTCGCGCAACCTTTAGGGTGCCTTACACGGAATTCAAATGGATTGCACGTAAAAACTCATTTTGGCGCGAAAAATGTTTTCACGCAACTTTCCTTTTGCGCGCAACTTTTTCTCTTTTCACGCAACTCACTTAGCGTATAATTTACGCGCACCAGATCTCGGGATTTCTTCTATGTGTCGAGCATTAACAAATGAGAAGGGTTAGCCTCATATTTATAGGAATTTTTGACCCCGCGCGATAAACACTAATCCGCGCGTAAAACCTCCTCCATGCGCGTAAAAACTCTTTTATGCAACTTCATATTTCACGCCATGCTTCAATATTTCGCGCACCTCATGCCTTTTCCATTTTTCATCCTTCTAATCATGAAGCACCAATTGCGTGCAAAATTCCGCACCGCGTTCCATATTGCGTGCAAACTCAATCTTTTCTGCGACATCAGATTTCACGCACTGCTTCAATCTTTCGCGCATATTATTCCTTTGCCAATTTTCGAGCTTCTGATCTCGAAACACCTTTTGCGCGAAAACCTCATTCCTCAATTTTGTGCACCATGCCAATATTTCGTGAAAACTTCATTTTCCGCGCAACCCGCTGATATTAGGCGCACAACGTTCTTTTTCGCGCATCCTGCTGATTTTTCGCGCATCCCGCTACTATTTCACTCAACCCGCATATATTGCGTGCACCACATTATTTTTGCGCACAACATGCCTAAATTTCTACGCACTCCATTCCTTTGTCATTTTTCAATGTTCTGTCATTGAATAACTCCTTGCACGTGAAAATATAAACCATCTTCAATCTTGCGCGCAACATCCATTGCCAAGAACATTTCTTCATCTCTTGATTTTCAGGCCCTAAAATTTGGGAAACACTGGAAAACTGCGCCACCTTAAACTGTGCTTTTCTGCCATCCCTAGATTATCCATTTCTTTGTCATTTTCTCTCTTCACTGCTTCCCATAACAATTCTTCTTCTCTTATCACGAATCCCACTATCGTGATATTTATCCTTTGATAGATCAGCTTTAGCATCGTCAGAGTTGCAATGGGAACTGAAACTTCTGTATCCCCCAACAGCAACATTCCTTCCAATCAAAACTTCATATGACTGGCATCATCATTTCTCCCCCTTTCCTTCATAAGGCTTGCATCACAAGTTCTCCTAACTCATGATATGTGTGAAATACATACCAGCAATGCATCGTCTGATTTGTGATCCTTCTACAATGTGAATTGATTTATCTTTTTTGACAACAAAATACAACACTCTACAAAGGCTAACTCTTCAAACTTTCTTCTCCATTCAACTTGGTCCCAACAATATCCCCCTTTGGATTTTTTTTGTCAACCAAGATTCATAAATCATTGACTTTGCAACCTTTCGCAATGGATTACTTATCAACAATTCTAATCCTACGTGAGCTAACTCATTGTAGGAAACAAGAATTATTGACAGTCAAAACCATGCTGTCCAAAAGTAGTGACTGCGAAATCTCATGAACGTACCTCCCCATACTTCTTCAGAACATCTTTCAATCTTCTACTTCAGCATTCTACACTTCTTCAATAATTCTTCTCAACCTTCTTCAGAACATCTTTCAAGCTTCTGCTTCATCATTCTTCACTTCTTCAATTTTCCTGTAAAACAACATTGATTCCTACAGCAGCTCCAACAAACAGTTTGAATAGTTCACACTCATACATGCTAAATTCAAAGCTTACCCACAACTATCCCTTAATACATGCTTCCTTATGGATAGATTTATGAAACAATTATCCCCCTTGACAACACTATCCAAAGGTAAGACAAGAGAGGGGACAGAAACGTGTACCTTAATCTTGATGAGAAGGAGGTTGTACACCCATATTCAACCTCAATTTTGCAAATGGTTCCTTCGGTAATGGTTTTGTAAATATATCAGCAATTTGTTTAGATGTAGGAACATACTCCAGCCTCAATTGATTCTTTTCAACCTACTCTTTGATGAAGTGGTACTTTATATCAATGTGTTTTGAATGAGAATGTTGTACTGTATTTCTTGTAAGATTAATTGCACTCTGATTATCACAACCCAAGAGTAATGGTAGCTTTACTTCAACAAGTAGATCTTCCAGCTGAGTCTTCATCCACATTAGTTGAGTTGCAGCTTGAGTAGCAGCAACATACTCAGCTTCATCTGTGGTAAGAGTTACTGAATTTTTTTCTTGGTATGCCAACTAACACAGCTTTTCCCCAGAAAGAATACTCCACCAGATGTGGATCTTCAATAATAAAAATTTCCTACCCAATCAGCATCAGAATACCCGAATAGATCAATATTTTCAGAAATGTCATACCGGATTCCAAAATTTGTTGTGCCTTTGAAATATCTGAGAATTCTTTTTCTATCAATCAAATGTGATACTTTAGAAGCACTCTGAAATCTTTCACATAAAGTAACAGCATAGACGATGTCGGGTCTTGAGGCAGTCAAATATAGCAGACTTACAATCAGTTTTCAAAACTCTTTCTGATCAACTTCCTTGCCTTCTCCATATTTAGACAACTTGGTTCCCACTGAAATCGGTGTGGAAACTGATTTCTAATTTTCCATGCCATAATTATTCATAAGTTCCTTAGCATACTTTTCTTGAGACAGAAAAACATGATTCTTTTTCTGTGAAATTTTTAACCCATGAAAGTACTTCATTTCACCCAGCATGGACATCTCAAATAACTTCTTCATCTCCTTAGCAAATTTTTCACATGATCATTCATCATTTCCAGTAAATATAATATCATCGACATAAACAATAACGATCAGTGAAAACTCCTGACGTTTCTTGATGTAGATATTGCTATCAACTCTCCCATTCTTAAAGTTCATCTTCTTAAAGAAAGTATCTAATTTAGAATACCATGCTCTCGGAACCTGTTTTAGCCCATACAGAGCCTTCTTCAACCTGCACACATAGTTTTCATCTTTCCCAATAACAAATCCACAATGTTGATCAATGTAAACATCCTCATCAAGATCAACATTTAAGAATGCAGATTTTACATCCATTTGAAAAATTTTGTAACCTCATTGTGCAGCAATGGCATGAAATATTATGATTGTTACTAATCGAGCTAATGGAGCAAAGGTTTTATCAAAGTCAATGCCTTCAATTTGTGAATACCCTTTGCAGACCAATCTTGCCATGTTTCTTATTACTTTACCTTCTTCATTCAGCTTGTTTCGAAAACCCCACTTTGTAACAATAATGTTCTTGTTGTCCGGATTGGGTAAAAGTTCCAAAGTATTGTTCTTCTCTATCTGATCAAGCTCTTCATTCATATCATAAACCCATTCTGGATGCTCAAATGCTTCATTTACATCATTCGGTTCAAATTTCGAATAAAGAGAAGTATGTGATATAGCATTCATTGTTATTCTTGTTTGAACCCTCTGATTTTTATCTCCAATAATGTTCTGAGCCTCCACTTGTTTCCTCAACCTAGGATGAGTTATTTGAACTTCATCCTCATCACTTGATATTTCTGAGTCAGATTCCTCTTCTTGAGTAGGATAAACAAAGTCCGCAACATTATCAGAATTGTTAACAAAATCTTCTCTATCCCGCTCGACTTCCACATCAACATATGACTGCTTTTCTTTCTCAACATTTTCAACAACTTTTACATTTGAAGAGTAAATAATTCTTCTTGTTTCTTTGTTGATGCATCTATATACTCTTACTTCTGGAGCATATCCAAGAAAAATTCTATCATCTCCTCTTTGCTCAAACTTTCCCAGATTTCCACCATTCTTCTTTATAGTACATGGACTCCCAAAGACTATTAAGTGCTTCAGACTTGGAGTTTTTCCATAGAACATTTCATATGGAGTCATATCTGAGTTTGGCCTATAGAAACACCGATTCTGAATATACACAGAAGTGCTCATGGCTTGCCTCCAATAATAATGAGAGAGACTATGTTCCAGTAACATAGTTCTCCCCATTTCCACCAGACTTAGATTCTTTCTTTCAGCCACCCCATTTTGTTGAGGTGTGTATGGTGAACTGAACTCATGGTGAATTCCATGTTTCTCAAGATAACTTTAAAAATCTTCTTTCTTATACTCACCACCATTATCAGTTCTCAACTTATTCACTGAATACTCACATTCTTTCTCTTCTTTCATTCTGAAACTCTTAAACATTGTTAGACCATCTGACTTATGTCTCATGTACATAACAAAAGTAATGAGAGTAAAGTCATCAATTAAATTAATGAAGTACTTATCTCCATTTGAAGATTTCTTTCTCATTGGTCCACATATATCTGAGTGTATGAGTTCTAAGGGCCTTTTTGAGCGAATTTTAACTCTCTTGTGCATAGAATTAGCAATCTTCCCTTTCTCACAAATAGTACAGCACCAATCTCTTTCTCTTGATAAATTAGGCATATCCCGAACACTTTCTCGCCTTGATAACTTGCACATATTTCTCTGAAACATGTGCCCCAGCCTTTTATGGCATAATTTATCTTCATCCACCAAACTCATGTAACAAGAGTTCTGCACATCCCCAACTTGGAAGAAATTCCCTCTTGTACGTTGGCCCCTTGTAACTATGTTTCCATCATTTTCACTTTTCACAACAAATCCATCTTTTCTGAAGATCACTTTGTTTCCCTCATCACATAGTTGTGACACACTAAGCAGGTTATGTTTCAGACCATCAACATATAGTATTTTTCTAGATTTCATCTTTTCTTTTCCAATAATGGCCGATCCAACACCTTTGATCCCTAGAGATTCATCATTTCCAAATGTCAAAGTTCCTTCTTTAAAGTCTTTCACATTCTTCAGCAGCTTTAAGTCTCCTGTCATATGAGACGAACATCCACTATCAAGAATCCATGAACGTTATCCTTTTGTAGCTTTCAAAGAAGTTTCAACAACAAGTGCTTTTTGTTCTTCCTTTTCCTTCACTTTCTGTTGTGCTTCTTCCAATTTCCTAGCCAAGTCAATGTGTTCTGGCCAGAGAACCATGAATTCTTTCTTTTCAGACTTATCAGACTTTCCCCTTTTGGATCATAAAAACTCTGTCTTCTGAGGATTATTAACAATCTTTTGTTGCTCTGGTAACACACTAAGACAGCCCTTAGCAAGATGTCCAGGTTGATCACATCTTTCACAATAAGTTTCCAGTGGTTGGAATCTATTCTCAACTTTCATACCAGTCTTCTCAGATATCTTCTGAAACTTATATGGAGACCTTCTATTTTAAAAGCATTGACTCCCCCTCAATCCTTGTCTTTCAAAATTTTTGGAATAGTTGTAATGTTGTTGGTTAAACCAACACATACTTGATATGTGTCCGAATCCACCACAATACCAGCAGTAACCATAGAAAGAATATTTGCCTCTGAAACTTTTATACTAACTGGAGTTGTGAACACAATTCTCAAAAACCATCATATTTTCATTTTTCATTCTCTTCTTCAGCTCAGATTCATTAGTACTAGAAGTATTAGAAGTTTTCCTTGACTCAATATTTTTATGCACTTCTGATTTTTCTGCATTGCAGATTTTGACCACATACTTTGTCTTTCCAGCCTTTTTCTTATCAGAACCATTTTTTTCATTCATTTCATCCTTTGAAGGAATGTTTTGTAGATCCTTGTTTGGTTCATTCTTAATGGAACATTCACCAACTTCTGAGATAGAATTTTTGGAACTGATATTCATTTCTTTAGCATTATGCAGTTTTTGTTGGACATGTTCCAACTCTTCTTATTTTTCCTTCAGCTACACTTCAAGATGATCATTACGATTTATTGTATTCTCAAGAGAATTTTTCAGATCATCAATCTCCTTTTCCATCTTGATTTTCTCATCAGTAAAACCTTCTTGATTGTTTACTGTGGAATTTTCATTTATTAACTTCTTGTTTTCTTTCTCAAGTTTTCTGATCTTCCTCAAACATTCCTTCAGCTCTTTATTCAGATATTGTTCAAGTTGAGTCTCTTCTTCTTTAGTACTACTACTCTCATAATCATCATTATTCACTGTTGCAAAAATGTACTTTCTCTAGTTTTTTCAGTAGCAGATTTTTCTGATTCAGTCTCGTTATCATCATCTTATTCTTCTTTTGAAAAAAAGATTCTTATTTTTGATTTAAAGAACTTTTTATTCTGAATTCTACCAGAATAATTATCATTTCGACCCTGTTTCTTCCATGACCTTCTTGGACCTCTGTCTTCTTCATCACTGACGACATCTTTCTCTTTTTGAGGGCAATTAGCCGTAAAGTGGCCAACTGCTCCACATTCAAAACATTTCAAAGGGAGTTTCCCTTTGTATTTCCCTATGCCTCTTTTAAGATTTTTAGAAAACAAGGATAGAATTTCATCAAAATTTTGACATACCTCATTTTCAGTGTCAGATTCACCAGCTTCCTCATTAATAAGAAATTACATCAACTCCTCTTTCATTTCTTCCCTAAAAGACATTTCTCTATCAGTTTTAGCTTTTCTATTCATGGTCTTATCTCTTCTCATCTCATAAGTGATGAGAGTGCTGTGCAAATCATCAAGAGATAATGTTTTCGGATCCCTGTCTTCTAGTGAAGAAACTTTAGCATCACATTTGTCAGGCAGAATTTTCAGGATCATTTTAACAACTGTAGCATCTTCTAACTTTTCACCAAGACATCTCATTGTACTGACAATGTCATTAACCCTGGTAAAGAATTCCCCAATAGATTCAGATTCTTCCATTTTTAAGTCTTCATACTTCAGCCTCCAGATTTTTAGTTTTGGCTTCTTCACTTTTGTATTTCCTTCATAGATATTCATTAGCTTATCCCTGATGCCTTTAGCAGTAGCGACACCTTTCACTCTTAGAAACTCACTCTTAGAAAGTGATGAGATTAATGCATTTTTAGCTCTTCCATCATTCTCAAGATTCTTCTTATCGACAGGAGTAAGAGGGACCTTGTCATCAATAGCAGGAAATCCATCTGTTGTAGTTTCAAGAACTTCATATCGAAGATACATAAGATACAACATCATTCTATCCTTCCATATGTGATAGTTCTTTCCATCGAATATTGGAATCCCCTTATTGTTCACGCAATTTAGATTCTCCATCACAGCTTCTCTTCAAACACTTCGGCAAAGATTAAACGAAGGCAACCTGCCTCTGATACCAATTGAAGTTCCCAGTTAGGATCCAAGTATCACAGAGAGAGGCAGGGGTGAATCAGTGATATCTTTTTCTTTTTATGTTTCCCCTTTTTGAAACAACCTTTACCTCTTGTTAAAGAGTTTCTTCCCTGCTGAACACACACAACCACGGGAATACAAGATTTACAAGGTTCACTACTCAACAAGAGTAGCTACGTCCTTGGTATGGTACGGAAACAATCTAGTACCACACAATCCACTAGAAAAAAATACTTTTATGTGGAATACAATGAGTAGGATATACCCTTACACTGGTGCATCACTTTGAAAACAATCCAATAGTTTGTGTGCTCCCTCTTAGCACAAACAGGGTAACACAATGTTTCAGTGCTTCTTTACAATAGAACAGATGTATTCTCTGAAGTACAAATCTTCACTTTCTTACCCAGAAGCCAGTAAGAACTCTCTTGTGCACAACTAAATATGTGTGAAGACCCCAGATATTTCACACAGTCTTTAGGGTGCCTTACGCAGAATTCAAATGGATTGCACGTAAAAACTCCTTTTGGCGTGAAAAACGTTTTCACGCAGCTTTCCTTTTGCGCGCAACTTTTTATCTTTTCGCGCAACTCACTTAGCATATAATTTACGTGCACCAGAGCTCGAGATTTCTTCTAAGTGTCGAGCATTGAAAAATGAGAAGGGTTAGCCTCATATTTATAGACATTTTTGATCTCGCACGACAAACACTAATCCGCGCGTAAAACCTCCTCCATGCGCGTAAAAACTCTTTTATGCAACTTCATATTTTGCACCATGTTTCAATATTTCGCGCACCTCATGCCTTTGCCATTTTTCATCCTTCTAATCATGAAGCACCAATTGCGCACAAAATTCCGCACTGCATTCCATATTGCGTGAAAACCCAATCTTTTCTGCGACATCAGATTTCACGCACTGCTTCAATCTTTCGCGCATTTTATGCCTTTGCCAATTTTTGAGCTTCTGATCTCGAAACACCTTTTGCGCGAAAACCTCATTCCTCAATTTTGTGCACCATGCCAATATTTCGTGAAAACTTCATTTTTCGCGCAGCCCACTGATATTACGCGCTCAACTTTCTTTTTTGCGCATCCTGCTGATTTTTCACGCAAACCGCTACTATTTCGCACAACCCGCATATATTGCGCGCACCACTTTATTTTTGCGCACAACATGCCTAAATTTCTACGTACTACATTCCTTTTCCATTTTTCAATGTTCTGTAATTGAGTAACTCCTTGCATGTGAAAATATAAACCATCTTCAATCTTGCGCGCAACATCCATTGTCAAGCACATTTCATCATCTCCCGATTTTCAGGCCCTAAAATTTGGGAAACACTGGAAAACTGCGCCACCTTAAACTGTGCTTTTCTGCCATCCCCAGATTGTCCATTTCTTTGTCATTTTCTCTCTTCACTGCTTCCCATAACCATTTTTCTACTCTTATCATGAATCCCACTATCGTGATATTTATCCTTTGATAGATCAGCTTTAGCATCGTCAGAGTTGCAATGGGAATTGAAACTTCCCTATCCCCCAACAGCATCATTCCTTCCAATCAAAACTTTATATGACTGGCAACATCATTTCTCCCGCTTTCCTTCATAAGGCTTGCATCACAAGTTATCCTAACTCATGATATGTGTGAAATACATACCAGCAATGCATCGTCTGATTTGTGATCCTTCTACAACGTGAATTGATTTATCTTCTTTGACAACAAAATACAACACTCTGCAAAGGCTAACTCTTCATACTTTCTTCTCAATTCAACTTGGTCCCAACAATCTCCCCATTTGGATTTTGTTGTCAACCAAGATTCATAAATCATTGACTTTGCAACTTTTCTCAATGGATTACTTATCAACAATTCTAAGCCTACGTGAGCTAACTCATTGTAGGAAACAAGAATTATTGACAGTAAAAACCATGTTGTCCAAAAGCAGTGACTGTGAAATATCTTGAACGTACATCCTCATACTTCTTCAGAACATCATTCAATCTTCTACTTCAGCATTCTCCACTTCTTCAATAATTCTTCTCAACCTTCTTCAGAATAGCTTTCAAGCTTCTTCTTCATCATTCTTAACTTCTTCAATTTTCCTGTAAAACAACATTGTTTCTTACAGCCACTCCAGCAAACAGTTAGAATAGTTCACACACAGACATGTTGAATTCACAGCTTACCCACAACTCTCCCTTAATTCATGCTTCCTTATGGATAGATTTATGAAACAATTCTCCCCCTTGACAACACTATCCAAAGGTAAGACAAGAGAGGGGACAGAAACGCGTACCTTAACCTTGATGAGAAGGAGGTTGTACACCCATGTTCAACCTCAATTTTGCAAATGGTTCCTTCGGTAATGGTTTTGTAAATATATCAGTAATTTGTTCAGATGTAGGAACATACTCCAGCCTCAATTCATTCTTTTCAACCTGCTCTTTAATGAAGTGGTACTTAATATCAATGTGTTTTTAATGAGAATGTTGTACTGGATTTCTTGTAATATTAATTGCATTCTGATTATCACAAGCCAAGAGTAATGGTAGCTTTACTTAAACGAGTAGATCTTCCAGCTGAGTCTTCATCCACATTAGTTGAGTTGCATCTTGAGTAGAAGCAACATACTCAGCTTCAGCTGTGCTATGAATTCCTGAATTTTGTTTCTTGGTATGCCAACTAACACATCTTTTCCCCAGAAAGAATACTCCACCAGATGTGGATCTTCGATCATCAAAATTTCCTGCCCAATCAGCATCAGAATACCCGAATAGATCAATATTTTCAAAGCCATCATACCGGATTCCAATGTTTTTTGTGCCTTTGATATATCTGAGAATTCTTTTTCCAGGAATTCAATGTGATTCTTTAGGAGCACTCTGAAATCTTGCACATAAAGTAACAACATAGATGATGTCGGGTCTTGAGGCAGTCAAATATAGCTGACTTCCAATCAGTTTTCTAAACACTTTCAGATCAACTTCCTTGCCTTCTCCATCTTTAGAAAACTTGGTTCCCACTAAAATCGGTGTGGAAACTGGTTTCTAATTTTCCATGCCAAACTTATTTAGAAGTTCCTTAGCATACTTTTCTTGAGACAGAATAACATGATTATTTTTCTGTGAAAATTGTAACCCATGAAAGTACTTCATCTCACCCATCATAGACATCTCAAATAACTTCTTCATCTACTCAACAAATTTTTCACATGATCTTTCATCATTTCCAGCAAATATAATATCATCGACATAAACAATAACGATCAGTGAAAACTCCTGACGTTTCTTGATGTAGAGATTGCTGTCAACTCTTCCTTTCATAAAGTTCATCTTCTTAAAGCAAGTATCTAATTTAGAATACCATGCTCTCGGAGCCTGTTTTAGCCCATACAGACCCTTCTTCAACTTGCACACATAGCTTTCATATTTCCCAATAACAAATCCACAATGTTGATCAATGTAAACTTCTTCATCAAGATCACCATTTAAGAATGCAAAATTTACAACCATTTGAAAAATTTTGTAACCTCGTTGTGCAGCAATGGCAAGAAGTATTCTGATGGTTTCTAATCGATCTACTAGAGCAAAGGTTTCATCAATGTCAATGCCTTCAATTTGTGAATACCCTTTGTAGACCAATCTTGCCTTGTTTCTTATTACTTTAACTTCTTTATTCAGCTTGTTTCGAAAAACCCACTTTGTACCAATAATGTTCTTGTTGTCCGGCTTGGGTAAAAGTTCCCATGTATTGTTCTTCTCTATGTGATAAATCTCTCCATTCATAGCATAAACCCATTCCGGATTCTCAAATGCTTCATTTACATCATTCAGTTCAACTTTTGAATAAAGAGAAGTATGTGATAGAGCATTCGTTGTTCTTCTTGTTTGAACCCTATGATTTTTATCCCCAATAATGTTCTGAGCCTCCACTTGTTTTCTCAACCTTGGATGAGTTATTTGAACTTCAACCTCATCACGTGATATTTATGAGTCAGATTCCTCTTCTTGAGTAGGATGAACAAAGTCCACAACATTATCATAATTGTTAACAAAATCTTCTCTATCCCGATCGACTTCCACATCAACATATGACTGCTTTTCTTTCTCAGCATTTTCAACAACTTTTATATTTGAAGAATCAATCATTCTTCCCATTTCTTTTTTGAGGCATCTATATCCTCTTCCTTCTGGAGCATAGCCAAGAAAAAGTCCTTCATCTCCTCTTTGGTCAAACTTTCCCATATTTCCACCTTTTTTCTTTATAATACATGGACTCCCAAAGACTCTCAAGTGTTTCAGAGTTGGAGTTTTTCCATAGAACATTTCATATAGATTCACATCTGAGTTTGGCCAATAGAAACACCGATTATGAATATACACAGCTGTGCTCATGGCTTGCCTCCAATAATAATGAGAGAGACTATGTTCCAGTAATATAGTTCTCCCCATTTCCACCAGACTTCGATTCTTTCTTTCAGCCACCCCATTTTGTTGAGGTGTGTGTGGTGATTTGAACTCATGCTGAATTCCATGTTTCTCAAGATAACTTTAAAACTATTCATTCTTATACTCACCACTATTATCAGTTCTCAACTTCTTTACTGAATACTCACATTCTTTCTCTGCTTTCCTTCTGAAACTCTTAAACATTGTTAGAGCATCTGACTTAGGTCTCATGTACATAACACAAGTAATGCGAGTAAAGTCATCAATGAAAGTAATGAAGTACTTATCTCCATTTGAAGATTACTTGCTCATTGGTCCACATATATCTGAGTGTATGAGTTATAAGGGTCTTTTTGAGCGAATTTCAACTCTCTTGTGCATAGAATTAGCAATCTTCCCTTTCTCACAAATAGTGCACCACCAATCTCTTTCTCTTGATAAATCTGGCATATCCTGAACACTTTCTCTCTTTGATACCTTGCACATATTTCTCTAACACATGTGCCCCAGCCTTTTATTCTATAATTTATTTTCATCCACCACACTCATGTAACAAGAGTTCTGCACATCCCCAACTTGGAACAAATTCCCTCTTGTATGTTGGCCCCTGGTAACTGTGTTTCCATCATTTTCAATTTTCTCAAAAAAACCATCTTTTCTGAAGATCACTTTGTTTCCCTCATCACAAAGTTGTGACACACTAAGCAGGTTATGTTTCATCCAATCAACATATAGTGTTTTTCTGGATTTCATCTTTTCTTTTCCAATAATGGCCGATCCAACACCTTTAATCCTTAGAGATTCATCATTTCCAAATGTCACAGTTCCTTATTTAAAGTCTTTCACATTCTTCAGCAGCTTTAAGTCTCCTGTCATATGAGATTAACATCCACTATCAAGAATCCATGGACGTTCTCCTTTTCTAGCTTTCAAAGCAGTTTCAACAACAAGTGCTTTTTGTTCTTCCTTTTCCTTCACTTTCTGTTGCGCTTCTTCCAATTTCCTAGCCAAATCAATGTGTTCTGGCCAGAGAACCATGTATTCTTTCTTTTCAGACTTATCAGACGTGCCCCTTTTGTATTTTAAAAACTCTGTCTTCTGAGGATTATTAACAAACTTTTTTTGCTCTAGTAACACACTAAGGCAGCCCTTAGCATGATGTCCAGGTTGATCACATCTTTCACAATAAGTTTCCATTGATTGGAATCTATTCTCAACTTTCACACCAGTCTTCTCAGATATCTTCTGAAACTTATTTGGAGACCTTCTATTTTGAAGGCATTGACTCCCCCTCAATCCTCGTCTTTCAAAACTTTTGGAATAGTTGTAATGTCGTTGGTTGAACCAACACATACTTGCCATGTGTCCGAATCCACCACAATACCAGCAGTAACCATAGAAAGAATATTTGCCTCTGAAACTTTTATACTGACTGGAGTTGTGAACACGCTTCTAAAAAACAATCATATTTTCATTTGTAACTCTCTTTTTCATCTCAGATTCATCAGTACCAGAAGTATTAGAAGTTTTTCTTGACTCAAGATTTTTATGCACTTCTGATTTTTCTGCATTGCTGATTTTGACCACATACTTTGTCTTTCTAGCCTTTTTCTTATCAGAACCAGTTTTGTCTTTCAGTTTATCCTTGAAAGGTAAGTTTTTGTATATCCTTGTTTGATTCATTCTTTCTGGAACATTCGCCAACTTCTGAGATAGAATTTTTGGAACTGATATTCATTTTTTTATCTTTATACAGTTTTTGTTGGACAAGTTCCAACTCTTCTTATTTTTCCTTCAGCTTCACTTCAATATGATCATTACGATTCTTTGTATTCTCAGGAGAATTTTTCAGATCATCAATCTACTTTTCCATCTTGATTTTCTCATCAGTAAAACCTTCTTGATTGTTTACTGTGGAATTTTCATTTATTAACTTCTTGTTTTCTTTCTCAAGTTTTCTGATCTTCCTCAAACATTCCTTTAGCTCTTATTTCAGATATTGTTCAAGTTGAGTCTCTTATTTTTAGTACTACTACTCTCATAATCATCATTATTCACTTTTACAAAAAAAGGTACTCTCTCTAGTTTTTTCAGTAGCAGATTTTTCTGATTCAGTCTCGCTATCATCATCTTCTTCATCTTTTGACAAAAAGCTTCTTCTTTTTTGATTTAAATAACATTTTATTCTGACATCTACCAGAATATTTATCTTTTCGACCCGGTTTCTTCCAAGACCTTCTTGGTCCTCTTTCTTCTTCATCACTGATGACATATTTCCCTTTTTGAGGGCAATTAGCCGCAATGTGGCCAACTGCTCCACATTCAAAACATTTCAAAGGGAGTTTCCCTTTGTATTTCCCTGTGCCTCTTTTAACATTTTTAGAAAACAAGGATAGATATTCATCAAAATTTTGACATACCTCATTTTCAGAGTCGGATTCACCAGCTACTTCATTAATAATAAATTTCTTTGACTTCTCTTTCTTTTCTTCCCTAAAAGACATTTCTCTATCAGTTTTAGATTTTCTCTTCATGGTCTTATCTCTTCTCATCTCATAAGTGATGAGAGTACTGTGCAAATCATTATGAGATAATGTTTTCAGATCCCTGTCTTCTAGTGAAGAAACTTTAGCATAAAATTTTTCAGGCAGAATTCTTAGGGTCTTTTCAACAACTGTAGCATCTTCTAACTTTTCACCAAGACATCTAATTGTAATGACAATGTCATTAACCCTGGTAAAGAATTCCCCAACAGATTTAGATTCTCCCATTTTCAAGTCTTCAAAATTCAGCCTCCAGATTTGTAGTTGTGCCTTCTTCACTTTTGTATTTCCATCATAGATATTCATTAGCTTATCCCAGATTCCTTTAGCAGTAGCGACACCATTCACTCTTAGAAACTCACCCTCATAAAGTGAGGAGAGTAATGCATTTTTAGCTCTTCCATCATTCTCAAGATTCTTCTTATCGACAGGAGTAAGAGGGACCTTGTCATCAATAGTAGGAAATCCATCTGTTGTACTTTCAAGAACTTCATATCCAAGAGACATAAGATGCGGCATCATTCTGTCCTTCCAGATGTGATAGTTCTTTCCATCGAAGATTGGAATCCCATTACTATTCACGCAATTTAGATTCTCCATCACAACTTCTCTTCAAACACTTCAGCAAAGAGTAAACGAAGGCAACCTGCCTCTGATATCAATTGAAGTTCCCAGTTAGGATCCAAGTATCACTGAGAGGGGGAGGGGTGAATCAGTGATATCTTTTTCTTTTTATGTTTCCCCTTTTTGAAACAACCTTCTCCTCCTGTTAAAGAGTTTCTTCCCTGCTGAACACACACAACCACAGGAACACAACATTTACAAGGTTCACTACTCAACAAGAGTAGCTACGTCCAAGGTATGGTACTGAAAAAATCCAATACCACAAAATCCACTAGAAAACAATCCTTTGATGTGGAATATAATGAGTAGGATATACCCTTACACTCGTGAAACACTTTGAAAACAATTCAATAGTGCGTGTGCTCCCTCTTAGCACAAACAGGGTAACACAATGTTCCAGTGCTTCTTTACAATTGAACAGATGTATTCTCTGAAGTACAAATCATCAATTTCTTACACAGAAGCTGGTAAGAACTCTCTTGCGCACAACTGAATATGTGCGAAGACCCCAGATATTTCGCGCAGCATTTAGGGTGCCTTGCGCGGAATTCAAATGGCTTACGCGTAAAAACTCCTTTTGGCCCGAAAACCGTTTTCGCGCAACTTTCCTTTTGCGCGCAAATTTTTCTCTTTTCACGCAACTCACTTAGCGTATAATTTATGCGCACCAGAGCTCAGGATTTCTTCTAAGTGTCGAGCAATAAAAAATGAGAAGGGTTACCCTCATATTTATAGTCATTTTGGACCCCGCACGAAGAACACTAATCCGCGCGTAAAACCTCCTCCATGCATGTAAAAACTCTTTTATGCAACTTCATATTTCTCGCCATGATTCAATATTTCACGCACCTCACGTCTTTTCCATTTTTCATCCTTCTAATCATGAAGCACCATTTGCGCGCAAAATTCCGCACCACGTTCCACATTGCACGCAAACCCAATCTTTCCTGCGACATCAGATTTCAAGCACTGCTTCAATCTTTCGTGCATTTTATGCCTTTGCCAATTTTCGAGCTTCTGATCTCGAAACACCTTTTGTGCGAAAACCTCATTACTCAATTTCACGCACCATGCCAATATTTTGTGCAAACTTCATTTTTCGCGCAGCTCGCTGATATTACGTGCACAACTTTCTTTTTCACGCATCCCGCTGATTTTTCGCGCAACCCGCTACTATTTCGCGCAACCCGCATATATTACGCGCACCACTTTATATTTTCGCACAACTTGCCTAAATTTCTTCGCACTCCATTCCTTTGTCATTTTTCAATGTTCTGTCATTGAATTACTCCTTGCATGTGAAAATATAAACCATCTTCAATCTTGCGTGCAACATCCATTGCCAAGCACATTTCTTCATCTTCCGATTTTCAGGCCCTAAAATTTGGGAAACACTAGAAAACGGCGCCACCTTAAACTGTGCTTTTCTGCCATCCCCAGATTGTCCATTTCTTTTTCATTTTCTCTCTTCACTGCTTCCCATAACCATTCTTCTACTCTTATCACGAATCCCACTATCGTGATATTTATCCTTTTATAGATCGGCTTTAGCATCGTCAGAGTTGCAATGGGAACTGAAACTTCCCTATCCCCCAACAGCATCATTCCTTCCAATCAAAACTTTATATGACTGGCATCAGCATTTCTCCCCATTTCCTTCATAAGGCTTGCATCACAAGTTCTCCTAACTCATGATATGTGTGAAATACATACCAGCAATGCATCGTCTGATTTGTGATCCTTCTACAAAGTGAATTGATTTATCTTCTTTGACAACAAAATACAACACTCTGCAAAGGCTAACTCTTCAAACATTCTTCTCCATTCAACTTGGTCCCAACACATTATATTAATAATATATTGTTATTAGAATAAAATATATTTCAAATGATATTGTTTTATATATTTATAATAAATATATAAATAAACATAATCTATGGGTGAAATTTAGAGCTTAATCCTCACAAATATATATATATATATATATATATATATTGTTTTCTAATACACATAGATATATACATACACTTCTAGGACATTATATGTGTGTCCCTATTTCTACATGTTTGACCGACAATGTAATTCCCTGATATAATAGAATATACTTACTGTTAGATAATACCATGTTGGATAACTAATGTTATATGAAAAAAAAACTAAAGTAAATTATAATTTATTAATTTAAAATTTAAATGTAAATATATGATGAATATACAACATGATAAAAATTAACACTCATTGGTAATAGCTATCAAATGGGGTTATGAATAATTAAGGCTCAAAAGGGTTATTTTTTCATAAAAGATGTATTTCATTATATTTTTTTATTTAACAAATACAAAATTTTATTAATATTATAATTTAAATTTTATTAGATAAATATTAATTTTGAATTCATATTTGTGAAATAAACTTATGTTAATTCCCTTGGTTTTTTTAGAAATATTAATTTTCTTTTTCAATAGGGAAAAATATTGTATTCTCAAATACCAAAAATTTTGATTTGATTATGTATTCACATGACATGTTTTGGTTTTATTTTTTTTTAAATTAAATTGTCTCTAAATTTTATTAATAAATCAATTAATTTTATGGGGTTCAATTCTATATATCATTTTGGAGTAGAATCATTTTTAACAACAGAAGTGAATCTTTCATAAAAACTATTTTTCATTATGTTGCACATATTTATGTTATATTTAATTATTATCTCTTCTGAAAATTGAATCCTAAAAAATGCATTCAATATTTAGAATAATCACATTCATGTTATTTAATGTGTCCCATTCCTTTGTTATCTAAATTAAGAGTTACAGTAGTAAAAGTCAGCCAACATGATAAGGATTAAAATGGCCAAATATGACGAATGTAAGAAAAATAGATAAGGCCTAATGAATATTTAAAATTTATATAAATTCTATTTTGGCTCGTATTTATACCCTCTATTATCCTATATTTGAATCATTACCACTTCAGTGACACATTATTTGATGATGACATTGATTATATATAACAAATTAATATTAACAAAATTGTCACTATATCTAACATAATACATTAGCATGATAATGATAAGGATAGAAAGAAATTATGAATTGTTTAATATAATAAAATTAATTATCAATTAATTAAACTTATGAAGGGTAACATCATGAACTTGGATCCCCCTTAACTGGTGTCTTGTTTCGGTTTGGAACATGGTCTCAAGAGTAGCTCCCAATATGATAGAGGGTACTGACTTGCAACGAGGGTCTATAGTGGTACAATAGGGAGATTATACCCTCATATCATAATTTCACAATTGATATAATAAATAAAAAGGGAGAAAGGAAGCATAATACAACTTTTGGAATAGAGGAAACTGATACAATAAATAACAAAGGAAGTATAAACAACCAAGAAATTATAATAAATATTGGAATTCATATGATAAGTCATATACAATGATGACATGTAACACTAATATATAAAAAGGGAAACATGGGATACAAGGGATATATATGCACTAAATGAAATAAAAAAAATAAAAAAGTCCCGAAGACTCTTACATTATCATAATTCACATACCCTAAACCCCATCTCCCACGCTTCGTAATATAATAAAAATAACAAGCATATGTAATAGGGAGATTTTCTTTATCCATAGTTGCAGAACAAAGGTATACTAGGATAAGAAATGTAGCCTAAGTAGGGTGTGAGAAAAATATAATAGGACACCACCGACTGTGTCAAGTAATAATTCATCCAGTGTATATAATATAGTAGTTTATAAGAAAAATGAATAAGAAGAAGCGTAGGAAAAATAAATATTAGTTGACTCACGTTCTGTTTGGACACCTTCTCGACTCTACCTTCTTCGGCATAAACCTAACTGTATAATCAGTAATTATATATATAGTAATCATATATAAGTATATATATATATATTATACGTATATTCACACTAAACATGAGGATGTTTAGAGATATATACATGGATACTAGGTGCCAGCAGGAACCAAGGTGTAACTTCGGCATCCATAACAAGTCTAACAATCCAATGACACCAACAAGAGTACAAGCCCATAATCTCATATGAATATGTGAAATCTTTCTCATCACTCATGATGGTGGGGGTGGTTTTTCATTCCCAAAAACGAAAGTAAGGTAACATGGAACGTTATACTCATCAGTAAAATGAAAGTACAAAAGTGTGATACATCATGGCCAACACCCAACATAAGAGAGCGTGAAACGCAACCGTCAATAGAACCCTTAACCGGCGTTCACCAGTAAATATCAATAGAATACTCACAAGAATGATAATAATTAGTTATTACCACTAATACATTTAAAATTAATAAACCAAATATAAATAAGGGCATCACATTTCATATAAGATGTATATAAAATCATGAATCCCATGGCATTTCCTTGAAACCCATTAACATTGATTAAAAATAATCCATTTAATTAATTATGCAAGGAAATTCATTCCAAACTCTTACACCGTGTTTGGTTTATCTAAAAACTTTCATAACGTATTGAATTAAAATAGCACTCCCAAATGGAAGAAAATCTATGAGGTTAACAACCTCTAATAAATTAATAATGGGAAAGGGTTTCTCACATCATAGTTTAATTAATAAAATAAAGAGGAATAAAATTTAAATCATTTAATGGAAAAACATATGGCATGGGGAACAATGGAGAAGCACTAAAAGCATTTAAACCATGGGGGGATTAAAAAACAACCTACCTTGGGTTTGTATAAGACCACTTGACTAACTTCAGCATTTGATTTGATGAAGAACAGAAGAAAATACGAACATTGAAAAAATCCTAGAATTTAGGGAAAATGATCTCATACCAAAATAGTGCATGTTGTAAGGACCCAGCTGGAGTAATGGACCACTTAGAGGGGGGTGAATCAGTGGTACCCCATTTTCACTTCTTTTAAGTTTCATAAGTATTGAGAACAACCTTTGTCTCCTGTTAAAGAAATAATTCCCTACTGAGAAAACAAACAAGCACACATCCAAAGGAACACAACAATTTACAAGGTTCGCTATTCAATATGAATAGCTACATCCTTGGTATAGTTGGAAACAATCCAGCACCATAGAATCCACTAAGAAAACAATCATAGAATTACAACGAGTATGATATACCCTTACACTCATGAAGCACTGTGAAACAATCACTCCAGTGCATGTGCACCCTCTTAGCACAATAGGACAATGTCTCTTTTCTTGTAACAACTTCTGTTACCTACACTTACTTTCAAATACACATGTGTAAGAAAGTTCAGCACTATTATTCACTTCCTTACCCAGAATAAAGGAAAGGACTCCTTGGACTTGAGATAGATCAATTACAGTCCGAACTTCCCATTCTGAATCTCCACTCCAAATTTTCCCAATCCGATTCTTCAATCTGAATCTTCTTCGGTCTGAGAAACTCAATACGGTGACAGCCAGTACTGATTCCCCATTCGGAATTTCCACTCCGAATTCTTCACTCTGAACTTTTTTCTTCACTCTGATTCTTCAATCCGAGTCTTCCCCAGTCTGATAAAATCAATACGGTGACAACTAGTACTGATTCGCCATTCCGAATATCCACTCCGAATACTTCACTCTGAATTCTTCAATCAGATAAACTCAATACGGTGTCGACCATTATTAAATTCTCATTACGATTGAAACTGCAATTAAACTCTATCAGCCAAACACTTCTTCCTCTCTCTAGATTATCAGAGCTTCTCTCCCTACTTCTTCATCTCACCCTTACTTAGCACCTAGATCTCCTTTTATAGGTTCTTCAATGATTTCTTAGGAGAGAAACCAAAATATTTTCCCGCTCACCTAAATTCACCCAAATGTTACTTTCTATTGAAATATTGGAGTAATTAAGACTTTTTCAATACTTCTAGAATATTCTCGATTCTTCGTCCCCATCACTTGATTTAGAACTTTGGCATTTTCTAGAACTGACCTTGTTACATAAGTTTCTCGGTATCACATTCTCAGATCCACTCATCTGTCTTCTCAGCATCACTTTCTCATATTCACCCTTCTTGATTATTCGGCATCACTTTCTCAGATCCACCCTTCTGTCTTCTCGGCATCGCTTTCTCAGATTCACCCTTCTTGATTCTTCGGCATCACTTTCTCGGATCCACACTTCTTGAGTCTTCAGAATCACTTCAACTCTCGGCATGAATCTTCATTACATCTCAGTATGGCTTCTCATTACGACTTCACCAATTCTCGGCATGACTCCACACTTATGTCAACGAACTTTAGGTTCAGGAAGTCGACTCTGAAATTCGTCACTCCAAACTTCTGACTCAGCAAGTCGACTCCAGACTTCTCGCAACGAACTTCTTCTTCAGCAAGTCGACTCCGAACTTTCTGCTACGAACTTCTTCTTCAGCAAGTCGACTCCAAACATTACGCTATGAACTTCAGATTTAGGAAGTCGACTCCAAAAAATCTGTTCAGGAAGTAGACTCCACAAATTCTGTTCAAGAAGTAGACTCCGCAAATTCTATTCAGGAAGTAGACTCTGCAAATTCTATTCAGGAAGTAGACTCAAATAATTCTGTTGAGGAAGTAGACTTCGCACCTTTTACTCTGGAAGTAAAATCCGCACTTCTGGTTCTCGTAACGGCTTCCCCAGATTCTCGGTATGACTTCTCAAACCAACTTTTGCTTGCATAGTGAGTACATGCATGTAATCACAAATTTGAGTTACAAAATAGCAAAGCATCGTCACAATTAACATCTTCACATCTCCTATCAGCCAGCTTTCATGAATATGCAAATTCCCGGTTCCAAACTTCTCAATTTCCAGACTCCAAATTCCAGATTCTGAATTCTTCGAACACTAGGTTCCGAATGATCAATATTCTTGGTTCTGAACTTCTCAATCTCCAGACTCTGAATGTTCAATATCCTCGGTTCCGGACATCTCAATCTCCAGACTCCGAATGTTCAATATACTTGGTTCTGAATCATCAAACTTCTAGCTTCCTAATTCTTATAAATTCAACGTGCCTTTACTTTATGAAAACTTCCTCAAAATCAACAAAAGACAATCAATGCAAACCATCTCTTCCTTCAGCTTGGTCCCAACAATCTCCACTTTGTATTTTGTTGTCACGCAAGTTTTCATAAGTCACCAAACTTTTTAACCTCATACAATGGATTACATATGAATATTTATAAGCCTACATGAGCTATCTCATTGTAGGAAAAAAGAATCATTGATAGCAAAACCATGTTGTCCATAGGTAGTGAAAATGACATCTTCAACTTCATACATCTTTAGAAAATGACATCTTCAACTTCATATATTTTCAGCTTCATACATCTTCAGCTTCATAAATCATGTAAACAACTTCAAGTTCTACAACCACTCCAACAAACAGTTAGAATAGTTCATATACACAAACAATGTTGAGTTCACAGCTTACCCAAAACTATCTCCTTAAAAAAATAGATTTATGATACAAACGACTTCTCCCACTTGAAAAAACAATCCAAAGGTAAGAAGAGATAAAGGACGGAGCAACATACCTTATCCTTGATGAGAAAGAGGTTGGAAACCCATGTTCAACCTCAATCTTATGAATGATTCCTTCGGTAAGGGTTTCGTGAAAATATCAGCAACTTGTTCAGTAGATGAAACATATTCAAGTTTCAATTCATTCTTTTCCACATGCTCTTTGATGAAAGGATATTTGATGTCAATATTCATCAATCGAGAATGTTGGACTGGATTTTTGGTAAGATTAATTGTTCTTTGATTATCATAGCACAAGAGAAAGGGAAACTTCACTTCAACTAACAAATATTCCAACTGTGTTTTCATCCAGATAAGTTGAGTAGCATCCATGGTTGCAGCAACATATTCAACTTCAGTTGTACTGAGTGTCATAGAATTCTACTTCTTCGAGTGCCAACCAACACAACATTTTCCCATAAAGAACACTCCTCCAGATGTGGATCTTCTATCATCAACATTTTCTGACCAAGCTGCATCCGAATAGCCAAACAAATCAATGTTATTTGAGACACTATACTTGATTCTAAATTATGTTGTGCCTTTTATGTATCTGATAATTATCTTTCTAGAAACAAGATGTTATTCTTTAGGAGCACTCTAAAATCTTGCACATAAGGTAACAGAAAAAAACAATATATTGTCTTGATGCAGTTAGGTATAACAAACTTCAAATCAGATTTCGATATTCTTTCTGATCAACTTCTTTTCCTTCATCATCTTTGCTTATCTTCGTTCCCACTGAGATAGGAGTTGATATAGGTTTTGAGTCTTCCATCCCAAACTTCTTAAGAAGTTCTTTAGCATACTTTTCTTGGGAGAGAAAAATGAATTCTTTTTTTTGCAAAATTTGTAACCCAAGAAAGTATCTCATTTCACCCAACATAGACATCTCAAATACATTCTTCATTTCTTCAGTGAACCTTTCACAGCTCCTTTCATCATTCCCATCAAAAATAATGTCCTCAACATAGACAATCACAGTGAGAGAAAGATATTGGCTTTCCTTGATGTACAGATTTCTGTCAACTCTTCCTTTCTTGAAGCTCATCTTCTTTAAGTAAGTATCCAGTTTGGAATACCATGCTCTTGGACCTTGCTTTAGCCTATACAAGGCTTTCTTCAACCTGTACACATAAATTTCATTCTTCCCACCAACAAACCCACATGGTTTCTCAATATAAACTTCTTCTTTGAGATCACCATTAAGAAATGTGGATTTAACATCCATTTGAATGATTTTGTAGCCTCGTTGTGCAGAAATAGAAAGAAAGATTCAGATAGTTTCTAATCTGGCTATCGGAGCAAAAGTTTCTTCAAAGTCAATTCCTTAAATTTGAGAGTAGCCTTTACAAACCAATCTTGCTTTATTTCTAATAAATTCACCTTCTTCATTCAACTTGTTCCGGAAGAACCATTTGGTGCCAATAGTGTTCTTACTTTCAGGATTGGGTACGAGTTCCCATGTTTCATTATTTTCAATTTGATATAATTCTTCATTCATGGATTGAACCCATTCTGGATGCTCAAAGGCTTCTTTAACATCATTTGGTTCCACTTTGGAATACAATGAGGTATGTGATATAGAATTACGTTTTCTTCTTGTTTGAACTTTGTGACGTTGATCACCAATAATATTCTGAGCTTTCACTTGTTTCATCAGTCGTGGAAAGGTTTTTCGTGTTCCTTTCTCATCACTTGATATGGCTGAATCCGATTCATCATTTTGATTAGGATTACCATTCATTGCATCCTTATCAGAATTGCTAACTTCATCTTCCTCATCTTCATTGTCTGTCTGGACATGATTATCTTTTCATAGAGTTTCAAAAACTTTTACATCTACTTCATCCACAATTCTTCCTATTTCTTTGTTAAAGAATCTATAACCTCTTCCTTCTTGTTCATATCCAAGAAAAATTCCATCTTCTCCTTTCTACTCGAATTTTCCAATGCTTCCACCTTTCTTATTTATAATACATGGGCTCCCAAAAACATTAGCATGCTCCATACATGGAGTAATACCATAGAAAAGTTCATATGGAGTCTTGTTTGATTGAGGACTGCAGAAACATCGATTTTCAATATAAACAGCTATACTTGTAGCTTGCCTCCAAAAGTAATGAGTAAGGCCATGTTCAAGCAACATGGTTCTTCCCATTTCCACCAAGCTTCTGTTCTTCCTTTCAGGAACCAAATTTTATTGAGGTGTATAAGGATCACTATATTCATGCTGAATCCCATGCTTCTTAAGATAGTCTTTAAATTCATCAATTCTATACTCACCAACATTATCTGTTCTCAACTTCTTCACAGAGTACTCACATTCTTTCTCAGCTTTCCTTCTGAAGCTTTTAAACCTTTTCAAGGCATCTTACTTGTTCTTCATAAACATAACACATGTAATGCGAGTAAAATCATCAATAAAAGTGATGAAGTACTTGTCTCCATTTGTTGATTGTTTTCTTATCATTCCACATATATCAGAATCTATTAGTTCAAGGGGTTGTTTAGAACAAATGTCAACCTTCGTATGCACAACACTTGTAATCATTCCTTCCTAACAGGTAGTGCAACACCAATATCTTCTTCTTGGAAATCTGGGATATCTCGAACACTATCCCTTTGAGATAACTTGTCCATATTTCTCTGACACATGTGCCCAAGTCTTCTGTGCCACAGCTGATTTTCTTCCACTATGCTCATGTAACAAGCGTTTTGTGAATTTCCAACCTGAAACAGATTTTCATTAGTTTGTTGTCCTCTTGTAGTAATCTCCCCATATTCTTCACTTTTCAACACAAATCCATATTTCATGAAGATAACTTTGTTACCCTCATCACACAATTGTAATAAACTCAGCAAGTTGTGCTTCATCCCATCAACATACAGAGTTTTCTTGGACTTCAATTTTTCCTTCCCAATGATGGCTGACCCAACACCTTTGATTTTTAATGATTCATCATTTCCACATGTCACAGTTCTTTCTTTAAACTTTTTCACATTATTTAGAAACTTCAAGTCTCTTTTCATATGTGAAGAACACCCACTGTCAAGTATCCAATGTTTTTCTTCCTCTGTAACTTTTAGAGCAGTTTCAACAACAAGATCATTTTATTCTGTCACTTATTTCATCTCCTTCAACTTCTGAGAAATAAGAACTTTTTGTTGAGATGGTAACAGCACAAGAAATCCTTTTTCAAGATTTCCAGGTTGTTCACACCTTTTGCAAATAGTCTCCAGAGGCTGAAATTTACTTCCCTTCTTGACTTCATTCTTCTCACCTTTCTTCAAGAACACCTTTTCACTCTTCTTCCATTGAGGAGATTGACTCCCCCTCAATCTCTTCCCTTCATAACCTATGGTGTGGTGGTAATAATGTTTATTGAACCAACACATGTTCTTTGTATGCCAGAATCCACCACAATACCAATAGTACCCATAGAAGGAGTACCTTCCTCTAAAGCTTTTGTTCTGATACTTCTTTGTTGCACTTTCTTCAGTCCCACCAACCATTCATTTGTTAGAAAGATTTCTCTACTGAAATTCTGCCTTCTCTGATTTTGGTTGTTTTTCACCAGTGCTAGACTTTGGTTTCATTGAAACTTCAGAGTTCCCAGTAACACTGGTCTTGACCACATAAGCAACTTTCTCAGCTTTCTTCTTCATAACAACCACTTTATTCATCTATTGAATCTTCTCAGAATGTGTTTGTTCAGAGCCTTCACCAACATCAATAGTTGAGTTTTGAAAACAAATGTTTTTTTATTCAACTTCTGAGAGATTCTTTTGAACAAGCTCTAATTCTTCCTCTTTTTCCTTCATATTTACTCTCATGTGCTCATTTTGATTTTTCTAATCTTCAAGAGACTTCTTCAAGTATTCAAGCTCTTTCTGAAGTTCTTCTCTATCATTGGCTTGATTGGATTATAAGGAACAATCATCTTCCAACTTTTCGTTAAGCTTCTCTAGCCTTCTGATCTTTCGTAAACATTCCTTCAGTTCTTCTTTCAGAAGCATCTCAAGATGAGTTTCTTCTTCTTCCGAACTACTGCTTCCAAAATCTTTCTAATTAACTATTTCAATGAATGTATTTTCCACACCATGCTCAACTGATTTTTTGGATTCAACATCACTTTCTTCATCTTCTTCATTTATGGATAAAAAACTTTTTCTCTTGGATTTGAAGAACTTATTTTCTCTCCCTAACTTTCCTTTACCACCCTTATTCTTCCATAACTTTATTGGCTTTTTATGTTCTTCATCACTATCTTATTAAATATCCCTTCGAGGAAAGTTAGCCGCAATGTGGCCAATACCTCCACATTCAAAACACTTCCAGGTATGTTTTCCCTTTTATTTACTTGTGCCTCTTTTAACATTTTTTGAAAACAAGGATAAAATATTGTTAAGATTTTTACATACCTCTCTTTCAAAGTCAGAGTCACCACCATCTTCTTCGATCAAGAAATTCTTAGACTTTTCATTCTTCATGTCTTTGAAAGATAATTCTCTGTCAACCATTGTCTTGGTCTTCATAGACTTTTTCCTTCTCATCTCGTAAGTAAATAGTGTGCTATGAAAATCATCAAGCGATAGAGTCTCCGAGTCTCTGTCTTATAATGAAGATACCTTCTCATTGAATTTATCAAGAAGAATCCTCAAGATCTTTTCCACCACAGTAGAATCTTTCAACTCTTTTCCAAGACATCTGATGGTACTAACAATATCATTTACCCTGGTGAGGAAATCCCGAACAGATTCATGCTCTTCCATTTTCAAGTCTTGATACTTCAATCTCCAGATTTGGAGTTTTGCCATCTTGACTTTTGTATTTCCTTCATATATGTTTTTCAGTTTGTCCCATATTCCTTTGCTTGTGGCCACTCCTTTTACTCTCATGAATTCAATTTTAGAATGTGATGACAATATAGCATTCTTGGCTCTTCCATCATTCTCAAAAAACTTCTTGCCAACATGTGTAAGTGGAATATTGTCTTTAATGGGGGGAAGCCTAGCTGTTGAAGCTTCAAGAACATCATAACTAATAGAAATCAGATACGGTAGCATTCTATCCTTCCATATGTAATAGTTATTCCCATCAAATACCAGAATGCCCTTACTGTTCACACAATTCAGATTCTCCACCAGTAAGGAAAACAAAGGCAACCTCCCTCTGATTCCACTTGTAAGGACCCAGCTTGAGTAATGGACCACTGGGAGGGGGGTGAATCAATGGTACCCCTTTTTCACTTTTTTTATGTTTCCTAAATATTGAGAACAACCTTTTTCTCCTATTAAAGAAATAATTCCCTGCTGAGAAAACAAACAAGAACACATCCAAAAGAAACAAACCAATTTACAAGGTTCACTATTTAATAAGAATAGCCACGTCCTTGGTATGGTTGGAAACAATCCAGCACCATACAATCCACTAATAAAACAATCCTTGGATTACAATGAGTAGGATATAACCTTACACTCGTGAAGCACTATGAAACAATCACTCCAGTGCGTGTGCACCCTCTTAGCACAATAGGGCAATGTCTCTTATCTTGTAACAACTTATGTTACCTGTACTTACTTTCAAATACACAAGTGTAAGAAAGTTCATCACTAATCTTCTCTTCTTTACAAAGAATAAAGACAAGGAGTCCTTGGACTTGAGATAGATCAATTACATTTCGAACTTCCCATTCCAAATCGCCACTATGAATTTTCCCAATCCGATTCTTCAATTTGAATATTTTCAATCTTAGAAACTCAATACGGTGACAACCAGTACTGATTCCCCATTCCGAATCTCCACTCCAAATTATTCACTCCGAACATTCTTCTTCACTCTGATTCTTCAATCCAAGTCTTCATCAGTCTGAGAAACTCAACATGGTGACAGCCAGTACTGATTCCCCATTCCTAATATCCACTCCGAATACTTCACTCCAAATTCTTCAATCAGAGAAACTCAATACGGTGTCAACCAATATCAAATTCTCATTATGATTGAAACTGCAATGAAACTCTATCGTCCAAACACTTCTTCATCTCGCTAAATTAATAGAGATTCATTCTCTACTTTTTCATCATGCCCTTACTTAGCACCTGGATCTCCTTTTATAGGTGCTCCAAAGTATGATTAGGCGAGAAACCAAAATATTTTCCCTCTCACATAAATTCACCAAAATCTTAATTTCTCCTGAAATCTCGAAGTAATTTAGACTTTTTCAACGCTTCTAGAATCTTCTTGAATCTTCTTCCCCTTCACTTGATTTAGAGATTTGGACTTTTCCGGATCCGGCCGTGTTACGTAAGTTTCTCGGTATCACATTCTCGGATCCACTCATCTGTCTTCTCAGCATCACTTTCTCGGATTCACCCTTTTATATTCTTCGGCATCACTTTCTCAGATCCACCCTTCTATCTTCTTAGCATCACTTTCTCAGATTCGCCCTTCTTGATTATTCAGCCTAACTTTCTCAGATCCACTCTTCCTGAGTCTTTAGCATCACTTCAACTCTTGGCATGACTCTTCATTACTTCTCGGTATGGCTTATCTTTACGACTTCACCATTTCTCAGCATGACTCCGCACTTCTGGATACAAACATCATGTTCAGGAAGTCGACTACGAACATCATCACACCTAACTTCTGACTCATAAAGTTGACTCTGAACTTCTCGCAACAAACATCATCTTCAGCAAGTCGACTCCGAACATTCCACTACTAACTTCTTCTTCAGAAAGTCTACTACGAACATTCCACTATGAACTTGGATTCAGGAAGTCGACTTCGAAAAATCTGTTCAGGAAGTAGAATCCACAAATTCTGTTCAAGAAGTAGACTCTGCAAATTCTGTTTAGAAAGTAGACTCCACAAATTCTGTTCAAGAAGTGGACTCCGTACCTCGGACTCTAGAAGTCGACTCAGCACTTCTGGTTCTCGTAATGGCTTCACAAGATTCTCGGTATGACTTCTCAAACCAACTTTTTCTTGAATCGTGATTACTTTCATGTACTAACAAATTTGAGTTTCAAAATAGCAAAGCATTGTCACAATTAATGTCTTCACATCTCCTATCAGCCGACTTTCAAGAATATGAAAATTCCCAGTTTTGAACTTCTCAATTTCCAGACTCTGAATTCCAGACTCCGAATTCTTCAAAAACCAAGTTCTGAATGTTCAATATTCTTGGTTCCGAACTTCTCAATCTCCAGACTCCAAATGTTCAATATACTCGGTTCCGAACATCACAATCTCCAGACTCCGAATGTTCAATATACTTGGTTCTGAATCTTCAAACTTCCAGCTTCCGAATTCTTAGAAATTCGCGGTGCCTTTCCTTTATGAAAACATCCTCAAGAACAACAAAAGACATTCCCTGAAAACCATCTCTTCCTTTAGCTTGGTCCTAACACATGTTACTGGGCACCATACATGGTTGGGTCACATGGTTATCCCTAACCATTCTCTAACCATGTGACTCAATTTTTTCTCACATTTTATGGATAATTGGGCTTCATGAAGCTATGTCTCATTTGATTTCTAGGTCATTACAACCTCCCATCCTTAAAGAAACTCATATTTGAGTTGGTATTATAATGGTAAAGAGGTAACATCTGAGAAAAAAACAAACCACTAAGCTCATATATTAGCTTCCCACTTCTAGGTCTCATCATGAAATTGTCCATTCTTCCATTCCACCCATACTAAAGAGACTGACCTACATCATAGTGTCTCTATTCTCTAATCCAATATACTCAATATATACTCATCGAATGAGTAATCCACATCTAAATCAATCTCATCTGGTCATAAAAAGTATGTGCTGAGTCTGGATAATACTAGAGGATTTTAGATAAGTGATATACATTGTGAATAGACCGGTATCTTTAAGGAAGTTCTATCTAGTAATCCACTAGTCTAATTCATTTCAAAACCTAAAAGGGTCTAACGAAACTAAGAGCTATTTTACCCAGATTCCAAATTCATTGATGGGTAAAAATGTGTAAAAATAACAAGAAAACATAGTCCTAAACCTTAAACTCAATAATAATCATGGGATGATTGGAATATTATTGTTGTATGTACTGATTTATCAACATGTTCTTTCAAATCAGTTGTACCAGCTCTGTAGTCCCATGAATGATACCTGATCCAATTAAATCCACATCACCTACCTATAACTAGATAAAAAAAATTGATCAAAAGGACCCACCAAATAAGTTATTTTAAGGATCAATTTGGATAGTATCTGAAAATTGATTATTGTAAGTGAACTAAAATAAGGGAATGTCTTCTTTTCAAGACCCCCTGATGTTAAGAAAACATGAAAAAAGAATTTCCTATAACACTAGAATCATGAGATCTATTTATTCAACATTATGAGGGTGATAGGTTTTTCTTAGGATAACTTGTCTACCTAAAGAATTCTACAAGTCCTTCTAAAACTATGATGTTAAATGATCATCCTTTTCAGATACAATAGAACGTGTAGTGTAATGAACATGTACAACCCCCCCGACATAAAATTTTCATTACTTGTCTAGTGAGAAAGTCTCTTGGATAGTTAAAAAGTGTGAAACCTTCATCAACTGATGAATCACTACCCAAGATGTGTCATTTCACTGGGGAAATCATGGAAAACCTATCATGAATTCCATTAAGGCATCATCCCATTTTCACTTGGGAATGTAAAATGGTTGTAAATGTCTTATTGGTTGCTGATTTTCTACCTTCATCTAATGACAGGTGGAACACCATTAGATAAAGTCTAATATCTTCTATTTCATAGTAAGAAACCAATACTATATATGTATGTCTCGAAGCAACATGGTGAAACAGTATTTTACTTCGCAAAATAAGGCATGAGATTCCAATATCTTCTGATATCAAATGTCTCTTAGACCTAGATACACCCTTGATTGCATAAGGTCACATCTTTATCCATGTTCCAATATGTAATGAATTGTTATCTAAGATTTTCTCCCTCAGTACTAGTCCCACAATATCTTATATTTTTTTATCCTTAACCATTCAATAAGGGTTTAGTTCATTGCTAAATATGAAATTATTATCTTATTGTGATCCTCTTAATCCTCAACATGCATCTCTAAAAACAAGGACATGATCTTTCACTCACCACTGTCCTTCTGAACCGCCTATGTTTGTGTGTTATAGATTATATCATCGGCCACTTTATTTCCTTTTAGAGGCATATAGGCATGCTTGAAATAAAAGTTTTTCAGGTACTCAACCCATATGAGCTACTAGATATTCAGATCATGTTCGGTAATGAAGTGCATGAATATTTTGTGATTAGTGAATACTCTATAATGTTCCCTAAGTAAATAATGTATCCATCAATGTAGATCATAAATGAAATCTTCTAGATAGAGGTTGTGTGTTGGGTCATTATTTTCATGATGCATCAACTGATGTAAAATGTATGAAATGAGTAACTTGCCCTGCATCATAATCACACAATGCCCATAACTGATGTGTCATTGTAAAAAAATTGCTACTTCCTAGATGCAGTATAACTAGAATTATCACTTTAGACTATATGAACATTTACTCATGAATGGGACTTTCACAAGATTTTGACCATACTAATTTCACACTTTCATAGTCAATCCTCTAAGAGGTGCTACTATCCATGATACATCCAGGAGGAAATATTGATAATACCCATCCATCCTTAAGAAACTCTTCATATTAAATCTTTTCTTAGGCTTCTCCAAGGAATCTGTATCTCTCACTTTCTCATGGTCTATTGATAATCTTGACTCAAATATAATATTATTTAGGAAGTGGTCAATGTAAATCCAAAAGTGGAATTCGTTTATCTTGGTATAAGGATGGTTATCTCTTAGTGTATTCAAGATGATCTCGCTATTTTTGACATGGACACTTTTAGAGTGATAATATAACAAGATTTCATCCAAAAATACTACCAAGAATGAATCTAGATATGGGTGGGAAACCCAATTCATCATAAACATAAAGTATGTTGGTGCATTTTTTAGAATGAACGAGATTACAAGGTACTTGAAAAGAGAATAGTTTATTCAAAAAGAAGTATGAGGTATATTTGAATATCGATCATGAACCTAATGATAGCATAACATTAAATATATATTGGAAATCCCCCTTTCTCCACAATTTTTATCTAAGAGGTCGTCTATTAGTGGCTGTGGATAACAGAACCTACCCAATAGTTGGTTCAACGATTTATAATTAATGCAAATAATGAGGGTACTATATTCCTTCATGGAATAAAAGATTGATTTAACCGATGAAGATGAACACATTCAAATAAAAATCCTATCTTTAAGGTTATCGAATTTCTTTTTGAGTTCCAAGAGTATTGTGGGTTCAATACTGTAAGGAGAAATGGACACGAGTTTCACTCATGGAACTAATTCAATGGTGAATCCAACCTCTCATAGTAGAGTAATACCAAAGAATACTTCAAGAAAAAATCACTAAAAAGATCAATTATAGGAAGTAAAATAGTAAGCAACATTGCCTATTCATATAATAAAATACAATCAATCTATGCTTTCACTCTTCCCAACCCCTAAATCTTAGGTCTATCTTGAGACACATGGACATCCCATTCTCCCTTTTGGATAAGTGTACCACCCCCTAGAAATGTTAAAATCACCAATTTTCAATAAATTAAATAGGGGTTCGATGGGAAACAAACCAGTCTATCCATGGAATTTTACTAAACCCTGTCATGTTGATTGTGAAAAAAACTCCATATAGATATATATTTTCCTTTTTCAATGGGAATAACCTTATATTAGTCAAGACTCTCTGATCAGATACCAGATAGCATATCAAGTATCATTGTTCCACAAAAGTTCTCAATTTCAAATCCTAGAATATCCATATTTTTTGAAAATATCAAATATAATGACATGCCTATGAAAAATAAGGAAGACTCTAATATAGAGGATACTATAATAATACCTCAAATTATATAAGGCTAGACAATTTCTTCTTCTTCATAGGCTGCACTACAAGTAACTAGCCCATACCACAACCATGAGTCACAACCTGACTACCCCAAGTAGGCCCACACTACTGGTGTTGTATGTCTTGAGTCTAATTAATATGCTTAGACCACCACTTCAGACTGAGTGTTCAGGGGGTATTCTTGATACCTTCTTGGTGAGATACTTCTATCCCCGATATAGAATGTGAGGTAAATACAGAACCCCTCTTTATAGTCACTAATGAAATTGTCCGGAAGAAAAGTTGGATATGTTGCATCCTGCCACATCATATGCATTAAACTGGATAATCAATTCCTAGCTGTTTTGTGTGTCCCACTTACCCTCACTACAGACATATAAGAAATTTCTCAAGAAAAGATAAATGACCGCTGGTACCCCCATAAGAACCCTCCAAACATCACTTTCTCCGGAAGGAAAAACAACCAGCCGTTCTGAGTGATGAACCACCATGTTTCCCACCTTCATCTTTCCTTAAATTCTATTCAATAATGAAAATCTGGTTTACTATCTCATAAATAATAGTCAATTGAAAGACATAGACATGGGACCAAATGGTGTATACAAACCCATCCTCAAATCATCTCACATACATGAATTCATCACTGGATAAGGTTAGCATGAATCCTTGTATCCTGGTAATGTCGGCATTATACCCCATTAAAGATATATCTCCCTGCTGCAGGTTCATGTACTCTCTAGATCAATCAACCCACAGTGTCTGTAAAAATATGTAATCATAGAATATTGTCTATAAGTCCTTCCAAACCATATCTCAATGTTAGTCTTCCTGGGTAATAATATGCAACCATAAATTGGAAGAACCTCATAGCATATATGCAGTGAGTTTGACCATATACTCCAAAGGATTCTCTAGATACTTGAAGATCGAGAGCATAACCTCTAGCCACAACTCTACAACATGAGGTCCACCATCCCCTAAGAAAGTGAGAGGATGCTTCTATGGAAACCCCCCCCCCCCCAATTCGACTCTCCCAAAGTCATATAATGTCAAGAAACACATTGCATGAAAAATATCATATGATGGACTCCCTCTTGAAAAAAGGTGTTTGTGACCATACCAGGTATAGAAGGTGGTGCCATAGATTGAACTGTATGAGGTATCACTAGCGTCTCAGGGCCCAGCACCTATAATGCATGGTCATTACCACCTTCCTATAGTATAACCCTATACAATCAAGGTGGTATGATTCTATAATTCCAAATTCACACCTCAATAAAAATTAACAGAAAATATATCACAAATTGATAAAAGGATAAGTAAACAACCTTCCTATTTAATTGGTCACACCTCTCTACCTGCTCAAAAATATAGGTCTAGGTGGTAATGTAATAACCATACGATGAGATAAGAACATAAGAAACAACCCATGTACCAAAAATTAAGGTTGGGTTTGGATTTGGGTCTTCAATAAATTAGAAGAGGTTCCAATATATAGAGTTTCAATTGTAAGGTATAGAGAAAATACCCCTTTAATTTTTGATTGGTATCCCTATTTAATAGTAAAATATTTTTATAAATGATAAAATTTAATATTTGTTCATAATATTATATATATATATATATATATATCAGTCTAGTTATATGTGTCACAATTTCCAATTTTAAGAAGGGATGCTCCTTTAAAATTTCAATTAGCTTGTCTTTTAACTATAATATAACTTTTACATCTAGTATCAGGATGTACGAGGATATAAGAAATTATTTTATTACATGAATCACCATTTTATATTTTATGAAATTATTTTCCCCTAAACCAAAAAAGTCATTCATGTGACCCAATCAACATGAGTTGTTTCAGTTTATAGAACTCATAGGTCTAGTATACACAACATGGAATAGTTGTCCATTTGACGTTTCATCACCAATCTCTACCATAAAATAGCATTTTGAATGATTTTGGAACATTATTTAATCTAATTATATTATTCCTTTATGAAATGTTATAAAATTTAATTATATAACAATCAATGGACTAAACTATATTCAATTGAAAAATGCAAACATAATGTAGATGTGGCATGGGGACATGTATGTCATATTTTTTGAAATATTTCTATAATGATGCTTGGGAAGCTAATTCATTCCATACCATGGAAAGTAAAAGGAAGACCATAATAATAATATGAACAAAAATAATAACTTATAAAAACATATGTGTCAACCAACTATGAAATAGAATCAACTGTAATAACTGAAAACCATACCAGTATTATCCATCCAAGGTAATTTGAGTTTTCCCTGTACAGGGGTAAGCTAATCCTAGGAATAGGCTCATTACCAACATCTGTTTCATCCAAGTCTCCTATACAATTCATAGATTTTAAGAAAAAAAGGAAAAAATTGCATGATATAACATTGTAATAGCCTAACATAGAGGCCCAATTAACTATTGTTCTAAGAAAGTGGGTCATATTCCCTCAAGCGCACCTTCATGTACACTAGAGGGTATAGACTAGTAGCGAGGGTATATGCTGCTATGGTGAAGATACAATACCATCATATTAGAGTTTAACAATAAATATAATAATTAAATAGGGATTTCATAATCATTATACAACATATGGCACAACAAAAATAGATACATTAAATATCTATAGAAGCACAAACAATTAAGAATATTTAATAAATACCTGAATCTATAGGATAATACATATATATTGATTTCATGTCATGTTGATAATCAAAGGGTAAAATAGGGAATATAAGAGATAGGAATATACTTCATCTTATTCAAAATTAAAGAAATTCTAGAATAATCCTTCCATTAAATCAAGATCATACTCTCCATCATCTACACCCATTCTCCATGATACAATCCAAACAACTCAAGAATATTTAATAAGATGGTTTCCCTTGTCCATACTAGTAGACATAAGGTCTAATTTCATACCAATGACATCCCAAGTATGGTGTGATATAAAATCGATAGGGCACAAAAAACAATGTCTAGAAATATTCTAGTCAGTGTAGATAGAATAATAGTGTTTAGGTAAAATAAATACCAAGAAATGTTTAACATAATAATTACTAGTCAGATCAGGTTTTAGTATTACACCTGTATGAATCTACCTTTTTCATCATATGATGAACTGTACTATTAGTAATGATATATACAGTAATGATATATAAATATATATAATATGTATACATGTCTATGAACACTGTACATAAGGATGTTTAGAGACATATACATTGATCCAAGGTGTTAAATGGACTCAAGGAATTACTCCGACATTCATAACTAGTCGAATGAGCTAATGTCATATGAAAACGTATAATCCCATAACCTCATATGAATTAGAGACATATTTCTCATCCCACAAGTTGGTGGGGTGAGCCATTATGCTCAACACCTAAAACACGGGAATGTGGAAATTCATGCCCATTGCCCAAATGAATGTTTAATGGTTTGATACATCATGATCACACCCAATGTATGGGAACATGAAACTCCATTCACAAAAAAAGCACAAAACTCTTGTTTAGAATAAAATATCAATGGAATACTCATAATAATATTCATAATAATCATTATGTATCCCCTATAACTCATTTCTAATCAATAAACCTAATGTAACTATGGTTTCCACATTTTATATAAGCCATATATAAAATAAATTTACCACATTGTGTATCATGTAAACCCATTAATTGTTTTTAAATTAATCCATTTATTTAATTAAGAATGAAATGTCCATTTCATGGTCAATAAAAACACATAGATGGTGTTTGGGTCATTTAAACACTTCTATAAAGGGAATAATTAAATTTTCACACACACAGAGTAGTAAAACAATGAGGGAAACATACTCTAATAAATTAACAAGGGTCTAATGGTATTTAAAACCATGGTTTAATTATATAAATAAGGTGGGAAAATTTTCATTAACTGAATGAAAAATATATGCCATGTGGAATAATAGAAAAGCTATGGAAAACCCTATAAACCCTAAGGGTGAATTACTAGACCACATACCTTATGTCTATAGATAATCACTCAGCCATCCTCATCCTTTTATTCGATGTATAATGGAAGCAGGATCCAGAATATATAAATGTCAAGAAAATAGGAAAAATAATATCATACCAAAATAGAGAAAGATATGGGATGATAAACAATGATAGAATGAAAAATAATTAAAGAGATTACCCATAGATATCCAATTATTCCAATAGAGGTACAATCAAATTCTAGATCTATTATTTCTCTAGATAATTAGAAAAGGAGGAGGGAGAGCTCTTCATGAGAGGATAAGGGTGTTGTATAAAGGAAATAGGAAACAAAATAGAGGGTGAGGATTTGGGTTCATTAAGGAAAAACTGTAAATTCAACCTCAAGAACTAGATCACACAATTTTTCTATATTGTGGGAAAAACCGTGTGAAAACCATTCTTCCACCACTACCCATGAAATACCATCACCAAGAATAGGTAGAAAATTTTCATATCTATGTGCAATCTATATGAAAAGTAAATATCACAAAATCTTGAAAATTCCACATGGGCATACAGCCTGGATCACTCAGTTTTAGGAAACCCATGTGGCCACTCCTGTGTATTGGGTACCTCACTTGGTTGAGTATCATAGTTAGCACCAAATGTGCACTAATCATGAGGCCCACTATATTTCTCCAATTTAAATAAATCTGAGCTCTGAACATGTCAAAGATGCTCCTAGAACATTCCTCAATATTTATGGAACTATTACTAAGATTAAAAAAATTCAAATCACAAATAATTGACCACAAATTCATGAATAAAATGGTTGTTACATGATTTAAATTTATTTTTAATTTAAAAAATTATGATTATCATATAAAATGATTATATAGTGTTGACATAATTCTTGTGCAAGCAGAAGGTGAATCTAGTAAATGATTCTAAAAATAATAAAAGTGACACATTTTGGATTATTTGTGGTATCATATGAATTATATAGATAATTATTAAGGACATGTGATGATTTATTCATTTCTATTTTATCTCTATTATTATTTTGAAATTTGAAAAAAAAATATTTCAATTGTTCTAAAAATGAAATGAAGGATATTAGTGTTAAAAATTATTTTATTATTTTATTTTAAAATCATATAAACCATATAAAATGAAAATTTCAACTTTACATTTTTCAAAATTTCATTCATGGTCCATTTTGGTGCAACTTGATAATTATTAAATTACATCAATGACTCTGAAAGACTTAATACTTTCCAAAATGTTTCTAACTATTACCTATAAAGGGGAACTTAATATGACTAATGAAATTGATCATATGGGTTTGGATCATGATCAAAATTATGGTAAAATACCTCTCTAAAATTTCTTTACTATATTCCAAATCCCATGGTGTCACTATAAATCTGTATTTTAATGACCATAATTTCAATAAAAAAGGGGATATAAAAAAAGGTTGTAATTGTTATTACCAAATTACTTCAACATTATTTCTTCTTCCACATCCAAAAATTATAATATAACCATACTTATATAATTTAATAATTATATTTATAAAATATTAATTTTATTATATTGATGTAACAACTATTCTCTACCTCAATTCCTATATGCTGTAAAATTAAAACATTTCTTGTGCGTATATACAGACTACCACCTCTATGGATGATGTATTTTTTTCATTTCTGTATCACATAGTTGGTCATAATGATAGATTGAATGGATATATATTATATTTTTGATATTATTATTATTATGAAAATATAAACTATTATCTATTTTTATTCCCACCCATCCTTTGAAAAAAGGAAATGCCACTCGTGTATATTAGCATATTACCTCTAACATGTACGATGTATTTTGTTTTTTCATTAGAGTCATTCATAGATTATTTTAAAAACAATTCTATTAATAAATATAATATTTATAAAATGATTATTATTTTGAAAATAAATATCACTATTAAACAATACGATACTCTTACTCACCCAATCATTATAACATGTTCTTGTTCTGGTCTGGTTAACCACCTCCATGAATGTTGTTATAATGTTTATGTCATGAATGACTAGAGGATGTTATTTACTAGTAATAATATGTAATAATTTTTTATTTAAAAAATTTTAATCATTCTATAATATTAATATATTTATGTATATATATGTATCTCTCTCTTGGTTAAGAAAATCAATTCATTTTTTGAAATCAAAAATACTAAAAAACAATGTTTTTAATATTTCTATTAAAATAATCACCAAAAGATATATAAAATGACCATAAATATATTTAATAATATAAAATAGATATATAAAGTCATTATTAAAATTATTTATGTGATTAAACAGTTACAAACATGCTTGTATTGAAACCTTATAATCGAAACATGCATGAGAAAAGAGACAATTAACACATAAATATTAATTTTATAAAAGAATAATTAATAAATATGTAGGTTTAAATTTTAATTCAATGATATATAGTTATATAAATATTAATATTGTTATGTTATATATGTAAAACTAATATATATTCATTATACATGTTCTTAAAGCATGTTTGACTAAGAAGAACTGTGAGGAAGTGGGATTCTCAACTAAATTTTATTTCATTGTGTTATATAACTTCTCCATAGAACATGTCATTAAAATATAATATTACTTATGATATATGATTCATTTATTTTTTATATCCACGTTTTTATGTTGACATAATTTTTCCCATGTAATCAATTCATTGATTGTTTCCAATTTCAAAAGTGACAATCATTATAAGGGTTCCTAGTCTTAATTTCAATTCTGGAGAAATGTTTCATGTTGTGGACCATGATTTATGATATATTTTGTAATTTCTTCCAATGGAATGAATTATTAAAAAATATTTCATGGAAATTATAGTTAAAACTTAATCGTATTATTTTTGCTAATTTAATTAATTTTGGATTCATGAATTACCAATGTTTTAATTATTTCTCTCAAAAAATATCCTTTTTCAGACTATTTTGGAATGAATAACCTATATTCATTTATATATTTTATATTATAACTATTTCAAATATAATTTCTGACTCTATTATAGATTATATTATTTATTGTTCCTTTAAAATTTATATATTTTAAATGTGTTTTTTAAAAAGTCGCATTGGGTTTATTATAAATCAATATGGTAAATTTTTGGAATTGTTTTACAAATATCTTTCTGTAACATGTATCTGTTCTTAAATTTATCTTATTGAAGTTCTTATATGTAAATATTTTCATAATAAATTAATTTTATACTAACTTTTAATCTATTTTAATTTTATTAAAATAAATATTTTCAAATATTTTTTAAATGAATTACCTTTGACATTGTTTTCAAAAGTGTGAAAAGAATATTTTTAAAAGATATGAAATTAATTTCTTTTCATACAGTCATGTCATTTATTAATTATTATGATATTTTACAATTTTCCATGGTTTTTTAAAATAAAATAATTTCCATGTTTTCTATTCAATTTTATTTATAAAAAAGGGTTACCAAAAAATAGGTATTGGTTCTTATTTCCAAAAGTATATTTTCAAATGTTTTTTAATTTTGTTTTTAATTTATTTAAATATTATTTAATTTTGTATTATTACTCACTAAGGATATGTTATAATGTTACCATACACCTTTTTTCTAGATGGATTATGATGATTTTTTATTTGTATTGTCTTGAAATCTATTATTATTCAGCAATTTATTCAATATATGATGGAAATATGAATTTTTGAATAAATATTATAAAGAAAATTTTAAGATCATCTATTTTATCTTCATGTTATATTTCTTAGATAATGTTTATGATGACACACTATTCGAAATCATGTTTTTTTCCAATGCTTGTATTCCAACGGTTCAAATAACCATTGGTATAGGTAATCTTTACCAACGGTTTCCAAAAACCGTTGGTAAAGATCTGTAAAAATTGTGTTTTCCAAACAGTTTGATGAAACTGTTGGAAAAAATGGGTAAAAAAGTGTTTTCCCAACGGTTTAGTGAAACCGTTGGGAAAGATGAAGACCCCTATTCCAACGGTTCTATCATAACCATTGGTATATATGGCATTAAGAGGTTTTTCCCAACAGTTTTTTAAAAACGTTAGGAAATAAAATCCACAAATATCATCAATCTGAAACTCTAGACATCTCAAAAAATTTTCCCTAACCCAGACCTGGACGCACCCTATCGAAATTGTTTCCCTAAACCTCAATCATCTGGAAGGTTTGCTTCTAAATCTTGACACAAACGCTACTTCCCAACACAACAATTCTGGTTTTCAATGATTTTTTCTTCGTGTTTAAATCGGTATGTGTGAGTTCATTGATTTTAGATTTGTTCTTCCGGTTTAAATCTGTTCATGTGTGTTAATTTATTTTAGTTTTTGTCATTCTATTTTGGTGAAATCTAGTGTGTCTTATGATCCCCTTACGAAAATAAAGCATATATAATTTTTGGTTACGGTTGGAACCCTACTTCACAACCTTCTCTAGAGGGTTCTAACTCTAATTTCCAATGGGACATCTATATTTTATTCAAGAAATTTTTGTTCTTCCATTCTAAATCGGGAGGTGTGCCTTCATTTATTTTAGATTTGTTCGTTCCATTTTTCTACAATGTATTGTGTATTGTGATTCCCTTATGAACATAATCAATATATCATTTTAGGTTGTAATTTTTTTGTGATTTATATGTATTGAATAATTTTGGTTGATATTGAAGAGGTCAATATGCTCCTGAGTTATTTTATCCTTGATTTATTTTAAATTTAAGGTATGTTGACTTGATTTCATTGGTTAGCCATAAATACAGTTAGGGTTGTTCAGGTGGGGTGGGGGGGTGTGGGGCTAGGCCTGGTTTTCAAAGTGGGGTGGGGGGGGGCTGGGTTGTCCAAGTGGGGTGGGGGTAGAGCTGTCCAAGTGGGGTGGGGGGTAGAGCTGTCCAAGTGGGGAGGATGTCGAGGGCTCTCCAAGTGGGGTGGGGGTAGAGCTGTCCAAGTGGGGAGGATGTCGAGGGCTCTCCAAGTGGGGTGGGGGAGGGGCTGTCTAGGTAGGGTGGGGAGGGATGGGTTGTCCAAATGGGGTGGGGGTAGGGCTTTTTGGAGTGGGCGAGGGGTTGTCTAGGTAGGATGGGGGAGGGGGCTGTCTAGGTAGGGTGGGGGAGGGGGATGGGTTGTCCAAATGGGGTGGGGGTAGGGCTGTTTGGGGTGGGGGAGGGGCTGTCTAGGTAGGGTGGGGGAGGGGCTTTC